>JALIGW010000006.1:8976698-9474198 GCA_023053685.1 Diadophis punctatus similis
AAGTTCAGGTAATGAAGTGAAATATTGCAAAGGCCGCTCTCCCCCTCCGGCGGGCAAGAGACCGAGGGGCTTCCCGCTTTCCAGAGAGGCTTCCGCGACAGCTGGCCGCCCGCGAAGGTGATACGGACGCGCGTGTCGTGCCTAGGTGACACGCCTCTCGCATCGTTCTAATATGACTCAGGATTTCGGGCGCCTTTTTCAAAATATAGCGTTAATTTTCAGATCCCAAGATAAAATCTGTCCATTACAGGGAAGTGGGAAATGAACCCAGTTCTTGTTCTGATTATTCTCCTCTACATCTTGAAAGTATCTATCCATCTATACACCCACCCAATCCGTCCATACACCCACCCACCCCATCCGTCCGTCCATACACCCATCCCATCTGTCCATCCATCCACCCCATCCGTCCACCCACCTACCCCATCCATCCACCCCATCCGTCCATCCATCCATCCATCCACCCCATCCGTCCATCCATCCATCCACCCACCTCATCCGTCCACCCACCCACCCACCCCATCCATCCATCCACCCACCCACACTATCCGTCCATCCATCCATCCATCCACCCACCCCGTCCATCCGTCCATCCACCCACCTCATCCGTCCACCCATCCACCCACCCCATCCATCCATCCACCCACCCACACTATCCGTCCATCCATCCATCCATCCATCCACCCACCCCGTCCATCCATCCACCCACCCCATCCGTCCATCCATCCATCCGTCCATCCACCCACCCACCCCATCCATCCATCCACCCACCCACACTATCCGTCCATCCATCCATCCATCCACCCACCCCGTCCGTCCATCCATCCACCCACCTCATCCGTCCACCCACCCACCCACCCCATCCATCCATCCACCCACCCACACTATCCGTCCATCCATCCATCCATCCACCCACCCCGTCCGTCCATCCATCCACCCACCTCATCCGTCCACCCACCCACCCACCCCATCCATCCATCCACCCACACACACTATCCGTCCATCCATCCATCCATCCACCCACCCCGTCCGTCCATCCATCCACCCACCTCATCCGTCCATCCACCCACCCACATTATCCGTCCATCCATCCATCCATCCATCCATCCACCCACCCCGTCCATCCATCCACCCACCCCATCCGTCCGTCCATCCATCCGTCCATCCACCCACCCACCCCATCCGTCCGTCCATCCATCCATCCATCTAGGATATAAAAAGTCTACACACCTGTTAAAACGAAACTGTTTTGAGATGTAGAAAAATCAGACCAAGATAAATCACTTCAGATCCCCCCCCCACTTTAATATAACATATAAGGCATACAATTCAATTGAAAAAAAAACCCTGAAATATTTTACGGGGGGGGGGGAATAAAAATAAATATAGTTGCATAAGTGTGCACACTCTCTTATAAGTAGGGATGTGACTATGGTCAAAATTAACTGAATATTCAAACTGATTTTAAATAGTAGTCATCACCTGTCATCAAGAGCCAAGGTGGCACAGCAGTTAGAATGCAGTAAGTACTGCAGGCCACTTTAGCTGACTGTGATCAGCAGTTCAGCTGTTCAAATCTCAACAGCTCAAGGTTGACTCAGCCTTCCATCCTTCCGAGGTAGGTAAACTGAGAACCCAGATTGTTGGGGGCAATATAAATATACATTGCTTAATGGTGTAAACCGCTTAGAGAGTGCTTGCACTTTGAGGCGGTATATAAGTCTCACAAATAAATAAATAAATAAATAAATAAATAAATAAATAAATAAATAAATAAATAAATAAATAAATAAATAAATAAATAAATAAATAAATAAATAAATAAATAAATAAATAAATAAATGTGAACCTGATCAAGCCCATATAAAGTTCAGCTATTTTTCTGATAATCACTCAGATGCCTCTTACAGCAAAAGCCATGATCTGAAAAGAACTTAAAACATTGTTGGGAGGTATCAATCAGACAACGGATACAAAACAGTTTCCAAGGCATTGGATCAGGGGTGGGTTCTAAATTACCTCGCTGCCGGTTCGCTTCCTCCCACGCTGCGTGGCCGAAAAAATAAAATAAAAATTCCAAAAAAAAAAGCCAAAAACAAGATGGCAACGCATGCGCAGTGCCGGAAATTCTGCTTCTGCACAGGCTCAGAAGAAAAAAAAACCCGGAAAACAATTCCAAAATAATAATAATTAAAAAATAAATCAATCCAAATTTTTTTTAAAAAAAGATGGTGGCATCCATGGGCCGGCACCGACCGAACCGGTTCTGTGATGTCATTGTGATGTCATCAGCGGGTTGCTACCAGTTCAGGTGAACCAGTCCGAACCGGGAGGAATCCACCTCTGCATTGGATATACCATAGAACACAGTGAAGACAGTCATCCACGAGTGGAGAAGATATGACACAACAATGACATTACCAAGAACTAGATGTGCCTCCAAAATTGTTGAAAAAACAAGAAAACTGGTCCAAGAAGCTACCAAGAGACCTACATTATTAAAGGAGCTGCAGGAATTTCTGGCAAGTACTGGTTGTGAACTATCATCTATGTCTGGGCTGTGGGGTAGGGTGTCAAAATGGAAGTCTAACAAAAGCATGTAATGATCTGATGAAGCCAAGGTTGGACTTTTTGCCATAATTCTAAAAAATAAGTTTGGCACAAAAACAACACTGTGCATCACCAAAACTACACCATACTCTGAGTGAAACATGATGGTGAGACCTTTTGTTTTGAGGCTACTTTTTTTCAGCAGAAATTGGTTTCAATCAAGATGGAGGGAATTATGAACAGTTCCAAATATCAGCTTATTTTGGCACAAAACCTTCTGCTAAAAATTAAAAGGAATTTCACCTTTCAACATTACAATGACTCAAATCATACCTCCAAATCAACAAAAGAATCATCAGAAGAAAATCAAAGTTTTAGAAGGGTCCAGCCAGAGTCCAGACATTAATCCAATTGCATATCTATCTTATCTTATCTTATCTTATCTTATCTTATCTTATCTTATCTATCTATCTATCTATCTATCTATCTATCTATCTATCTATCTATCTATCTATCTATCATCTATCTATCTATCTATCTATCTATCTATCTATCTATCTATCATCTATCTATCTATCTATCTATCTATCTATCTATCTATCATCTATCTATCTATCTATCTATCTATCTATCTATCTATCTATCATCTATCATCTATCTATCTATCTATCTATCTATCTATCTATCTATCTATCTATCTATCTATCTATCATCTATCTATCTATCTATCTATCATATCTAATATGTTGCATATCTATCATTTTTATCGATTGATCAGTTTCATTGCATTTCATTTAACTTAGGAATATTGCCATCTTTTTTTCTATTTTCCAAAAAAGAGAAAACTAGAGGATCAAGATAACTAGAGAATGGAGACTTTGACATTAATACCAGGCAAAACTCTGGAAAGGATGATTAAAAACGTGTTTGTGTCACAGCACTTAGAGAAGAATGCACTGCCATTTTCTCTATGCAGCTGTAGTCCTGGTATGCAAAAAAAAATGAGTTATACCAGTACGTTCAAGGGAAGTCATATTTTTTTCTGTCCTGCATTGGTTTGGCTGTCCTTAGATTATTGTGTCCTTTTGTGGAAAAGGCATGTTAGGAATGACAACCTAGTGCTGTGTTTCTCTGGCTGTGGTATTCTGGGGACTGAAGTCTACTCATCTTAAAGTCAAGGTTGAGAAACACGGACTAGAGCAGTGATGGCGAATCTTTTTAGGTTCGCGTGCTAAAAAGGGGGGGTGCGTGCGCTAGCGCGCGCTCGCATGCCCACACCCATTCCCTCCCCCCACGCATGCGCACAACACCCCCCCATGTTGCCCCCTGCGCATGCACACACCCCCCCACCCCCGCGCAAAGGCCTTACCGGAGCCTGGGACGGTAAAAAACGACAAAACGGGCAAACCGGAAGTTCGGAAAAATGCACTTCTGGTTTGTCCGTTTTGTCGTTTTTTGCATTCCGGGGCTTCAGGGAGCTTCCCTGAACCCTCCGGAGTGCAAAAAACAGCTCACCGGCAAACCGGAAGTGCGTTTTTTCCGCACTTCCGGTTTGCCGGTGGGCAACGCTCGCGTGCCCTGCGCTATGGCTCCGCGTGCCACCTGTGGCACGCGTGCCATAGGTTCGCCACCACGGGACTAGAGTGTGTCCAGATTTCAGCAACACTTTACACTACAGCAAATAAATCTGTCCGGAACAATTGGAAATGTTGATGATGCTAAGTCTGGAAAAAAGAGAACTGTGGTTGGACATTAAAATATTTAATAAAATTAAACAACGTAGATAAAACAAAATAAAGCAAGGTCACAAGAGGGTTGGACTAGTCACTAGGTGATCTCTAGGTTTGTATTTTGTATTTGTTTATTTGTCAAGCATATATGATTATAAGCAAAGTATAAACAATAAAACATGATTGAATATATATGTAATAGTACAAGCATGAATAAGAGTAAAAGAGGTATGAATATATGGGTATATATGGGTACCCTTGCAATCCTTCCATTTTGTGAATTTAAGATCTTTTCAATCCTATAAACCAGCCTTCTTTAACTTCGTGCCTTTCAGTTGCCTTATGTGACAATCCAGTTCCCTGAGTGGTACATTTGGGGAAATCCAGTCTGTGGGAAGCCACTCCTTGTAGATCTACACATGTCCTGGTGTGGCTGCAGGGAAAGGTAACAGATTAACAGAGTTGGAAGGGACCTTGTAGGTCATCTAGTCCAACCCCCCACCCAAGCATTTTTGACAAATGCCAGTCCAATCTCTTCTTGAAAGCCTCCAGTAATGAAGCTCCCACAACTTCCGAAGGCAACTTCTGTTCCATTGGTTAATTGTTCTCACTGTCAGAAAGTTTCTCCTTATTTTCAGGTTGAATCTCTCCTTGTTCAGTTTCCATCCATGATTCCTTGTCTGGCCTTCAGGTGCTTTGGAAAATAGCTTGACCCCCTCCTCTCTGTGGCAGCCCCCCAAATATTGGAACACTGCTGCCATGTCTCCCCTGGTCCTTCTCTTCACTAGACTAGCCATGCCCAGTTCCTGCAACTGTTCGTCGTATGCTTTAGCCTCCAGTCCCCTAATCATCTTGGTTGCTCTTCTCTGCACTCTTTCTAGTCTCAAAGGTAAAAGGGAGGCTATATTCTAAAAGGTGTGAGGGGATCTCTTGTGCCAGAGTGGGGTATTTTCATTAAACGAAGCTTCATAACTATCCTATTTTGCAGCTCTCCTTTTGAGCTGCATATCCATTTGTGCCCAAGAATGAGAGAATAAGATATTGCAACGCATGTGTGTAGCATTTGTTCTAATACCGCTTTACAAAGCCTTTGTAAGACCACACTTGGAATACTGCATCCAGTTCTGGTCACAATATGAAAAATATTGAGACTTGAAAGAGTGCAGAGAACAGCAAGAAAAATGAGGCTAAAACATAAACCGGTTGCAGGAATTGGACATGTCTAGTCTAATGAAAAGAAGGACTAGGGGTGATATGACAGTGGTGTTTTCAAAAAGAGACTGGACAATCATTTATTTGAAATGATATATAGCAAGGGGTCCACAAACTTAGCAACTTTAAGACGTGTGAACTTCAACTCCCAGAATTCTCCAGCCAGCTTTGCTGGCTGTGGAATTCTGGGAGTTGAAGTCCACACGTCTTAAAGTTGCCAAGTTTGAAGACATCTAATATATAGCGTCTCCTTATCAAGCAGGGGGTTGGACTAAAAGACCCTTGCGGTCCCTTCCAACTCTATTACAGTTAGTCCTCGACTTACAACATTTCACTTAGTGATCATTCGAAATTTACAACGACACTGGAAAAAGTGACTTAGGACCGTTTTTCAGTTACGACATTTGCTGCATCCCCATCCTCATGTGATCAAAATTCAGATGCTTGGCAACCGGTTCATACTTATGATCAAGGTCATGTGATCTTCTTTTGCGACCTTCTGACAAGCAAAGTCAATGTGGAAGCCAGATTCACTTAACCACCGGATTACTAACTTATCCAGTGCGGTGTTTCACTTAACAACTGGGTCAAGAAAGGTTGTAGAATGAGGCATAACTCACTGAACAGATGTCTCGCTGAACAACAGAAATGCTTGGCTCCGTTGTGGTCATAGGTCGAGGACTACCTGTAGAGGGACTATGAAAAAGAGTGGACAATTTTACTGGGTCCCATGTTATCCTCTTTTGCTACCTTCTAACAAGCAAATCAATGTGGAATGTATACATTTGAACTAGACTGTGTTGTTTCTCCGTGTCATATATGTGGGTAGGGGTGTATGGGGTGCTCAGAGAGGGGTAGCACCTCTGGTGTAGGGGCATGTCGTGTCCTTTTACGGCAGCTCATTCTAGGGCAGCTGTTAGGGCAGCTCGTTCACCTTTGGTCCCCACCTGTCACTAAGCTCTCACCTATGGCTCCTAGCAGCTGTAGCATGCACAGCTGCCATACCCTGGGCAACAGCTTTGACAGGCTGGCCAAACCAGGTTGAGAGTAGCTGTTGGGTCATTGATAGGGACTTGTCTATCCCGAGCATGTGAAGACAGATTCCGGCGGACTGAGCGGATGAAACCTATTAGAATAGGACAACGGTCATGAAGGCGGTCTCTGCAAGCGATGTGGTACGCTAAGAGCACGGCAAGACACGAAAGACGCCCTGGTCAATCACTGCGCCCAGCCCATCTCCCAACTGTCTCGACTCTTGTCCTGCTATTTGGAGCAAGATGGAATCTGGGAAGAGAGAGTGAGGCTGACTATGCGCACCTCTCCTCACTTTAATCCAATTCACGCGCAAGTCTTGACATCCCCCCAATTCTCATAGATGTCAAGGTCCTCTTCGAACACGATGGACGAACATCATCATCATATGTGGGTACATGCATAATTTTGTATTTATTTATTTATCTTGTCATGTTTATGTTTATATTAGAGGTGGAGACCCTTTCAAAGTTGTATGCAAGGTAATTTCATTTTAATGCATGCCTATTAGTGTACATTCAAAGTGACAATAAAGTATTCTATTCCCATTCCTATTCCTATTCCATTCCATTCCATTCCTATTCTATTCCTATTCTATTCTATTCTGTTCCTATTCTATTATTCTATTCCATTCCATTCCTATTCTATTCCTATTCTATTCTTATTCCATTCCCTATTCTATTCTATTCTATTCTTATTCCATTCCAATCCCTATCCCTATCCTATTGTATCCCATCCCTATTCCATTCCATTCCTATTCTATTCTACTATTCTATTCTATTCTAATTCCATCCCATTCCCATTCCCATTCCCATTCCCATTCCCATTCCCATTCCCTATTCTATTCTATTCTATTCTATTCTATTCTATTCTATTCCATTCCTATTCTATTCCCATTCCCTTATGTTGTACGCCGCCCTGAGTCCTTCGGGAGTTGGGCGGCATATAAGAATAACAAAATAAATAAAATAAATAAATATTCCTATTCTATTCTTATTCAATTCCTGTTCTATTCTATTCTATTCTATTCTATTCTATTCTATTCTATTCTATTCTATTCTATTCTATTCTATTCTATTCTTATTCCATTCCAATCCCTATCCCTATCCCATTCTATTCTATTCTATCCCTATTCCTATTCCATTCCTATTCCATTCCATTCCATTCCATTCCAATTCCAATTCCAATTCCTATTCTATTCTACTATTCTATTCTATTCTAATTCCATCCCATTCCCATTCCCATTCCCATTCCCTATTCTATTCTATTCTATTCTATTCTATTCTATTCTATTCTTCTATTCTATTCTATTCTATTCTATTCTATTCTATTCTATTCCATTCCTATTCTATTCCCATTCCCTTATGTTGTACGCCGCCCTGAGTCCTTCGGGAGTTGGGCGGCATATAAGAATAACAAAATAAATAAAATAAATAAATATTCCTATTCTATTCTTATTCAATTCCTGTTCTATTCTATTCTATTCTATTCTATTCTATTCTTATTCCATTCCAATCCCTATCCCTATCCCATTCTATTCTATTCTATCCCTATTCCTATTCCATTCCTATTCCATTCCATTCCATTCCATTCCAATTCCAATTCCAATTCCTATTCTATTCTATTGGAAGCCAGATTCACTTCACAACCGGATTACTAATTTATCCACTGCGGTGTTTCACTTAACAACTGGGGCAAGAAAGGTCGTTGAACGGGTCAAAATTCACTGAACAGATGTCTCGCTGAGCAACAGAAATGCCGGGCTCCGTTGTGGTCGTAAGTCGAGGACTACCTGCATTTTACGCCGTCCTTCTTTTCGGCCTGCGCTGCTTCCCTCCACGGGGCTCTCTTGGGAGACCCAACCCCGGGCTTTCGTGGCTCTCCCCTTCCCACCACCCGCCTGCCGCAGAAAGCGCCGGCCGGAGCAAGAGGAGGAGGAGGATTCCGCGTCAGCTTTCCAATCGAGCAGCCTCGCCGCCCAGCCTCGCTCCCCCTGCCGGGCAAGGAAGGACAAGAGCCGAAGATGGCGGTCCTTCCAGCCGCTGCAGCGGCGGCCGCGGCGGCTTCCGAGCAGGTCGGTAGCCAGGCGGACGGACGGAGGGAGCGGGGAGGTAGGGAAATTCGTGAAGCCGCCGAGGCTTGGCAAATCTGGCGCGAAGCAGAGCCGCGGCGGAGGGGAGGAGGACGTCTCTCTCTCCCACCCACCCCAACCCCAGTTTGGGCTTCAGTGGCGGCTCTGAGCTCGCTTCGGGGGGCTCGCAGCGGCCGAAGGACGCCTGAAGTCCGCCTTAAGCAGCGCCAGTCGGCGGCCGGAGGAACGCGGGGGGCGAGAAAGCTCCCCTCGGCGGCTCCGTAACCAAGCGCCTCTTTGAGGCGCGCCTCGCCTCGCCGCCCGTTATATTTGCGCTTTCTGAAGGGATCCTGAAGGAATCCTTAAAATAACCCCCTCAAATAATAATAATAAAATAAAATAAATAAATAAATAAATAAAATAAAATAATAAAATAAAATAAAATAATAAAATAATAAAATAAAAAAATAATAAAATAAAATAAAATAATAAATAAATAAAATAAAATAAAATAAAATAAAATAAAATAAAATAATGCGCTTGGGTGCATTGGCTGGCTCGCCCCTTGGCGGAGGACCACGCCCGGAGCGGCGTCCGAGAGGGAGATTCCTGCCCAATTAAGCGTGCCCGGCCCGCCGTGCAAGCAAAAAATAGACCGCTGCGAGTGCCGGCCTCTCGCCAGAGCCTCGGCGGGTCCTGTTGCTCCGGGGCTCCCTGGTGGGATCAAACTGACAAGAGTCGTTTTTTCTCGCCCTGTACATGTAGACACCCGGACCTATACTGTATGGTTTTTCTGTGGGTCGTGTAATATATGTGGGTCTGTGCATAGTTTTGTATTTTATTTTGTTTTATTATTGTGTTACTGCCTGATACAAACCGTGAAATAACTCTTTAGGGTGTAGTATTTTACTATCTTGAGTTTATTAGAGTTTTCATTTGTATGAATGGTTTTTGTTTGCATTTCAATTTATATTTTGTGCCAAGTGGTACTAATTTTGGTTGATCTCTAGACTGTGTTGTTTCTCCATGTCATATAATATATGTGGGAATATGCATTATTTATTTATATAATAAATACCGGTAATTATATATATATATATATATATATATATATATATATATATATATATATATATATATATATATATATATATATATATATATATATATATATATATATATATATATATATATATATATATATATAATTTAATGATTTAAATAAATAAATAAATATATTATATTTATTATATTTATATTTTATATTATATTTATTTATTATATTTATTATATTATATTATATTATATTATATTATATTATATTATTATATTATATTATATTATATTATATTTATTATATTTATTATATTATATTTATTATATATTATTATTATTGTGTTACTGCCTGATACAAACCACGAAACACTTTAAGGTATAGCATTTTGCTATCTTGAGTTTATTATTTTATTTATTTATTTATTTGTGAGATTTATATACCGCCTCACAGTGCAAGCACTCTCTAAGCCGTTTACACCAGTAAGCAATGTATATTTACATTGCCCCCAACAATCTGGGTCCTCATTTTACTTACCTTGGAAGGATGGAAGGATGAGTCAGCCTTGAGCCGGTGAGATTTGAACCTGCGGATCAGTGTCAGCTAAAGTGGCTTGCAGTACCTGCCTCTAACCGCTGCACCACCTCGGCTCTTATTAGAGTTTTAATTTGCATGAATAGCCTTTATTTACATGTCAATTTATCTTTTGTACCAAATGGTACTACCTACTTTTAGTTGGTCTGTCTAGACCAGGGGTCAGCAACCTGTGGCTCTGGAGCCGCATGTGGCTCTTTCATCCCTCTGCTACAGCTCCCTGTCTCTGGTTGGCACCACAATTTTGAGAGGAGCTTCCGGTTAGGGTGGGGGGAAGCAGGGCGCCCAGGAAGAGACTGTATGGCAAGAGGCGGGTTTTCCAGTCAGCTCCACAATTGATAGGCCTTTCAGTTAGGACAGGTAGAGGAAAAAGGACATCTCGCTAGGAGGACACTCTATGGTGGGGGAACCGGACTTCCGGTCAGCTTCAGAATTGAAGGGGGGGTTCTGGTTAGGACCTTTGTGGCTCTTTGAGTGTTTAAGGTTGCCGACCCCTGGTCTAGACCAGTGGTTTTCAATACTTCATAATGCCGCGACCCTTTAATACAGTTCCTCAGGTTGTGGTGACCCCGAACCATAAAATGATAAAATTATTAGGAAACTCATGGGTGGGTTCTAACTTACCTCGCTGCTGGTTTGCTTCCTCCTGCGCTGCGTGGCTGTGGCTCATGGGCGTGCGTGCGCTTTGTGCACACACGCATGCGCAGTGCCGAATTTTTTAAAAAAAAATTGCAAAAAAAAAGCCAAAAACAAGATGGCAACGCATGCGCAGTGCCGGAAATTCGGCTTCTGCGCATGCTCAGAAGTTCCCATGGTACAGATTTTTTTTTTGCAGTAGTCTATTTGCATGTTGGTGGACCCGCCTGGAGACGGATAGAGGAGCGGTGTCTCGGTTCCTAAGACCGTCGGAAATATGTGTTTTCCGATGGTCTTAGGCGACCCCTGTGAAAGGATCGTTCCACCCCCAAAGGGGTCGCGACCCACAGGTTGAGAACCGCTGATCTAGACTGTTGTTTCTCCATGTCATATAATATATGTGAGTATATGCATAATTTTTATTTATTTATTTATTTATTTATTTATTTATTTATTTATTTTTATGTAGCGCAGGGGTGGCCAAACCGTGGCGCATGCGCCAAACGTGGCGCATTGGATGATTGCAAGTGGCGCATTGCAATCATCCAATGGACAGAAAAGGCTGATGCTTATTATGCAGGAAGAAGGGGATCGGACAATAAGAAGGTCGGAATCACTTTCGCTCACTAAAATTTAGCGAGCGAAAGTGATTCCGACCTTCTTATTGTCCGATCCTTTTCTTCCTGCATAATTCTGGAGAGCGCGCGCAGTTCGAAGTCAAACTCCGGCAGCGACAAAACAAAGCGACAAACTTGGCTCTTCTATGACTTGTGGACTTCAACTCCCAGAATTCCTGAGCCAATCATGCTGGCACAGGAATTCTGGGAGTTGAAGTCCACGAGTCATAGAAGAGCATAGCAGAGGAGGAAGTAGTCAGTCACAAGCACCGGCAGCAGAGCAAGCTTCAGGGAAGGGACGTCTTGGGAAACCTGCGCTTGGTGAGTTTCTTTTAATTCGGTTGCTTTGCCTTTCTCCACGCATGGTGCAGAAGGGCTAGGAGGGGAGCCCGGATGGGGGAGAAGAGAGCGTGGAATGCAGGGATCCATCCTCCCCAATCCTGATCAAGCAGTCCTCGGAGGCCAGCTGCCAGGGGCGAAATCCGTGTGGTTCTCTGGCCAGGAAACTTTGTAATGGGAAGAGTAGGGGGGGGGGGGGGAAACCTCTCCAGCTGCAAAGCCCGCACTGGACAACAGGAGCCGAAGCAGCCTTCCAAAAGCAAGGTTTTGGAATCAGGGAGGAAAGTTTGGACGAGGTTAGGAGCGGGCGCGTCTTCCAAAGCCCTTTGAGTTCCATTTCACTGATTGCTCTCGTGAGAACTCCGCTACTGCCAAGGCTGCCTGTGAGATGGAAGGGTTTGTCCAGGTGCATGTGGTGCAAGGTGTGGGGTAAACCAGCTGCGGTGATGCTTTGCCATTGTTGCAATTCCGATTTCTGTGATCGGGACACAGGGTGCGTTACAGTGCTTGCATCGTGCCAGGCAAACGTCTCCTGCTTTACCTGCTTTCAGTGATTCGGTGGGAACCACAACCTCGCGCCCTGCGTCCCGATAGCAGAAATTAGAATTGCAACAAATGGCTTTCCTCCAGGATTTCAAAAACCTTGCTTTTAGAAGGCTGCTTCGGCTCCTGTCTCCCAGTGCGGGCTTCACAGCTGGAGGGGTTTTTCCCCCCTACTCTTCCCATTACGAAGTTTCCTGGCCGGAGAACCACGCGGATCGTGCCCCTGGCAGCTAGCGTGTGAACTAGTGAGGACTGGTTGATCAGGATTGGGGAGGACGGATCCCCCCATTCCATGCTCTCTTCCCCAACCTTGGGCTCCTCTCTGAGCCCTTCCCCACCACGTGCAGAGAAAGGTGAAGCAGCTGGTGGCAGGGGAGGGGGGAAGGCACGGGGTGGGGGGTTCCTCCATGGTGCAGGCGGCTCCGCTCAACCTGCTGGCGCCGGCGGCTTCCCCATCCAGATGAAGTACGATCTTCAACCTGGCATGTGGAAGCCAAAAAAGTGCATTGTGTTTCAGGTGGCAGGCAGTTCCAGCTGGTGCCACCACCCAAAATTGCTTTCCTATCCCGGTTCCCCGTTTGCACATTGCAGAGCTGCACGCCCTTCTCCTCCTCCTCCTCCTCCTCCTCCTCCGCAGACTCACTTTCCCTTTCCTCCTGGCCAGAAGCAGAAGCCGACTGCCTGGGTTGTCAGGAGAAGAGGCAGGCAAAGCCCAGCAAGGTGTTTATGAGATGGCAGCGTCCAGGAGGACTGAAGTGCTGCCTCTCTATCAGACCTTGCTGCGAGAAAGCCAGGCTTTCAATGCCTACATCTATAGGTAGGAAGCATTCGGTGCCAAGTCTTTCTTCTTCCCCCATGAAAATCATCCCCCACCCCACCCCACCCGCTCCAGTTAAATGCCCATCTGGTGATAGGGTTTGTTTTAAATGGATAAAAAGATCTGTGCTGCTCGTTATCAAAATCCGAGTGGAAGTGAGGATGCCACTGATCCTGATGCTGGTAGGCAGAGGCAGAATTGTCCTATGGGAGTGGGGCAGCATACAAAAATGACCAAAAAAATAAATAAATAATAAATGGCGGATCTGAACTTGTCTGCGAAAAAATTTGGCGGATGGTATGCTTAAGGTTGGCCACCACTGATGTAGCGCATGTAGGAGGTGAGAGCTGCATGCAATTTCATTTTAATGTATGCCGATTAGTATCCATTCGAAGTGACAATAAAGTTATTCTAAGTCTAAAGTCTAACAAGGACAGTGGAGGAGATGTGGAAAAGCGGGCGGCCCAAGCAGACTGCCACACACTCAGATAGCGGGAATTGGAGAGGACAGAAAAGGGCCGGCGAGCTTTGCAAAACTGAGAAAGGTCAACCTAGAATAACACTTCTTTTGAAAGGCATTGCTGGGGGCTGAAAAGATTTCCTTTTCATGACACTAAAAAAAAAATCAAGAGTACAGGTAGTCCTCAACGTACGACCACAATTCAGCCCAAAATTCCTGTTGTTAAGTGAGTTTTGCCCCATGTTACGACCTTTCTTGCTACAGTTGCTAAGTGAATCACTGCAAACAGTGGATTCTGGCTTTATGACCACTGCAACAAAAGGTTATAAAATGAGGTCCGATGATATGGTGACCTACTTTATGTCCGTCATGACTTAACCGAAATTCCTAGGCTCGATCATGGTCATAATTCAAGGACGACCTGCTCTTTAAGGATCGTTGAAGTATTTTTCAACTTCTGCTCCCTTTCTCCAGGATATAATCATTTTGTAAATAAAATAAATGGTATACTCCATGTAGATGCTTTCTAATCATTTTAAAACGTTTAAATATTAGTGAGCAATTCTTTCTGCAATCATCATCTTACGGCAGAAATGAAATATTATCTAATCTGGTTCCCATATTGTGTGTTTGGCTGAAATTTTAGCAAAGCTCAAATGGCCCCGTGAAGAAATCGATGCGAGAAAAGGCCGTGGAACGCAGAAATATTAACAAAGAGCATAACAGTAACTTCAAGGCTGGATACATCCCGATTGATGAAGATCGTCTACACAAAACTGGTTTGCGAGGCAGAAAAGGCAATTTGGCGATCTGTGTGCTGGTTCTCCTTTTCATTTTGGCTGTTGTTAATTTAATTGTAAGTATAACAATCTATAAAATGCATTCTAGTTGACGATATTCAGTTAGAACTCACTAACAACTGTCCTGATCAAGGGACAGAATAACTCAACCTATCAATTCTATGCACTAAAAAACAGCAGATGGAAGTGTACTGACCTAGGATTCCACAAACCACGAAGCAGACTCTTTGTCCCGACAAAAATCCCTTTTTATTAAGTTACTGTGAATTCTTCTCATTCACATCCAGCAAAGTCTTTCAAGGGTGAATTTACAGTCACAGACCTTATCTGGCTTGGAGAGCTGCCAGGCCGATATCTTCAAAACTTGGCAAGGAGTCTCTGAGAGTCACGAACCAATTAAGTGAACTAATTGTCTCCTGCAAACTCCCATCCCCTTTCGCTCCTCTTTTATTCCCTATGGGAGGGGCCATTCATCGTCCACCTGTGGCCTTACTCCCAAGTCGACCCTTGTTCCTTAGCTGTTTCCTTCATCTGGCAGCTCTGCGCATGCACACACTGGGAACAGGCTCCAGCTGTTCGTCTGCCTCACTGATGTCTGATTCCAAAGGCAGCTGCTAACTGTCAGACTGCCCTGGCCCCATCTCTGCCTTTGATGCAGAGCACTCGTCAGAGCCTTCCCCAGACTCCAGGACTGGCCCATGTTCCTCCCCAACCTCCTCACTGTCCAAATCTGCTGCCAGCTCCGCTGGCGGACCACAACAGGAAGTTCCCTTAACTGCACCTGAGTCTGCCAGCTGATTTTGGATGTGTAAGGTGATCTGTATACTCCCTCAATATCAGGTGGGAGGGCATTGTACAAATCTCTGGGAGGAGGCTGTTCCAGAAGGTTTGACTGCAGACCCCTCCCCAGATCTCTCACACTGGATGTGTGAACTAGTGTGATAGCTTCTGTTTGAAGCAGTCGATCCTGCAGGTACCTGGATGCCAAGCCATTATGGATTTTATAGATCAAAACCAACAGTTTGAATTGTCCCCAGAAGCACCGTAGTAGCAAGTGCAGTGCCCACAGATCTGGCGCAATATAGGATGGTTGGTTCTTACTCATTAAGAGATGGGCTGCTGCATTTTGAACCAGCTGCAAAATTCGGGTGGTCTTCAAAGGCAGCCCCCTGTAGAATGCCTTGAAGTAATTATACAGGAGGTAACAAAGGTATAAGTCACTCACTGTTGTCAGGTCTTCCAAAATTTCATCTAGATTCTAGAACATTTACATCTCCTTAAGATTGATAGTATTGAATGCAAGGAGAGAGAAAAAACATGTTTTAAATATACCTTTCATTTTTCATTTTATAAAAGAAAGAATCTTAGCCATTCCTCATACAGGTAGTCCTCGACTTATGACCACAATTGAGCCCCAAATTTCTGTTGCTAAGCGAGGACAGTTGTTAAGTGAATTTTGCCCCATTTTAGGACCTTCCTTGACACAGTTGTTAAGTGAATCGCTGCAGTTGTTAAGTTAGCAACATGATTGTTAAGTGAATCTGGCTCCCCCCCCCCCTTGACTTTGCTTGTCAGAAAGTCGCAAAAGGGGACCACATGACCTCGGGACACAGCAATGGTCATAAGTAGGTGTTCTGTCCCAGCTAAGAACGTAACACAACACCCAGTTGGTACGAACTTATTTAATACAATAGTCACTACTAATAAACTTCTTAGCAGTAAATATGCACACACCAATTCTACAAGCAGTATTTTCTGGCAAGCAACCAGCTGCTAATTAATCTTCATTAACAGCTGGTATCAGTTCAAAGAGTCTTAAAGCCAAAAAGAGCAATTAGGTCTTGGTATCTTACAAAGCTTCAGAGAGTTGGCAAAATGCCCAGAGGTAGTCCTTGATAATCCAAGCCGAAGCAGAGAAACAAATCAGAAGTTTTTCAGACACGGAGCACAAACTATGACCAGACGGATTTCCAAACATTGTTTCCTGCAGCTTTTCAGCTGCCTCTGATGTCCTTAAGTAGACTAGGGGAGTGGCCAATTATCCCCAAGTCTTACTCCCGAGGAGACCTCCTCTGGAGTAACCATTCCTGCCTTTTAGCAGCTCTGCGTGCCCTTGCATTCAGAAGAGGAGAAGCCTCTTCTCCCTCATCACTGCTATGAGGTGCTGGAGGTTCCGAAGGCCCTGGCTGAACCTCAGCCTCTGGCACCGAGTCCTCGCCAGCCTCCTCACTGTCCGACTCGGGTGCCAGCTGCACAGGCCACTGGCGCAACACCAAGTCAGTCTTCTCTCGAACGGGATCCGCTATCACTGGCACAGGCTGCTGGCGGGCCACAACAGTATGAGCCAGTTGCCAAGCATCTGAATTTTGATCACATGACCATGGGGGTGGGGTTCTGCTGCAATGTTCGTACATATGAAGACTAATCATGTCACTTTTTTCAGTGCCGTTGTAACATCGGCCACTAAATGAATGGTTGTAAGTTGAGAACTCCCTATAAATGGTTTCCTATACTGTTTATAGGAAGCTGCCTTTCATGGATATCATTCAAGCTTGCTGTACCACGGACATTTCTCAAAAAGTTTTGGAGAAGGTCAAAACATTCACAAATGGTTCAAATGTTAATTTGTTTTCCAAGTGACATAAATCTTTCAGAACTGTACAAACAGTGTTTACTTTCTTAGATCACCGTCCTAATTTGGGCTGTAATTCGTATTGGACCCAATGGCTGCGATAGCATGGAATTTCATGATAGCGGATTACTAAGATTTAAACAAGATTCGGATATGGGAATTATACATCCATTGTATAAGAGCACAGTGGGAGGCCGACGGAACGAAGATTTGGTGATTGTTGGAGAAAATCAACCAGTAAGTGTGTGCCTCCTGGCATATATTACATTCAGTATCTAAGGTTTGGCTTCATACTATCTTGCTGAATTATGTTTGGCTGGAATCTAACCAAGAGGAGAATCTTCTTAATAATGGTATTTGTGGCATACCCTTGTACTGATACGATATACCGTATTTTTCGGAGTATAAGATGCACCGGAGTACAAGACGCACCTTAGTTTTGGGGGAGGAAAATAGGGGGGGAGGATCTACCTACCAGGTATTCATCTACTAGCGTCCTTAGTCTGTTCAGCTTCAGTACATTATTTTATCCTCTGGTTAGGGCTGAAAAGCCTTTTTTAGAGGGAGTAGGAATGAAAACAAGCCTGCAAAGACTTAGGTCTGGAAAAACCTTCTTCGGATGGAGTAAGAAGCTGGGAAGATCGTTAGCACCTTGTTAGGGCTTGAAAGAAAAGCTTCAAAAGACGCACCCAAATTTTCAGCCTCTTTTAGGGAGGAAAAAGGTGCGTCTTATACTCCGAAAAATATGGTATCTCTGATAGTCAAAAATCTGGGTTTTAGTTATTGGTCACTTGCTTGCTTTGCTGGTTAGTGAAATTCTTTTGGTTGTGAACTTTCTATGATGCTGGATATTGCCGTTTTCTTTCTTTCAGTTTTAATTGTTTTGTTCACTGCACTTTGTTGGATGCTGTCTTGCATTTATACCTTTTAAAATAAATCGATAAGTGGCTTATTAAGATGAAAAAGCACTACCAATTTGTTAAGGTGAGAATAAATCTCATAGAGGCGATTTGGATCTTTTCTTGGAATTCAGACAGTTAGAAATAAAGCCGAGATTAAAAGTCTAATAGAAAATATTTATTTCGGTACAAAAACAATAAATCCTGAATAATTACATTTTTGCTAAGAAAATGCGACCGTCCCGGTCAAGAGCCAAGTCAAAGAAAAATAATGGTGGTTTAGGAATGCACACATGCGTACAATTCATACCACGTGTCCTGCTTGTATTGGAATGTACCATAATATTAGGATAGGGGTGCATCACCCTGCATAGACATACAACTGACAATATTCACTACGTGACACAATTAATAATTTAAGCATAATAAATTCTCTGTTATTAAATTCAGCACCCTCTTTTTTTAAAGATTGTATTTCAGCAGGGCGAAACAAAACTTAGCGTGGAGAAAAATAAAACTTCAATTACCAGCGATATCGGAATGGAATTTGTTGACCCACGAACTCAAAACACTTTGTTTAGCACCGACTACAATACCCATGAGTTTAATTTGCCAAGTGGAGTAAAGATTTTAAATGTTCAAAAAGCATCTACAGAAAGGGTATGGATTATATTTTGCTTACTTTCAACTGTAAACGTATAATATGTTTGTTTGTTTAAACAAATGGCATCTAAAATTCATAATTTTATTTATATTTTTTATTGAGATTTATATAAATTTGCAATGTTCTTCACCTAGAATAAGCAAGCAAACAATAACTAAAGATTTATCTAGTTAACCAGTTCACAGAAAGACTTGGAATAATGGTACATTTAAACCACCGAGTAGACCTCTGTATTTAAATAGGTTACTACAACTATATTCTACAACTACTTCTACATGCTATTTACTTTATTAATTGTAATCTATTTATTTGTCAAATGTAGACAACCACCCAACTTTGTAAAGACTCTGGCCAGTCTATGACCATTAAAAACAGTGCAGGTAATCCTCGACTATTACGACTATTTATTTAGCAACTTTCAAAGTTACAAACAGTGCAGGAAAAAATGACTTAAGAATGGTCCTCACAGTTACGACCATCTCAGCATCCCCATGGTCTCATGAACCCGATTTGGGCACTTGGCAATCGGCATGTTTCTACAATGGTAGACCATCATTTATGCACTTCCCGTCTTGCTTCCAACCAACAGAGTCAATGGGGAAGCCGGAATTGCTTGAGGACAATGTGATTCACTTAACAACTGCAGCAAAAAAAAGATCATAAAATCAGCTGCCACCCATTTAACAATCGCATTGCTTACTGACAGACGTTCTGGTCTCAATTATGATCGTACGTTGAGGAGTATCTGTAAGAAAAAAAAATAGAGCAATAAAAACAATGAGTTACTTCCAAAAGAGGTAAATCCAAAGAGGAAACATGCCGCCTCCAAACATCCTTGCAACAGACTTGCCACCCACCCTAACTCAAGACTCAGAAAAAGCAAAGTTTTCATAGACCTTTTAAAAATGAGTCAGGATAAGGGCAATTCAGATCTTGGGGGGCTGGCAGGTGTCATGATAGTACTGACATAAGGTAAAGGTTCCCCTCACACATATGTGCTAGTCGTTCCCGACTCTAGGGGGCGGTGCTCATCTCCGTTTCAAAGCCAAAGAGCCAGCGCTGTCCGAAGACGTCTCCGTGGTCATGTACTGGCATGACTAAACGCCAAAGGCGCATAGAACGCTGTTACCTTCCCACCAAAGGTGGTCCCTATTTTTCTACTTGCATTTTTTACGTGCTTTCAAACTGCTAGGTTGGCAGAAGCTGGGGCAAGTAACGGGAGCTCACTCCGTTACAAGGCACTAGGGATTCGAACCGCTGAACTGCCGACCTTTCTGATCGACAAACTCAGCGTCTTAGCCACTGAGCCGCCGCGTCCCTGACATGTACTGATATGGAGGCACCCAATTCTAAGCATTTCACTTAAATAGAAACCGTACAGAATTCAGTTAGTGCTGCTCTGTAATGTTTACATAAAGCTACGTTTCTATAAACTAATAAACAAATTTTGAATAAACTAATATTCAAAAGGGGGTCAAATTATTCCCCAAAGCACCAGAGGCCAGGACAAGAAACAATGGTTGGAAACTGATCAAAGAGAGAAGCAACTTGGAATTAAGGAGAAACTTCCTAACAGTAAGGACAGTTAACCAGTGGAACCAGCTTACCTTCAGAATTTAATTTAATTTAATTTAAAGTTCTTATAGGCCGCCCAATCCCATAGGACTCAGGGCAGCGTACAGCATGAATAAGAACAGTACAGTATATTAAAAAAAATTCAAAAACATAACATAAAATTTTAAAAAAGCAAAAGAAACCATTCATCCAGGGGGCATCCGATCTTCTTCACCCCGCAAAGAAATTGTGGGCGCTCCATCACTGGAGGTTTTTAAGAAGAGACTGGACAGTCACTTGTCTGAGATTGTATAGGTTCTCCTGCTTGAGCAGGGGGGTAGACTAGAAGACCTCCAAGGTCCCTTCCAACCTATTCTATTCTAATCTAATCTAATCTAATCTGTCTTTATTGGTTGTTTGCATTCCTCTTACAGAAACTTAGTAGCTTTATCTAAAATCAAAATTTGTTTATTAGATTAGAAGATGAATAAGAATAGAAATCTAGAACTTTAAAATTCAGATCTCAGCGCATTTTTAGGTCCATATCTGGTAATCCTAAACAATTATTTATGTGCTATAATCAAAGTTGAGCCGAGGTGGCACAGCAGTTAGAGTGCAGTACTGCAGGCCACTTTAGCTGACACTGATCCACAGGTCAGCGGTTCAAATCTCACCGGCTCAAGGTTGACTCAGCCTTCCATCCTTCCTAGGTAGGTAAAATGAGGACCCAGATTGTTGGGGGCAATGTAAATATATACATTGCTTACTGGTGTAAACCGCTTAGAGAGTGCTTGCACTGTGAGGCGGTATATAAATCTCACAAAATAAAATAAAATAAATAAATAAAGTGCAAATAGTGTATAGCACTGTGTAAGAACAAGGCGTCTTTTACATAAGATATTTTGATTTATTTAATATAAATTTGATACTAGCTTAGTAAACACATTGTATAGCCATGTTCTTTTTTTTTTTTCTTAGATTACAAGCAATGCCACCAGTGACCTCAATATAAAAGTTGACGGGCGTGCTATTGTCCGTGGAAATGAAGGAGTGTTTATTATGGGCAAAACTATAAAGTTTTCCATGGGACGCAACTTGGAACTGAAAGCAGTAAGTAATTCCAGGATTTTCAGCTGTTTTATAATGTGGTCGCTCGACCTAAAGGAAATGTCATTTGGTCAGACATTGGTTCAGTTTTGTCATTTGTGAACTTAAACTTGCATGCACACACAAACACTGTATTTTTAATGTATCAGTTGGCCTTTAAATCTGTTCTGTGCATAAACGCTTTCTGCTTCATACACATAATGCTCTGTTGAATTCCTGAATAAATTATATGCACCCAAACACTTGTAGCTATGTTTTGAAGCAAATGCAGGACATTTGAATATTAAAACTAAATAGCGTCTTTGCAGAAGAATAGGAAGACAGTGTCCTAAGCGAATGCTTGTAAGACACGTACTATCTGTATTGTAGCTGCAAGTAAGCTCAATATTTGGAGTACAATGCAGGTAACTATAAGATAGCAGGGAGGGAAGGAATGCCGTATAAAACAAGGTATTGCGATTTCAGGCAAACATAACATTGGATTGGCCCATTTAGACCATGAAGTCCAAACCTCTCTTAATTTTCAGGAGTCCAAATTAGTCACCCGAGATGGTTGCTTCCACTTGAACACTTTCAAAAACGAAAAGAAAGATTGGAGATATGTTTGTTTCTATATTTAGTTGTAACTCGTATTTCTCTCATGATTAATAGAAAATAGACAACTAGATCAGTGATGGCGAACCTTTTTTGTTATTTTAAAAAAAGTTTTTATTAAACAGTTTTAAAAACAACATTAAATACAAACCACACATTCAAAAACAACATAACATAAACAAACATAACATAACATAACACAACACCATATACCATAAAAATTCATTTTACAGCGTACCGTATCAGTGTACATACTATGTTTTTATATCTCTTACTCTTTAACTTATATTTATTCGTATATTTCCTAAGTCAGTGATGGCGAACCTTTTTTGGTTCGCGTGCCAAAAGGGGGGGGAATGCGGGGGATCACGTGTGTGTGCCCACACTCATAATTCCATGCGCCCCTGCACATGCCCACATGACCCCCCTGCTCCCAGCATGCAATGGCACGCCCATTTTTCGCTCTCCCCAGGCTCCAGAGCCTTTCTAGGAGCCTGGGGAGGGCGAAAACGGCCTTCCCCACCCCCTCTGGAGGCTGGAAACAGCCTGTTTCCCGACTCCCAGTGGGCCCAGAAGGCCCGAAAATCAGCCGGCTAGTGCACACATGCACGCCGGACCTGAGCTCGCGTGCCCACCGATATGGCTCCACGTGCCACTTGTGGCACCCGTGCCATAGGTTCGCCATCACGGTCCTAAGTCCTACATATAATTTCTTCTTAATATCTAACATCTCGTCTAACTATATCCACCTATCACCTTGTTTTCATGCATCTTATCTACATAAATACAAATATCCATACCTGTTTTGATTTATTTATTGTCATACCATTATCTATTAATTTTACTTTTATGTTCCAGCCAATTATACCATTTGTTCCATATTTTATAAAATTCCGTTTCCTCTCTGTTGTGTATTTCCATAGTCAATTTATTCATTTCAGCACATTCTAATATCTTTTTAATTACCATTGTGCTTGAAGGGGCTATTTCTGATTTCCAATGTTGGGCGTAAATAATTCTAGCTGCTGTCGTTATATGCAGTATAAGATATTGATTATTTTTATTTATCTTTCCTTTTATAATCCCTAACAAAAACAATTCCGGTTTTAGTTCTACTTTTTATTCTATAATTTCTTCTATCTACCTTTGAATCTTTCTCCAATATTTTTTTGCCTCTGGGCACGTCCACCACATGTGGTAGTACGTAAGACAGTAAGCTGCTTTAAAAAATCTATTTTGAATATGGATGAATGTATTAATCTATTATCTTTATTTTGCTTGTGTTCACTGGTAAACCATTCTTATTTTTACATTCGTGGTCGCTTAATAATTGCACAACAACTGCATACAAATAATGGCAATTTACATATTATAGTATTGCTTCTTACTTAAAAAATTAAAGTGGTTTATATTATTTCTATAAAATATTTAAAATATTGTCTCTTACAATGTATAATTGTGATACTACAGGTAGTCCTTGCTTAATGACCGGTCGCTTGATAATTGTTCAAAAATGCAACAGACCCCAAAAAGAAACTTAGGATCCATCTTCAAAGTTATGATTGGTGCTTCCTTTCCAGACATTTTTTGGTGCCTGGCAATGGCTTAAATTTATGACTGCAATTTCCATCATTTTTTAGTTGGTTTCTGGCGGGATTTTATCAGCTTCCCACAAAAAAATGCCAATTTAGAATGGATTTAACAACTGTGTTACTTAATGACCTGGTGACCAGTTATACTCCCATCGTAAAATCGGTTGTAACACAGTAAGGTGACATGGTAACCCACTTAATGACTGCAATGAATTATGAAAAAAATTCTGGGCTCAATTGTAGTCTTTAAGTGAGGACTACCTGTATTTTAAACTCTGAACAGCCTTATGATACTCAGAAAGCATGAAGATTGATAATTCTCTTCCACACATTAATTCAAGAAATCCAGAGAAGGCCAGTTAGCGTCAGACTATATTATGAATGTATTCTGCAAGTGTCCCAATTCTATAAACCAGCAAAAAGATTACAATCCAATGAGAAGATCTTACGCTATCTCCCTCCATTGCTGTTTAATATTAAGGGATATATCAGAGGTGGTATTCAGCCGGTTCTATCAGGTTTGGGCGAACCGGTAGCACTGACTGCGGGTGGCCCCGCCCACCCACCCGGACGTAATCACGTGCCATTTAACCATGTTTTTGAGCCTGTGTGCATGCACGGAAGGCTGTGTGCATGCGCAGAAGGGCTGTGCGCGAGCGTAGCAAACGCGCGCATGCGAGCTCACATTTGCGAACTGGTAGGGAAGGTAAGTGAATACCACCTCTGGATATTATGTAGTAAGTTAGGAAAGAGTTTCTACTCTTTAGACTAGGACTACATGAAGTCTTCCATTGATGCAAATTGAAAAAGGAGCATATGATCTAAAAGTATTGATAATGTTGTGCAAGCACTTGAATTAGTGTTCAGTTCTTCTCGATCCACAGTCCTCATCCATGCCTTAAAGCTACATCCTCTTTAAATGTTTCATAAAAGTTACAGAAATTGGTATGAAAACTGCTAAAATAAAAGACAAATCCTCAAATCCACATAATACTGTAGGTCCGTGATGGTGAACCTATGGCACGCGTGCCACAGGTGGCACGCGGAGCCATATCTGAGGGCACACAAGATGTTGCCTTATGTCAGCTCCAGTGCGTATCTGGAGCTCACACTGGCCAGCTGATTTTCGGCCTTCCGGAGGGCAGGGGAGGCCATTTTCGCCCTCCTCACGCTTCAGAACCGAACTTCCGGTAGTCCCGTTGGGCCCGTTTTTCACCCTCCCTAGGCTACGGAGGCTTTCCTGAAGCCTGGGGAGGGCGAAAACTGGCCTACCGGAAGTCCGGAGGCTTCAGTGAGGCCTGCGTGCATGAGTAGGGGGGAGGGCTTTGCATTATGGGTGTGGGCATGCACGCACATGGTATCGCATGCGCACGCACCCTTTTGGCACCTGAGCAAAAAAAAAGGTTTGCCACCACTACTGTAGGTGCTTCTGTTCTATGGTTTGCAAACAACGTGTAAGAATTTAAAGGCATCTCGGAGGCTAAAAGCAGATAATATTAAAAGAAGACTATGAAGACTGTTACATGTTCATTGATTTAGACATATTCCTTTCCTAGGACAACTCCATTATCCTAAATGGAAGTGTGATGATCAGTGTATCCCGGCTGCCAAATTCGTCTCACAAGGAACAATTCAACAACGGTGACTGGGAACGTTACAAACTTTGCATGTGTTCGGATGGGACATTATTCCGTATACCAGTGAAGAGCCGTAATATGGGTTGCCAAACCTCTATCAACCCATGTGGGAACACGTATTAAAGCCAAATGTGGGTACTATGGAAAGAAAAACCACTATATTTAAGTTCAAGCCACTGCATGTGTGGAAGGATGTTTTTAGTTATTTGTAGAGATATTAAATGAAGCGCTTCTCACGCACCAATCTCCACATGTAGCACTGTTGATTAGGCCAATCACGTTTTAAGGTACGTTCCTTGCTGCGTAGAAGTGCATTTTATTAAGGCAGTTAAAACAGAAACGCAGAATGTACTTCAGGGTATTGTTGAATAAAAATTACCAAATAGGCCTATGTATGTTTCAAAAATAATTTGGAAGAATTGTTTTGGAGTTTGCCAAGGGAAGCATCTTTCCGCTGATTTGTTAATATAGCCGCTAGAGCTGTTGGCAAAGACCTCCTGCTACATGAATACATTACCGTATTTTTCGAAGTATAAGACGCACCGGAGTATAAGACGCACCTTAGTTTTTGGGGAGGAAAATAGGGGAAAACAATCTGCCTACCAGGTATTCATCTGGCTAGCGTCCTTAGTCTGGTCAGCTTCAGCACATTATTTTATCTCCTGGTTAGGACTTAAAAAAACCTTCTTCGGAGAGAGTAACAATGAAAGAGCCTGCAAGCCAGTAAGAGCTGGGAAGATCGTTAGCACCTGGTTAGGGCTAGAAAACAACTTCTTTGGAGCAAGTAGAGCAATGAAAAAAAATTCTGCAAAGACTTAGGGCTGGAAAAACATTATTTGGAGAGAGTAACAATGAAAAAGCCTGCAAGGTAAGAGCTGGGAAGATCTGTTAGCACCTAGTTAGGGCTGGAAAAAAAAGCTACATTCGAAGTATAAGACGCACCCAAATTTTCAGCCACTTTTAGGGAGGAAAAAGGTGTGTCTTATACTCAGAAAAATACGGTAATTCATTTTTATTTCTGGTACTTTTACCTTTGCAAATGTGTGTTTCTCGAACATTATACTTCAACCTTTATTTGGTCCCACTATATTGAAGCATCTGTTTTCCGAAATTTAGATGCACTGAATTTCATGTTCTAATATTGGCTGGGGAATTCAAATCATTCTGGAAACTGATTATGGAAACAGAGTCTGGGTGTATGGTTGAGCAGCTGCAGGTTGTTGGACTACCAGGAACTCTGGTGGTACAGTGGTTAGAATGCATTACTGCAGGCTAATTCTGATGACTGCCAGCAGTTGGGCAGTTCGATTCCCACTGGCTCAAGGTTGACTCAGCCTTCCATCCTTCCGAGGTGGGTAAAATGAGGACCCAGATTGTTGGGGGCAATATGCTGAACTCTGTCAACCACTTAGAGAGGGCTGTAAAAGCACTATGAAGCGGTATATAAGTCTAAGTTCTATTGCTATTGCTCTTCTACCAAGTTAAAAAAAAAACAAGTTTTTTCCAAGTAGTACTTTGAATCATTTGAGTTTGGCAACACTCATAATAGGATTAGTAACCTCTGCTTCTGCCCAAACAGCCGTTGGTTCATTTTGGAAAATATCCCACAGTTTAGAATGTTTTTTTAAGTCTTTTGGTTTGTCAGTTGCTTAGGCATGGCATTTGAAAATGCTTCTGGCATTTTTCTGGCATAAAAACGCGAACAAAATTAAAAACATTTACGGCTGCCTTGTGAGAGTGCATGAAAATACACTGGTTTACTGCAAACAAAATTCTGCTTTTTTGCTAATTGAGATTGAGCAGTTGGAAGGTATCTTCTCTGATTATATTGCGTCCTTCTTTACTCGGTCTTTCCAGCTTGTTTTGAAACGGGATGGTCAATGGAAGGTCACGAATGAGAAGCTAGCCACACAGCATCATCTGCAACTTTGACTATATGTTTAATAGGCAAACGACTTGACACTATCTGATATGGGCTGATGGCAGTGGTGGGTTCCTACCGGTGCGGTCCACTCTATAGCACCGGTAGCGGCCCGCTGGTGACGTCACACTACCGGTGCGGTCAGTTGCCAGTGCCTGGGCGCCGCCATTTTTTAAAAAATATTTTTTTAAAAAAATTTCTTCTGCGCATGCCCAGAAGCCGAGCTTCTGGCACTGCGCATGCGCTGCCTTCCTACCCCACAGTGAGTCCAAGCAGGAGAGGATGGCTGAGGGAGCGCGTGAGGCGCTGAAAGAATGGGTGGCAGGAGCTATCTCCATTCCCCTCCCTTCAGCAGTCCGAGAAACCACGAATGCGCGGTGATGATCCTAGGCATTTTCGCACATTTGAGGCTTCTCGAGCTGCTGAAGGGAGGGGGAACGGGCGGCATGAGCCTAGGATCATCGAATGGGGAGAAGCATTGAGGCCGGACGGAGCCTCCTAGAAGAACTGCTGCCGCGGTCTTGCTGCTCCCACTGCGGGGGGCTGTGTTGCGGGTGGGCAATGCCCCCCGCTTCTCCAGCCGCTGCCAAGCTCCCGAGGCCCACGCCCACCCGGTCACATGGCTGGCAAGCCATACCCACAAAATAAGCCACGCCCACAGAGTGGTAGTAAAAAAAATTAGAAACCCGCACCTGGCTGATGGGGAACAGTGGCTGCAATTTTGCTTTAGAAGCACCGAATGCCCTGCTGCAGGAACAGAGGGAGGAGATGTAGCTGGATACACAAGCAATTGGGCTGCATCAAGGCACTGATCCTTCTAATCTAAGGAATGTGGAATATTTAAAACTGCTAGACCCGGGTCTCCAACCTTGGCAACTTTAAGCCTGGCGGACTTCAACTCCCAGAATTCCCCAGCCAGCAAAGCTGGCTGGGGAATTCTGGGAGTTAAAGTCCGCCAGGCTTAAAGTTGCCAAGGTTGGAGACCCCTGTGCTAGACCAAAGCTATTGTTACCTCAAATGTAGCAGGACATCTTAGCAAGCAGTAAAATTGAAATATTCATACTGCTATCTATATATGCATTTCTGAAGGGGTCAGACCTCTATTTTGTTTCTATCATGTTTCACAAATGGTAGGGGAAAAAAACCTTGGTCTCGTTTCTGTTAAATATTAAATATTCTTTCCCCCCCCCCCATCAATTTCTATATAGAGAATTCGTTGAAAGCTGTTGGTAAGGTAATGAATAATAGATATCTAGACTTCGGTACTTTGGTTGACATATTTGAAGAAATGGTCGTTTGGAACCGATTATCACGGAAATCGGATGGCTGCTAGACTGTCCAATGCCCGAATGGTACTTGAAGTGAGAAAGGTAATAGTATGCAGGGAATTGTGGTCTGCTGGCAGCAGGGGAGAAGCGATAAATGGAAATGTGGTGCAATAAAATGATGCTAGACAAGCTGCTGTTTTAATGGAGTTCACAGAGAACATTTAATTTATACCTCACATATTTTGTGGCATGGAATTAAGTCTTGTGAGCAGATCTCTGCCCCGTAATGCAGCAGTGTTGCTCTGGGTTGAAATCACATTTTTTTTTGTAAGCCACCCAGAGTAAGCGGGCGGTCATATAAATTTTCTTAAATAAATAAAATTAACACAGGCAAATATGTTTATTGAGCACCATCTCTGCTATGTTCTGCTGCTGTGGTTTGATTTAACCCTAATTTAATTGTAAGCCACCCTACTGGGCTCCTGCAGAAGAGCAGTACTGAGTAGAAATTGTAATAGTGTTGTATTGATGTCAGTTATTTTGAAATCCGGATGGTTTTTTTTTACTTGATTTCAGAGTTAATTTTAATTGGAATACTGTTAGTATATACTTGCACGCCATGTGGGGGGAGAGACCAAAATTAGTATTCCAACGTTGTGCAAGCACTTGAATTAATGTTCAGTTCTTCTCGATCCAGAGTCCTCATCCATGCCTTAAAGCTATATCCTATTTAAATGTTTCAGAAATTGGTATGACAACTGCTAAAATAATTTTTTTTAAAAAAATTCTCAAATCCGCATAACAGTAGAGGTGCTTCTGTTCTATGGTTTGCAATCATTTTTATCTGTGGAAGAATTGAAAGGCATCTCAGAGGCTAAAAGTAGATAATATTAAAAGAAGAAAAGTTGAAAGCCTCAAGATCTTTAAGACTATTAAAAACACAGCGTTAAGATAGTAGTTGCGAAACATTTTAAATGCAAGTTTATTGTTCCACGATTAACTCATTTCATAAGATGTGAAAAAATGTATTTGGAGGAGTATTTGGTTGTGGACTGTGCATGCTTTAATGCAAGGTTTCTGAAGGCCAGACATCTTAAAAGTTGCCAAGGTTAAGAAACACTGCTTTAATGTCACAATGAAAACGTAAGTTTAACAACAAAAATGTTTAACAACAAAAAGTTTAACAACAAAAATGGTATCTGCCACTAGGCTTTGACAATTCTAATATTTGATGTTGGGTATCTTAATTGTTTTGTATTGTTCATAATTACATTTTAACGTATTATACATGTAGATAATGATCTTCCTTTAAAGGGTGCTTCAAATATGAGTAGATAGTCCTTGAATTACGCCCACAGTTGAGCCAAAAATTTCTATTGCCAAGAGACAGTTGTTAAATGAGTTTTGCTCCATTTTACCATCTTTCTTGCCACCGTTGTTAAATGAATCACTGGTTGTTAAATTAGTAACACAGCTGTTAAGTGAATCTGGCTTCCCCAGTGAGGGGACCATGTGACCCCAGGACACTGCAACTGTCATAAATGAGTTGGCAAGCGTCCAAATTTTGATCACATGACCGTTGGGATTCTGCAGTGGTAGTTAAATGTGAAAAATAGTCATAAGTCACTTTTTTCAGTGCTGTTGTGACTTTGAACAGTTACTAAACCAGGGGTCCCCAAACTTGACAACTTTAAGACTTGTGGACTTCAACTCCCAGAATTCTCCAGCCTAGCTGGCTGGAGAATTCTGGGAGTTGAAGTCCACAAGTCTTAAAGTTGCCAAGTTTGAAGACCTCTGCACTAAACGAACAGTTGTAAGTCAAGACTACCTGTATATGAAGTGTTTGAAATATTTAGCTCAGCAATGGGATATACTTCTCATCAAAATTCACAGGATATACGTACTAAACATGTCAAGGTTTGCTTTTGATTAGAATAATACATTTTTAAATTATTATTATTATTATTTTGGTCTTTTGGCTTCAACAGGCCATATGAAAAAAAAAAAGGATTGCAGTAAGACTTGAAAGGAAACTTTTGGGTCCCAGATATTTACAAAGGAAAAATTAAAGTGACTGGTTTGCTGTGCCCGGTTCTAATATTTAATAGTGGATTCATAGGACATATAATCTCCTTAGTAAACCAATGTGCAGTACTAATAAAAAGCCCATACATATATTGAACATGTTCTCAGCAAGGTATGGATACTGTTGTGAACTGGATGAATAGGAATGTGCAGTGTTTCAGAATGAAGAGTGTGACAACCGCATCTGTCTGAAACTCATTAAAGCAACTGTGTCTGTTCCCAGATTTTAGGCAATTGCAGACGTCTTCCCCCAAAGTTTCCTCACTGCAGATGAGTGAACTGGGAAACAGATATAGCTGCTTTCACACGCCTATGAATTCTATTAAGTTCTGAGGTAACTCTTCTAAATTTAATCTGAAGCACTATACCAGAGGTCTTCAAACTTGGCAACTTTAAGACTTGTGGACTTCAACTCCCAGAATTCTCCAGCCAGCATAGCTGGAGAATTCTGGGAGTTGAAGTCCACAAGTCTTAAAGTTGCCAAGTTTGGGGACCCCTGCATTATACAGCCTTATAGGATAAATTCTTCCTTCATGCTTTTGGGGGAGAACATTGGTCAGGTAAACAATGGGCTCAGCTTTTTTAATGAAATACTGGGATTAAAACATTATTATACTTATTGCTACAACCTATTCATTTTAAATCTTGGAGCATATTGTAGAGGAATATTTTTGCTGTTTTGCAGCGTTATACTGACAGCTTAGATAATTATCAGGGGTGGCCAAACTATGGTTCTTTGAGGACCTGTGGACTTCAACTCCCAGAATTCCTGAGCCAGCCATGCATGCATGGCTAGCTCAGGAATTCTGGGAGTTGAAGTCCACAGGTCCTCAAAGAACCATAGTTTGGCCACCCCTGGTAGAATGAGAGTTAATATTCCAATTAAATTAAAGCTTCTGATCTTATTATTCAAATCATCTATAGGCAAACAATAGATAACAGAACAAAATTCAGAATCTTTTTCGATATTAATGGTATTTAATAAATAATATTGTTAAAAATTAAACTGAATGATCATCACTTGCCAATTTATTTTTCTACTACGGTGCTGTTCTTATTTGAGGTTTGCTACTAACAATTTATATAAAATGGAGTATTTAACTGTGCTACGTTGTGTATGTTTTAAAGCAGGGTTTTTAAAGACTGCATTTATGCCTTAGATTTCATCATGTCACTATGAAGTTTGGATTTCCAAGTGCCAAAGGACGTCCTCATGTGGATTTGTAAAATGTCCATTTAAATAAACAACGTCAATTGATCTGTTTTTGTTTCTTAACTCTGAATTGTCCCCCAAGTTGGGGTACATGGGGATGTACGTAGCTCTAAAATGATTCTCTCTTCCGACTGCCCGTGTCCTGTGTAATAACAATGTTCTGTTAGGTAGCTGCTGAAACATTACTCAGCATGAATCAGAAGCATTGGGAACATGAAGTAGACTTAGCTCGTGATCTTCAAATTAGAACAAATAACATCCAGATAGGTACTTTGGGATTGACCATTTTCTGCTCTCTCCTTGGGCAAAATGGGCTGGCATAGACAGCTGTAGGCACAACACACATACCCCTAGACTAGAGCCATTTTTTTTTCAAACTTGGAAGGTTTAAGATGTGTGGGCTTCAACTCCTGGAAGTGGCTAGCTAGGGAATTCTGGGAAGTGAAGTCCACACGTCAGGACTTTATAGTTGCCAGGTTTCAAAAACGCTGCTCTAGAATTTTTATTCTTTAAATCTTTGTGTTATCGAGACTGAATCGGGGTTTTATTAGCGAGATGATTTATACACAACTACAATGTGTGACACAACTGCAGTAAGCCAAAGTGTACACTTCAGGTATGCCATATGGAAACTTTAAAGACAAAAAAGCAGGTAAATGCTTCTGTCACAACAGGGTGTTACAGAACACTTTTTTTTTAGTTTCCCAGGAAGTCAGTGTAAATCCGTGAAGTACCGTATTTTTCTGAGTATAAGACGCACCTTTTTCCTCCCTGAGAGACTGAAAATTTGGGTGCGTCTTATACTTCGAATGTAGCTTTTTCGAAGCTTTTTTTTCCAGCCCTAATGAGGTGCTAACGATCTTCCCAGCTTCCTATTCCCTCCGAAGAAGGTTTTTTTCCAGCCCTAAGTCTTTGTAGGCTTGCTTTCATTCCTACTCCCTCTGAAAAAGGCTTTTTCAGCCCTAACCAGAGGATAAAATAATGTGCTGAAGCTGAACAGACTAAGGACGCTAGCCAGATGAATACCTGGTAGGTAGATTTCCCCCCCTATTTTCCTCCCCAAAAACTAAGGTGCGTCTTATACTCTGGTGCATCTTATACTCTTAAAAATACGATAACTTTATGCATTTACACAACCATAAAGAGAAGGATAACGTTTAAGGCTATCAGGTATTTAATACTTGCCACAAACCAAATCTTTATTATTGATTATGAAGCACTTAATTATTGGTAATTAAATATTACCAAATATTTAAGTATTGTTAGAAGTTCTCCCATTATGAATTCAACATTATTATATGCTGGTTTCTCTAAAAGCGATAAGGGGGAAAAAGTTGCCAACACTTAAGAGAGTAGGAGAAAATTAACTACAAGCACAGAATTAAAACGATAATGAGTTTATGTAGTAAAATGTATCTGTGAAGTCTCCGCACGAGACTGATATGAATTGTTTAAAAAGGAAAGCAGGAAACTATTCACGTTTAATTAAATGCTTTATGTAAATTTATACTATAGTAAATTTATGGAACGCTTTCACAATTTTGTTCCTCACATTTACAAAAAGCACAGATCATTTGGTTTTGTACAAACCAAAAAATTTTCAGATGGTTACATTTTCAGTATTCAATTTGAATTTATCTGACCCGACCCCAAAAAGAGAATGGTAAAAATAATAGTAGGTATTAGAATTGATATCATTTCTGATTCTGAAAGGCATAAAAGATTTATCAGTCTTTGGTACTGGACAATATATAGACAGTCTTATTATGGGCCATTCGACCATTCATGTATGCTTATACACTTGGTCATTTAAAAAGCTTATCGTTTAAGAATTTCACATTGGAATAATGCACACACATCTTGATAGCATTTCGGTAGAAAAGATATTTACAGTTTTAACCAATTCAGGTGTACGGCCTTTTTTCCCTTTAACAACAACAAAATCAATCACACTATTTTAAAAGATGCCAAAATGTATGAAAAATGAACAACTTTGATTAACTTTACTCGGACAGCATTACATAAGTTTTCCAGAAAATGCAATTCCCCCCCCCCCCCAAGGAATCGGGGCCATTCTGAACATGACTGGTGAAATATGGAGGTCAGAATTTCAAAAACTCAAAAAAATACAATTCTGATCCATATACAAAGCGGACCTTTCTCATTTTCCTTTGTATATCACAAAAGTTGTGAGCACAGGGTCCTTAATAATTACGTTTTAGATGAGCCTGCTTTTACAGGCAAGGCCAATTCTCTCTCTCTCTCTCTCTCTCTCTCTCTCTCTCTCTCTCTCTCTCTCTCTCTCTCTCTCTCTCTCTCTCTGTGTGTGTGTGTGTGATAAGAGCAAAACATAAGAGACATAACTCTCTTGATCAACTTTGTAATAGAAGCCATAAACAGATAAGCAGAAGCCGCCTGACATGGACAAAGGAAAAGAGACTGCAGTTTCTACCCTTTGGCCATTATTTAAGTGAACCCAATTGATACTTCATTTTTAAATGGAAGACAGTACAATTTTGACGTGTGTCGTCTCTTGCTCTCTACCACTTGATCAGGTGTTTTTTGCTTTCTATACTAATATTCACAGGTAAATAGAAAAAGTGAGAACCAGTCCCAAGAATGAACTAGACACAAGTTTGTTAACCTTACACTTTTTATCAAAACTAAATCTCATAAAAGTTCTTTGGCTGTTACCTTTGTCACCGAAAGTCCTTTTATGTCTCAACAAAAGTAGCCTGTAATCTAGTATTTGTATCCAGTATTCCTATCTTCCCAGTTGGACAGTTATCAGGTTTTGACTATGGTTATAGTAAATAATAACCTAGGTCAGGAGGTATTGGAGGGAGCAAGAACTGGCTCATGGAACTACCTGCCTGTTCTCAACAGAGATTGGCTAAAGGGAACTGCACAGCCAACTTCCAGCTCTACTTTTGGCGGGGGGAAATGGACAACAGAAGTGATAGCCTGTGAGAAGTCCATCTAAGTACTGTAACTGTGTCCATTTCCAGTCTTACTATCTGGTCAACAGCTTGTGTAGCTCTGCCCCATTAAATCACTGCTCCCAACCCTTCTGAAGCTCATGAAGGCATCCCAAAAAAAAAAAAAAAGAATTCCATTCCCACAGCTCCTGTTCTGGGCAGAATTCAGATTTGCATGTGGAGCTCTTTGGATTCCAGTCCTTTATTTTTCTTACTTTGTTTCTTTAGAAGTATCCAATCCTAAAGAAGCTGTGTGTGTTTATGATATACATGGGTGTTTTTTTCTTTACAAATACCTGCAGTACTTAAATAAAAATAAGTGGTTTGTGCTAATTTGTTATTGAAGCTTAATTTGGATGAGCCATGGTGGCACAGTGGTTAGAGTGCAGTACTGCAGGCTACTTCTGCTGACTGCAATTTGGCAGTTCAAATCTCACCAGGCTCAAGGTTGACTCAGCCTTCCATCCTTCCGAGGTGGGTAAAATGAAGACCCAAATTGTTGGGGGCCATATGCTGACTCTGTAAACCGCTTAGAGAGGGCTGTAAAGCACTATAAAGCGGTCTATAAGTCTAAGTGCTATTGCTAATTTATTTTCCTAAAATCTGAATGTTCATGTAGCTTTAACTTTCTGTAAAAGAAAAGGCAAGCTCATGTTTTATTGCAAATTTCATAATGAACTCTTGGTTGATTGAACAAAGACCAATGGATTTTTGAATGCATTTTCAATAAGTCTATAAGCTACCTTAGTAAAAAAAAATATTATAGAAATGTACATTGAACTGTATTATGAAGACTGATGAAAAGGTGAGACAGGAAGTTACTTCGTTCATCTACTTCTTTGAACTTTCCAGATAAAATGATCCCAAATAAATAGTGATGCTGCTTGATTAAGAGTAGATGTTGCTTGTAATTGGCATTTTGCCAGGAAATTCAATCCCTGGAACATAAACGCAGCCATGCTGAATTTTCAGGCTAAGTTTTGATTCCAGTCTCTGAAATACATTCATACATTTAGGCTTTTGAAACAAGACTTCATTCTGTCTTTATCCAGATCATCAAAACACTCTGGGAACAAGAATAACAGTAAAATAAAAGAATGTGCCACGTTACAAGTCTAAAACCCTTTTTAATCAGATGTTTAATTTGATCACCTGTACCTCTTAGCAAATTACAGCATCTGACTATTAGAAAATCAGCGTTATCACCAAATGGGAGTTACTATGGCATGTACAACTCTGTTCAAGCTGTAACAATATAAGAGTTTCAATTAAAACGGTAGCCAATAATTGGTTATTAAATAAAAATGAAGTTGGGCACTGGCAAGGAAACCATACTGCAAGATTTTCCTTCAAAAACTGGCATCCTAAAACAAACTATTACTAAACTAGCAATAGTTCTACCTAGGCAAACCCCCTCCCCACCCCACCATCACTTTCCCTGAAATGCTATGCCTGAGACCAAGTCGATTAAAAATTAAGTTACATGGTTACTTGAATGCGACAAAATTATTTTTTAGAATACCTTTCCTGCTGAAATCATTCCTAGATGAAGCTTTTTTTTTTTATACACATATACAAAGTTTAGACAGCAATATTCACATTAGTCACAGTGAGGATGCTGGCAAGTTCACCATCTGTAGTGTAGAGACAAAATGCAAAGCAGCCCTCCCGAGAGAACAATGGTACACAGCAAGCAGAGCTGGCCTGTTAAACAGCAAACACCCCAAAAAAATCCCTGAAAATGGGATACAGTGCAGGAAAAGCCGCATGCGCTTTATATACAAAGAGAAGTTTATGGCTAATGGTTGACATTAACTGTAGTAACAAAGGCTCTTGAGCAGCTGTGCATAGTTAAAATTCCTATGTCATTTGTTTCTCTTTATACCACTCCACAAATTCATCCAGCAACACTGGCCCTTAAAAGAAAGAAGGAAACATTTTTGTAAATATATATATATATATTACAGAAACACAAAAAGGCATAGAGAGATCACAGATACGATGTGAAATGATTCTTTGTCTTTCCTGACTGTATAATACGTACATGCTCCGTCTTCGTCATAATTGCTGAGGTCAAGATTAATGGATCTGCTGAATTCCAGAACATTGCACCATTGGTCCTTGTTGATAACTTTGTACTTCGATTGCTACTTAAAACAAAAATAGCAGTTATTCAAAACGCCTTTGGAACAAAGTCGCTGGGAACTAAAAATCCAAAGGCTAATTTTGCAAATGTAATAGAAGGTGTGATATTCTATAATATAAATCTTATAGCAATAACATTTAAGGCTACCAAGCACAACAGAAATTATCTCCCCCCCCCCAAACAAGACGAAACCAGATGAAAGGAAGGTATCATCAAAAATCCATTTTTCTGGGATACACTGCACGGGAATTTTAAAGAAACCTTTGCCTCCTTCGCAGTAAGCAAGCCTGCAAAATACTGTTGCCTGCTCTTCCTTTTCAGCAATCACAAATAGATACTTTCCGTATCAGCCTCAATATAATGGATCACTTTAGAGCAGGGCTGTCAAACTCACGGCCCGCAGGCCAGATGCGTCACGCACTGGTTGTGCCCACACCCAGTTTAGCAAAGGGGGAAAAAGTAGCGACATGTCACCGCGAGTTTGACACCCCTGCTTTAGAGAATGGAGCGTCTGTTAGATCCAGATGTCCATCATTTACATCTACTGCATTTGTATCAGTGGTGGGTTCCTACCGGTGCGGTCCACTCTATAGCACCGGTAGCGGCCCGCTGGTGACGTCACAGTACCGGTGCAGTAGGTTGCCAGTGCCTGGGCGCCGTCATTTTTTAAAAAAAAAATTAAAAAATTTTTTTTCAAATTCTTCTGCGCATGCCCAGAGGCCGAGCTTCCGGCACTGCGCATGTGCTGCCTTCCTACCCCACAGTGAGTCCAAGCAGGGGAGGATGGCTGAGGGAGCGTGTGAGATGCTGAAAGAACGGGCGGCAGGAGCTATCTCCATTCCCCTCCCTTCAGCAGTCCGAGAAGCCACGCCCACCCAGTCACATGGCCAGCAAGCCACGCCCACAAAATAAGCCACGCCCACAGAGTGGTAGTAAAAGAATTAGGAATCCGCCACTGATTTGTATAATTACCTAACTGATGTAAAAGGCATCATTACAATAAAAACACAATTTAAGAAGCAAACCTCGAGTTAATGGACATTACTCCGAGCAAAAATTCCAAGCAAAAAAATAAATACATTCTATTTATATATAAGTATTTGTGTTAATTGTAACTGTAAATATAATTATTAGGTAGCAATATTAATTCACTGTCAATTCTCAATTTTAATATTAATGCTGCATTTAAAAACACACACACATAAAAAGTTATTTTCTACTTGTACCTCTAAGAACTGATGAAATACTGGAAAGAGGGGCCACGTTTTTCCTAAGAGGAGTCCTAGCATACACTTGGCAGTATTCATATCTAGGCTTCGCTGATCTTTTTCCTGTCAGAAGGAACAAAAAAAATAATACTTGTAATATTGCTTAGTTGAGCTAAGACCCACATCAATTTATTCCTCAAAAAAGTATAATCCAGCTCTTATCTTTATCTAGCATTCCTTTGCTTTTTGTTTTCGTCAACGGATGTGCAGTCAAGCTAGACTTCCTAAAGATTTTAAGTAATTGTTCTTACCTCAGGAAATTCCTCCTTTGTTCCAGATCTCTCTTTAACAAACTTCCATCCATTGCTTCTTGTCCTGCAATCTGGTACTTTGGAGAATAAGTTGACCCTCTCCTTCCTGTGATAGGCCCTCAAGTACCAGAAGACAGCTACCTAATCATTCTCGTTATTAGATTAAACATACCTAGTCCCCTTAAATATTAATTAATGGTCTTCCCAAAGACCATTACTGCAATGCGCTCTACATGGGGCTACCCTTGAAGAGTATCCGGAGACTGCAATTGGTGCAAAATGCAGCTGCGCGAGCCGTGGTGGGTGTGCCCAGGTACACCCACGTAACACCTGTTCTCCGCCAGCTGCATTGGTTGCCCATTAGTCTCCGGATACAATTTAAGGTGTTGGTTTTGACCTTTAAAGCCCTACATGGCTCAGGGCCAGCCTACCTTCGGGACCGCATCCTGCCGCATACCTCCCTACGACCGGTTAGGTCCCACAGAGTTGGTCTCCTCCAGATCCCATCGACCAAACAATGTCGGTTGGCGGGGCCTAGGGGGAGAGCCTTCTCTGTGGGAGCTCCCTCCCTGTGGAACCAACTCCCTCCGGAGATCAGGGCCATCCCCACCCTGCTGGCCTTCCGTAAAGCAATAAAAACTTGGCTCTTCCGGCAGGCGGGGTGAAAGTGAGACCGAGTAGATTATCTCGGGGTCTCCCCCCTTTAGTTACGAATGTTGGAGATCTTCTTTTAATTTTTATATATTTTTTAATTGTTATATGTTTTTTTTAATTGTAATAGATTTGACATGCTGTGAGCCGCCCAGAGTCCCCCGGGAGTTGGGCGGCATACAAATCTATTAAATTAAATTAAATTAAATTAATGATACTGGTTAGACTCTAGACCCGTGATGGCAAACGGCACATGTGCCGGAAGTGGCACGCAGAGCCATCTCTCCAGGCACGCGAGCCATTGCCCGTTGCTCTTCCGGGTTCCAGTGCGCTGGCCAGGTGGTCTTCACGCGCGTGGGAGTGCCGAAAACTGGAAGAGCAGCCACCCGGTGCGCATGCACTTGCTGGGAAGATGATCTTTCGGTTTCCAGCATATGCATGCGCACCGGCCACCTGGTCTTCCGGTTTATGTTGCGCATGTGCGTGCGAAGACCATGTGTGCCAGAAACCGGAAGATCATCTTCCCGGCACGCGCATGCGCATCAGGCAGCTGCTGTTCCGGTTTCTGGTGCACCCACGAGCATTCCCATTTCAGCACTCGGTGCCGAAAAGGTTCGCCAACCCCTTATCATCTTTGTTACTCTTCTCTGCATTCTTTCTAGAGTTTTGTTAAAGTATTTAATGTTATCTTATATTTAATGTTATCTTAATGTTATCTCTATATCTTATATAGAGGGAGTTGGGCGGCATAGAAATATAAACAAACAAACAAACAAACAAACATTCAGTATGAAGACATACTTCCAATACCAGGAAGTGACCTGTTCACATACTAAGAGACATATTCCTATCTGCATGAATTATACCATTCCATTCTGTGATTAAGATAATACAAAGGAATAGTGACTTTTTATTGTTACAATAATCTACGTCAAAGACCAGGGATATATAATGTTTTAGACTGAAGGCCTCTTCTGGATTCCACAATCTCAGAAGCAGGAAGAGCCAAGAGAAAGCATTTAAAAAATTAACACTTTAGTATTTTAATTTTCATTTAACACATCATATGGCAACTTCCCACATATTTAATACTTCCCTTCCTGTCCCATTAAATATTGGAGATATGAAAATGTTTCAAAATAACATCACTTCATGACATACAAGATTGGTTTGTGGGCAAAACCCGTGGGTAGAACATTATTAACATGATTTTTAAAAAGTACAATTTTGGTAAGGGAAGATTCTGGAACAACATGCATGGTTTGGAAGGGTTATTTTGTATTTTGCAAATCCTGATGGTCTGCAATGGGTCAGAAACAGAGGTGGAGCCAATACTTGGGTTCCTCCTCACTATATGCTTCAAACTAGAATGTAATGTATTTTGCGTTACAAATTTCTTCCCTCAGTTTCCAATCAAGAGTATTTCTTTTAAAGCAAACAATTTAGGAGAGAAAATAAAGCACCCCATGTGGTTTTCTCATTCTGGCCAGGATTTATGGGAAGATTTAACAGGATTTCAGGCTACTCACACGTGCGAAGTCAAATGCGTATCTATAAATAAGCTTAAAATTCATAGGCTCGTTTAATAAAGATCTCAAGTAATCCAAAGAATTTCTTAGCTTCTCTGTTGTGTCACACCTGTAAAATTAATAATTGTCATGAATAGTGGTTTAAGTGTTATGAGACAGATTGCTGCAATTACCCTGAAAGTTGTAAATCCCTTGTTTTTAAAATGTGAAAAGTCTCTTTCCAAAACAACTGCCACAAAATTACAATGCACAGCAGCCTTTCTTCACTTAGCATGTGAGAGAAACCCATCTATTGCACACATAAGGGGAAGGTCTAGGGCAGTCTCCTATGCCATGTGGGGCACAGTAAATTGCTCCCCCCATTACTTGGGATCTAGTGGGAGGAGGATTTCAGGGGAAAGAGTGATCATTAGCTGGTATAGGTTCTGGAAGCAGATAGTGTATACAATAAAGGTAAAGGTTCCCCCCCGCACATGCGTGCTAGTCACTCCTGACTCTAGGGGGCGGTGCTCATCTCCATTTCAAAGCCAAAGAGCCAGTGTTGTCCGAAGACGTCTCCGTGGTCATGTGGCCGTCATGACTAAATGCCGAAGGCGCACGGAGCGCTGTTACCTTCCCACCAAAGTGGTCCCTATTTTTCTACTTGCATTTTTTACGTGCTTTCGAACTGCTAGGTTGGCAGAAGTTGGGACAAGTAACGGGAGCTCACTCCATGACGCGGCGCTAGGGATTCAAACCGCTGAACTGCCGACCTTTCTGATCGACAAGCTCAGCGTCTTAGCCACTGAGCCACCGCTTCCCATGTGACATACTGTAAGTGAGTGCAATTGAGACGAGTGGCAGGTGGGCCAGGGAGGGGGGCAATGGTGATGGCTATTCTTGAGACTCTGACTACAACTGGAAGTGCTTAAAAACCAGTTGTTCCACAATGTTTTAGGCCCCAAAGTATTCCTGTTAAGATAAGCTATTAAATACTGAATGCTCCCAATCTTATTTAATATATTTCTTTTATTCTTTGTCACCTGCCTCAAGTGTTATGGAATGAACAGTACATAAAACCACATAAATAAATATTCAGAAAAAGATAGCAATAGCAATAGCACTTAGACTTATATACTGCTTCATAGTGCTTTATAGCATTCTCTGAGCTGTTTACAAATGTCTGCATCTTGCCCCCAACAATCTGGGTCCTCATTTTACCCGACCTCAGAAGGATGGAAGGCTGAATCAACCTTGAGCCGGTCAGGATCAAACCCCTGGCAGTGGGCAGAGTTGGCCGTCAGTTCCAACTGCATTCAAACCACTGCACCACAGCTCCTAGATGTTACATGCATCTTCACAAAATTATTGGATAAGACAGTACAGGTGTGTTTTTTTTACTTTATATCAGAGGTCCCCAAACTTGGCAACTTTTAAGACTTGTGGACTTCAACTCCCAGAATTCTCCATAGCTGGCTGGAGAATTCTGGGAGTTGAAGTCCACAAGTCTTAAAGTTGCCAAGTTTGGGGACCTCTGAATTTTATATAGACATGCAAGATCAACTTTACAAGAGGACAATGATCACTACTGGAGCTATTTCACATTTGTTAATAGAAATAATACTTACTGTAGGGATGTCATTCCTTTTAGCCATTCTTGCAATGTAAAATAGCCCATGTTCTGAGCATCCAGTTTCCAAGCCAACACAAGCATGGCTACCTGGTTTAAAAACAAACAAAAGATCCGAAAGTTTACATAAGGGTTTTTATTTCTTCAATGCTTTTCTAAATGCATCTTTTTTTCAAAGCCTTGCGTTGGCAATCAGGGATAGGGCAGAAGGGATACACAGCTCCATTTTTTTTTCAACTATTTAGACTTGAAAAAGTGCAGGGGATATTCCCAGTGCTGGCATTCAAGGGGTGAGTGGAAAGATAAAAAATATCTGAACTATGAAAAGGAAAGACTGCCGTAAATGTATTTCTTCTGTTCAGCAAAAACATAAAATATCAAATCATTTCAATGGGCTACTTTCTTATCATGATTAGCGTAAAACAGTCAAACGGTAAATGCATCTGCCCAATGATCCATCTCATTGGTAGGTGAAGAAGTGGTTTTCTTGTGATAGCGTGTTATCACAGCAAAATTTTAAGTATGCCATCCAAATGCAAGTCAACGTTGTTTCTGCGTGTATAATATGTATTCCTAAACAAACTGTAAAAGTATACATTCGCGGACTGTAACATACATCCTGCATGCATGGACATATGGAGCTACAATTATCTAATCACAAATGGAAGTTGTGTGCTAGAGCTGTGCAGTAATCATGTTTGCAATTTAACTACCGTATTTTTTGGAGTATAAAACGCACCTTTTTCCTCCCTAAAAGAGGCTGAAAATTTGGGTGCGTCTTATACTCCGAATGTAGCTTTTCCGAAGCTTTTCCCCCCAGCCCTAATGAGGTGCTAACGATCTTCCCGGCTTGCAGGCTTGTTTTCATTGGTACTCCCTCTGAAAAAGGTTTTTTCAGCCCTTACGAGGTGCTAACGATCTTCCAGGCTTGCAGGATTTTTTCATTCCTACTCCCTCCGAAGTTTTTTTCCAGCCCTAAGTCTGTGCAGGCTTGTTTTCATTCCTACTCCCTTCGAAGAATATTTTTTTCAGCCCTAACCAAGGGATAAAATAATGTGCTGAAGCTGACCAGACTAAGAACGCTAGTCAGATGAATACCTGGTAGGTAGATTTTTTCCCCTATTTTCCTCCCCCAAAACTAAGGTGCGTCTTCTACTCCGGTGCGTCTTCTACTCCGGTGCATCTTCTACTCCGAAAAATACAGTACATGATGGATAAGCACACTGTGCCAGCACTATCAGCGTGCTAAGTTCCCCATCAGGCTTAGGATAGAGCGAAAGAATGAATAAATCACAAGGTTCTTTTTTAAAAAAAAAATGGAAATGGGTGAAGCACAAACTGGTTCCCTACTACCGATAAATGAACTTGAACGTACGTTTTCTGGCTCAACCCCTATGTCCTCACAGAACTTCTCCATCCCTTCCGGACCCACAACATCATCTGTCCCTACAAGTAAATGACAAAGATTATTTTCTACTCAAAAGTTACAATCACTTGATTATTAAAGTCCAAAATGACTGGACCATACAAAAAGAGCAGCTCTTACAAGGATGTGATTTCTTGAAAACACTGCTTAGGCACACAGCAGGAAGTGCAGGTCCAAAGATCAAAAACTCCTTGCTCTATCTCAATCCCACAAGATACAGCTGTCACAACATGCAAATATTCAAAGAGCCCAAAGGTTCCTCAAAACAGAATCAAATGTTATTATTTACTTTATTGCAGATTCACATCCACTGCTGCAATTAACCAAAAAAAGAAATATTCTTCAAATACAGCACCTCAAAACCACCTTTGACTTTTCAAAAATGGATCTATAAAGTATCTGCAAAACTGACTATAATTTCAAGTCAAAAGTTAAGCTGCATTTTTGGAGAAAGGTAAAATTATTTGAAGTCATCCTCATTTAATGAAAAGGTTGATATTTTAATACTTCCAATTGATTTTTTTTCCTTTCAAATTCTTGCTTGGTAATATTTAAGAAATGTGCAGATGTGAACACTTGCCTGCATATTCATAGAACCATTCTAAACACCTTTTACTTGAAAACATATCATCTTCTGACCTTATTCTGGTAGAATCGTATTTTCTGTACACGCTGAAAAAAAGAGAAAAAGCTTAAGAACATGGTGTTTCACAGTTCTATAAAATGATATGCCAATGTCGATAGATTACAAGCCTTCGAAACAGGGATCCCCAAACTTGGCAACTTTTAAGACTTGTGGACTTCAACTCCCAGAATTCTCCAGCCAGCTATGCTGGGTGGAGAATTCTGGGAGTTGAAGTCCACAAGTCTTAAAGTTGCCAAGTTTGAAGACCTCTGCTTTGAATTAACTTCTTGTCCCTGGTCAACCCACTCACTTTCAGAGTTCTGCGAATAATTTTATAAGATCATTTGCATGAACTTCCAAATTCTACACTGAAATTTGAAGCACTTTCAAGACAGGCCTTAAACAGATGCAACGGATGGCATTATCCTGGTAAAAGAAGCGGCTGCTTTATTGAAATCAGCTGCAACTATTACAGCACAAGGATCTTTTTTTTCTGATTTGCACTGAAGCCCAGGGGGAAAAAATTAGGCTGCTTTAATGAATAGAAATGCTTGTTTGTTTGTTTGTTTGTTTATTTAATAGATTTCTATGCCGCCCAACTCCCAATGGGACTCTGGGCGGCTCACAGCATATTGAATACAATAATCTACAAAACGGTTAAAAGATTTAAGAACAAAATTAAAACAATATAAACAATTAAAACATTTAAAAGCATTTTAAAAAAACCCCACAATTAAAAAACCCCATAATAATTCACTCATAGGGCCAAGAATTGCGGAATTGCGATCCAAAACATTTCTTCCCAACTGTTTTCATGTACAACCAGAAGCAGGAAACAAATCTTGCTTACCAAATCTTACACCACTTACTTACTACAAATTGAGGCTCACCGTTGTGAGATTTCGGCTTTATAGGGGTCTTTATCATTTTGCCACTCACCCACCATAATCAAAGTGTGTAGACTACATAGGTCAAATTATAAAGTTGTAAAATCTATGGAGAAATCTGTCCTCCTAAATAATTTCTTATGGAAGAATAGGTAGCATTGACAAGAACTCTTAAAATAATGAGACTATATTGTGCCAGGCCTGCACAGCATAAGAAAGCCTAGAAATCTCATTTAAATAAGCTGCTGATGGAGTTGAAAGTTCAACCTGGTTCGCTGCCCTTCCAAATGTCATGTTTCTTAATTTATTTATTTATTTATTTATTAAAATTTCTATGCCGCCCAACTCCCGGGGGACTCTGGGCGGCTAACAACAGCTATAGAAACATATAATCAATAAAAGCAATTTTAAAAATGTTAAAATACTATCAATATTTTAAAAAGAACTTTCACTCATACCCCGCCTGCCGGAAGAGCTAAGTTTTTATTGCTTTACGGAAGGCCAGTAGGGTGGGGATAGTCCTGATCTCCGGGGGAAGCTGGTTCCACAGGGAGGGAGCTCCCACAGAGAAGGCCCTCCCCCTCGGCCCCACCAACCGACATTGTTTGGTCGATGGGACCTGGAGGAGGCCGACTCTGTGGGCCCTGACCGGTCGTAGGGAGGTATGCGGCAGGATGCGGTCCCGAAGGTAACCTGGCCCTGAGCCTTATAGGGCTTTAAAGGTAATGACCAACACCTTAAATTGGATCCGGAGACTAATGGGCAACCAATGCAGCTGGCGGAGGATCAGTGTTATGTGGGTGTATCTTGGTACACCCACCACAGCTCGCGCAGCTGCATTTTGCACCAATTGCAGTCGCCAGACACTCTTCCAGGGTAGCCCCATGTAGAGCACATTGCAGTAATTGAATAATGACCAAATAGGAAAGGTTACGTACCCATCGTGTCTACTTTTTTTAGCTGTCAGATCATCTCCTGTTGTAGGTCGCCTTTTTTTTCTTGGAGGCATCACTTTGTTAAAGCTGTCTGATGAACTGCAAGATCTCAGGTTTCCTGCAAGGGAATGTAGGGAAAAGAGACAAGCACACAATAGGTAGATATTATTTAATTATCTTATTTCATCGATTTATACTTTCTCGCAAAACTTTGAGGCAGCTTATCAATCAAACTTAGACTTTTTAAACCACCCTGAAACATCAGCAGAGAAAATTCTGTTGTGCAATGCTCCTAAAGGCCTAATATAATATACAAATATATAATATATTAGCATCTGTAATGGGAATTGTTTGGGGGTTTTTTTTAGCATGTTTTGCGAACTCAGTTACAACAGTTTGTGTACTGGTGGTTATGAATTACATGTTGTGCAAACTCAGCCACTCTGATTTATTCACTGAAGATAATTAAACAAACCATGATTAATCAAATGTTTTTAACATAGCAATCAGGTGGGTTCCTGCCGGTACGCTCTTACCTGTTGGTCGCCGCAGAGCCGAAGAAGCCGGTGGCGTTCGTGGCGCGGGGCTTCCCCCGCCCGCCTGGATGCCGCCATTTGTGTTCTTTTGCCCTCTGCACAAGCAGAATGCTTTGCGCATGCGCAGAAGGCAAAAGAACGCAAATGGCGGCGTCTAGGCGGGCGGGGGAAAGCGGGCGGGGGAAGCCCCGTGCCGCGAACGCCACCGGCTTCTTCGGTTCTGCGGCGACCAACAGGTAAGAGCATACCGGCAGGAACCCACCTCTGATAGCAATCTACTGTTTTAATTGAACATTTACTAGATATAAAAAGTAATTGATATAACAATATTAAATAACTGTACACACATTATTACACCTTTAAAACAATTTATCACATCATTTTATAAAACCTGGGAAGGATCTCTCCTCCATTTTGATAGAAATTAAAGTATGATACAAATTTGCCTAACAAATAAAAACTTAATAAGGTTTCCTTTTCACTCAACAATCTTAAAAATTCTGTAATGCATATAAACGTAAGAACTTTACCTGTTTGGTGATCGTCTTGGCTAGTATCTTCTGTTAAATTCTGAAAAAAAATATTTAAATTAATTAACTGGGAGTTTGGATATTGCTTTGTAGGTTCAAATATTGACAGCTAACTTATTCTGGCCTACTACTTTCTCTCATCAGATTTAAATGTCAAAGACTATAGTCAGTTACGACTGACTCTCTTATCTGAGGGAAAACATGCCTAAGTGAAATCTAAGCATACTATGTCCACAGCATTTTCAATGGTTCCCTAATTTAGCCACTTTGTCAAAGAACGAAATAAGATTTGCTTGGCATGATCTGTTTTTGACTTCTGGCTTCTGGCTTCTGATTATAAATTTCGCTTGCTTCTAAGTGTTTGCAGATCAATTGTTTATTATCTTTTCCAGGATCTTCCCAGGTATTGATTTCAGGTTGATTGGTCTGTAGTTTCCTGGATCAACCCCCCCCCCCTTTTTTTTTTGAAGATGGGAACCACATCAGCTCTTTCCCAGTTCTCTGGTAGTTCTCCAATGCCCCGGGATCATTGAAAGAACTGTTCAAAGGTTCCAAGATCACCTCTGACCACTCCTTCAGACCTCTGGGATGAAATACATCCGGTCCTGTTGATTTGAATTCATCTAGAGTGACAGGTATTCTCTTACCATTCTCTTGCCTATTTTAAATTGTATTCCTAGTTTGTCTTTTACGGTTCTGTTTTTGGCAGTTTGTGCCATTTTTTTTCCTCTGGCTCGAAGACAGATGCAAAGAATGAATTAAGTAGCTCTGCTTTCTGCCTGTGATCCTCACTTCCTTGCCATCTTCTCCCATTAGTAATTAGTGAATTAGCTTCATTTCTCTATCTGTGAAACCACGTCAAAAATCAACGCTTTGCTAATTCTCAGTTCCTGTTGTAAATGCTTCAACAATTGACCATATCATTGTGATAGGCAAGCTTCCTAATGCTTCCAGAAAGAAAGGGGCAGAGTAATAGCTTGATATGTGTTTTAATGTCTTATTTATATTCAACACATTATACATGCATTTTGAAAGGAATAAGCAGCTCTGAATAACCTAAGAGTCCTTATGGTCAGAAATTCAATTGAGTTATCATATTAAAACACACAAACAAGTATATATCTAAATAATATAACTATTACCTAAAACCTCAAAGTATTAAAACTTATTAAGAAAAACTTTGGTTCTAGCTTCATTCTTTTCTGATAATCCTTTAGCATGCTTATTATACTAATATGCAACCTACAAGTGGGCAAGACTATGTAGGGTAGTAGGAACAGCAGAATAAGAATCCTAAGATATGTAGATTCAGAGTGGTATTTGTTTAATGGAAGAATGAATGAACATACCAGTTGTGCATCTAAAGTTTGAATATTGATCTAAAGATGAATATTGAAGAAAGGATTAGCTCAAATGAAAGTACACACAGTTGAATTTACACAGATCTTTGTTGCTGATTGCAAAATAATAACGGAAGAATATTTAAACGTCTATTTAACATTAAATAACCATGATTTTTCAAAAATGTAAGCAATTACCAGCCTATTAAGAGTATGGTAAATCTTGTGAATATTTGCCAGTGTTGATAGATGAGAGTTCAGCTGAAAATCTAGGAGTGGGGGAAAAAAATAACATAAAATTTATATTATATTAGTTCTGCAAAAAAAAAAATGGAATAATTTTTTTTTCTGCACAGCTATTTTAAATGTAAAGGCTAGCTAGAATTGAAAAGAATGGTCAAATTATTGTTGATGTCATAAACAAAAAGTGTCATAAGATTCTGACCTGATTTGACCTGCAGAAGCAGTGGCATCTTTAGCCAGGAAGCTCTAGAGCAGCGGTTCCCAACCTGGGGGTCGTGACCCCTTTGGGGGTCGAATGACTATTTCCCAGGGGTCGCCCCGGCATCCCCAGCTCCCCCCCCCACTGCCACAAGCCTGCCCATATCACGCCCCACAACCCACGCCCTGCCCTGTGACCCACCCTGCCGCCATTTGGGTTCTTTTACCCTCTGCGCATGCACAAAGCATTCTGCACATGCGCAGAGGGTAAAAGAACCCAAATAGTGAAGTCTCCAGATCCGGGCGAGGTCTCCGCTCGCTTTGCGTGTTGCCTCTGGGAGCTTTTTGAACCCCGTCGCAAAAGGCGTGCGCGACTTCGGCGGGGCTGGGACAGGTGGCTGCCCAGAGAGAGCCATCCCCTTCACAGAGTCTCTCCCGTCTACCTGTAGTGTTCGGGGCGAAGGGGGTGGCTCTCTCCGGGCAGCCGCCTTTCACGGCCCCGCCGAAGTCGCGCACGGGGTCGCGGCATTAGGAAGGTTGGGAACCACTGCTCTAGAGCCAAGTATGAACTTGGGAGCAAAACCGATTGTTGATACATCTTCAACATTAAAAGCAACCATTAATATATTTGGAGTAATTCCCTGAATCAACTCCCCCCTCCAAACCCAACCCCTCCCCCATAGCTCCAAAAAGTATTCCTAAATTCCGTTGAATCATTTCCAAAAAGACCCCTAATCCCAACATGGTCTCCTCTAAATAGCTAGTTATGCCTTGAATAGCTTTCCCTAGCAAAGCAAAACATGGCCTCGTTATACAAAATAAGAAAATCGAAGTTGTTGGGTACAAAAAAAAATGTTAATATGAATAAACAGTTTAATTGCAAGTAAACAGTAGGAAAAATAGCCAAAGCAGGGGTTTTTTGCAACATACGTTCTTTTCCTCCAGCATTCTGAAGCTTGTCAAGACTGAACAACAGCCATGCTTGCTTTTTATAAGTGTTTTGCTAGCCTGAATACTTTTCAGTCCCAAAGAGGTTTCCTGAACAAGAAAATATCAGCTTGAAGAGAAAAATGTCTCATAGTCTGTCTCAAAACAAGACCAACAAATTAACATTTCACATAACACATTAAGTTTATCCAAAGTTGAATTGTTTATCAAAGGCAGGCAACATTTAACATACTGTGTCAAAATAAATAAGACTACACCACTTAATTTACTAACTGTAGATATGGAGGTAGTACAAACAAGCATTTTCAAAGTAATACAGTATTATAAAAATAAGCACTCTTAAAAACCACAGAATTTAGGACTACCACATTAGAGGAGACTCTAATTTAACTCAGCAACAGTCACTTTCATATTCTTTTAAGATAAATGAAAACGAAGCACAATAAATAGTCTTACAATACAAAACAGTATAAAACATTAAAATATTTCCCAGCAATCAACCCTAAGCCACAGCTAGATAAAAATATGACAAGCATTCCCAAAAGAGATTAAACTTCCTAATTATCAGCAATGTTAAGAAAGAGCTCTATTGTGCTACTTAAGACACAAATTTTACATCAAATACAGATCCGGTAGACAAAATATGCTATGCATTGAGTCCACACTCAAATATGTAATATTAAATCATGGTTAAGGCAGAAGCATGATTAGTTTACCTTAACCAGGATGTAGCTTGTTATCTGAAACTGGTTAAGTCAACAAAGCACTTTCTTTGTTCTATTTTCATATTGTCGTGATGCCTATGTTACATGTTATGGCAACTTTGGGTTGAACTCTCATCCACGGTTTACACTAGCCCGCGTTTAGAGTCATTAATTTATTAATCAAATGTATATAACCACCCATCTCATCCAAAGCAACTTGGGCAACAATTAGATTTAAAACATGAATAAAAAATATATGCATGTGCCTATCTATAAAGGGATGATGATGATATCATCAATTCAATGTCATGGCAATTTAAAAGGCAATAAAAACCATAGTGCTCATGAGACAAAATAAATAATTAAATGTCCATGGTAAGAACATAAAACAAAGTAAGTGGCAGGAAAAGTAACGTTTCAACAGGTTATATAATCATTACCTGTAAATGATCTCTTTTAAATACAGCACATTATCACTTCGTGTTTACCATCCAAAATTATAAGAAAACATTAAACCACTAGAACCCCTCCAAAATAATTCTCTTCTATGCTTTCCAGAAGTTCATTACGGTGGAGGTTCATCTAATGTCCAAAGGGAAGCAGTTCCATTAGGTTAAGGATCAAGGTTTCTTGGTTTCATAGTCCTTGACTTACAGCCACAATTGAGTCCAACATTTCTGTTGTTAAGCGAGACATTTGTTGAGCCTTGCCCCATTTTATGACCTTTGTTGCCACAGTTGTTAAGTTAATCACTGCAGTTGTTAAGTTAGTAACACGGTTATTAAGTGAATCCGACTTCTCCCATTGACTTTGCTTGCCGGAAGGTCACAAAAGGGGATTCACATGATCACAGGATGCTGTGACCATCATAAATATCAGTCAGTTGCCAAGCTTCTGAATTTTGATCACATGACCACGGGGATGTTGCCACTGACATAAGTCTGAAAAACGGTCATAAGTCACTTTTTTCAATGCCGTTGTAACTTTGAACGGTCACTAAAGGACTACCTATGATCTCCTAGAAATGTGTAATCGCCAAGACCATCTCCTGTGAAGAAGATGGGTCAATTCAGATTGGAAAAAGTGGTCCTCAAGATACTTTGGCACCAAGAAGCAGAGACCTTTACCTGTTAAAACCATTTTTAGGAATTACACTTGGCAATCATGATCTGTTATATAGTGGGCCTATATCCCCATACATATATTCTTAGATGGTGCGTATGCAGACAGCATATGATTATATGATACACTAGAAAACTATTTGTAAGTAAAAACTATAATAAATGCACAGAGTGCAATAAAAACATTTGTTAAAAAATGAAACATTTTTAAAAATGAATTCTAGTACTATGCGAATGCAATCTTTATTCAAACAAGAAAAATGTTTTCAAAAAGTAAATCTAAGGAACTTTTTGAATGATTGAATTTTTGATATTCCTTGGTATTTTTCACTATGCAGAATTTCAGATCAACCCACCATCATTGGGAGGGCAAATTACTGTATATAAATGGTTGTCTATTTGAGCAATGAAATGTCTGCAAGCGAACAATCAAGATCAGAGACCACCAAGGGCTCACAATTCAACCTAAGCTATACAAGTAGTCCTCAACTTATAATAATTCATTTAGTGACAGTTTGAAGTTGCAACGGCACTGAAAAAAATGACATGACCATTTTTGCACACTTATGACCGCTGTAGTCTCCCCACGGGTCACGTGATTTACATTCAGATGCTTGACAAATGACTCCCATTTACAATGGTTGCAGTGTCCTGGAGTCAGGTGAACCCCTTTTGCGACCTTCTGCCAAGCAAAAAGCCGAGGTGGCGCAGCGGTTAGAGTGGGGTACTGCAGGCCATTTTAGCTGACTGTGATCCGCAGGTCAGCGGTTCAAATCTCACCGGTTCAAGGTTGACTCAGCCTTCCATCCTTCCGAGGTAGGTAAAATGAGGACCCAGATTGTTGGGGGCAATATAAATATACATTGCTTACTGGTGTAAGCCGCTTAGAGAGTGCTTGCACTGTGAGGCGGTATATAAATGTCACTAATAAATAAATAAATAAATAAAGTCAATGGGGAAGCCAGATTCACTTAACAAACGTGTTACTAATTTAACTACTGCAGTGATTCACTTAACAAATGAGGCAAGAAAAGTCGTAAAATGGGACAAACGCACTTAACAAATGTCTCGCTTAGCAACATCAATTTTTGGCTCAATTGTGGTCGTAACTTAAGGACTACCTGTATATACATATACATCAAGGGCTTCGCACTTCAGATCTTTCCATCAAGTTCAATGCAATAATGGAAGACTAAATCAAAACAAGACTTGTGTTAATTTATTCTGCCCGTAAGGACATTTTGATCATGCCAAAACAGATTACACTATAAGGGTACTACAGAGACTACAGATTTGATGCCACAACTAAACATTTCTTTAACATTTCTATGTTCATAGAGTTTAATTCAGGATTTTTACCACAATTTACTGAATAAAGCAAAATGTCCTAGTTCATCGTAATTCTTATTTGAAACAGATTGTTTTGATTAGCAAGATGTGTGAATCCATCAAACAAACAAACAGTTGGCTTAGCACAATCTATTTCAATTAGATTAACACATGGCTCCATTTTAAATGCAGGTAGTGCCAGAGCCAAGGACATTTTCCCCACCACAGTTCTAGGTACCGGAATCATCCCGAATGTGCTGCGTTTTTTAAAATGGTTGCTGTGGGCATCTGAAAACAAACATGTTCCCAAAACAGGAGCAGAAGATGTCAATGTTTATACACAGGATTCCGTGTGTGGTTAAATTGTCAACTATAACAGGAATTAGAATTGTGTAACTCAAACTGTCTGGTTTGTGTCTGTACAGCCACTAAACAGGACAGGTAGAGACTTCAACAGGTAGTGAGGACTGCAGAAGAAGCAACCTTCTTTCCGTTGAGGATCTGTATACTGCACGAGCTAGAAAGGGAGCTGAGGAAATATCTACAGACCCCTCACATCCTGGACATAATATATTTCTACTTCTCCCCTCAGAACACCACTATAGAGCATTGCATTCCAAAACAACTAGAGTTTTTCCCGCATGCAATCACTATGCTAAACACATCACATCGCACAGCACTGCCTTACGCCAAAGGATATCTAACCATGTAGTAGGACTGCATTACTACCGTATTATCTTTTTTTAATCTTTCCTATTACCTACTCCTGTTGGTATTTTGTGATTTATCACTTTGTTGGTTCTATCTTATGATTTATGATTGAATCTTATGATTGACGATTTGTCACTCTGTTGCTTATGCACCAGAGACAAATTCCTTGTATAGCCAATCACATTAGGCCAGTAATGGCGAACCTTTTTTGGTTCATGTGCCAAAAGAAGTCATGAGGAGGGTCGCGCGTGTGCGTGCCCACACCCATAATTCCATGCGCCCCCCCCGCATGTGTGCGCAACCCCCCCTGCTCCTGGCACGCCCGTTTGTTGCTCTCCCCAGGCTTCAGAGCCTTTCTAGGAGCCTGGGGAGGGCGAAAATGGCCTCCCCACCGGGAGGTCCTCCAGAGATTGGAAACCAGAAAGGCTCTGGAGCTTGGGGAGAGCAAAAAATGGGCCTTCCCCGTCCCCTCCGGAGACTGAAAACAGGCAGTTTCCCAACTCCCAGTGGGCCCAGAAGGCCCGAAAATCAGCTGGCCAGCGCGCACCAATATGGCTCCGCATGCCACTTGTGGCACGCATGCCATAGGTTTGCCATCATGGCACTAGGCCAATAAAGAATATTCTATATTCCAGGGCAATGTTCCCTGTAATAGAAAAAAACGATGTGCAGATTTCTCATTTCATCTGTGCGGCCGCGCAGCCTCTCCCATTAGAAAATGCCGGCCGGAAGTTAGAAACTTCCGCGCGGCGTTCTCTCATCATGTGCGCGGCCGCGTGGTTGCGCACCTTAGAGGGAACAGTGTTCCAGGGGTCTCCAACCTTGACAACTCTAAGACTTGTGGACTTCAACTCCCAGAATTCCTCAGCCAGCAAGAAAAGTGCTTCAACATTTTAAAGGCTTCATCAGCAACAGGCCACCTGGGCAGAAATGGGGATGGAAAGACAACTGCAAGCAACGGGAGAGAAATACTTCAGCACCTCAGGAACCGATTCACATTTTGTCGAAGGATGGGCTCATGTGAGAGAAGCCTTTGAATACTTCACATTCAACGTCTTCCCTTTCTTCTTCTCTTCCTCTCTCCCCTAAAACCAGAGCTTTACAATGAGGAAGAGTTGCAGTTATTTCCAAGGGGCATAGGAGAAATAATTCAGTGTTACATTAGCCCCTCCAAAACTGGGCTATTTTCTCTGCTCTCATTCTGTGGTCAGAGGGTTGCAGCCTAAAACTCAAATTCTCCTAGATTTCCTTAGGCAACAGATGCATTATACAGTTCAAGGAAATACATGGCCTCCCAGCACCCCACTTGTGACTCAGGAGTTCCCTAAAGAAGCCAAAAGATATTTCCTATTGGGGGGTGGGGGTGGGAATGATGTTTCTGCAAAGGACATTGCTTGAAATTACCATCTGTGGTTGAAGCCTGCTTAACTTAAGCTTAAGGGTGCTTTCTTATATTGAGCTACTTTCATTCACTGACATGCAACAAAGGTTCATGAAAAGATTTTTTTTCCCACATTGCATCGAAGTTCTGAAACATACTCTGGAACGCTGCCTATATCCATCTTTACTTGCCTAACCATGTCCGCTTGGAATATTTCAATTAGCCTTTCACATATATCCTTCAAACTGAGCGTGGCCCTGATGATTCATGCATTTGTTCATGATATTTTTGTGTCAGCCGTTAAAAAAAAAATTGGTTTGCTATTGGCATTCCTCCACCTCACAGCCCTGAAATCTAAATATGAATCAGAAAAGGTGCTGCTTAGCTTCCAAGCTCAAAGTCAAGCCCGTGCATCAGAAAGGCACAAAAATAAAACTTTCAGTTGAGCTGGTGTGTAGCTGGATATATCCGTGTAATTTCCTGATATTACCAAAATGGTGTCCCACTGCCTTCTTCTACAGTGTTTTTCTCAACTTCGAACTTCAGCATTGGCATTATCTGGAGGACTCCTATCCAAGCTACTTGTCTGAAATGGTATAGGGCAGTGATGGCGAACCTTTTTTTCGTCTGGTGCCAAAAGCACGTGAGCGTGCGCTATCGCACACACGCGAGTGCCCACACCCATGATTCAATGCCTCCCCCGCCCCACCGGAGGCAGGAAATGGACCATTTCCTGACTTCCGGTGGGCCCAGTAGGGTTCCCTGGAGCCGGGGGAGGGAGAAAACACCCTCTCCCCCCCCCCCGGGAGGCCCCCCGGAAGCCGAAAATGCACTCTCAGAGCCTCCACGTGAGCTGAAAATCAGCTGGCCGGCATGCACATGCACGTTGGAGCTAAGCTAGGGCAACGGCTCGCGTGCTGGCAGATATGGCTCCGCGTGCCACCTGTGGCAGGCATGCCATAGGTTCGCCATCACTGGTATAGGGTCTCCTGTTTGAGCAGGGGATTGGACTTAGACCTCCAAGGTCCCTTCCAGCTCTATTCTGATTGAAATACCAAGGTTAAACCAACCCCTGCTATCTGCTCAAAAAGCTTTATCTCCACTTATTAATTTTACGTTTAATGTATTTATGGCTGGGTGCTCTAGTACAAGCAGTGGTTAAGATGTTACCATTAAAACACTATATTACAGTAAAATAACATTAAAATACAAGAATATGTTGAAATAGCAAATAGGCGCAAAAAGTACCAGTAAGACAATGTTAAAAAGTATTCATTTCAAACCCATTTGCAGCAAAATTGAAGGGCTAAATGATGCCAAATGAGGAGCTAATCTGGCATCCTGTGCCAAGCAATTTGAGAACCTAGGAGTAGCCACCAAAGCTCTCACAAGCTGCAAACTTAACTTATATGTTTAAGAAATGCGGCTTCTGAAAATTCTTGAAATGAAACTGAGACTAGCCACTACTTGGAGTAGACTTTAAAACCAGTTCCCAACTTGTACAGGTCACATATAAGATAAGATAACCTTTATTATCACTTTTTACTGTGAACACTGGCACATTAAAAAATGAAATTCTGATGCCCTCTCTCAAAAGAAAATATATCCATACCCCTACATATACTATATATATATTTACATATGTGTACACACAAAGTGTCTGTGTATGTATGTATGTGTGTGTGTATATATATACATACACACACACACACTGTATATTGATCATATATAGATCAATATAGATCAATATACAGTATTGCCCCCAACAATCAGGGTCCTCCTTTTACTGACCTCGGAAGGATAGAAGGCTGAGTCATCCTTGAGACTAAAATGATTAATGTAAATTATCATGGTGTTACCATTGTGTTATTTTACATGAAGCTTGTTATAGCAACTAAACTATTCATATACTATATATGCTAAGTCTCCAGATAACCAGGGAACTTTTTGGGGGGAAATTGGTTCTTTGCAGGACATTTTCACACTTACATATAGGCCTACAATAAGTTTAAGCCACCGATTTTTTTTCCCCTTTCATTAAGCAATGACATCAGTTGGGACCTTATAAGTGAGCCGTCTCTAGAGCAGTGCCTGCCCTCTGAAACAAGTTTCCCCTTGAGATCTTTTGCAAAAGTGGTTTCCAACCTATTTCTTTTAATAGAAAACAAAATGAATAAATTAGCTTAAAATGTTTAAATGTGATGTGTTAAAATGGCACCTCAAATTAAAGATCAGAGTACTTTATTTCTAGTCATACTTAAGTTCAGTATTTCTTAATAAGCACGCTGAAGTGTGATTTAACATGTTACTATGAGAATGCATTTCTATACAGCACATGCCTACTCAGAAGAAAATACCATCAAGCAACAGAATTACTCCTAGTCTGTCCTGGAAGTTCAGTAGGGGTTATCCCTTCATAAAAACTGTAAGGCTGCAGGCTTGAATTCTTAAAAGAGAATTTATTTGGAAGTAATCTGGGTTTTTTTTAGTGAGCCTTAATTCCAGATAAGCATTCTGCATTCTAATCTTACAACATAGCCACTTTCCTCTCAATTTCCAAGCATTCAAGGCATTCAACAATAATCTGCTCAAGAGACCAGATCAGAACCTCTGCACTTAACCTTTATTCTTCAACCATTCAATGGATGCCAGCTAAATTAGTTTACTGCTACTTATTGTTGAAAATATTGGGCCTAGTTTAAAAAAACTAAAGAAACTTGGTATAAATTTACAATGTATTAATAGCACGGAATAGGGGCTGGATAATTTTGCTTACTTAAATTACACAGACAAAATTTAAGAAGTAACTTTTTTGAGCGGGTCAAAGTTCTCTATTTACTAAAGTGTAACTAAATCACACATATTTCAGAAACAGCTAGTTCTTACAGGACATTCTTCCAAGGTTTTTTCCCCCTCACTCCATACTTTTTTTAATGAATACAGAATATTCATAAAAATAACTGACCAATATCATGGAGAAATATTATTTCTGAATAAACATTAGGGAGATTTTGCAGAACTTAACATTTATCTATAGGAGCCGCCAATTGACTTCTTCTTTTTCTTCTTGAGCCATATCCGTCATCGGACATTGGCGATCATGTTGGCAATTCTATTTTTATCAACACCAAATTGACTAGCTGAATTACATTCTTACCTTTAAAGTAAGATACAGAATTTTCAGCCCAGAACAAACGAAAGAGAATTGTTAATTTCACATACAATGAAAAATACATTTATGGGCTATAGCATGGACTATCCATTACTTGCCATAATGTTAAAGAATATTTATGTCCTGTACTGTGCATGGACAAGCTTGATGCAAGTAATAGCATTGTGTTTAAAAACTCAATGGTCACCATAGACAAGAAATACATGCAGGTGAGAAGAGGCCAGAGAGGAAGAGAGTGATTGGGCTCTTCTCTGCCACTCTAGTCTCTTCTCCATCACTGTTAAATGGAAGGCTCTTCTTTTTACTAACCTTCAACCACCAGCTTGTTATTCTGTTCCAGATACAGAGAAACCCCTTTGCTCTATGGGTACCATGCATATTCAGATAAGCCTCTTTATAAAATCAAGAATGTAAGTTCTCCATTTACAAAGCCTAGCAAAATCAGGAATTTTTTTTTTAAAAAAAATCCTTCACTGACCTAGAAAAATCTATTCAACTATTAGAACGGCCCTGATCAATGAACAATCCAATAGGATTTATCTTTTGGAAGGGCTGTCCAGCAACGAATTAAATTGCAACAGCAACTTTCAAATAAGTTTTATCCTGAAATAAATCACTGGCTTCTGTTGACCTCAAAGAAAGGTATTAAGGGATAGGGAAAAGAATGTGTCCTCCAATTTGCTCCCCCTCCCATTTTTTTCTTTTTTAATCAAGGTCAATCAAATCATGGGGAAGTTTGGACACTATATATGTTGACAGCAGCAAGATTATTATACGCACAAAAAATGGAAGAACACTTCGATTCCCACCATGGACGAATGGCTGCAGAAGCTGATGGAGTTGGCTGCAATGGCAAAATTGCCTATTTTGATTAAAGAAAAGAATATAAGTACTTTTGTAGCCACATGGAGACTGCTTCTGAACTTTGTGCTTGAAGTGGGAAAGAATGACACTTTGATTTTGGGTTTTACCGATTAGATTGAGAGATCCTCATAGAAATATGAGCCCAGGTGGCGCAGCAGTTAAGAGTGCAGTATTGCAGGCTACTTTAGCTGACTGTGATCAGGCAGTTCAGCTGTTCAAATCTCACGGGCTCAAGGTTGACTCAGCCTTCCATCCTTCCGAGGTAGGTAAAATGAGGACCCAGATTGTTGGGGGCAATATAAATATACATTGCTTACTGGTGTAAACCGCTTAGAGCAGGGGTCTCCAACCTTGGCAACTTGAAGACTTGTGGACTTCAACTCCCAGAATTCCTCAGCCAGCTTGCTGGCTGAGGAATTCTGGGAGTTGAAGTCCACAAGTCTTCAAGTTGCCAAGGTTGGAGACCCCTGGCTTAGAAAGTGCTTGCACTATGAGGTGGTATATAAATCTCACTAATAAATAAATAAATAAATAAATAAATAAATAAATAAATAAATAAATAAATAAATAAATAAATAAATAAATAAATAAATAAATGGCTAGTTTATATTATTATTAAAACAAAAAACAAAAAGTTGTGGTTTTGATGTTAATGCTTTATTTTACTGCAACAGAGAGAATAGGAAGTCAACACTTCTTTTTTCTTTTTCCTGACCCTTCCTCAACTTCTCTTTCCCCCTCTTCCTCCCCACCGCTTTCCTATTTATTTTCCTATTTTGCACCTTATTTTATCTTACAACAACTCAATTTTTTTGTTTTAAAAAATGTTACATAAGAAAACCATGGGGAAGTTTTGTTCAGGGCAAACCACATCCCCAGGCTTAAACGAGAAGAAGAGGCAAAGAACAGAGGAAAAACACGTTTGAGGGATCTCCTCCCCAGCTTCCTTTCCCTCTCAAAAAAAAGGGGGGGGAAGGGGAAACCACCACCCCCCAACCCCATGCAACTGCCCCATATGCCTTCAAGGAGAGTCAATGCAGAGACACCCCTCTCCTACCTGCAGAGGGGCAAGGCGTGCCCGGGTTCGTGCTCCGGTTGCATCCCCTGACCCAGAGGGGGGCGAATGGTGGAGAAAGGAGGGAGTGGGGGGGGGGGGTCGTGTGTGTGTGGGGAGAAAGTCAGACAGCTGTCCGCGGGATGCATTCTGGGAGTTGTAGTGCGCTGGGCCAAGCCGGGCCTCGCAGCCACGGCGGGCGAGAACTCCAACTCCCACCATGCAACGAGAGGGAGAGAAGGCGAGCGGGTGGGGGGGGGTGTTCCTTTCTTCCCCGTCACCGGTGGCCCTGGATTCCTCCTTCCCCCCCTCACCCGCCGCCCGGGGCTCCCCTCTCGCCGACTCAACCCGGCCGCCGTTGAGAAGGGCAGGGAAGGGGAACGGAGCACTGAAGGGGCCGCCCGCAGCCGAAAGCCGCCTCGGTCGAACTGCGTCATAAGGGAGCCTCCCCCCCACCCGCTCCCCGGTTCAATGCATCCCTCCGAACTCTCCGCCGGCACCCGGCGCTTTCTCCCTTCGCCGCCGCCGCCGCCGCTCGCTCGCCCGCCCGGCGACCCACTTACTGACAGCCGCGGCATCCGAGTGCATTTTTGGGCAGCGGCCGTAGCGCGTGTGCGCACCCACACAGCCTGCCCCGCGCGGCCGCTCCAACCGCCTCCTTCTCGCCTCAGCTCGGCTCTTTTCTCTCACCCCCCTCCCGTCCGCCCCCCCCCCAGGCAGAGGCCAGCCCCGTGCGCCCCGCCCCTCGCCAGCTGCCATTGGACGCCGCTCCTTCGCCCCGCCTCTTTCTCCCCGGCCGTCCCCGACGGGATTCTCTCGACTGCCACTCCTCTCGCTCTCCGGCCTCGCCCACCGCGGGGTCTCGCGCCTCCCGATTGGCCGAACGCTCCGCCAGCCGCGGGCGCGTGCCTTTTGACTCTCACGGTTCCGCCCTCACCCGCTGGGGCAACCCGCCTCCGCCAATCAGCGGAGCAAGCGCGTGCCGGGGGGGGGGAGAGGAACCGTAACACGGAGAAGAAGGGGAGGTCGGCTTTGATTGGACAGGGGGAGGAAATGGAGGCCACGCCCCACCCGCGGATTGGTTGGCGAAAAGGAAGGGACCGCGGACCATTGATGGAATTAAGAGGGATTTCGGGCGGAATTGACAGGATCGCTTTCTAATTGGTAAAACCTGGAAGATCTTGCTGCGTTTTAGGGCAATTTAGAATAAATATATTTTTAGATAAAAAAATTGAAAGATGATGTCTGTGGAGATTCTTAGTCATCCAGGCCATAGTTGTCTGCTTTTTTTCCAGTCCAGATCATGAAAGATAAGGAAAAACCAATTTGATAGTATAGTACGGTATTGAATTTATTTTTATTTTATTTATTTATTTATTTATTTATTTATTTATTTATTTATTTATTTATTTATTTATTTATTTATTTATTTATTTTTGTCAAGAACGTGTTGGTAATATACATAGATATAACATTGTTTATATACATAAGATGAGTACTGATAAGAGCATTTGTTGGTTGAGATTTGGAGTTGCCAGATGTTTGACCATTCTGACACAAAGTCTAGGTCTTTTTGGAGGATAGCAGTGTTGTCGGTGGTGTTGAAGAGTTTTACATCATCGGCGAAGAGAACGCAGTCGCTTGTAATGTGATCACAAAGGTCATTTATATAGAGTATGAAGAGTGTGGGTCCTAGTATGCTGCCTTGGGGAACACCACTGTTAACAGGTACGGGATTTGATAGGGCACTCCCTATTTTGACCACTTGTTGTCTGTTTGACAGGAACACAGTTATCCAGTCATGTAGGGGTCCAGAGATGCCGTAGGATTTCAGTTTCAGAAGTAGTTTATCGTGAACCACTGAGTCGAAGGCTTTACAGAAGTCTATGTAAATTGCGTCTATTGTAAGTATTGTGTCTATTGTAAGTATTGCGTCTATTGTAAGTATTGTAAGTATTTAAGTAAGTACTATAAGTAAATATGATAGTATTGTAAGTAACTCCATGGCCTTGTCCATGTAACTCCTCAGGAGCCAAAAAAACCCCTCATGGCATGCTTTCAAGGAGCCTTGATGTCAGCTTCCTGTGTTTGAAGAACAGTCATCTAAATTTTGCATTAAAGAGACATTATTGTGTGATTATTTGATGACATGAAGGTGTTTTTTTCCCTCATCAAAAGTGGAATGTGTTATTTTGGTCACTAGCTAAGAAGCTGATAGAGTACTGGAAAAGCGCTGGAAGAAAAGAAATATCAGATCTCATAGTCCAACGTTAAGTATTCATAATGTGTGTCCTGTAGATGGCATTCAGGGTGTGAACAACCAATCTTTCTTTGGCCTAAAGCGGAAAGAAATTGAACACTACATCAGAGAGACAATTAGACATATGGAGGAGGGGGAAATTGGCAAGAAATTTGAGTGTTATGAAACATGCCATCAAACATGCGTTCATCGCTAAACATGTAGACAATAGACTTTAATCTGGACACAAAACAGGTACCGGTAATTGTGATACACAAAACAAGATTATCTTGCATTACATAATTGCAGGTTCTTTCTAGTATTTAGAATTGTGTTTGATGTAATAGCAATAGCACTTTACTTATATACCGCTTCATAGTGCTTTACAGCCCTCTCTAAGCGGTTTACAGAGTTCAGCATATTGCCCCCAACAGTCTGGGTCCTCATTTTACCCACCTCGGAAGGATGGAAGGCTGAGTCAACCTTGATGTCCTAAAAGATATGTAATTGGGCTTAGTTAAAAATCCTTTGCAGTAACTACATTAACTTTATCTTATATTAGGGTCAGAGGTGGGTTGCTCCCAGTTTGGACTGGTTTTTTAGAACAGGTAGCGGGAATTTTCCCTCGCTCGCAGAACCGGGAGCGATCACCGGTTGGCCACGCCCCCAAACCAGCTTTAATGGTGGAGCCATAGGCGCCGCCATCTTGTTTTTTGCTTCTGCGCATGTGCAGAAGCTGTTTTTTGCTTCTGCGCATGTGCACAAGCTTGATTTTTAGCACTGCGCATGCATGCACGCTTGTGCGTCATGGCTGCACGGCGCACAATGCGCTCGCGCCCACGCGGCACAGGAGGAAGTGAACCGGTGGCGAGGTAAGTTAGAACCCACCCCTGATTATGGTGGATTTTAAAAGAATACTATGGCTTTCCCATCCTCTTGCCATCCAGGTGTCCACAAGCTAGATTCCAATTCCTACAGTTTTTCAGCCAGTGTGTCAGGCCTGCCTCTGTTCAAAGCAAGCATGCATCAAAATAGAATCCCATGGAGATCCGGCTGACACAGTGTGGCATTTGGCTATGGGGAATGGGCAAAAAAAAAGGGATGCAATTCAAGACATCAAGAGAATATCAGCAAGGGAGGGCGTGGCCAGTGCCGTAGTGAGACAACGTGTTCTTCGGGGGCTCCCGAAGAATTGTCAAATCCCTAGCTGATTTGGGGTCTTCATTGACCTAAACTGTCCTGGAGGGACAGTGGATAAAGAGACATGAGCCCACGCGAACAGGGAAAAGGCAATTTCTCTAGAGGGTCAGCTGAAGCCTCTAAAACTAGCAGCTGAGGAAAGCGGCCACTACGAGCTGCTAAGAAGCTAGGGTGGCCACATCGAAAGCAGCAGGAAGAAGAAAATGTGGATTGTCGGAGTGTGAAGATTGCTTTGATCTAAGTACTGTGCAGGAGTGGCGAGTGAACAAGGTGCTGACACCGGGTGAGTGATTGGCCAATTTACAGATAAAAAGGAACTTTAAAATGAGACTCTAAAAGACCCCGGAGCGGAAATTAGCAGCTAATTGGCAACCGGGAGTATTATAGAGAAAGGGAAAAAAATAAACGGAGATTATAACACTTAACGCCCAGAAGGATTGTGATTGTTACAATTGGATTTGGTGAAAGTAAAGAGAATAATTAAAAAGAGAACAAAGAGTAAGAAGAAAACATTTTATACCTGGATTTAAAGTATTTTGGGAAGTTTTAACAGGAAGCTGATATATGTGTATGGGGAATTTGAGGATGCCATCTGCTGGTGGAAAGAGAGCACTATAATAACTTGGTGGAAAACAAAAAAAAAGGGGGAAATGGTGTGCAGCTGTGGATTGACCTTGCTTACAGAAAGATATTTTCGAAACTGTGAGAACTTTTAAGGAGTGTTTGCTTTGAGCTACAGAATTTGGTCTCGACTTCAGCGTCAGTGGAAGATAATAAAGCTTCGATTTGAAAGGAGTAGAATAAAACTGGACATTTGGATACTAAGAAATGAAAATTTAAAGAGACTATATGGACATTACGTTTGAATCAAGAGAGTTATAATTGTAAAACCCTAAAGATAGTAAGATTGATAAAATGGAATTGTGGATATATGAAGAATTGATGGAGATCTCAAAAACTATACATGAACTTTTAAAACTTATAAAAGGTGATGAGAAACTAGATGTTGGATGACATAAAATGTCTAGAAAATACAGCGTTGGAGGAGCAAGAAAATAACATAGGAGGACAAAGAATTGAAAGCAAAAAAAGGATAAATGATTTACAGTGGCACGGAAAGAGCAGATAGGGGAAAATACTCATTGCAAAAAAAAAATCAATTAAGTAAAGGGTGCAATAGTGGGATTCTAGGAAAAAGTTGGTGGAAATTTAATCAAATAATATACTTAAAAGGTAGAAAAAATTACGAAAAAAAGAAAGTATAGCTATAGAAATAAAAGAAAAAGAAGAAGCTAAGAGAAGGGGCGAAAGGAGAAAGTTAATGAGAGATAGAATTTTTGAGAGGCCAAAAGAGAATGGTTAAAGAGGTACTTTAGTAGACTGAATTGTATTAATTTGATTAATTGTGTTTGAATGATTATTTTAATAATCATTCTCATATAAGATTGGCATACAAGGTCATAAATGTTTATAATAAAATGAAATATAGATATATAAGTTAAGAAGAAAAAGATATAAAGATGAAATATGAAAACTATTAATATGGCTTGCTTCTAACGATGATTTAAGATGTGATGAAGAACATACATATTAGAAAAGCTAAATGTATTATTGTTATTAATTCTGTTTAACTAATTATCTTAAATGGTTCTCATATAAACTATATTGTTCATACTAAAATAGAAATACAGATGTATAAGATAAAGAAGAAAAGATATACCGTATTTTTCAGAGTATAAGACGCACCGGAGTATAAGACGCACCTAGATTTTAGAGGAGGAAAACAAGGGAAAAAGTATTCTGAACCAAATGGTGTAGTAATATATTATTTAATAAAATGCCAGTGTAGCAGAATACTTTTTACAACCATGTATACTTTTTACAACCATGTATACTTTTTACAACCATGTACACTTTTTACAAACTTCAAACTTGACAGCTTTTAGACTTGTGGACTTCAACTCCCAGAATTCCTCCTCCAGTCATCCTAGCTCAGGAATGGGAGTTAAAGTCCACAAGTCTTAAAGTTGTCAAGTTTGAAGAGCCCTGGGTTAGGGGTGGCAAGGGTCTTCAAACTTGTCAAGTTTAAGACTTGAGGACTTCAACTCCCAGAATTCCTCCTCCAGTCATTCCTGAGCTAGCATGACTGGAGGAGGAATTCTGGGAGTTGAAGTCCACTAGTCTTAAACTTGACAAGTTTGAAGACCCTTGCCACCCCTAACCCAGGGCTCTTCAAACTTGGAAGTTTGTCTTCATACCTGTCAGGCTGCTCGCTTCAGGCAGCAGCAGCAGTGGCTCCGGCAGCGGCGAGTATCGGCGGTGGTGAGTATCCTACAGCGGGGGCTGCAACGGGGGTGGCTGCGGCGGCATGTCCTGCAACGGGGGCGGGGGCTGCAATGGGGGCGGCTGCGGCGGCGTGTCCTGCGGCGGGGGCTGCAATGGGGGCGGCTGCGGGTCCTGCGCTGGGGGCAAGGGTTGCAAAGGGTGCAGCTGCGGCGGCGTGTCCTCCGCCGGGGGCAGGGGCTGCAACGGGGGTGGCTGCGGCGGCGTGTCCTACGGCGGGGGCTGCAACGGGGACAGCTGCAGGTCCTGCACTGGGGGCTGGGGCTGCAAAGGATGCGGCTGCGGCGGGGTGTCCTCCGCCGGGGGCTGCAATGGGGGGCGGCGGTTCCTGCGCCGGGGGCGGGGGCTGCAACGGGGCAGCGGCGGCAGGTCCTCCGGTGGGGGCGGAGGCTGCAACGGCAGCTGGGGTGGCAGCGGCTCCCAGCAACAGCGGCTGCAGCTTCGGCCAGCAACGGCGGCAGCGGCGGTGGCCAAACACTTCCTTCCCCATTCCAAAAACAGGGCGTGCAACCGGCCTGAAACGCGATGCTTTTTTTTGGTCTCCACACACTCTGTTTTTGGAATCGGGGAGGGGATCGCAGCGCTGCCGCCTGAAAACCCTTTCCTCCCCAGGCTAAGTGGCGGCTGGCAAGTGGGTGGGGGCTACATTCGGAGTATAGGACGCACCCACTTTTTGACCCCTTTTTTGGGAGTAAAAAGGTGCGTCCTATACTCCGAAAAATACGGTAAATATGAAGTTTGAAAATCAGCAATACCCTGGAAGATATTTCTATCAGTGATTAACATAGTAAGAGATGATAATTTAAGGGCTTGTAGTGATATTGTTTGTATAAAAATAAAATGAGTAAAGATAAAAAATAAGGAAAAGAAATATTATGGTTGAAATTAAAAGAAGAGATTGGGGCAACATCTTGTTTATAATATAGTTATGATGAAGGGGGAAGGAAGATGAATATTGGAAAAAAGAAGTAATATAAAATTAAATAAAATTGAAAGAAATGAGGATGATTAATATCGTCAATATAATTTATAATATATTAAATCTGTTTCTTAGTAGCATATTGAGAAATAAATTATAGGTGGTACCGTAAATAATTGAATGCAACATTGGGAAGAAAAGTTGGAAGATGGAGGAGAGGAGGGGATTGGAGTGAAGTAGGGGAGAGGAGAGGAGAAAGGCCGAAAAAAGAAGAGAAGATGAAGCAAGAAGGAGATAGAGAGGGGAAAGAAGAGACGGAAAGACAGGGAAGAGATGGAAGCAATGGAGAGAAAGGAGAAGGAGAGGAGAAGAAGAGGAAAATAGGGAGAGGAAAGAGGAAAGAAGGGAAAGATGGTTTGACAGATGTGAGAATTAATCTCACAGAGGAGATGTTTGATCTTTTCCCGGATATCAGACATTAGAAAAGAAACCGCAGTTTAAAAGTCTAAGTAAAAATATTTATTTTGGTACAAAAACAATAAATCCTCATTTGTTTACATCTCTAATATAAATGTGCATCTTCTCTCAATGGAAGACAGAGCAAGAAGGGTAGAGCGGAGAAAGGAATGCACACATGCGTACAAGAACATATCAATCACGTGCTCAGGAATAAACCATTATATTGAATAAGGATGCATCTCCCTACATATACATGTAACAGGCAATAATCACATGGTTTTTATTGCAGAACTGGGGGAAATATGATAAATATGAGAAAGTAAACAGAAGAATAATTTTTTTGGTTGATTTGACGGTTGTATAATTAATATTATAATGGAAGACGTTAAAAAGGTTAAAAATATTATTAAATGAATATAATTAGATTTGAAAGCATATATTGATGTATGTATGTATATGCACTCTGACAACACATTGTTTAAATTGAAATTTATATTATAAAATAAAATAAAAATTTTATTTAAAAAAAAGAGAATATCACGTTGGGGAAATAGTGACTGCGATATAATCAGCGGTGGGTTGCTCCCGGTTCGGCCCACCCGCCCGGGACATTTCTGCCGGTGGCAAACTAATTTAGAACCCACCACTGGATATAATCATTGATGGCAATATGTGATACAGTATCCTAAGCTAAAAATTGTTTATAGATTGTACATTCTTTACCAACCAAATTAACTGCACTTCAGCTTATTGTTAGGATGGGAGAGAAATAAGGCAATTGAAGGTGAAGTCTTTTGATAAATGGTTTCTAATTTTTCCCAAGTATTAATATTAACTATCGATAAACCAAGCCTCATATCTAATCCTTTAGTTTTTTAAAAAATGTAACATGGCAGTTGTCAGATCTTTTTTAAAAGTACAGTAAGTCATTGTAAGAAAAGAGAACAAGAGGATGACCAGCTGCAAAGTGGATGGACTCACAGTGGTGAGGAATGTGGCACTGAAGCACCAAGTTAGGGACAGATTCTCATGGAGAAAATGTATCTAGGTAGTCTCTAAGAGCCAATGTTGACTTGATGGTACATGACTAATCAATCAAAAGTTAACTATGCTCGCAGACAGGCTTAAAATTAAAACCCATACAAGATAGCACATTTTCTGACAGATTTTATTAAAAGCATATGCTTATATAACCAAACCAAATAAATATAAGAGGGACAAGCATCTGGGATTGCAGCATTTATTTATTTTTATAAATATAAATAATATATTTATAATATATAATATAATTATATAATATAATTATACATTATATATTATATTATATAATAATATAATATTATATTTATATATTTATATATTTATATATTTATATATTTATATATTTATATATTTATATATTTATATATTTATATATTTATAATTATATAAATAAATAAAATATTTTTTTATTAAAAGCATATGCTTATATAAGATGGACAAGCATCTGGGATTGCAGCATCTCGCCAAGCATTTTGCAGATTTTGACCTTCAGCAGTACACAGTACTAAATCTCCCTATTCTTTACTCAAAGGCATATGAATAAATTTAGTAGCATCATAATTGATTTCATATTTAAACAGTTAAATAATTAAACATATCAACAGTTCAAAATGAGGATTTCCCTGCAACAATTTTAAGGTGAGCTAAAAGAATCAACTCTCAATATGATAGTCAATAGCGCTTGCAGGTTAAAACTGGCACTAAGCAAATTCCTTACCAACTGATAAGCCAAGGAAGGTTTTTGCTATTCAGAGTAGGTTTACAGGATCCACAAGAGGTAAATTATACCCATTTATGTAATAGCAATGACAGCAAAGTTAAATGCTTAAAAAAATACACTGATAGCTTAGATGTAGTTGTATTGTACACCATGTATGATTAGAGCAAAGGGCAAATGTTTAGAATCTTCTGTGCAGCCAGAATACAAAGTTTTCATGCCTAAATTACAGGGTCCCCAAACTTGGCAACTTTAAGACTTGTGGACTTCAACTCCCAGAATTTTCCAGCCAACATAGCTGGCTGGAGAATTCTGGGAGTTGAAGTCCACAAGTCTTAAAGTTGCCAAGTTTGAAGACCTCTGCCTTAAAATGTTGCTGCTGTGGTTGTGCTGGGACCGAAGAGGGCATTTTAGGACATGATCTAAACAGTTAGTGAATAGTTGAGCTGGCAAACAATCCCCAAAGACCACTGCCAGCTGGAATGCCTTCAGAAGATCTTTGGAGATTCAGCTGCACACGCATAGCACCAATGTCTTGCTTTTACAAGCATAAATGAAGTAAAACAGAAAACAGCAAACAAAATGTTCTTCTTACAGCAAGGACTTGTGAGGAGAGCTGGCCCCACTCCTAGTCGTTGGAGCCAAAGCTTATGATCTGGCTTCTGAAGTATGCAACCGATTTCGAAGTACAGAAATACATTGTCTTCTGCATCCTATAGTCCCACAGGGTCTAGGACAGGGGTGTGAAACTCAATTTCATTGAGGGACGTGTAGGAAGTTAACACCTACCCCAGGGGCGGGTTGCTTGTTCTTTGCGCTACCGGTGCGCTGCGCGCGCATCACCATGTTTCGGTGCGCGTGCACTCGCTATGCACGCACGCCTTCTTGTGCGATTTTGCTTCCTGCGCATGTGCGGAAACAAAATCTTGCAAGGGGACACACGCGCGCACGTGATTTTGGCTCTTTTTTTTGCTTCCGCGCATGCGCAGAAGCAAAAAATTGCCGGAATCTCATGCTTATGCGTGTCCCCTCATGAGATTTTGCTTCCGTGCATGTGCAGGAAGCAAAATCAGCCCAAAAATTCCCAAAAAAAGATGGCGCCGTGCAACAGACCGGTGAAAACGGCACCGGAGCTGTCGCGTGCAAATAGCGCCATCTGCTGGCCGCTACCGGTGCGGCAGAGTCGACTTCACCGGTAGGAACCCACCACTGACCTACTCCCTCCTAGAGGAATAAAATATTTTGGAAAATATTAGAAAGGCAGAATATTATATAGAATATGTTTCCCTGGATGAGGAAAGGAGAAACATGTTCTAAAGACAAAGCAGCTTCCTGCAACTCCCTCCCCCCCCCCCCCCACTTCAGCTCTAGGGTGATGGGATTAAGACCTTTACCCTTAGGACATGATAGGATTAGCCTTCTACCCATTTCACCACATGGCACCGGGGAAGATTGCATCAGCCAGCAAGGCTCAAGCAAACTTGGACTCAAGACAGCCTACAGAATTGCCCCTGCATGGCCCCATGGGAGTCTGACAGCCAATCAGAGTGCATTTCTTGCACAGGAGCAGGAGGGCCCCGGTGCGGGGCCCAAGAGAGGGCATAAAACAAGGAACTCTCAGGATCTCTTTCTCTCCTTCAACATCCTTGAGGCATGTGATCCCCCTTTTCCCCGGGACCTCAGACCATGTGGTCCTGCTGTCTTCCATTAAACCATCTTTCCAAGCAGTCCCAGTGTCTTTTTCCCCACTTGGAACTGAACCCAGAAGGATATTCCTTATAACAGACACATCAGGGTTGTGTTTGACCTCGGGGGCTGTTGGTCAGGGTGGGCATGGCCAGCTTGACGTCATTCATATCGAGGGCGCCTGTGGCGGCCTGAGCGCTCTGCCAGTGAAAACAGGCTCCGGAGCTCCGTTTTCAGCTGCGACGGCCTTCTGCAACCCTCTGCCAGCGAAAACGGAGCTCAGGAGAGCTGTGCGCAGCCTCCCGAGCTCCATTTTTGATGGAAAAAGGCACCGTGGGCTGGTCCTTTACTGTTTCCAGGGTTGCCCCCACGGGCCAGATCTAAGTACCCCATGGGCTGGATCCGGCCCACGGGCCTTGAGTTTGACACCCCTGGTCTAGGACAACTCGGTGTGGCCAGCGCGGCCGGCCTCACTACTGCCAGCTCACCACCACCAAGTTGCCTCTGCCAACTCACCAAGCCAGGTTGCCGCAGGACAACCCCACATAGCCAACTCGCCACGGCGACAGAGAGCTGGGTGGGCAGATGAGCAGAGCACAGAGCAGCAGCGGCGGGCAGGGGCTTCCCATTTGCACACACACCCCGCTGCTGCTGACGTTGACGCCACCAAGCTCTGGGCTGAGGACGGCAGCGGCGGCGGAGATATGAAAATGGGAAGCCCCTGACCTCGGCCACTGCTCGCATGCCTGCCCACCCAGCTTTTCATCCAGCTGCCTACAGTGAGTTGGCTACGTGGAATTGTCCTATGGCGACTTGGTGATAGTGAGTTGGCAGTGGCAAGCTGGCAGCGGTGAACTGGCCGCACCAGGTTATCTTATTCCGAGTCCCACATAGCTCTATTATTCACATGGCCACCTAGAAGTCAAGCTCAAACAGGCTAAAGAGCCCTTCTGACCAGTGGTGAAATCCAAATTTTTTACTACCGGTTCTGTGGGCGTGGCTTGGTGGGCGTGGCTTGGTGGGCATGGCAGGGGAAGGATACTGCAAAATCTCCATTCACACCCCACTCTGGGGCCAGTCAGAGGTGGTATTTGCCGGTTCTCTGAACTACTCAAAATTTCCGCTACCGGTTCTCCAGAACCTGTCAGAACCTGCTGGATTTCACCATTGCTCCTCGACTTACAACCATTTATTTAGTGGCCACTTGAGATCACAAAAGCACTGAAGAAAGTGAATTAAGACCAGCCTTGCACTTGCAACCGTCGTAGCATCCCTACAGTCACATGATCAGAATTTGAGCACTTGGCCACGGTAGCAGTGTCCCAAGGTCATGTGATCACCATTTGTCACCTTCCCAGCCAGCTTTCGAATAAACAAAGTCAGTGGGGGAAGCTGGATTCATTTAACAACTGTGTGATTCACTTAACAAATGCAGTGATTCGTTTAACAACAGTGGCCAAAAAGGTCACAAAAATCAGCTATGACTGTTTAGTAACAAAAATTCTGGTTCCAATTGTGGTTGTAAGTTGAGGTCTGCCTCTTATTATGATGGAATTCAGGGTACAACTTCATAGGTGGACAGTGAACATAAATAAGTTAATGTTAATAATTCCTAACTGTGCAGAAAAATACAACACACTTTGAAGTATCTCTGGAGGGATCCAGAGAGGGGAGGTCAAGAAAAGTCAGGATGTGGGCTATGAGACATGATCAAAGGCTTGTCTCTTTTGCATGAATGGCACACTTGCACAGTCACACCATTCTGATAATTTTTGCCCCCACCTTGTTTGGGACTTCATGTGAGACCTAATGATTGCAGATTAAAGCATGGATGAGGAAATCAGGATGAGCCGATTAAAGGTAGTCCTCAACTTACAACATTTCATTTAGTGACCATTCAAACGGCATTGGGGAAAAAATGACATATGGCCGTTTTTCACACTTAAGATCATTGCAACATCCCGATGGTTATGGGATCAAAATTCAGGCTGTTGGCAACTGACTCATACTTATGACGGTTGCAGTGTCCCAGGGTCATGTGATTTACCTTTTCTAACCTTGAGACGAGCAAAGTAACGAGGAAGCCAGATTCACTTCACAACTGTTACTAACAGCTGCAGTGATTCTCTTAACAACTGGGGCAACAAAGGTCATAAAAGGGGGCAAAACTCACTTAACAAATATCTCACTTAAATTATCAGAAATTCTGGGCCCAGTTCAGAGGTGGGTTCCTGCCTCTGATTGCCGGTGCGGCTAATAGCCGTTCTTCGGCGCAGAGCCGAAGACTCGCGGATCCAGAGCCGTCCCTGGGCGCTTTCCCCACCCGCATGGATGCCGGCAATTGCGTTCTTTTGCCCTCTGCGCATGCGGAACGCTTTGCACATGCGCAGAGGGCAAAAGAACGCAATTGCCGGCATCCATGCGGGCGGGGAAAGCGCCCGGGGACGGCTCTGGATCCGCGAGTCTTCGGCTCTGCGCCAAAGAACGGCTATTAGCCGCACCGGCAATCAGAGGCAGGAACCCACCTCTGGCCCAGTTGTGGTTGTAAGTCAAGGACTGTCTGTACTGTAATACCCCAAAGGTGCTTTTTCAAGAGGCAACTGGACTTTCTGGTTTTTCTTTGAAGACGTTTCGCTTCTCATCCAAGAAGCTTCTGCTGAAGAAAGCTTCTTGGATGAGAAGCGAAACGGCTTCAAGGAAAAACCAGAAAGTCCAGTTGCCTCTTGGAAAAAGCACCTTTGGGGCAACCCATGACCTGGATGACTGAGAAGCTCCATAGACATTTAGCTATCTGTACTGTAAACTTAACCCAAATGTGAGAGGTTAGATCAGAGGTGGGGACCGATGGGCATTTGATAACTGGTGGACTTTTAACTCCCAGACTTCCAGAGGCAGCACGGCTGGCGCAGGAATTCTGGGAGTTGAAGTCTACCAGTCATAAAAGGGCTGTCGTTCCCCACCCCTGGATTAGACCTAGTGCAGGGGTGAGCAAACTATGTCTCTTTGAGGGCCTGTGGACTTCAACTCCCAGAATTCCTGAGCCAGCCATGCATGCATGATTGGCTCAGGAATTCTGGGAGTTGAAGTCCACAGGTCCTCAAAGAACCATAGTTTGCCCACCCCTGATTAGAGCACAGAACACCACCAGAGTTGGAAGGGACCTTGGAGGTCTTCTAGTCCAACCCCATGCTCAAGACCTGCTACCAAACTAGGCGGGTAGCTGCATATTTTCGTAACACCCGCACTGCGACGCAAAGCGGGGTGAACCCAACCCCTAGGCCCGCCATTCCCTCCCTGCGCCAATCTCTCCCGCCTCTTCACAAAGAGACGCTGAAAAACGACTCTCTCAACCAATCCGAGAGACGCATCTTCTCCGCCCCGCCCCCGGGCGCCCGCCGACCAAGGCAAAACCCGCTGAGGGGCCTGGCCTAGTCGCTGAGGGGGCCTGGCCTAGTGGCAAAGACGCCCCCTTTCCACAGGCAGGTTCTGCTGCGGGTCGAGGCGACCCCGAGCGGTGGGAGGGCGGAGGAAAGCGACGGAAAAGGTGGGGAGACGCTAGCGGGCACCCGGGAGAAAGGAGCCGGGAGAGAGAGCGAGTGAGAGAGCGAGCGAGGGGTTGACCGGCTGCCCGGATAAGCCTTGCCCTTGACCCGCAAGAGCGCCCTTCCTGCCGCCTCCTTTGAGGCGAGGAGTGGGCTGAGTGGAGCGAACCCCCGTTGCACGCTTCGATTGTGGCACCTGCTTCTTCCCAGTACGTAGGATGCGTATTATATATTTCCCGTAGAGCAGGGATTTCGGGGAACCGCCAGCCCTTTTATGACCTGTGGACTTCAACTCCCAGAATTCCTCACCCGGCCATTCCTACTGAGCCCCAGCTATTCCCGCTGGCTCGGGAATTCTGGGAGTTGAAGTCCAGAAGTAAAAAACAGAGGGCTATCCTGCCCCACCTCTGCTGTGTAGAGCAGGTCTTAACGCTGCCCAAGGTTGAGGAACGCTGCAGTGTTGAGTTAAAATCAGGCACAGGAAAGATTGCAAAAGCTTTGGCCGTGTGAATGTGTGGCAGCAAAAATAACCAAAGGTGTGACATCTCGTGGCCTGAGCAGCATGACTTATTTAAACAGCCCCTGGGGCTTTCTGAGGCAGATGTAGGGTCTCCTGCTTGGGCAGGGGGTTGGACTAGATGACCTGCAAGGTCCCTTCCAACTCTGTTAATCTGTAAGCAGAACCCCCCCTCCCCACAGAGGTTCTTCTGATTCCACGATGGCTGCACCTGCCATCAGACCCGGATGGTTTCTATCTTGAGGGCAACTCCATTCCAGGGGGCAGGCCTTGATGGATGGCATTATTTAATCAGAAGAACCCAGGGCATGTCAACCCTACAAGATGGAATTGGCCAGGCAGCTAGTAGGGAAGATAAGTGGTCCCACAGGTAACCAGGTTGCATGCCAGGTAGCAACATGCACCTTGAATGGCACCTGGAAGCAGACTGCAGCTCACAAAGCAGAGTGTGATATGGGCACCCCGAGTTATGCCCGTCGTCGTGTGACCGATAGAAGCCTCTGGATGGTCTTCAAAGTCAGCATTATACTAACCATATAGTAAAAGGGGGAATTTGAAGTGTTAAAATGCACAGTTGGTTATTTTGTGAATTCTTTTTTTTTGTAGGACACTCGCATTTCGGGTATTCAGTTTTGCTGCAACCACTGAAGAAACATGGATTCTACTCCAGTAGATACTGAGGCCTCTTCAACAGAAAATAACAATCAGGTTGGTCCTTTCTTCCCTGCAGAGATTCATTTCTGCCCTTGGTCAAAGGTTTATCAACCTCCTCTTGCTATGTTGTGTCATACAATTGTAATTGTATTTTATCAGCAATATACCGTATTTTTCGGAGTATAAGACGCACCTTTTTACCTCCAAAAAGAGGGTGAAAACTTGGGTGTGTCTTATACACCGAATGCAGCCCCACTCACCCACCCACCCCCAGCCTTTGGCCTCTGTCTTCCAGCAATTTACCTGCTTGCAGGAAAGAGGGAAGAGCATGTAAAGCCAAGCAAGTCACTAGCAGCTTCCCGACATACAGCTAATTAGGTTTGCCACGTGGGAAAATGAAAGTAAAACTAACTGCAAAGAGGCAAATAGCTGGGAGAGACACGCAGATTTTTATTTTTTGCTGAACTGGATGGAAGAGGGTAAGTGAATAACTATAAATGTCTGTAGAATGTTCAAATTATTAGACTTATTTTTTAAAGACTGCTTTATAATTGTTCTAGAGCCAGGGGTCTCCAACCTTGGCAACTTTAAGACTTGTGGACTTCAACTCCCAGAATTCAACAGCCAGCTTTGTTAGCTTTGCTGGCTGTGGAATTCTGGGAGTTGAAGTCCACAAGTCTTAAAGTTGCCAAGGTTGGAGATCCCTGTAAATCTAGACAACTTAACAAAATAAAGAAGCTTTTTAAAATAAATGCTTGCTCTGAAGAGGCCCAGTGCTATTGTATCTTCTTTTAAATAATAGAGAATAATGTATACTTCCAGAAATTTTAATTAATTTTAACAGCTCAGTATAAGTATAGTATGAAATGTAACAATGTCCTGTTTAGTATTAGAGTTTAGTTACCTTGGAGTAGATCTATTAAAGAGTTAGTGTGACTACATTTAAGAAAACTTTCTGGCATAATATACATTTCTCCAATTCTTTGCTATTTGCTATGGGTCAGGCACATATGCACAGAAATACACAGCAAACAGTGTATATCATCTTTGCTGATTGCTGTTTGCTGTTTGGCAAATTGCTGGGAGGCAGAGGCCTTTTTCCCTTGTTTTCCTCCCCCAAAACTAAGGTGCGTCTTATACTTCGGTGCGTCTTATACTCCGAAACATGCGGTAATAATAATACATTATTATTATGTTAACTCTAAATCAAACTATTTTCTTCCCAAGCTTTTTAAAATTGAGATTTTAATACTATTCAACTGAAGAAATGATCAACTAAATCATACACCATAATGTTCTGCACATTCAATAATTTTTTGTTTTGGCATAGGAAAAAAACCCTCAATATTTTATTTTTTGTAGTTCAACATGCTGTTCTCATACTATTATTTATTTAGGTTTTTATTTCCAGAATCTAGTCAGTTATCCAAGAAGACTCACTGGGGAAGAGATTGAAAGTATCAGTCAACGATGTAAAGAAGAAAGCTTTTGGAACAGAGGTATATTCCTTTGTTCTGGATACAAAACGAAATATAATTGTATTTTTGTCTGCATTCCTTTGTTCTACTATTGTCAAGTCCACCTGAGGATTGCTAATATTTGGAACTAACAACATGTTCTATTCAGAGACCATATTTATTTCTTCCATAGATAACTGCTACAGTCTGGTAAGACTCTCAGTAATTTGCAGGCAATAAAAACATACTTTGCACTTTTTTAAAAAAATGGAAACAACCAAAATTACTCCCTGAAAATAATTTGAAAACCCAAAATGTGATGAATAATAACTTTAGTTTACTATACTCAACCATAATAATTACATACAGGTATGCATGCAGTTATTCTTCCTCTATTCTTCCATATTCCTGTATAAACATCTGTCTCCCAGCATTGTCCCCTCCCCATCTCTTACTCCCAGTAATCTGAGTATCCTTCCATATTTCACAGGATTTAAATCCCAAACCAAGATGACATTCCAATAATGATATTTTCGGTGACTGCATTTGGAGAGATACTGTCTTTATCATTATAAGGAATTCTGTTAGATTTAAGCAATCTATTCTACCCCACTTCCCACCACCTCACCCCACTTTAAATCCTACATCAGTCTAGCTTCCTCTGTACATCTGATGAAATGAGCTGCAACCCACACAAGCCTTTTAATTAAATTTGTTAATCAGAAAAAAAATGCTCCCACGTCCCCCTATTTTTTCACAACTCCAGTGGGACCGCAAGATCAGAAACATTTGCTTCCATTTTTTAATTAACCATAGTTTATTCTTGCTTTAAAAGGCAATTTATTTAAACTATTTTTCATTGACTAAAGATTGAAGTTGATTTGTTTCAGCAGGCTATAGCTAAGACTAGTCTCGGTTCAGATATAAACATTAAAAAAACCAAACTGGAAGGAAACATCTTGAATCTCTTTACGGTCATATTTGTAGAAGGTGAAGAAGAAAAAGATGACTTGGAATCTTGGAACTCATTTCCATAAAAAGAAGCAGTAATTACTATCCCCAATGAAATCAGTGATGAATTTGGATGGGGGTTTTTTGGTCATTTTTCAAAAGTAGAGCAGTGTTTCTCAGCTTTGGTAAATTTAAGAGATATGGGCTTCAAGTCCCACAATTCCCCAGCTAGCATGAAGTCCACACATCTAAAAGTTGCTAAGGTTTAGAAACACTGAATTAGAGGGAGATATTGCTTCTGGGTGTTTGCCAAATATATAATTATAATTATAGAGCTGAGGTGGCGCAGCGGTTAGAGGCAGGTACTGCAGGCCACTTTAGCTGACACTGATTCGCAGGTCAGCGGTTCAAATCTCACCGGCTCAAGGTTGACTCGGCCTTCCATCCTTCCGAGGTAGGTAAAATGAGGACCCAGATTGTTGGGGGCAATATAAATATACATTGCTTACTGGTGTAAACCGCTTAGGGAGTGCTTGCACTGTGAAGCGGTATATAAATCTCACAAATAAATAAATAAATAAATCCTCCTTTCAGGATAGCAATAACACTTAGACTTATATACCACTTCATAGTGCTTTACAGCCCTCTGTAAGCGGTTTACAGAGTCAGCATATTTCCCTCAACAATCTGGGTCCTCATTTTACCGATCTCGGAAGGATGGAAGGCTGAGTCAATCTCGAGCGTGTCAGGATCGAACTCCTGGCAGTCGGCAGAATTCGCCTGCAATACTGCATTCCAACCACTGAGCCACCGCTGGATGCAGACAACCAGATGAAAACTTCTAATATGAATTTACTAAATTACTTTTATAAACTGGGCACCTATCATTAGCAGATTCAGAAAAACCCACAATATTATAAAGTTTCATCTGCTTCACTGAGACTGGGACTGGGGGCTCTTGGGAATGAAAACCCAGATTGAAACTGTTTGTTGCAATGTTTGTTTACAGCACTTCCTCTATCTCTTGGAAGTATGCTTATTACTCAAGGACTAATTAGTAAAGGTAAGTAGATTTTTTAAAAAATTAAAAATATGTGATGAATTTTGCAAAACGACCAACTGCTGACCATTTTCCATATAATAAGTATTAGGAGAGAACGCCTAATCTATATAACAATGGAACTGTAAAAAACTGGACACACAAAAATTTTATGTGCAGAATATGTGAAATCTGTGCACATTTCTCCCACGATTGAGAGAAACTTCATATCTTTCAAAGGCACTTTTTAATATCGGTCGTGAAATAACAACTTCTGCAGTGAATCTATCACTTAAGATTTTCAACTGCCTGTAATATTGCCTTCAACAGTTAGAGGAAGCAGAAGAGGTTTTTCAGGAATAAAATATATGCCATTTTTTTATTTCATGTCCATGTTTAATCTGGAAAAAAAAGTGTGTTGGAAAGTAACAATTTAAATACCATTCCTTCAACGTTTGTCTACACTACAGGAATCATTGTAACGTTGGTTTGAAATATTTCCTTTTATCTTTTCGGTGAAAATTTCATTATGTTAGTCATTAACAATCTAACCTTTTGTTTTCTTTCTTAGAAGTGCACATTACAGTTTAATAAATGTGTTTAAGTGGTAATATTTCTCATGCCTTGATTTTTGATCAATTGGGACAGCTATTGCAGCTATAAGAGGCAAAATTTACTTTATCAAGCAAGGTTGGTTTTGGTTTGGAGCAATTTTGATTTTTTCAGTTTTAGTTTAGAGCAGTTTTGATTTTTAAAGTGGCTTACAGATAGTCCTTGACTTATGACCTAATTGAGTGGAATTATGGTTGTAAGTTGTTGCTGTCATTCAGCAAGTCACCATGTGACTGCACCTGATTTTATGACCTTGATAATCATTAAGCAAATCCGTTTTTATCCAATAGATGTTTTTTGCCAGAAATCAACAAAACCTGATGATACAAACATAGCTGATCCGTGAACCAGATCAAGATTTCTCTCTAATAAAATGTGCAAACCTGGTCGTCTGTATATTTCCTCTTGGCCTAAAAATCATTTCTTAAAAATCATTTCTTTTTCTAGGGATTATCAAGACTGCTTCTTTGAATATAGTAGTGGGTAAGTTTTGAAAGACTGTGAAGTCACAGCAGGAAAAAAGGAAAAGTATTTAATCTATAATTAGTAAAATGGACATCTCTCTTATGCAGTGTTTCCCAACCTTGGCAACTTTAAAATGACTATGGCTGGCTGGGGAATTCTGGAAGTTGAATTCTTAAAGGTTGTTGAGCTTGAGAAATATTGCTGCTATATTTGCACTCGAACATAGAGCATGTGGAGAATGCACATATCAGCGCTTCAAGAGAGGCCTAGTCAGGAAACAGGTCAATGATTCCAGAAATGCCATCATTGTTTTAGGATATAGTAACAGAATCTTGAAAACTGACCAAGTCCTGAGCAAGTTTTCTCTCTGTCCATCTTTCACCAAACCGAATCAATAATAATAATAATAATAATAATAATAATAATAATAATAATAATAATAATAATAATAATAATAATAATAATAATAATAATAATAATAAACAAGCCTGAAAAAGTCACTGAAAATCAGATGGTCAAGATCTTGTGGGATTTTCGTATACAAACAGACAAGGTACTGGCGCATAATACACCAGACATCACGTTGGTCGAGAACAACAAGGTGACTATAATTGACATTGCAATACCAGGAGATAGCAAGGTCGATGAAAAGGAACACGAAAAAATTGCAAAATACCAGGACTTAAAAATTGAAATCCAACGATTATGGCACAAACCAGCAGTGGTAATTCCAGTAGTGATTGGAACACTGGGTGCTATCCCAAAAGCACTGGAATTACATTTAAAACAGCTCAAAATTGACAAAATCACCATCAGTCAAATGCAGAAAGCCGCACTGCTCGGTTCCGCACATATACTTCGAAAATACATTACGACTTCCTAGGCCCCTGAGTGGGGCTCGACTAGTAATCAATGCCAAATCCGGCGAAACAACTGGCCGCTGTGATACAATTGTATAATAATAATAATAATAACAACAACAACAACAACAACAACAACAACAACAACAACAACAACAAGAGTTGGAAGGGACCTTGGAGGTCTTCTAGTCCAACCCACTGTTTAGGCAGGAAACCCTATACCACTTCAGACAAATGGTTATCCAACATAATCTTAAAAACTTCCAGTGTTGGAGCATTCACAACTTCTGGAGGCAAGCTGTTCCACGGATTAATTGTTCTAAATGTCAGGAAATTTCTCCTTAGTTCTAAGTTGCTTCTCTCCTTGTTTAGTTTCCACCCATTGCTTCTTGTCCTGCCCTCAGGTGCTTTGGAGAATAGTTTGACTCCCTCTTCTTTGTGGCAACCCCTGAGATATTGGAACACTGCTATCATGTCTCCCCTAGTCCTTCTTTTCATTAAACTAGACATACCCAGTTCCTGCAACCGTTCTTCATATGTTTTAGCCTCCAGTCCCCTAATCATCTTTGTTGCTCTTCTCTGCACTCTTTCCAGAGTCTCAACATCCTTTCTACATCGTGGCGACCAAAACTGAATGCAGTATTCCAAGTGTGGCCTTACCAAGGCATTATAAAGTGGTATTATCACTTCGTGTGATCTTGATTCTATCCCTCTGTTAATGCAGCCTAGAACAGTGTGAACACTGTTAAAGCAGATTTGGCTTTTTTGGCAGCTGCTGAATCAAGAATCAAGGCAGGATTATTTCGAGTTACTTTCTCACACCTTTTCCTTCCCCACCACTGAATTGTCTTATTTGCCCAACCATTCCTGCATACTTTCTTCAAGTTTTATGTTCCTTTATCCCAAGAGAAACTTAAAAACATTTAAATTTTAGCAGATTGTATACAGGTAGTCCTCAACTTACAACCACAATTGAGCCACAAACGTCTGTTGCTAAGCAAGACAGTTGTGTTAAATAAGCTTTGTCCCACTTTATGACCTTTTTCACCACAGTTGTTGAGCGAAGCATTGCAGTTGTTAAGTTAGCAACACGGTTGTTAAGTGAATCCGGCTTCCCCATTGACTCTGCTTGTCGGAAGGTTGCAAAAGGAGATCCCGTGACCCCGGGACACTTCAACCGTCATAAATATGAGTCAATTGCCAAGTGTCTGGATTTTGATCACGTGATTTTGATTTTGCTACAATGGCCGTGAGTGTGAAAAACAGTTTTTCAGTCAATTTTTTCAGTGCTGCTGTAACATTGAACGGTCACCGAAACCGTTGGGAGCCGAGAACTACCTGTAGTTGTACTGAGAATTTTAAAATAATTGTTAACGTTTATAAATTAAGAATCTGTAGCCCATGCTTCTTGCCTATTTCATTAAAAATATTTATAGGCTCTGCACTGTGAGGCCTGTTGCTTCGTGCAATGAGGTTTTAATTGTGAGAAGAATCCAACTTCAACATTAAAAGACAAATAGGCCAAGGCATTTCGAACGCCCACTCTCAAAATGACCATCAATGAAACACTGTTAAAGCAGATTTCTCGCATAATTATAGGTCAATGCAGGACAAAAACAAAACAAAAACCACAATCTGAGGAAAATTCATCAGAGGTTACTGATGCCGTTTCTTTTCCTTTATAGTTGTTGGTGCTGTGGCGTTTTTTGCTGGGAAAATGTTATATATTGACAAATGTACCCAGAGTTTTAGAAGTCTTCTTGTGCCATTAGGACCGGAACAGAACAGGTTTGTTTGGAATCCATACTTACAATGATAATTTGGGGGGGGGGGGTTTAGAGCAGTGTTTCTCAATCTTAGCAGCTTTAAAATGTATGGTTCAATTTCCAGAATTCTTCACAGCCAGCATGCTGGTTAGGGAATTCTGGGAATTGAAGTCCCACATTTTAAAGTCGCTGAGGCTGATAAACACTGCCTTACAGTGATGAGATAGTTTGAATATTTATGTGGATTACGTGTGCCTGCCTTTTGGTCTTTCAGTAAAATTGGAAGAGCATAGCAATAGCACTTAGACTTATATATCACTTCAAAGTGCTTTATAGCCCTCTCTAAGTGGTTTACAGAATCAGCATATAGCCCCCAACAATCTGGGTTCTCATTTTACCCACCTCGGAAGGCTGAGTCAACCTTGAGCTGGTCACAATCAAACTGCTGTATGTTTTCAACTCTTAATCATAGTACTGATTTGATAAAACTATTCAGAGTGAACACATTCAGTGTAATAGAAACTTATGGAATGAATGAATGACAGCCGCTTACCTATTACTGGTCCATAAACCTGCTATTTAAGGCATTTTTTTGTAATTCCAGAAATAAAAGTTATGATTTTATAATTTTATAACATTGACTTTTTTTTTAATTAAACCATAATTCAATCTTTTTATCTGCTCCTAATCCCTTTAGGAAACATTCTCCTACAGATGAAGAAGGCAAAGCCAATCCTCAAATGAAAAAAACAGATACTTCTGTTTCTTAAAACAGGCACACATTACCAAAATTAATATTTGGCTCACATTAATGTATCCCCACTCTTATGCGAAGACACTGTACAGAATTATGAACATTGGAATAAAGTTATTATTTTTGCGTATTAGAAAATCTGCTTATTTTCTCTAAATACAGAGAATTCTCATTACTTGTTCATGTTCTGTAAAATACTGAATTTAAAAATGCTGAAACAGCTGGGAACAGCTGTGTATCAGGTGATTTAAATGATTTGCTGCTCTGCATGTCTGTAAAGCAGTGCATAAGCATTGTGAGTGCTGAGTTTGTGGTGGTAAATTTATTTTTGCGAGTATGAAATTTATGTACAGGTAGGCCTCAATTTACAATGGTTCACTTAATAACCATTCGAAGTTGCAATGGATGTTACCTACCACTCATCCTCAAAGTTACAATTGCCGCACCAACCCAGCAATTGTATGATCACATTTCAAGTGCTTGGCAATCTCCTCGCATTTACACCTTGTTGCAGGTCCCATAGTCACATGATCACATTTTGCAATGTTTTTTGCTGTTTTCTAGCAAAAAAAATCCCATTAGATAAGCCGGATTCTGTGACGACTCCCCCAGACACTTCCCCAGATACCTCTCTAGGTATCTGGGGAAGCGTTAGCTTGGGGGAGGATGAACCAGTTCCTGGCATGTCAGGAGCTGAGTTTGATTGATAGCTCCGATCAGTCATTGGTGATGGATTTGGCTGAGGCTCCAGGTGGGGAAAGCATGCAGCTGCAGCCGGTCAGTGAGGAGGAGGAGGAGGAACTGCCTTCTGCATCTGATCCAAGAACACAGGACAGAGAAAAGGCAGGAACAGAGAAGGTCGCCCAGACTACTCATGAGGAGAAAGCCTCACCCTTCTTGATGGGCTACACCAGAAACTGGCTATTTAGCACAGCAGACAGATGGAGGCGATGCTGGGAACAACGTGTTTGTTTCCTAGCTGTATGTTTTCCGGTCGTCGCGATTCCTGCCTCGCTTTGGATTGACGCCATGACTTGACTTGGATGACGCCTTGGAAACTCGGGACTTTTCTTGCCTCCTGAACTCTCTCATGTTGTGAATTTAAGTTTGGATTTGTTTTGATTGAGAAACTTTGTGGACTCTTTGGCCATTGCTCCATGGATTAGCATTGGTCTGCTCATGGCTGGACTTAATCGGGACAGTTCTGAGATTTTTGATGAAGGGAATTGCTGGGCAATATTAATAAACTCACTAAACCAGAGTTATGTGTGAGTGAGCGGGGCCGCACAGATTCGGGCTTATGACCATGTAAGTGCTTTAACACCTGTGGTGACTCCCATAATGACCATCATAAAACCTGTTGTAAACTCAAGTCCGGTCACACACTGTTTTAAGAACGCAATGACTTACGTATGAGAAAATTATGGGCTCAATTGTGGGTGTGAGGGCTACTACTGCCTTTAGCAGGCTGTTGGACTAGAAGACCTCCAAGGCAGGGGTGAAATGCTACCAGTTTGGGTGTACCAGTAGCGGTGGCCGCCAGCGGTTCGGAGAAGCGGTGGCGGCAGCATGAGGCTCCGCCCACCTGCCCAGACGTCGCCATTTTCTTTTTATAACCCTCTGCGCATGCGCAAAGCCTTCTGCGCATGCACAGAGGGTGAAAAAGCACGCGCTTCCGAACCGGTAGGGAAGGTAAGTAGATTTCACCGCTGCTCCAAGATCTTTCCCAGCCCTAGGATTCTATGTTGTACCTTGGTAATGATCTGCATTGGCAGGGGAAGCAAGATCCTCACCAACCTTTTGATATCATTCTTCATAGGATCTTTTTCTGGATGGACTGCCCAAGTGTAAGATATAAGACATAAAATTATCTCCTCTGTTGTGGAAAGGATTGTCCTCTTATTGAAAATACAAAAGTTGGTTCCTTCCTAAAACAAAACCATTAAAAGCCCGATAGTGGCAAAAAATCAGGAGACTGTATCCTTATCCAACTAATACATTTAAGTGCCTTTCAAGCAGTGGTGGGATTCAAAATTTTTTTTACTACCAGTTCTGTGGGCGTGGCTTGGTGGGCATGGCAGGGGAAGGATACTGTAAAATCCCATTCTCTCCCAACTCCAGGGGAAGGATACTGCAAAATCTCCATTCCCTCCCCACTCCTGGGGGAAGGATACTGCAAAATCTCCATTCCCTCCCCACTCTAGGGGAAGGATACTGCAAAATCCCCCTCCCCTCCCCATCCCACTAACCTGCTTTCCAGCTCCGTTCTCCTGTGCAGGGCAACAAAAGAAGACCCAGCCGATCAGCTGAAGAGCTGAAGTGGTGCAGTGGTTAAATGCAGCCATTGCAGGCTGACTGCTAGTTCAACAGTTCAGCTGTTCAAATCTCACTAGGCTCAAGGTTGACTCAGCCTTCCATCCTTCCGAGGTCGGTAAAATGAGGACCCAGATTGTTGGGGGCAATATGCTGAACTCTGTAAACCGCTTAGAGAGTGCTGTAAAGCACTATGAAGCGGTATATAAGAAAAGTGCTATTGCTATTGCTATAGCTGGGACTCGGGAGGCAGCGAATTGATGGGGGTGGGGCCAGCCAGAGGTGGTATTTGCCTGTTCTCCTAAGTACTCAAAATTTCCGCTACCAGTTCGCGAGAACCGGCTGAATACCACCTCTGCTTTCGAGTCAGTGGTAGGATTCTGGTTTTATTTATTTGTGATATTTATATACCGCCTCATAGTGCAAGCACTCTAAGCGGTTTACACCATTAAGCAATATATATATTTACATTGCCCCCAACAATCTGGGTCCTCATTTTTTCTTGGACAAACGGATTTCTAGTCCACTTCAATCCAATTTCAGCCAGGCTACGGGACAGAAACATTCTTGGTCACTTTTTGGGGATGATCTGTACTGAGATAAAAATGGAAGTGCCACCCTGTTGGTGGTCCTGGACTTCTCAACAGCTTTCGATACCAATAACCATGGTTATCTTTCTAGCCAGGCTCTCCGAGTTGAGATATAGGGACACAGCAGTTCTGTTGCTACTGGGATAGCCATTTCCAGAAGGTGATACTGAGAGATTAGTCTCCTGCCTCAGGGTGGTTGGTTATGGAGTCCTTTAAGGCTACATGTTCTCTCTCATGCCCTTGAACCTCTACATGTGATTGTTGGGAGAGGTCATGTGGTCCGCGTATAGTCATCAATATGCAAATAATACCCAGCTTTACCTCCCCTTTTCATCTAACACAGGTGAAATAGTTGGTGTTTTGTGTTTTTTCCTCCGGTGGGATCACTCTATGTAGGCAACCTGGTCTACCCAATTATGGGACAGAGCAAACTGCTTCTATTGGTGTTCTGAATCAGGGTAATAATTCAATGTACTCTTGGGCAGGATAACAGACTGGATGAGGGCCAATAAACAAATTCAATCGAGAAAAGTGAGAAATAGTGTATGTAGGTGGTACGTCTGTCCAGCTGATCGGTGCCCTGCCAGTCTGGAGGGGTCTGTTTTTGTCCTAAAAGAGTAAGCTCACTTTTTGGAGACCTAAATCCATCGCTGTCGCTAGGCAAAGTACATTTTATCAGTTTTGGCTGATTTACCAACTGTGATAGCCTGCCAAATTATTCATGCTCTGGTAACTTCCTAGTCGGATTACCCGCAATCTGTTATACATGGAAACGTCAATTAACTGAAAATATAGCAGCCAGCCTGCTTACTGGGACTAGTTAATACAGTACATATTATGGCAGTTCTTTGCCACCGATCAGACTAGTTAATACAGTACATATTATGGCAGTTCTTTGCTACCGATCAGACTAGTTAATACAGTACATATTATGGCAGTTCTTTGCTACCGATCAGACTAGTTAATACAGTACATATTATGGCAGTTCTTTGCTACCGATCAGACTAGTTAATACAGTACATATTATGGCCGTTCTTTGCTACCGATCAGACTAGTTAATACAGTACATATTATGGCAGTTCTTTGCCACTGATCAGACTAGTTAATACAGTACATATTATGGCAGTTCTTTGCTACCGATCAGACTACTTAATACAGTACATATTATGGCAGTTCTTTGCCACCGATCAGACTAGTTAATACAGTACATATTATGGCAGTTCTTTGCTACCGATCAGACTAGTTAATACAGTACATATTATGGCAGTTCTTTGCCACCGATCAGACTAGTTAATACAGTACATATTATGGCAGTTCTTTGCTACCGATCAGACTAGTTAATACAGTACATATTATGGCCGTTCTTTGCTACCGATCAGACTAGTTAATACAGTACATATTATGGCAGTTCTTTGCCACCGATCAGACTAGTTAATACAGTACATATTATGGCAGTTCTTTGCTACCGATCAGACTAGTTAATACAGTACATATTATGGCAGTTCTTTGCCACCGATCAGACTAGTTAATACAGTACATATTATGGCCGTTCTTTGCTACCGATCAGACTAGTTAATACAGTACATATTATGGCCGTTCTTTGCTACCGATCAGACTAGTTAATACAGTACATATTATGGCAGTTCTTTGCTACCGATCAGACTAGTTAATACAGTACATATTATGGCAGTTCTTTGCCACCGATCAGACTAGTTAATACAGTACATATTATGGCAGTTCTTTGCTACCGATCAGACTAGTTAATACAGTACATATTATGGCCGTTCTTTGCTACCGATCAGACTAGTTAATACAGTACATATTATGGCCGTTCTTTGCTACCGATCAGACTAGTTAATACAGTACATATTATGGCAGTTCTTTGCCACTGATCAGACTAGTTAATACAGTACATATTATGGCAGTTCTTTGCTACCGATCAGACTAGTTAATACAGTACATATTATGGCAGTTCTTTGCCACTGATCAGACTAGTTAATACAGTACATATTATGGCAGTTCTTTGCTACCGATCAGACTAGTTAATACAGTACATATTATGGCAGTTCTTTGTCACCGATCAGATTAGTTAATACAGTACATATTATGGCAGTTCTTTGCCACCGATCAGACTAGTTAATACAGTACATATTATGGCAGTTCTTTGCCACCGATCAGACTAGTTAATACAGTACATATTATGGCAGTTCTTTGCTACCGATCAGACTAGTTAATACAGTACATATTATGGCAGTTCTTTGTCACCGATCAGACTAGTTAATACAGTACATATTATGGCAGTTCTTTGCTACCGATCAGACTAGTTAATACAGTACATATTATGGCAGTTCTTTGCCACCGATCAGACTAGTTAATACAGTACATATTATGGCAGTTCTTTGCCACCGATCAGACTAGTTAATACAGTACATATTATGGCAGTTCTTTGCTACCGATCAGACTAGTTAATACAGTACATATTATGGCAGTTCTTTGCTACCGATCAGACTAGTTAATACAGTACATATTATGGCAGTTCTTTGCTACCGATCAGCGACTATCAGTCCGTTCCTAGACCCAATTCAAAGTGGTAGTTTTGACCTTTAAATAGCAATAGCAATAGCACTTAGACTTATATACCGCTTCATAGTGCTTTACAGCCTCTCTTAACAGTCAGCATATTGCCCCCAACAATCTGGGTCCTCATTTTGCCAACTTCGGAAAGATAGAAGGCTGATCGAACTCTTGACAGCAGGCAGAGTTAGCCTGCAATACTGCATTCTAGCTACTGCGCCACCTCGGCTCTTAAAGCCCTAAATGGCTTAGGACCACTTGGAATCAAGATGGAAGTCACTCCTAAACCTCGCCAGACTATCCTTGAGTTCATGAACAAGTGCTGGGACTGCCCCAACTCCTGTTGTTAAGCAGTATTTCTCAACTGGGAGAGCGTGATGGCTGGGGGAATCTGGGAGTTGAATTGCAGACATCTTAAAAGTTGCCAAGAATTGAGAAACACTGGACTGGAGATATAGGCCATATTCAGTGGTGGGTTCCTACCAGTGCGGTCCACTCTGTAGCACAGGTAGCGGCCCGCTGGTGACGTCACAGTACCGGTGCAGTCGGTTGCCGGTGCCTGGGCGCCACCATTTTTTAAAAAAAATTTTTTTAATTTTTTTTACATTTTTTTTTGTGCATGCCCAGAAGCCAAGCTTCCGGCACTGCGCATGCGCTGCCTTCCTACCCCCCACAGTAAGTCCAAGCAGGGGAGGATGGCTGAGGGAGCGCGTGAGACACTGAAAGAACGGGCAGCAAGAGTTATCTCCATTCCCCTCCCTTCAGCAATCCGAGAAGCCATGAACGTGTGGTGATGATCCTAGGCATTTTCGTACGTTTGAGGCTTCTCTAGCTGCTGAGGGGAGGGGGAATGGGCGGCAGGACCTATCTCAGTTCCCCTCGCTTCAGTAGTCCGAGAAGCCATGCCCACCCGGTCACATGGCCGGCAAGCCACGCCCACCTGGTCACATGGCTGGCAAGCCACATCCATAAAATAAGCCACGCCCACAGTGGTAGTAAAAAAAATTAGGAACCCGCCCCTGGCCATATTGGAAAGACGGGAGAAGGCAGCGGAGATGTGCACCGGTAAAATTATTCCTGGCTTTCTGTATGTTTTGCTTTAACTAAAAACTGGAACAACAAAAACATTCCAGATTTTGTTTTTGCCTAACTGCCGACCACCACTCCAGACCAGTTCATCAGAACTTCTGTTCTGGGTCCAAAGCAAAAGACACTTTCCATTTTACCACACAACTCCTTTGTGGAACAAACTCTTTCTGGGGGGAAAAAAAATGAGTGAAAATGGAAAACAAATGTTATCTTTATTGCAGATGTATTACATATCCATTTCGCAGTAGAGTTGACCAACACTGATTAAGCTGAAATGATGAAGCAAAGACGGGTTTTCAGGAAGTTCAACATTTTCACTCTTCCCAAACATCTCCATACTTATTTAACTTAGCTAAAAAGAGAAAAAAGAAAGAAGAGAGTCATGTATGTAAGATCTAAGCTTGTCTCCCACTTTACCAACAAATGTAAGAACCTGGGGGACTGCTAGCTGAAGCAGCAGGATCTAACACACAACATTATTGGCCAACATGCCAATGCTATTGTATGGTTCTACTGCAGGGTCCCCAAACTTGGCAACTTTAAGACTTGTGGACTTCAACTCCCAGAATTCTGGGAGTTCGAAGTCCACAAGTCTTAAAGTTGCCAAGTTTGAAGACTTCTGTTCTACTGAATAGCCATTGCTTTCACAAGGTTTAAAGCAGGGGTGTCAAACTCAAGGCCCGGGGGCCGCATCCGGCCCACGGGCTGCTTAGAACTGGCCCACGGGGCCGCCCTGGAAACAGCAAAGGACTGGGCTGCGGTGCCTCTGCCAGTGAAAACGGAGTTCCGTTTTTGTTGGCAGAGGGTTGCAGGACGCCGTCACAGCCAAAAACAGAGCTCACGCGGGCCATGTGCGGAACTCCCGAGCTCCGTTTTTGCTGGAAGAGGGTTGCAGGAGGCCATCGCAGCCAAAAACGGAGGTTGGGAGCCCTTTCTCGCTGGCAGACCACTCGGGCCACAAGCGCCCCCCGACACGAGTGACATCGAGCTGGCCATGCCTACCCCAGCCCCCTGGGGTAGGTCAAACTCAACCCTGATGCGGCCCTCAATGAAATCGAGTTTGACCCCTGGTTTAAAGCATTACTGCAAGTACCCTCACTTACTACTTGTTTACAGACAGTTTGAAGCTACAAGGCTAAATAATGAATGTTTATTAACCAGTTCTTGGAAGTTGTAGCTGCCATTGTGTCCCTCAGATCACATAATTGTGCTTTGGGCACTGGGCAACCAGAATGCATTTACGACCAATGTTCCCTGTAACGTCAGAAAACGGTGCCCGGCAGTTAAAAACTGCCGCGCGGCGTTCTCTTTTCAGGTGTGTGGCTGCGCAGGCGCACAGCCTCTGCCATTAGAAAATGCCGCGCGGAAGTTAGAAATTTCCGTGCGGCGTTCTCTCATTAAGTGCGCAGCCGCGCGGCCACACAGCTTAGAGGGAACAGTGTTTACGGCTGCTGCAGTATCCCGCAGTCGCGTGATCGTAATTTGCGAACTCCACCGCCAGCTTCCAACGAAGTAAATAGGAAACCTTGCGGAAGTTACAGGTTGTGGCTACATGACATTGTGCTTAACGGCCGTAGGTGATTCGCTTAATAATGAGAGCTGGAACGAACACATTGCTGTCTTAAGCTAGGCAGAGTCAAGTGATTTTTCACTTTATGACTACTACTTTAGGACTACCTCACTTAGCAATGGTGTTCCGGGTCTCAGTTGCCATTGGTAAAGGACTAACTCTGTTGTGTCGTATTTGAGAGGTGTGAATGGCTGGTTCTCATCCTGGGGCTGAGTATCAGAATCTGATGCTATAAATCTGTTCTGCTGTCTTCTCTAATTTGGCAAAACATTGCCATTAAGTTAAAGGGAGTGGTGCGGTGGCCTACAGGTGGAGCTCTCGCCTCACAATCAGGAGGCTGTGAGTTCAATCCTAGGTAGAGGCAGATATTTCTCTCTCTGGGCACACTGAGAATATGCCTGCTGAACAACACTCCGCATTGGCAACAGGAAGGGCATCCGGCCATTAAAACACTCTGCTAGCTCTGTTCAATTGCCCAGACTCCACCCCGCAAGGGATTATTGGGTTGTTAAATGAAGATGATGATGATGATTGCCATTAAGTTAAAGGAATAGTCTACAAAAGGTACTGCTCCATCAGTCCACTAATACATTCCTCCCTCCATCTTGTTTCATAGTAGCGCACATAGTATAATAATGCATTAAAGCACGGGTGTTAAACTCGCGGTGTTACATTGCCGTCACATGACATATCGTGACGTTTTGCCCCTTTGTGGAAGTGGGGTGGGTGTGACTTGCACGTGATGGGCCGTCACTTTGACACCCCTGCCTTAAAGTATGTATCAAAAGGCAGAAGATACTCAATTTCTACATTTCCCCCCATCGATCACATTTTCTTTTAAGCAGGGATAATTTTACTAGCTTGTCTGTTTCATTTCTTAATTTCTTTATAAAGTATCGTATCTAATGAGAAAAGCCGTCTCAAGACTGGCACCAAGTTCAGTTTCCTTCCAGCACAACAATAAACAGAACAAAACAAAATAAGTCTTTGCATTCATACATTTTTCTTTAAAAGTCGATTTCAAATATAGAATTGAAAGAAAAAGATCACTGGCAGATAGCAAAATGACCCCCCCCCTTAAAACACAGGGCTTATTTTCTTTTACTGGTTGATCCATCTCTTAAATCTTCCTTATTTTCTTCAGAAAATCCCCTTTTTCCTCCTCTCCTAGCCCAAGTGAGTGGCATTAATCTCTCCCAACCCAAACACATTTATTAGCGCTAAAACCTTCATCTCAGAAAGATTTTTTAATTTTTTGGTGGGTTGAACATCTAGTTCAGAGGTCTTCAAACTTGGCAACTTTAAGACTTGTGGACTTCAATTCCCAGAATTCTGGGAGTTGAAGTCCACAAGACTTAAAAGTTGCCAAGTTTGGGGACTCCTGATCTAGTTATTCCTCCTTTGCTCATTTTACCTTCCCCCCCCCCAATCCTCTAAAAGTTTCCAATTTCCAAATACGTTTCCCACTGAATAATTTACCTTTCTCCTTTATTGGTAATGGGCTTGTTCGAATTTCGGATTTCTGCATTGCTCCAGCCTCATGTCCTTCTCGGTTTCTGTTTCTGAGTTCTTCATACGTTACTCTCCTCTTTTTTGGAGCTTGTTCCAGATACTCAGGTTCTTAAAGTGAAGAAGAAATACCACCCCATCCCCACCAAATAAATTAATAGGGTCGCTGCACACGGATAGCAGGTGTGGGTTGCAAAATATATTTATTTTAGCAGCCTTTATGATTTCTGCACGGGTTTGACTTTGGGAGAAATTTAAAGAGACGGTATTGGAATTATATCTGAGGTAAATTCAAATGAACTACCGTATTTTTCGGAGTATAAGACGCACCTTTTTCCTCCCTAAAAGTGGCTGAAAATTTGGGTGCGTCTTATACTTCGAATGTAGCTTTTTTTTCCAGCCCTAACTAGGTGCTAACAGATCTTCCCAGCTCTTACCTTGCAGGCTTTTTCATTGTTACTCTCTCCAAAGAATGTTTTTCCAGCCCTAAGTCTTTGCAGGGTTTTTTTCATTGCTCTATTTGCTCAAATAAGTTTTTTTTCTAGCCGTAACCAGGTGCTATCTATCTTCCCAGCTCTTACTGGCTTGCAGGCTCTTTCATTGTTACTCTCTCCGAAGAAGGTTTTTTTAAGTCCTAACCAGGGGATAAAATAATGTGCTGAAGCTGACCAGACTAAGGATGCTAGCCAGATGAATACCTGGTAGGCAGATTTTTCCCCATTTTCCTCCCCAAAAACTAAGGTGCGTCTTATACTCCGGTCGTCTTATATTCCGAAAAATACGGTAACTCTTTTGTGTGCGATTTAAAATTTTCAGTATATGTCATATACACTGGGTATTTCAGAGTACCAAAATTCAAAGAGGGCGTATGAATGGTCAACCTTAGCAAATTTAAGATGTGTGGACTTCAACAGACAGGAAGGACATTTATTGGCCCCCTACAGATGGTCCTTGACTTACGACCACAATTGACTCCAAAATTTCTGTTGCTAAGTGAGACAGTTAAGTGCCCCATTTTACGACCTTTCTTGCCGCAGTTGTTAAGTGAATCGCTGCAGTTGTTAAAATTAGTAACACGGTTGCTAAGTGAATCTGGCTTTGCCACTGACTGTGCTTGTCAGAAGGTCACAAAACAGCATCACGTGACCCTGGGATACTGCAACCCAGGGGTGACATAGAGCAGGTTCTGACAGGTTCTGGAGAACCGGTAGCGGAAATTTTGAGTAGTTCGGAGAACCGGCAAACACCACCTCTGGCTGGCCCCAGGAGTGGGGTGGGAATGGAGATTTTGCAGTATCCTTCCCCCAGGAGTGGGGTGGGAATGGAGATTTTGCAGTATCCTTCCCTCAGGAGTGGGGAGGGAATGGAGATTTTGCAGTATCCTTCCCTCAGGAGTGGGGAGGGAATGGAGATTTTGCAGTATCCTTCCCCTGGAGTTGGGAGGGAATGGAGATTTTGCAGTATCCTTCCCCTGGAGTGGGATGGGAATGGAGATTTTGCAGTATCCTTCCCCTGGAGTGGGATGGGAATGCAGATTTTGCAGTATCCTTCCCCTGGAGTGGGATGGGAATGGAGATTTTGCAGTATCCTTCCCCTGGAATGGGGTGGAATGGAGATTTTGCAGTATCCTCCCCCCAGGAGTGGGGTGGGAATGGAGATTTTGCAGTATCCTTCCCCTGGAGTTGGGAGGGAATGGAGATTTTGCAGTATCCTTCCCCTGGAGTGGTGTGGAAATGGAGATTTTGCAGTATCCTTCCCCTGGAGTGGTGTGGAAATGGAGATTTTGCAGTATCCTTCCCCTGGAGTGGTGTGGAAATGGAGATTTTGCAGTATCCTTCCCCTGGAGTGGTGTGGAAATGGAGATTTTGCAGTATCCTTCCCCTGGTGTCGGGTGGGAATGGAGATTTTGCAATATCCTTCCCCTGCCACGCCCACCAAGCCACGCCCACAGAACCGGTAGGGAAAAATTTTGAATTTCACCCCTGCTGCAACCGTCATAGATATGAGTCAGTTGCCAAGCGTCTGAATTTTGATCGCGTGACCATGGGGATTCTGCAATGGTCGTTAAGTGTGAAAAATGGTCACAAGTCATTTTTTTCAGTGCCGCTGCAACTTTGAACGGTCACTAAACCAGGGGTCACCAACCTTGGCAACTTTAAGCCTGGAGGACTTCAACTCCCAGAATTCCCCAGCCAGAGTTGAAGTCCTCCAGGCTTAAAGTTGCCAAGGTTGGGGACCCCTGCACTAAACAAACTGTTGTAAATTAAGGACTACCTGTACATATGCTTTAGTGCTGCCACTTACCATGCACTGATACTTTATATCTAAATAACCTAAAGAGGACTTAGGTATTCAAATAACTGCAGGAGTCTACCTTGAGGGATGCTGTCTGTAATTCCGGTTGGAGTAGATTCATTCATGGAAGAGCTAAATGGGATTGGTTCGTAGACGCTCTTACTCGGTGCTGCGTCCATGACTGGAGCCCTCTCAGAAAAGGAGGCGGGTTTTGAAGTTTCAAAGCGCTGGCGTTTGGATCTGTGGAGAAAGAGAGATTTCAAGTGCTTTGCTGGGTTTTAAAAATCATAGCGTTTGTATCGACAGGTGTGTCCTTAACTTACAACAGTTCATTGAGTGACCGTTCAAAGTTTAAAACGGCACTGAAAAAGGAGACTTGCAACCGTTTTTCAGGGATGGTCGTCTTTGCGGCTTGCCCATGATCACATGATCAAAATTCAGAGGTGTGGCGACCGATTCACATTTATGACCGTTGCTGTGTCCCGGGGGACGTGTGGATCCCCTTTTGAGACCTTCTCACGAGGAAAGTTCAATGGGAAGGCCAGATACAGTTAATGAACGGGTCACTAACTTATTGCAAAATCTCCATTCCCACCCCACTCCTGAGGGAAAGAAATTGCAAAATCCCCATTCCCACCCCACTCCTGAGGGAAAGAAATTGCAAAATCTCCATTCCCACCCCACTCCTGAGGGAAGGATATTGCAAAATCCTCATTCCTACCCCACTCCTGAGGGAAAGAAATTGCAAAATCCCCATTCCCACCCCACTCCTGAGGGAAAGAAATTGCAAAATCTCCATTCCCACCCCACTCCTGAGGGAAGGATATTGCAAAATCCCCATTCCCACCCCACTCCTGAGGGAAAGAAATTGCAAAATCTCCATTCCCACCCCACTCCTGAGGGAAAGAAATTGCAAAATCCCCATTCCCACCCCACTCCTGAGGGAAAGAAATTGCAAAATCTCCATTCCCACCCCACTCCTGAGGGAAGGATATTGCAAAATCCCCATTCCCACCCCACTCCTGAGGGAAAGAAATTGCAAAATCTCCATTCCCACCCCACTCCTGAGGGAAAGAAATTGCAAAATCTACACCACTCCAGGGGAAGGATACTGCAAAATTTCCATTCCCTCCTTACTCCTGAGGGAAGGATATTGCAAAATCCCCATTCCTACCCCACTCCTGAGGGAAGGATATTGCAAAATCTCCATTCCCACCCCACTCCTGAGGGAAGGATATTGCAAAATCCCCATTCCCACCCCACTCCTGAGGGAAAGAAATTGCAAAATCTCCATTCCCACCCCACTCCTGAGGGAAAGAAATTGCAAAATCTACACCACTCCAGGGGAAGGATACTGCAAAATTTCCATTCCCTCCCCACTCCTGAGGGAAGGATATTGCAAAATCTCCATTCCCTCCCCACTCCTGAGGGAAGGATATTGCAAAATCTCCATTCCTACCCCCCTCCTGAGGGAAAGAAATTGCAAAATCTACACCACTCCAGGGAAAGGATACTGCCAAATCTCCATTCCCTCCTTACTCCTGAGGGAAGGATATTGCAAAATCCCCATTCCTACCCCACTCCTGAGGGAAAGAAATTGCAAAATCTACATTCCCACCCCACTCGGGGACCAGCCAGAGGTGGCATTTGCCGGTTCTCTGAACTACTCAACATTTCCACTACCGGTTCTTCAGAACCTGTTAGAACCTGCTGGATTTCACCTCTGAGTTGAGGTACACACAACTGGAAGTTGCCATGACTGGGGAAACACAAATCTGTTTCTCAGTATAACAGACAGACAGCCTGGGCTATTCAGTTTTACAATGCTGTACAGCTAGTCCTTGACTTATGAGCACAATTGAGACCAGAACTTCCATTGCTAAGCGCAGTAATTATTAAATGGATTGTGCCCAGTTTTACAACCTTTTTTGCCACAGTTGTTAAACGAATCACCATGGTTGTAAAGCAAATTGTGGAGTTCTTAAGCGAATCTGGCTTTCCCCATTGACTTTGCTGGAAGCCATATGAGAAGGTCACAAACAGCAGTGACATAACCCAGGACACTGCAACTGTCATAATTACATACCAGGGGTGAAATGCTACCGGTTCAGCCTGGTTCGGGCGTACCAGTAGTGGCGGCCGCTGGTGGTTCGGAGAACCGGTAGCAGCAGCGGCAGCCCGAGGCTCTGCCCACCCATCCGGACACCACCATTTTCTTGTTTTTAACCCTCTGCGCATGTGCAAAGCATTCTGCGCATGCGCAGAGGATGAAAAAGTGGGTGTGACGATGGCGCGAAGCGGGCGCTTCCGAACCAGTAGGGAAGGTAAGTAGATTTCACCGCTGATACATATTAGTTACCAAGTGCCCTAATTTTGATCACATAACCCTGGGTACACTGCAATGCAGTCTTCAACTTACAACCATTCATTTAGTGACCATTCAAAGTTACAATGCCACTGAAAAAAGTGACGTATGACCATTTTTCACGCTTATGACCCATGGTCATGTGATCAAAATTCAGATGCTTGGCAACTGACTCACATTTATGACGGTCGCAGTGTCCTGGGGTCATGGGATCCCCTTCTGACAAGCAGAGTCAATGGGGAAGCCAGATTCACTTAACAACCGAGTTACTAACTTAACAATTCAAACAATCTGAAGTCCCATCGGCTTTAATAAAAGTACTTTGCGGAGACATCGCTCTATGAAGACCAAGTTTAAGCATTGAAGTTTGGCAATGTTATTCTTAAATATGTTCCAACTATCTTCTCTTTCAAGCAAGACTACCTTTTGAAAGACTTGAATAAATGTCCAATGTTTCCATTTTGTCTATATTTTTAAACTCACAACCTTCTTTTCTGATTCTAAAGAAAAGGCAAATGTAAACAAACACAATCAATATTATCACCAAGTTGATGTTGTCCCAGTCTAAAAGAAACTGACAACTTAATATTTTTAAAAGGCCTTGGAATTCAAGCTGAGACCACTCATATGTAAACCATACTCATTTTTCTGAAGACATGCCCTGTATGTGGCGCAGCGGTTAGAGAGCAGTACTGCAGGCCACTTTAGCTGACTGTGATCCGCAGGTCAGCGGTTCAAATCTCACCGGCTCAGGGTTGACTCAGCCTTCCATCCTTCCAAGGTAGGTAAAATGAGGACCCAGATTGTTGGGGGCAATATAAATCTACATTGCTTACTGGTGTAAACCGCTTAGAGAGTGCTTGCATTGTGAGGCGGTATATAAATCTCACAAATAAATAAAGAAAATCTCCATTCCCACCCCACTCCAGGGGAAGGATACTGCAAAATCCCCATTCCCTCCCCACTCCTGAGGAAAGGATATTGCAAAATGAGCCGAGGTGGCGCAGCGGTTAGAGTGTAGTACTGCAGGCCACTTTAGCTGACTATGATCCGCAGGTCAGCGGTTCAAATCTCACCAGCTCAAGGTTGACTCAGCCTTCCATCCTTCCGAGGTAGGTAAAATGAGGACCCAGATTGTTGGGGGCAATGTAAATATACATTGCTTACTGGTGTAAACTGCTTAGAGAGTGTTTGCACTGTGAGGCGGTATATAAATGTCACAAATAAATGAATGAATGAATGAATGAATGAATGAATGAATGAATGAATGAATAAATAAATAAATAAATAAATAAATAAATAAATAATTGTAATGGGAAAAGTAAACAGCAGCATACAGTGACCTTATTATTTTAAAACAAGTTTTCTTTCTAGAAGAAATGAACATCTAAATAAAAATTCTTACTGTGATTCATTCTTCAACATTTCTCCCAAGGGCGAATCCTTTAGGTTCATAAACTTCTCTTTGCATACACTTATATAAGATATCTTGCCAGCAAACCATCCACAGATTCCTGCAACTTATTTAGAAAGGAAGGCAAATACTCTTTAAGCTGTTTGACAAAACGACATTTTAAACAAGACAACACGGTCAGAATGGAATCCATGAAAAGTCACACACACACACACACACACACACACACACACACACACACACACACACTCTTCCTTAAAACATGCTTTTAATTTTCTAAGCATTTCCCTTCTTGATAACAACGCACACAGAACTTATAAAACTGCTAAGTCAAGAGGTCAGCAACAAAACATTGGGATCTATTTTAATACCACAGAGCAAACTACCAATGACTTTTAAGCAAACACTTCTACAGTATTTTCTCTCTTTTTCAACACAGTGATGATAAATTCCTGATGGAGTTACTTGTACAAGTCTAGAGCCAAAACCCTTGCTATAGATTGGATTTATAGACAAGTCTAGATGGACAGGGTTATATTATAGCTTTCCTATTTTTCCCATTTGTATTTCAATTTTTTTCAGAAGTTAAAGAAAATGAGAAATAAATCTATCTGTCCGTCCGTTCACCTTCCCACTCACCTACCTACAGGTAGTCCTCGACTTACAACAGTTCATTTAGTGACCGTTGAAAGTTACAACAGCACTGGAAAAAAAAGTGACGTATGACCATTTTTTCAGAGTTACGACATTTTCAGCATCCCCACCACGGTCACGTGATCAAAATTCAGATGCTTGGCAACTGGTTCATGTTTATGACTGTTGCTGTGTCTCGAGGTCATGTGATCACTTTTTCAGACTTTATTTATTCATTTATTTGTGAGATTTATATACCGCCTCACAGTGCAAGCACTCTCTAAGCGGTTTACACCAGTAAGCAATGCATATTTATATTGCCCCCAACAATCTGGGTCCTCATTTTACCTACCTCGGAAGGATGGAAGGCTGAGTCAACCTTGAGCCCGTGAGATTTGAACCGCTGACCTGCGGATCACAGTCAGCTAAAGTGGCCTGCAGTACTGCTCTCTAACCGCTGCGCCACCTCGGCTCTTTCTGACAAGCAAAGTCAATGGGGAAGCCAGATTCACTTAGCAACCGGGTTACTAACTTATCCACCGCAGTGATTCACTTAGCAACTGTGATTAGAAAGGTTATAAAATGGGACAGCATTCACTTAACAAATGTCTCACTGAACAACAGAAATTTAGCTCCATTGTGGTCATAAGTAGAAGACTAACTCTGTCGTCTGCCTGCCTGCCTGCCTGCCTTTCTACCTACCTACCTGTCCTTACTTTACTTGGCATATAGTCCTAGACAGTGACATAGATGTCTTATTCAGAGGTGTAAATGATGTCATGCCTGACAACTTTAGCCACAAAAATGCTGAAAATTGTGCATTTGTGTTAACAGTTGGAATGCAAGCCATAACGGTGGCATTTTGTACATGTGCCATTTTATACCATTGCTATAGAACAGGATTCTAGGTTGACCCCCAAGACTACTGTACCAAGGGGTTGATACTATTATTAGCAATAGTAGTATTAGTTCATTTACTATTTATTAAATTATTTTCATATACTAAATGTTTAAGGGCTGATGAACAATCTGAAACTTAACGGAGGGATCAATAAGCAAAACAGCCTTGGAGACCCGTCTAAATAGACAGTGTTTACACAGGCCACCGGCATCTAAATTTTGAACCTTGATACTATTGTCCTATTTACATTGATCTGCTTCTCTTGCTACATTTCTTATAGCATTTGTTAAAAGGTGCATAATATTTTCTTATTAAATAATAATGAGAATCCTCTCCCTCAACTCTGAGTCATTAGGTCAGGGGTCGGCAACCCGCGGCTCTGGAGCCGCATGTGGCTCTTTCATCTCTCTGCTGCGGCTCCCTGTCGATGGTCGGCTCCACAATTGATAGGGATTTAGGTTAGGACAGGTAGAGGAAAAAGGACGCCGCGCTAGGAGGAGACTCTATGGTGGGGGAAGCGGACTTCCGGTTGGCAGAGGAAAACGCCGTGCTAGGAGGAGACTCTATGGTGGGGGAAGCGGACTTCCGGTTGGCAGAGGAAAACGCCGTGCTAGGAGGAGACTCTATGGTGGGGGAAGCGGACTTCCGGTTGGCAGAGGAAAACGCCGTGCTAGGAGGAGACTCTATGGTGGGGGGAACCGGATTTCCGGTCGGCTCCGGAATTGAATGGGGGGGCTTCAGGTAAGGACCTTTGTGGCTCCTTGAGTGTTCAAGGTTGCTGACCCCTGCATTAGGTACAACGGAAGTCTGATATGAATGAAAACTCACATGCCATTTTTGGTATAGCGCCGAACTTTGGATGAGATGTAAGGACTCCTGATAATCAACATTAAGAGGGAGGGGGGGAAGGAAAGTTACTATATACAATTGTTAAGTAAAAAATAGCTAAGCAATTATTTCACTTTCAGCATGCTTATATCACTTAGGTTCATTTCCCCCTAATTAGACATATAAATTAAAAAAGTCATCATTAAAGACAGGGGTCTTCAAACTTGGCAACTTTAACACTTGTGGACTTCAACTCCCAGAATTCTCCAGCCAGCATCGTTGGCTGGAGAATTCTGGGAGTTGAAGTCCACAAGTCTTAAAGTTGCCAAGTTTGAGGACCCCTGATTAAAGATTTGCAAAATATGTCAACCTAGGAATGTAATTCCCCCCCCCCCCCGAATTTCTAAAAATCATATATCAGTTAAGACAGCAGTTCTCAACCTTTTTTTTCACCACAGACCGCCTTTAAATACCTTTTGGGGCCATAGACCCCTCAAGGCTTAACTCAAAGTTTAAATCATAAAATGTCTTCAATCCTTCATGGACCCCGTGATGAAATCGGCCCAGGGGTCTGCAGACAACAGGTGGAGAAACACTGAGTTAAGATATACAGATTGCAAGGTAAAACAATAATAATAATAATAATAATAATAATAATAATAATAATAATAATAATAATAATAATAATAATAATAAATTAATAAATTAATAAATTAATAAATTAATAAATTAATAAATTAAAACAAATAAACAATAAACAATAAACAACAACAACAATAATAATTATAATTATAATAAACAAACATGCCAAAATACTTTGGGACTTTCGAATTCAGACTGACAAGGTTTTGGAACATAATACACCGGATCTCACGATTGTGGAAAAGAAAAAAGTGTGGATCATTGATGTCGCCATACCAGGTGACAGCCGAATTGATGAAAAACAAGAAAAACTTAACCGATATCAGGATCTTAAAATCGAATTACAACGACTCTGGCATAAACCAGTACAGGTGGTCCCAGTGGTAATCGGCACACTGGGTGCTGTGCCAAAAGACCTCAGCCGGCATTTGAAAACAATAAACATTGACAAAATCACGAGCTGTCAGTTGCAAAAGGCCACCGTACTTGGATCTGCACCCATCATACGAAAATACATCACACAGTCCTAGACGCTTGGGAAGTGTTCGACTTGTGATATAGTGATACGAAATCCAGCATATAAATCTCGTTTGCTGTGTATTACATTTTTTGTGAATAAATAATAATAATAATAATAATAATAATAATAATAATAATAATAATAATAATAATAATAATAATAATAATAATAATAATAATAATAATAATTTCTGAGGTACTAGTTCAATAACAGTAGAGTATTTCATTCACCAGCTTTTTAAGAAAAGAATATTATATAAAACAACACTACAATCAAGAGCAGTACATGAAGGCAAAATAATATAAAGGAAAAATGAAAAATGGCAGACTTTCAAATTTAAAGATATTCGGAACATACCTCTGCGAACTAATATATGGGTGATCACCATGGCAAAACTTGAGAAGGGCAAACCTAAGAAAAGGAGAGGAAAATGAACATTCGTGGGGAGGTGAGATTTCAGTACATCCTGAGCAACAAACACTAAACCTATGTTTAAGATAGTACAAATCAGAAAACTTTCAAGTCAATAGCAAGTACAAATATTTCTCTGACCATTAGAAATAAGATGACTCTTATTTCACAGTGTTACTGTAAGAATCTTAGTTGCTAAATCTAGGCTTCTGGAAATGTCTACCTTCTTCTTAGCTTCTAGAAGAAAAGATGAAATAAAAATACAACACACAAACTGGGTTGATATACTTGCTAAGCCATAATGTGACTTAATTCAGATTATCATGTTGTGGGAATCCAGTCACTGTAATCTATCAATGAGAGTCTATGGCTCAGCATAATGTATGTGTTGGCACAAAGTGTGGAATATGAGATATATAGACCAGAATAGATCTGGAAGGGACCTTGGAGGTCTTCTAGTCCAGCCCCCTGCTCAAGCAGGAGAACCTATACTATTTCAGATAAGTGGCTGTCTTGTTTCTTCTTAAAAGCCTCCAGTGATGAAGTGCCCACGATTACTGAAGGCAACCTGTTCCACTGGTTAATTTTCCTCACTGTTAAAAATTAACTCAGGAGTCTCTGTATTTCAACAATGGAGAGTGGAACTGAATCCTGTTTCACATGAAAAAATGTACAATCATCTCCTCCACTACTGCATAAATCCTAAGACACATATACTACATTACAATGTGGGACACAGAAATATTTTCAGACAGCCCTGAACCCACACATATTTTATAACTGGTACTGGATTTTTTTTCACCATCTTGGAGTAACTGTCTCATTCTTGAAATATAATTTTGGACCACCAATGTGTGAATTATATGGAAGTGTCCCCTCACCAACAAGCCCCAGTAACATAACTGAACTGTACATCTATGAAAACTATATTACTGTCAGATTATTCATGAATTGGGAGAGCCAAAGGTAACAAGGTCAGCCAATGAATTGGCATAGCAACTAAGTCAGCCAATGGGAGCTAAACACATCTGAGTCTGTGCAGAGAATCAAAACTGAAGCTAGAAGGCTGGGCATGGCTCAGCCGACTCTGTACTCAGTCCACTCTGAACTGCTGAAATGAAACTAATTAAACCTGCCTTCCATTGAGGACCTGTATACTGCATGAGTCAAAAAGAGGGCCGTGAAAATATTTACTGACCCCTCGCATCCTGGACATAAATTGTTTCAACTCCTACCCTCAAAACGTCGCTATAGAGCACTGTACACCAATTAGACACAAGAACAGTTTTTCCCTGAACGCCATCACTCTGCTAAACAAATAATTCCCTCACCACTGTCAAACTATTTACTAGGCTGCATTACTATTACTATTAGTTTTTCTCATCCTTCCTATCACCCATCTCCTCCCACTTATGACTGTATGACTGTAACTTGTTGCTTGTATCCTTACAATTTATATTGATTGTTTCCTGATTGCTTATTTGAACCCTATGACAATCATTAAGTGTTTTTTACCTCATGATTCTTGACAAATGTATCTTTTCTTTTATGTACACTGAGAGCATATGCACCAAAGACAAATTCCTTGTGTGTCCAATCACACTTGGCCAATAAAGAATTCTATTCTATTCTATTCTATTCTATTCTATTCTATTCTATTCTATTCTATTCTATTCTATTCTATTCACTGTTCTCTCCTGCCTGTGACTTCTATTACGTTGAAGAAGAATCTATGTTGGTATTGTATATATATTGTATATATATTCTTGTATATAAATAAGTTTCTTATTTAAATCAATCCTGCTGCATCAGTCTGCATGTGGGTGCTTTCTGGATTTAATTTTCTGCAACAAACTCTGATGATTACTTATAAAATCAATTATTGTTTGGCAAAAGAGGACATTGCTCAACCACAAAAAGCACAAGCAAGGAACATTTTACTTACATCTGTATAAGAAGCTCTCTTTAATGCATTCTCGGCTTACTCTGTATTCTTCTGGTGTCAGTTCATACGAATGATCTAGCTTGTGCTTCTATTAAAAAGAAAACAAAAAATAAAACACTAAGCATTAGAGTTCTAAGTATCTCAGCTGCAATAAATATCAGCACCAAGAAGTGTGTTTTCCTATGATTTTAAGAGTGTATGTAAAATTTAAAAAAAAAATTAAAACCATGTTCATGGTAGATATCTTTGTATCCCCCCCAGAGAAAACTGGAGTGTGGAATTATGACACAATTTCTCTTTCTCACCATTTCATTTGTACATATAACCCCCTACAGTAGATGTAAACTTTCAGATACATGCTGTGATAAATGTGTTAGTATGTGTCAGGCACAAATAATCAGAAGCATTTGTTGAGTTCAAAGCACAGAAGAGTTTATTATTGCTACTTCTATACAAGAATCTAGTCAATTAATGGTCAAAGCTAAATTGGCACTAGTTAAGGATCAACAGAATTCATGGGGGGCTGGACTTGGGTCTCTTGTGGCAACGCAATGACTCCATACTGATGACTCATTCAACTCCACCTTCTAGCTCAGTATGCTCTTCTCTTCAGCATGCCACAGAAGCTGCAACCTAACACTGATTTAGCCATACTTTAGGTAAAGAAACATGATAGAGAATATTCCAGAATAGCAATTTAACACAATCTACATACCAGGGATATAATTATTTTCAGACATTGCAACTGTGTACCATAAGGAAATTCATATAGTCCTTAGAAAGACATTTCTCACTTTGTAATACTTCATTGGTCTTTGGATGATCAAAACATCCATGCAGCTGATCAGTTAATGCTTTTAATTGCTTGCAATAGTTATACACATTTATTTATATTTATCGGATTCTTGATATCCCGTCTTTATTATTCTTACAAAGAAAGAAAAATTTCTTTCAAATCTGTAATTCAAAGTAAATTTTAAACCATTGGTCCATCCATTCTCCCATTTATCTAGAGTTATGTTATATCCAAAGTTTTTCGCCATTTTACCACACAATCCTTGACATATTCTTATTTTATTTATTTATTTTATTTGTCAAAACATGTACAAGATAACAGGTATGGTATAAACATAAACAAAAGCAAAGTAGTAGGTATAGGTAAATTTGGACAATAGGACAGTAGGACAATAGGACCAGAGATGCCATAAGATTTTAGTTTCCGAAGTAGTTTGTCGTGTACTACTGAATCAAAGGCTTTACAAAAATCTATGTAAATTGTGTCTATTGGTTTACCTTGATCGAGTTGTGAAGTCCATATGTTTTTTTCTTCCAGATTCATCTTAAGTAACATTTTATATAGTTTAGCAATCATGTGGTCATCTCCAGAACCTAGTTTACTCACAACAACCTGTGAGTTGAGCTGACAAGAGAGTGAGTGGCCCAAGGTCATCCAGTTGGATTTAATGGCTAAGGCAGGACTTGAACTCACTGTCGCTTTGTTTTCTAGCCTGATGCCTTAACCACTAAACCAAACTGCCTCTCAATACAAATCTTTAAAGTATTTTATTTTATTGATTTTATTACTCCATTAAAATATATAAAATAGCATTACTGCTCAAGTAAAGTTATTCTCACATAAAGGGCTGTTTGTTCTGATGGCTATAGAGTGGATTTCATGCCACTCTATTTTATGTGGGTTTATCCTGTACTGCCCTATCTCACTCTTCAAAATATCAACAGTAAATGCAATTGCTGTGGTTACAAGCATTGTAACATTGTACACTTTTGTACAGGTGGTCCTCAACTTACAACAGTTCATTTAGTGATGGTTCGAAGTTACAACGGCACTGGAAAAAAGTGACTTATGACCATTTTTCACACTTACGACCATTGCAGCATCCTCACAGTCACATGATCAAAATTCAGTTGCTTGGCAACTGACCGTTGCAGTTATCTCGGGGTCCCGTGATCCACTTTTGCGACCTTCTGACAAGCAAAGTCAATGGGGAAGCCAGATTCACCTAACAACCCTGTTACTAATTTAACCGCAGTGATTCACTTAACAACGGTGGCAAGGAAAGTCGTAAAATGGGGCAAATTGACAAATTTCTCACTTAGCAACATAGGTTCTGGGTTCAATTGTGGTTGTAAGTCGAAGACTACCAGTATTCCTCATCCTGATCATGTTGATATTAGCATGTTATTCTATTCCTTAAATTCTTATTCCTCGATTGCCTTCAAATTCTAGAGCTTTTATATTAGTTTGCAACCCAAACATAGATCAACTGATTTACTGTCCTAGGGAAGCCTGGATATAAGACCGGTCTACATAAAATGATCCATCAACGAAGGAGGGCAGTTAAGTTGAGCTGCTATTTAATTGCTGTAAATATCTATGGAGATTCTCAATCATCCAGGTCATGGTTGTCCCAAAGGTACTTTTTCAAGAGGCAACTGGACTTTCTGGTTTTTCTTTGAAGACGTTTCGCTAGTGGGTTCTAAAACCCGTTGCTACCGGTTCTCGTGCATGCTCGTGATGCTTCTGTGTATGCAAAGCGTCCTGGGCGCATTGAGCCTCCCACTGCCGCCGCTACTGGTTCGCAGAACCGGGCCAAACCGGGAGCAACCCACCACTGAAGTGACCTCAACAACTCACTAAAAATAATGCAAATGACCAGCTGTCTGCAAGGAATATAAATCCTTCCATTCCCCACCATCCAGTCAGAGCTGAAAAAGCTGCTTGGATGAGAAGCAAAACGTCTTCAAAGAAAAACCAAGAAAGTCCAGTTGCCTCCTGAAAAAGCACCTTTAGGACAACCATGACCTGGATGATGAGAATCTCCATAGACATTTAGCTATACACTTCGGGATGAACACCCTACGAATGGTGCGGGAGTAGGAATGGATTTCCAGAAAACCTGCAGACTACAAGAACATTTGCACCACTCAGGTGACCCTGAGGACACAGACAAACCTCCAAGTGGCCTCAATGACTCTCTACAAGAATTACAAATGACCAGCTGTCTGCAAGGAATATAAATCCTTCCATTCCCCACCACCCAGTCGGAGTTGAGGAAGCTGCTTGGATGAGAAGCAAAACTTCTTCAAAGGAAAGCCAGAAAGTCCAGTTGCCTCTTGCAAAAACCACCTTTGGTTATTTTGCAATAATACACGAGCTCACAATAGATACAAACTTAATGTAAACCGCTCCAAACTTGATTGCAAAAAATTCAACTTCAACAACAAAGTGGTCAATGCCTGGAACACATTACCTGACTCTGTGGTTTCTTCCCTAAACCCCAAAAACTTTAACCTTAGATTATCTACCATCGACCTCACCCCATTCCTAAGAGGTCTGTAAGGGGCGTGCAATCGTGCCTACCGTTCCTGTCCTAATACTGTATATTCATACCTCCTTTACTCTTTACTCTCCTTTACTCTTATTCATGCTTGTACTATTACATATATATTCAATCATGTTTTACTGTTTTTACTTTGCTTATAATCATATATGCTTGACAAATATACAAATACTTGCTCTAAACCTGGGAAGGCTGAGATTGCGCTGCTTCCTAATCTAATTACGCGTGTTCTTCCTTCCTTTTGGATCCGACTGAGAGCAAGCATAATAAACTTGGCCGGGGGGCGGGATGGGGACAAAAACCTCAAGGTCAACGGGGCTTATCTTCCAATTGTTCGTGCGATATGGAAGAACCAGGCGGGAGAACCACACACGTTCGATCCTTCGCTTCCCCACCGCCTTCCCCGGCACTGAGAAAGGCAAAAGCTACCTTGTCAACTATCCCGTCCATGGGACCGTAGGATCCGGGACCTCGCGGCTGACCAGGCGGCTCCATAGGTCGGTCTATGGGGCAGAAACACCAGGATGGGAGAGAAAAAAAACCCGCCCTCCTCCAACCAGTCCCACTCAGGGGACTCTGAAGCCAGAGGGCAGAAAGCCCAGAAACCGGAAGTTCAGCTCAGAAACCGGAAGAACGCTGGAAAGGACGCATTCCAGGCAAATTGTGCTTTCCATAGACAAAAGGCGGCTAGAAGGACCAAGGAAACAGAGTGGTGGGGCGAGAGAGTCGCTGCGGAATCTCACCGTTAGAGGTAAAGCTTATGGAGCCAAGTTTGGGTTATTACTATTATGATAACTGCTGCGGGCGAAGGGCGATGCTTTCAATCAAGCGCACGCTCGACTCCAAATGGTTGCTTCGGGGGTTGCACGATTTAATCCTTTAATGTCCCAAAGGTGGGGGTTCTCCCCTCCCCAAAGGCAACTGGACTATCTGGTTTTCCTTTGAAGACGTTTCGCTTCTCCTCCAAGAAGCTTCTTCAGTTCTGTAGTGTATAGCTAAATGTCTATGGAGATTCTCAATCATCCTGGTCATGGTTGTCCCAAAGGTGCTTTTTTTTCCCCAAGTGGAAACTGGACTTTCTGTTTTATTCCTTGAAGACGTTTCGCTTGTCATCCAAGAAGCTTCTTCAGCTCTGACTGGATGGTGGGGAATGGAAGGATTTATACTCCCTGCAGACAGCTGTTCATTTGCAGAAGAAAGTCCATTTGCCTCTTGAAAAAGCACCTTTATTTGGGACAACCGTGGCCTGGATGACTGAGAATCTCCATAGATATTTAATCCCTTAATGGTTACCGAAACATAAATACGGATTTGTTAGGGGGGGGCGGGAATGGGTGGGTAATTGCTGCAATCTTTTAATAAAATTGCTATAAAACCAAGCAAGAGGCAAGTTTTAACAAATCACTAACACCCCTAAACCTGGTCCAAAATTAGCATATCTGCCAGAGCAGATTAAACTAGGCAGACCACTGCCTAGTTCAGGTGTCCTCAAACTTGGCAACTTTAAGACTTGTGGACTTGTGGAAATGTAAAATACAACCCGGAACATATTATCATATGTGGTGGGAGTGCCACAAAGCACGAGAATTCTGGACAACAATCAAACAATGGCTGGAAGAAATATTGGACCTCAAACCAGAACTCTTTTTATTAGGGATAACATTAGATAAATATGACAAAAACATAATATACTTAATGCTACATATATTGACTGCCGCAAGGTTAACTTTTGCTCAAAATTGGAAAAAACAAAATATACCCATAAAAGAAATTTTACGCAAAATATTAACATGTGCTGAAATGGATAGGTTAACGTTAGAAATGAAGGGAAAAGATGAAACACAATACATTGAAACCTGGAACAAATTATATCAGTGGTGGGGAGAAAGGCGAACCAAGATTAAAAATTAAAATGGTGGAGATGAAAAGAAAAACTATAACTCATTCTTTGCAATTTAAGATAAATAACGATGTATAAATTAGCGGAATGTAAATATGTATACTGGATTACGATTCGTCATGTACTTGTTCTTTACATTTATTGTATGTTTTGTCTCTTTGTTCTTTTATCTGTTTTATAAATAAAAAACTTTTTAATTAAAAAAAAAGACTTGTGGACTTGTGGAGAATTCTGGGAGTTGAAGTTCACAAGTTTGAAGACCTCTGGCCTAGTTTATTAAACTGCAGATTAAGTGCTGTTCTTATTTTATCTGTGTGACCAGTTTTGCCCAATAAAGCCACCCCAGGGGAAACACTATTCTTAAACACTGAATGTGCAGTCTTTGGGAAGCCCATAATATCAGCATTGGAAAATACCGTTCCTTGCTTCCTACCTCCCGACTCAAAGGGGGGTGGGGGAAAGGACAACAGATGGGGAAACAAATATTGTATTTTTTTTAAAGCCAACCCCAGTGAACATGGTGTTTTTTTCCAAGACAGGCAAGATCTGTGTTTAAAATTAACCCCCCCCCCCCTGTTTCTGCTGGCTTGAAAAATAGACGGGTGAATATGATTTGTAAATAAGTGTATGGAAGTTAAGTGTCTGGCCTTAAAACTAAAATTGTCATGGGGTAGCCGGACTTCATGGGGCATCCTGTAACTTCTAAACCAGCCAACGAAAGCTGAACAGATCCTAGTCCCTTTCCTAGGGGGAAAAAACATTAATACCAGGACATCTAATACAATTTGAGGATGGCTTTGTGCCTGTAGATCAGTGGTTCCCAACCTTCCTAATGCCGTGACCCACGCCCCGCCCCGCGCCCCCACCGTGACCCACCCCGCCACCGCCATTTGGGTTCTTTTACCCTCTGCGCATGCGCAAAGCGTGCTGCGCATGCGCAGATGGTAAAATAACCCAAATGGTGGCAGCGGGGTGGAGAGCGGTGGGGGCGCAGGTTGTGGGGCGCGATATGGCCAGGCTTGTGGCAGTGGGGGGGAGCTGAGGATGCCGGGGCGACCCCTGGGAAATGGTCATTCGACCCCCAGGTTGGGAACCACTGCTGTAGATGAATCAATAGCTACATCACGAGAACACTATTATTCCTTTAGAAACAGTTAATGAGATAATTGGTGCCAAGATTAGTAAGATAGGATACCAGTGGATATAATTGCAGTGTAAACTGCACTACTTCTGACCCTTTTGATTCTTGATTACCACTTTGGAATGCCACTCATTGATCCTTGATTGCCAGAATGAACTGCTTGATGATTTTGACAAGGTGTAAGGAAGGGAGGGAGGGCAGACATTAGAGATAAAGATTAGTTTTTATCATTCACTTTATTGCACCATCAATTTGAAGCACTGTCAAGGAAGAAATGACAAATGAACAAATCAAACCTAAATGTTCTTCAAACTTCTGTAGTCTGCAAGCGTAAATTGATTAAAATTGTTGAATAAAATATTATTTCATTAAAATAATATTCTAATTTTCTAAATATTTGTGTTGCTTTCTGTTAACGAATAATAAGATTAAACACTGGGGGTCCCAGCATAGCAACCATCTACTTTGTTAAGGTGGGACTCTTATGAACTCAATCTTTAATGTACGTAGACTTTCAGACAGCTTGCTAACCTATTTAGCTGTTAAACTTATTCAGCCGCTCATCTCAAGTACATGACTCTGGTCAGATAAGAATGATTAAAATCAGATTAAAATATGAACAAACTAATAAATTATATGGCAGGTGAGACTTAAAAAAACCCCAACCAACACTATGATACAGCCGTGATGAGCTGCGGTGACGCAGTGGTTAGAGTGCAGTACTGCAGGCTACTTTTGCTGACTGCCGTCTGCCTGCAATTTGGCAGTTCAAATCTCATCAGGCTCAAGGTTGGCTCAGCCATCCATCCTTCCGAGGTCGGTAAAATGAGGACCCAGATTGTTGGGAGCAATGTGTTGACTCTGTAAACCGCTTAGAGAGGGCTATAAAGCACTGTAAAGCGGTATATAAGTCTAAGGGCTATTGCTATTGTTATGATTTAGACTCTACTACACACCAAGGGCCACAAGCTCTCTAGCGAAATCAGGTCTTCAACACCTTACAAAAGGTGGGGCTAGTTCTCAATACAGATAGCATCTTGACACCTTTTCCTATCTATGTATTCTCAGCCATACTTCTCCCGGCTTTTGTAGACATTCTGGTCCATATTGACTTAATAATCTTGTCTGGCAAAAGCACTAGTCATCCCAACTCAGTTTCTCTCTAATATTCCCGGCCTATTGGATATATCCCTGCTGGTCCCAAAATTAACACTGGTAGCAGAATGAAACAAAAATTAATAAGCAATTGACTAATTTTACTAGCTTGCTATGCATATTTTTCATGGTTAATTTATCTTCTCTTGCTAAAAAATAAACTTGGAAGTTGGGAGTGCTGGACCGGCTTTGAGGGTTGGGAGATGGAGGGTTGGGTTCTCCTCAGGGGTGGGCTGCTGGGGGTTCGCAGGGGTTCGGGAGAACCTCTAGCTAAGATTCTGTGCAGTTTGGAGAACCCCCAAATCCCACTCCTGGCTGGCCCCGCTCACCCCACCCCGCCTCTCCCAGGAGTCCCCACGCAGCCCATTTTGGATGAAGGTAACTGCAGGGCGCGCGCGGAGGCTCAGGGAGTTTGAAAAACAGGCCTACTGGAAGTTCGGTTCGGGCCTGTTTCCGGCCTCCAGAGGGCCTCCAGAGCCTGGAGAGGCCGTTTTTGCCCTCCCGGAAGCTCGAAGAAAACCTCTGGAGCCCGGGGAGGGCAAAAAGGCCCCCCTGCCTTGGTGCAGGAGGCCAACTAGGCCATGCCCACCATGGCCATGCCCACCCAGCAACCGGGCAGAGAACCCCTTGCTAAAAATTTTGAAGCCCACCCCTGGTTCTCCTTCATTTGCTTGAATACCTTTGAATACCACCTGCAAGTTACAACTGGTCCAGAATGCAGAAGCATGCATAGTGATGAGTTCACCTATACAATACCTCTCTTGTGTGTTGTACTGGTTCCCAGTTTCTTCCGGGTGCAATTCAAGGTGCTGATTATCATCTTTAAAGCCCTGCATGGCACAGGTTATCTGCAAGACTGCCTATCCCTAAGGATATCTACTGTACCTGTCCTACCAGATCAGAAAAGGTGGGCACGTTCCAAGTCCCTTCCCTTAAACATTGCCACCTTGTGGGAGCCAGGAAACGTGTCTTTTCCGTGGTAAGCGAGGCTCAACTCTTCCACCTGACCTTTGGCAGGCCTCTACTTGTCTAGCCTTCTGAAAAGTACTGAAGACCTGGCTTTTCCCCTGCAAGCTCTGGGATACGGTGAGATAGGGGGAGAAGATTTTTTTTTGAGGAACTCTCTGTTGGAAGTTTAACTTTGATGCCAGATACTCTTTAATGTTGATCGTTTTAATATATTTATGCATTATGTTGCTTTATTATTAATATTATTTTAATAGATTATTGGGAGCTTCCCAGAGTTTGATATAAGATATAAATGTTTTAAACAAACAAACAAACAAACAGGGAACAGAATAACCTTTTCTACTAATCAGGGTTTATTGCAGAAAAGTTCTTTTCGGATCATAGGAAAAATCACACATAGCATATAATTAGCATATTTGTATAGAAAGAAGTGATCAACAGTTGTTTGCTCCAATGTATTTTTAAAAATGAGAGATTACATATATGAAGAACTAGTAGCTTCGCTACGAAACTATGTGATCGGGCTTGATAAAGTTAAAGCTTGAACATTAATGAGTAGTTACGATCGGCCTCTCCTCTCCCCTTTTCTCCCTCAGGCTTGCCCCACAGAAGCCTCTCCTATCCTCTCACCATCTCTCCCTCAGGCTTGCCCCACAGAAGCCTCTCCTCTCCTATCCCCCTTCTCTCAGGCTGGCCCCATTGATCCTTTCCTATCCCCTTCTCTCCCTCAGGCTTGCCCCACAGAAACCTCTCCTATCTTATCCCCTTCTCTCCCTTTCAGGTGGGGTGGGGGAGTAGAATGTCTAACTCCTTAGCATGGAGTACCATGTCTAAACTCCCAGCCCGCAGGCCCAGGCCGGATGAGTCACGCGCTGGCCACGCCCACTGGCAGTTGGAACAGAGTTATTTTCAGGTGGAGAGGGGGAGTAGAACGTCTAACTCCTTAGCATTAGTATATATTCTTATATATTGTATATAAGAAATACTAATTATCTGATGGTCATTTTGAGAAATCCTTTCTTAGCGAGCACCTAGAAGCCAAAGGGAACATACGTGCCAAGTTTCAAGTTTGTAGGCTTTACAGTTCTGGAGATTTCGTGATGATGCGTGAGTGGTGTTTGGCTTTTATATATATAGATAAGAACCAAATTATACAGCAAGACCCAATCAAAGCTTCTTGTTAATTCCTGAGTGTATAATATCCCTCTTTATGTTGGTCCAATAGAGCAGTGTTTCCCAACCTTGGCAAGTTGAAGATGTCTGGACTTCAACTCCCAGAATTCCCCAGCCAGCGAATGCAGGAATTCTGGGAGTTGAAGTCCAGACATCTTCAACTTGTCAAGGTTGGGAAACACTGCAATAGAGATCCTTATAGCTGTGTCAAACCTACACAATGCTATTTATAGTGTAAACATAAATTTAACAGTCACCTCACTTTTCAATTAAATCAAAAGGATACACTTTGACATGTATAACCAGATATATTTACAATAGGTGATGGGAAAAGCTACTCACTATTTATGAACTATTGCAAAAGAAGCATAATTCAAGCCATTTAAACTACTGGAATTACATGAAAACTCCCTGAGAAGTTCTACAAATACTAATCTAATAAGGAACATGTTAGTGACGTACTTTCCAGAATACCTATAAATAGTATGAAAAAACAAAGCTGCAGGCAGATGTGGCTGATATGAGTAAGGAATTTCCTTTTCCAACAGTGGATTCACCATGCTAATTATGAAATTCGTATCCTGAGATTTTTCAGTTGAAGTTGTTTGCTGCTGGCCTCAAAATATTACTACCAGCAATTTTCCTTAAATTTTTATTTACCAAATCATCTGATTTGTTTATTTCATTTGCTTGGGTACATTTGTTCCCTTGCAGTTGCATACAGTAAGGCATTTTAAGCCATATTATTTTCAAAATACCCTGAAGAACTGGTTTTTTCCCCAGGGCATTAGGCTGGAAGGTTTTACACCTTTATGGAATGTTTTTGATTGTCTTTAGATTTTGAAGTGGCCTCTAGTGCAATATGTTTTATTATGTAATAGGTACAATGCACTTTGATTATTTAGATACAGATTAACAGAGTTGGAAGGGACCTTGTAGGTCATCTAGTCCAACCCTCCGCCCAACCAAATTTGCTGTTTAAATATGAATTGCTATAGAGCTATAGCTAACGTAGCTCTATAAATAATCTAATGAATAAATAAGGCAAACTACCTGCTTTAGGTATGAGAGCATAGTAAGATGAGGGAAGCAATATAAAATTGTTGGCAAGTTCTTCCAACAGCTGTTTTAGAAGGCTTATCTCACATGAAAAAGGTACAAAAATCAGAAGGAATCTGGTAGCAACCTTTTGCCACTAACACATTTTATTAAAAGGCATAAACTTTTGCGAGCTGTAGCATTATTACTATCTGTATCTTTGTATAGAGAAAATACTTCCTTTAAAAAAAGAGTGTTGGTTTCTTTTATTTTCAAAAAATTATTTCCATATTTTAATATTCTTATTTTGGTTATTTATTTTTATTGCAATTCCTCTTCAGCTTCTATAATTTAATTTATAAGTGAAATATGGCAGTTATCATGACAGGAATTTCTGCACTGCTAATGAAACAGTCATCAACCATTTCATTCATTGACAGAAAATTCTAGTGACAGATAAATAGTCGTACCCATTGCTTGATCCCAGTTCTTCCACAAATTGTTTCTGTTCACCTGTTCTCTCCCTAAAGATAATGCAAGACAGAGGCTAACAGTCTTGCAACTATCCATGGATGACTACTTCAATACCAGTATAGCTAATTTAAACCTGTCTCATTTGTAGACTGAGATAAAGGCAACATTATGGGGACTCAGAGAAAAATGATGTTACCAGGTCATGTTGGGACTATGCTTAAGTGCAAGTGGACAAATTGTCCATATTCACGAATGAACTGACAAAAGTTTTGTGACAAGACTTTCCTATGTCCTGGAATTATGTAGCATTTATTTTATTTGCCCTAATGCATTCAATAAATTGATAGTAACTTCCTTGGGTGCTCAGTGATATAAATTATTAGGTGCTAGTCTAATCTGCCCTGCTTGTCTCACTGACCGGATTGCCTACTCTTCAATCCTCTCTGACTCTTGTATATGGTATATTTAAAGGCTGTATCATTTTGGGAGGCAGCTATAAAACTTATGTACAAAGTCCAACTTAGTTTGCACATGACATTAAGCTGCTGATGAACAATTATTTAATAAAGATGCCACAGTTGGCTGGCCAGCTCAAAACCCTAATACATAAATCATGATTTACAAGCTAGGGCACCTTGGTTCACCTATCACATTAATTAATTCCTTTGGTTTTGGTTTACTTAGCGTGACATGTGAACCTTCCATTGGAAAGTAGAACTAGAAACTCAGCATGGAATACTACTTGTTCTAATTGTGACAGTGGACTATTCTTCATAAAATATACAGAGTTCCATCTTTATTTTGGTTATTGTCCAATGCTCAAATTCTTTGATGCAATACAAAACAAAAACAACGATCAAAGTGGGATATGACTCATCAAGAAAAATATTTAAAAGTTCAATACAATGGAAATTTGGTTAAGGATTTTGTGTGCTAGGAGAAGAGTCGGTGCTCATTAAATGTGGACTGAATACAAAAGTATGTTGAAGTGGCTTAGTCAAGAATAAATTAATATCAAATTGCAAAACAAGTATCTGGAGAAAGACCAAGCAGATCCTGAGGGAGGGGAAGACGAGCAAGTTGTAATTGAACAGAACAAACAAGGTTCTAAGGAGTACATAAACTTAATGGAAATCACGATTATTTGCAAGAAAATATGAAGAGTTTAACTGAACTTGTTTATATTTTCTTTATCTCTTGCTTTTAATTTCTTTCAGAGTTTTGCATAAAATTGCTCTGTTGGATAAATAGGTTTGTAAGAAAGTCTGTATATTGTAGTGTTTTGTAGTTTTTTGCTGCAAAAGTGTAATACTGCAACTGCCCTTCAGAATTCGGCAAAAGAGGAGATAAATATCTGTAAAACAAAAAGAATGAAACTTTGCCTATCAGAAAGTACTATAGTTTAGGTAGCTGCAAATCAGTTAAGACACCTCTATTTTTTTGTTTTGTTTTACATCAGTTTCTCAATCTTGGCAAATTTACGACGTATTGGACTACAACTCCCAGAATTCTCTAGGCGGCGGCGTGCTGACCAGGGGATTCTGAAACTTTAAGTCCGCACACCTTATAAAACTTGCCAAGGTTGAAAAAGACTCGCTTTACAACAGGACCTCAGTGGTTCCTTCACGAGCCGGTGGACAGGCTGGTGAAGTTGAGGAGTGGCTTCCCTATTGACCAATGGCAGGGAAACGACCCGTGCCGAAAGCACCAATGGCGACGAGCATTGCCAATTCCCTTCGATACGATTGGGCGTACCCGCCTTTGCGTACGGGGCCGGGGCGGTCGAGACGCGCTCGGTCCCACCAAGCCAATCGGAAGGAAGGAGGAACGCGGCGACGGAGGAGTAGCGTGGCTCCCGACGAATGAGCGAGCGCGATGTTTGTTCCTGTTTGAGAGAAGCCCGCCAATCGGGAAGGCGCCGGGGCGGGGAAACGGTGCTGGGCTGCCGAGTTCTCTCTCTCGAGAAAGGGAGGAAAGGAGCGAGGAGGGTAAAAAAAAAAAAAAAAACCCCGCGAGACGCCGAGCGAGCCTTCCCGTCGCTCTCGGATCCGCAAAGGACCCACAGCAACAGGCGGCCCGAAGGGGTGGCGGGGGCGGTCATGCTGGTCGCCGGCATGGAGGGGGAGTCTCTGGGCTAAGTCCCCGAAGCATCCACCACCCCAGGAGGAGGAGGAGGAGGAGAAAGCGCCTTCTTCAGCTCTGAGGAGGACCGCCGTCAGGTAAGGCGCCACCTCAGCGGAGAGCACCTTCCAAAGGAGGGAGGGGCGTTGAGGGGAAAGTCGGCCCACCTGCTGAGGAGAGAGAGAGAGAGAGAATTATCCCGTAGGAGCCGGGCAAATATAGTCTTCCCTCAGCGGCAGTCGTCCTCCTGCCGCGCGGCTTTTGTTCACAGGGCCGGCCGGGAGCCTCGCTTGTGTGTGTGTGTGTGTGTGTGTGAGGGGAAAGGTTGCCTTGAGGCCGTTATTTCCCCCCGCCCCTCTGTTGCCCCTAGAAACGGGAGGGGGGCCGAGGGAGGGAGGCTCTCCTTCAGCCCGGCCAGCTGCCCCCCCTTTTTTTCCCTCCCCTCAGGCGACTTCGCTCTGCAGGGCGCGCACCGGTCCTTCTGGCGGGCCGGCGCGAGCGTTGTGAGGACGGCCCCGGGCCAGGCCGGGCCGGGTCCGAGCCCCTCCCCTGGCTGTTTCTTAGACCGGGAGACGCCGCCCGCGAACTTTCTCCTCACGGAGGGTGAGTGGGAGACGACTTTCCTCCCAGGCTGGGTTCCCCGCCCCCCCCCCCATCCTCCCCGCGCGCCCGGAGACACGCGTGAGGATGTGGGCGTGACCTTTCCTCGCGGGCCGGCCACTCCCCCAAAACTGGTGGCTTTCTTTCTTTCTTTCTTTCCGGAGCGCGGAACGTGGGACTTCTGTGGGTGGGCGGAAAGGAGCCAAAGGAACGGGGGGGGGGGGGGGGCGAGAGAAGAGAAGGCCGGTGGACCGCCTGGCGTTGGGAGCGTGGGTACTGGCGCGACACGTGTGGTTGCGAGAACAAGGGCTCTCTGTGGAGGGCGAACGGGAACGGCGGAGACAATGGGTCTTTCTTAACGTCGGCCGGCTCTCCTTCCACAGGCCTGACTTGCGAAGATGCGAAGAATCCTTTTTTTTTTCCCTCCTTTTTTTTCCGAGACGTCCTTGGTGCTCTCTCTCTCTCTCTCTCTGAGCCTTGCCTTGTCGTCTTGCAGACGTTTCATTACCCTAACTAGGTAAGATCATCAGGACCAGATTAGGAATGGGGTTTGCTGTAGTTCATAGCCTGGTGGCTTCCCCTGTCAGTATTCCGATAAATGAGAATATTTGTAGCTCAGGGTTGAAATGAGGGGTCCTAGGGTGCTCTCTGAGCTTGCTTGTCTTCTTGCAGGCGTTTCATTAAGCTAGGTAACATCATCAGTGCTAGTAAGGAGTGCTGTTTGCTGTCAATTTATATTCCACTAGCTTCCCCTGTCAGTATTGGTGGGGGTGGTCTTGGAGGTTCTGATAAAGGATAATATTTGTAGCTCAGGGTTGAAATGAGGGGTCCTAGGGTGCTCTCTGAGCTTGCTTGTCTTGCAGGCGTTTCATTAAACTAGGTAACATCATCAGTGCTAGTAAGGAGTGCGGTTTGCTGTCAGTTTATATTCCACTGGCTTCCCCTGTCAGTATTGGTGGGGGTGGTCTTGGAGGTTCCGATAAAGAAGAATATTTGTAGCTCAGGGTTGAAATGAGGGGTCCTAGGGTGCTCTCTGAGCTTGCTTGTCTTGCAGGCGTTTCATTAAACTAGGTAACATCATCAGTGCTAGTAAGGAGTGCTGTTTGCTGTCAGTTTATATTCTACTGGCTTCCCCTGTCAGTATTGGTGGGGGTGGTCTTGGAGGTTCTGATAAAGGAGAATGTAGCTCAGGGTAGAAATGAGGGGTCCTAGGTGCTCTCTGAGCTTGCTTGTCTTGCAGGCATTTCATTAAGCTAGGTAACATCATCAGTGTTAGTAAGGAGTGTGGTTTGCTGTCAGTTTATATTCCACTGGTTTCTCCTGTCAGTATTGGTGGGGGTGGTCTTGGAGGTTCCAATAAAGGAGAATATTTGTAATGTGAAGGGTCCTTGGTGCTCTCTGAGCTTGCTTGTCCTCTTGCAGACATTTTATTACCCTAACTAGGTAACAGTCATCAGGGCTAGTAAGGAGGGCTGTTTGCTGTCAGTTTATATTCTGGTGTCATGCCTGGGTGGGGGCAGTTTTAGGGATTCTTTGCTTGGGCTGTTTACGGTTGGCTTCTTTGGCAGTTTCTTGATTGGGGTATTGCTTACTTGATTGTTGGTCTGAAGTTAACCTTGGAGTTAATCCATGCTGAACTGGGTGCTGATTACTGGTGGAGAGAGTCTTTTTGTTCTCTTTTGGACTGGTTGATTGTCTCTTTTGCATTGTCTATAGATGTTAATGTTAGTGTCCATTGATTCTTTTTTTAATTCTTTTTTTTAAAGTTGCAGGGTCAAAGCATGGCTCATTCTGAAGAAGGACCCGGCAATGTTTAGGGTTTGGGTGCGATTTGTTTTGGGTCTGGGTGTGTAGTGCAAGGATACCGAAGATGCTAGAGTGGAAATGAAACGCTCCTCTCTTCCTCCCCCTAAACTGAGAGTTTATTCCTTCCTGAGTAAATAGAAATCTATTGCAGTTGTTGCATAAATAGGCACTCAGAGCAGACTTTATAGGGAATATGTGTTCTAATAAACTGGCAGCTGTCTGCAACTCACCTGTAGGAGAGACTTGAAGATTTCCAAATATGGACTTAAAACTTGGTTCCAGATTGTTTGTTTCTCATCCGTGATGCTACCGTTTAGTGGAAATGCTGTTCTCTCTGTAGAACTTATTCACAGTTAGAAACTTTAAGATGTCTATTACTGGCATTACAGTTTCTTGTTTTGATATTGAAATTACATATGGGTGGTAATATATGAACAAATGGTAATAAGAGGTAGGGTGTATTTCCTTGAAGTCTTTGCTTCTCTCACCTAAAGAAGAAAATGTTTGCAATTGTTGGTGCTTTATGTTTCTTCATAGATTTGCTTGGGATAGGAGTTGCTGTTTTCCCTGGCATGTTTTCTCTGCCAGCTCTTGTATGATGTATTTCTTATGAAAAGAAAAATAATACCTTCTGTTCCCCCATCCCACCTTGTCTTCAGTTTAATGATGCCCTGATGTTTTGCTTTTATTTCTTATGGGAAGAAAGGTTGGAATTCTAGTACAGTAAGATCTGGAGATCTGTATATTTGCTGCACTTCAAATATCAGAGGCTGCACATTAGGTAATTGTTTTAAAGTGGATTTGTATATAATCACACACACACACACACACAATAATAGGTGGTGTTATAAACAAGAATTTATTTGGACTGAGCAAATTTTTGTTTGCACATTGTTACTATATTACAGCGCTCTTACTGCAGTTGTTACTACAGTAAGCTATATAACAGCCTTTCAGAATCTCAGAAAGCAACAGAAGTACTAAAACAATAGCAAGGATCAAATCCAGAGATGCATTGGTTGGGTGTTGTTAACACCAATTGATACAGTGTTTTTATAGCTATGAAATGATACAGACATTACATTTATAGTAAGACATTCTAGTTTTTAGGGTGATACTTATCAATATATGAGGAGTTATTTTTCAGTTGACAAAAATGATTTGAACAATATAGTTTAAAAAAGGAAAATGGAACAAGGGTGAATAGACCTCTTTATATTGTTTGTACGGGTGTTCCTCACTTAACCACTTGTTCAATGACATTTAAACTTAGCAATGGCTCTGAATGAGTGGTACTTCAGACAGTCTTGTAGTTACAACAATTGCAGCGGCCTTGCAATCACATGGTTATGATCTGAGTGCTTAGTGACTGGCTCACAATTACAATGCAGTGTCCCACAGTCATGTGATTGCCATTTGTAACCTTTACTGCTGGCAATGGGAAAGTCGGAAAGTCAATGGGAAAGCCGGCAGGAGGTCACAAATGGTGACCACATATCATCACACTTAACAACTTTGCTTAAGGATGACAACTGGGAGTGCTGTTGCTAAACAATGTGGTCACATGATGTCACGTTTTATGGCTGTGTTACTTAGCAACAAAAAATCGAGTTCTAATTGCCATCATCAACTTGAGTACTACCTATTCATTACATTTAAATTATCTTTGAGCTATTGTCACAATCACTTATTAATTTAGTATGCCACCAAAAAGTTATACATACTACTTTCAAGCATGTTGCAGTACATATAACTTGATATTTATTTTCAAATTAACTATATTGTATATTTCTTATTGGAACATCAAATAACCCAAGGACCCAACTCCATAACCATCATAAATATGAGCCAATTGCCAAGCATCCAAATTTTGATCACGTGATACTACAACAGCTGAGTGTGAAAACCAATCAGTCACTTTTTTCATTGCTGTTGTAACTTTGAACAGTCACTAAATGAATGAATATAAGTGAAGAACTACCTGTTTCCTATTTTCCTGATATTTACTTTCCTAACATTTGTATCTCATAGATCCTTTAACAGTTCTAGACTTTGAGTCTGCTCTAGATAACTTTTGCTTACATTTTTTTCCTGTATTCATGTTGGTGCAATTATTTATAAAATCATTACAGATGATAAATGATTATAATGTCTACTTATAGCAGGGTTCCTTTTTTTCTGTTTAAAAGAGATTGAAGGCAACAATGTGAAATCAACAGAGTATTTGATTGTATAATGCTTAATATATTCTGCCAAATTCACAAAATTAAGAAATACCAAGCTAATTCCATCATAATATTGACTTCTGGGTTATGATATTGAGTGGACAAATTTGGAGAAATAAGGCATTTGATAAGGCATTAGCGTGCATAGAAGAATGCTCTATTTCAGGAAATTCTGTTCAATAATAATTTGCAATGCAAAATAGGCTTTGACTATGTTAATACAATGGTTCCCAAGGAACTATAGTTCCTAGGGAAATATAAGCAAAATACCTAATTTATTTATAATTTTCCCTACTAAATGAGTATCTCCTTTGAACATCACTTTCACTGTAAAATTGTTTGAGTTCGCTTACATCATATTTATGAAAATGAACTTGGCTTGTATGCAGAAGTTCTTACATGGTTTGCTTGCAGTTTTTGGAGCTGTTTATTTTCAGATTTTTCATTTTACTACTAAACTATATGATTAGGAGCCATGGTGGCACAGTGATTATAATGCAGTATTGCAGACCAGGCTAACTGCCTGTAGCCAGGGGTTTGATCCTGAGAGGCTCATGGTTAACTCAGCCTTCCATCCTTCCAAGATCAGTAAAACGAGAACCCAGATTGTTAGGGGCAGTCTGCTGACATTTGTAAACTTCCAAAGAGTGCTGTAAATTTGATTTATAGAAAAATGCATGAATTGTGCTTAAAAATGGCTGACCGTATAGGCATCACTTAATCATAATCTTTATCCCACTAATATTGTCCAAATCAGGTGCAAGTATAGTACAGTGTTTCCCCGAAAATAAGACCCTGTCTTATATTTTTTGAACCCTGAAATAAGCGCTTATTGCTATGCACTCAAAAGCCCGATTGGGCTTATTATTAGGGGATGTCTTATTTTGGGGGAAACGGTACTATACTTGCACCTGATTTGGACAATATTAGTGGGATAAAGATTATGATTAAGTGATGCCTATATGGTCAGCCATTTTGGTTACTTTAAGTAATCTACCATACTTACTTTGGATTTTTCTTCTAGCAGTCTAAAGAAAAGGGTTAGTACTGTAGTTTAAATTTTGTATTGGGGGGAGGTCATATAAAGTATTGTCTCTAACTTTTAGAGCAGAAATGTTCATAGAAATGGATCAAAATAGTATAAGAAATTCGTATTTTGCCAATAGCCTACAATTAGAATTTAAAAAGTAATGGTTTAAAAAAAGTTAATAGCATCATTGTATTAATACAGGGGTGGGCAAACTATGGTTCTTTGAGGACCTGTGGACTTCAACTCCCAGAATTCCTGAGCCAGCCATGCATGCATGGCTGGCTCAGGAATTCTGGGAGTTGAAGTCCACAGGTCCTCAAAGAACCATAGTTTGCCCACCCCTGTATTAATGCAATACAATTAAATACTAATTTTTGCATTTTGCTGCAGCCCAGTAAAAAAAAAAATTCTGCTGGATACCCCAGCACTCTGGATAAGATGGAGGCATATGTAGAGACTACAATAGAAAGAAGGTGCAGCAATCTCAATTAGGTATAATTGATAACTTTAATAATATAGCTGTTTCTTGAAAAACATTGAGAATGAACACTCCTATACCTACTATTGAGGAATGGACAATAAAAGTTACACACCTGGCAGAAATGGCAAGAATTTCATCATATTTAAAAGATCATTCAAATGAAAGATATATATTGGAATGGAGTAGATGGACTAATTATATTCAAAAAAAGTATCAGATTAAGAAGATATATATAGTTTAATAATGATATATAGTTAGAATTTTAGAATGGTTTTTATAATAGAATCTATGTTTTGTTAGCATATGTTAGTTTATGGTTATTTGAAGATTATATCCTGTGTTCTTTCTGGGAAGTCGGGGTAGGGGAGGGAGGGGGTTGGGGGGAAGGGGGGGGAAATTTAAAAAATTTTGTACTTTGTACTAATAAAACTTTTTCAATTAAAAAAAAAAGAGAATGAACACTCCACATTCTTCACATCCTATCTTGTATCTGGTAAGCTGCTTTCTGTATTTTGGAGAGTGAATGTGCCTAATCAGATACTTACTAGATTATTTATTGTATTTATATCCCATCTTTTTTCAAAGCAGCTCAAAGTTGTGTATATGGCTGTCTTTCCTTCAAATAAGGGAAGAAATGACATGAAGATTTTTCTCACTACAAACTTCATTTCCTGATATTTGGTATATGATATGCGGTCATGAATTGGTTATATATTCAGTTCTCCATCAATTTGTAAGTATCTGTATGTAAACTCTGAACAATTTTGCCATACGGTCCCAAGGAATAGCAGTATTACTTTCTCTTTCTGTCATGGCAATTGGAAATTGCCTTGCCAAATAGAAAAAGAGGTCCTGAGTAAAAAGTCTGAAGTTCTCTCTAGACAGAGAAAATTAATACTGTGGTTGAATAAGAGTTGGGGGTGAGGTTGAGCTAGGAGGCTGTATGGTCAGGAGGTTGTGAGCTGCTTAGGATCACTATATAGATAGGTAGTCATATATAGGTAGTCCTCGATTTACAACTGTAATAGAGCCGGGAATTTCCACCAAATTCCAACCCGATATTATAATTTTTTTAAAGCAAATGCGATTGTTAAACGGAAGCAGTGGTTGTTAAGTAAATCCATTAATTCCATTAGGTTTTTGCCAGAAACCAACCAAAAAGGTGATGGCTGTAAAGATTGCCAAGTGATCAACATGTGGTCATATGATCATGGGGATACTGCTGCTGTTGGAACTCAGAACAACATCATATGTAGTTTTTTGGAGCAGTCTGTTGTAACTTTGAATGGTCACTAAATGGCTGATTGTTGAGTGAGGAGTACTTGTATGTTCCATAAATAAATTCCTTGTTTTATATAATTCTGTCATCCCCCCCCCCCAAATAAGCTTCTAAATTACCTTATTCTGCTACAAAGGCAGATGTGACAACTACAATCTTGCATTACATGTACCGGTAGTATAAACTGTTTTTCAGGCTTTCAATTGATATTCCCATCTATGTAATTCCAGCAAAACCAGCATTAAGATGTTTAATGGGATTTAAGCATTCTTAAAATGTTGGTTCTTTGATAATTTAAGTTTTCTCTGATGCAAGTTGTATACATTCTTACATATGCTATTAAATTCAGAAGCCTGTCTCCTGATATGTGGAGATATTTCAGATGGGCCTAAAGATGATGGGATTTATTGCTATAATACTTTCAGCCTTGGATACCTGGTCTTCCCTTGCAGTGCTTGATTTCATTACATATTATTCCTTGTTGATAGTTGAAGCACTCTGTCACATCTTCAGAATCACTCATTTTTAAAGAATCAATGCATGTTTGAAAACAACCAAGAGTGTTGTAAGACGTTATAGATTAATTATTTATTAACTTTATTAATGTTTTTTATGGATCATGGACATAGCCATTTCTGGCGGGGGGGAATAGAATTACTGTAATTACAGCAATAGTTATGATACTGGCATTATTTCATTGAGTGCATTAAATTTGATCTATGTTTAATTCATGAGAAATTGTAATACATTTCTTACAGTACTGAATTCTAGCATAACTACTTCCTGATAAGTCTTTGTAATTACATTTTTGAAAAAAATCTTTGGAAATTGAAATGTTTTCTCATTGAGTTTGCAATCATTTATTATTTTGCATAGAGATTGGTTTGCTGGTAAAGTGTAGCATAGATGAACACACCGAAGAATGAGATTCATTTCTTTTTTTAATAGTACTTTATTAGACATTACGATTAAAAAGCTATAAGACTAATATAAGCTAAAATACTAAAGAAACATTAAGAATATAGTTAAAAAGAAGAAGAAATGGCTTCCTGTTCATCATAACACATATAAACAATTTTAGTAACTTACTAGACAACCCATGACCATCGGGTCATTTATTTTAGAGATAATTCCTTATCACATGTAGGTAAGGAACAGTGGGAGCAGATTGACTTCCAACTTCCGGCTTCCCCATTGATTTTTCTGGTAAGGGACCATTGATAATAACAATCATGTGAGCGTGGCAGTAATGAAGTGGCCACAACTTTGCAAAATTTCAATACCATGGGAATCATGGATCCTTTTGGACACATTCTGTAAGTCAGCCCATTTGAGCTACATTGTTGCCCTATGATATACCATTTTGCCCAATTTAAGGTATAAACAAACACAAGAGTTTTAGTAATAGATTGCCTTGTCTTACAATGTAACAAATGATCACTTCTTACTGTATTTCATCTTTTTATAAACAAATTCTTAAAGCCTCATCAAATAATGCTCTAGGACAGTGATGGCGAACCTATGGCACGGGTGCCACAGGTGGCACGCGGAGCCATATCTGCCGGCAAGCGAGCCGTTGCCCTAGCTCAGCTCCAGTGCGCATGTGCATGCCCGCCAGCTGATTTTTGGCTCGTGTGGAGGCTCTGGGAGGGCGATTTCGGCCTCTGGAGGACCTCCAGGGTGGCGGGGGTGGAGCGTTTTTGCCCTCCCCAAGCTCCAAGAAAGCCTCTGGAGCCTGGGGAGGGCGAAAAACGGGCCTACCGGGCCCACTGGAAGTCGGGAAATGGGGGAGTGGGATGGGTCGCGCACGCATGCGCAGGGGGGTGGGGCTAGTGAGGGGCTTTGAATTATGGGTGTGGGCACGCACGCGCGTGTGATAGCGCGCATGTGCACTATTTCGGCACCCTAGGGAAAAAAGGTTCACCATCACTGCTCTAGGAGTTTTTCTTCATCCTTTCTCACAGAATTCTTTAAAGATTTAACAAGTCTGTTTTGTAAATCCAATATAAGAAAGTTATTCAAGTCACCCTTTGTTATTTGCATTTCCCTTTTAAATTAAGACATCTATCAGTTTCATTTGCATGTCCAGTGTAACATCTTTTTTCATCATTCTTGTAACCTATCATTTTTAAATCTACTTTCAGAGCAGTCTTAGTCTTGTCCAGTACAATTTGCTCCTCTTCCATAATATCGTTTAACGTTTAAACAGTCTATCTTACAAGGGCAGACACTTTTAAAATTACCGTAGCTTCTGAGTCTGTTGTTCCAAAATACCATCCAGTGTTAAAAGTGTTTTGCTCCACTATCCAAGCATTCTTTTCCTTTAATTGCAATCTTAGTTCCTTCTGATTCCCCTACAGCCCAACTTTCAATAAGCCCAACATCTTATTGTATTTCTTTTAAGAATTCAAAATAAAACCATTCTCCCACGAAAAGGATTCTTATAATTTCAAAATCTTACTTCAAATCCACCTGGACCCTTCCTTCCTATATAACTTTCTAAAATGAACATTCTAATCATCCTGTTTATTTAAAAAAAAATCTAAGTCCTAAAATTTACATTTAGAAATTCTTTTAAGTAGGCTTATTGCTATTGTAAATCTTATCTATCCAGGGTTCTTAAAATAGCTGAAAAGCAATTAATAAGCAATTTCCAAAGTTGATTAGAAAAGAAAGTGCGAACCCAGTGTTCTTTGAAAAGTCTGTCTGGGCTAAGATGTTGTTCCCTTATCTCCCAGAACTCAGCCCACTGGAGACTGTTGTCTTGCAGTCTCCTCCTAGGGAGCAACTCTGGAACATTTGTGGGTGATCCCAAGTCCTTGTTTGAAGAGGAATTGCAAAGAGCCAGTCCACGTTATTCTGTCACAGTCATCACCATTTCTTCCCGTAAGCCCAAGAATGACATTTATTTCCAGTAATGAGGTTGGTGATACTACTGGATCCTTTAATATTTCTAGAATGGTTTGGTGGATGGAATTAGTGTAAAGTCTGTGACTTTACATCAAAGTTAATCAGAAGAATATTGGTCAAATCTGATTTTCTGTTCAGTACCACCTGTAACCGAGGCATTCTCATGCTTTATTTTGGACGTTTTCTGGCATTTTTATATTCAACAGTAATAGTTTAAAGCTGTTAACACTACAGGATCATATATAATAAATCATTTGACTCCCTCGGTTTTTATGTTCTGAAACAGATTTTTATCTTGTTTTCTGAATATTCCCAATCAGGAAGTAAAATCAATTGTGCATAAAATGTGGAGGATGATTAAGAGGGAGTCAGTTTCCCATGTTTAACAGTTTCCCATTGTTGACTGCGAAAAGGAAATCAGTTATTTCTTATATCAGAATGCTTGTAAAAGTGTTTTGCGTATAGCTTTGTTTATATCTTAACCTTTTTATAATAACAGTATTCTGGTTTTGTTTCCTTAAAACTAAATAAGATGTAAATCCTGTTGTTGCATGTTGAAACCTGAATTGTTATAAACAGTCAAAATGCTTGAGGGGCCTCCAGGGTGAAATTACTATGTTTTAAATATGAATGTGATTTTATCTCCTAATAGAAAAGAGGAATAGGGAAGGGGGTTCATTGCAGTTTAAGTAATTAAACAAGTACTACAAATTTCTCTCTCTCTCTCTCTCTCTCTCTCTCTCTCTCTCTCTCTCTCTCTCTCTCTCTCTCTCTCTCTCTCTCTCTCTCTCTCCATATACATATACATATACATATACATATACATATACATATACATACACACACACTGTATATATGTGTGTGTGTGTGTGTGTGTGTAGTATTTTTTGCTGATAAATGAAAATAAAGGGAGACTATTATAGATCTATTTCGAGCTACTTAGCTCTCGTCAGATAGCCATACCCTTACTGGGATTTGAACCTGGGCTGCCTGCCACGTGTGTGTGTGTGTGTGTGTGTGTGTGTGCATGTATGTATGTATGTATGTATTGTGTTTCCCCGAAAATAAGACCATGTCTTATATTTGTTTGAACCGATGCACCGATTGGGCTTATTATCAGGGGATGTCTTATTTTGGGGGAAACACACACACACACATACACACACACACACAAACTGAGACACAGTTCAAATAAACACGTATGCCATGGAATTTGAACTGTGATCCAGTGTATCTGATCGATCATTGTTAGTACATTTTGAAAATAAAATAAAATATATCTATCTTGCTTGCATTGTTTGGATGCAAAATAAATAATATTCTGTAGTATGTGAAATGATGAATTAAATGGTCCCTAGAGTAATCCCACAAGAAAGTCTGAAAATCTAAGGAGGCCTGTTGCAGTTTTGTGTTCTTTGTGCATTGCCTAAATGGAAAGAAAACAGATGAGCCCTTTGCTAAATACAATTGCTAGAATGCATTAAGTAGGACTGAGGACAGATTACTTGCTTTTTGTATGCCACTCCCTGTGACATGGCTATATAAATTTGATCTATCAATAAAATAAAGTGACCAATCTGATTAATTAAATTAAAGCTACCTTTAAAATAATAAATACAAAACAGGTTTTAATACTTTTTTTACACTTCTCTAAATAAATTCAATATAATCTTTGCCCAGATTACCATGAAAACTTTTCATTTGTCAGTTTTATTGCATTCTTACATAAACCTGACTTCTGAGGTCATAATTCAATTATTGATTCATCTCGGGTGGCCCAGAAATTGTTAGTTTTCCTTAAGTATTTTCTTATCTTCAATTACGTCTTCTACTGTAGTATGTCTACTATTAGACTACTATGAGTAGATACTTTATTACTGCGAATTTTCATAGAAGATTAGAGAGCAAGGATATCCTACCTACCAACCCCACATATGTAATTCTTACAGGAACTCTACTGGAGACAGAATTATTCCTTTGGAAAGGGAAAAATCCCTAGGTCAATCCTTCCAAAATGGAGGAATTCCTTCCATTAGTCTTAACGAGATTATACTAAACTTCCATTTATAGAATGGATTGTAAGGACCAGTAACTTAGTACTCCAAACCTTTCTCTGGAATATTCTATAAAATCCTTCATTAATTGATCATATATTTGAAGAGTGGTTTATTTATGCATATATGTGTGCTGCATATAACAACAAAACCTTAAAATTGAGAGCAAACAGTTGATGCGTGCTTTAAAAAAACCCCTATTTTTTCCTTAAAGGTATATCACAATAAGGGGAAAAAAATCAAAATAACACTTCTAAAATTTCAGAACAACTCCCTCACACTTAGGCCTGACTACATGATGTGACCTCACCCCTTTTGTGGTCCTCAGCTTGCCCAAAATTGTTAAGTATAGAACTTTGTTTTCCCGCCTGCTTTAAATGTCTCTGAATTCCACTTTCTAAGGGAACAAGCAGTTATTTTACTTTGAAGTCGCTTCCCTATCACTTGGTATGTTACAAGTGCATTCCTGAAGATCCCTGGAGGTAATAAACTTAGAACGTAATTTCCCAATTTGTGCCCATGAAAAGAAGGAAATAAGGAGCCTAATTTTAGCTGTTCTATCCAACTGAAATAAAAGTATGGCTTACTCTGAGCTGATGCTAATTATCTTTTTTGAAATAAACCAAATGAGAACCAAAGCTTCTGAGCTTGACAGAAAATAGACTTATGGTAGCAATCAAGATTGCCCTGGGTATAGGGGAATCTTCCGAAAAAGTACAGTTGGATATCTACTTACAGTGACCCCATTTTCAATATTATATGAACATTGCAGTGTAATTCTTGAGTACATAGGAATGGGCCTTCTACCATTTGGCTCTCAGGCTGTGGCATGTACTTCCTATACCTAGTGAGTCACATTTGACACATAGTTTTCCTGCGTTTAGGACGATAGTAAAAATTTATTCTGTCACGATTCAATAGTTAATTTGTTCCAATTATTACTTTTAATTTCTTTTTAACTGTTATGATGTAAACTTATTAAAATATTCCATATTTGTATATTATAATCTTGATAAGGTAGAAATTCAGTAAGAGATCTGATGAGTAATCTGTTTTTGAGACTATTTTCAACCATCCTCAAGAAGTATAGAATAAAGAATTGTTGGTCATGGCTGTAAACTTGGGATCCAAAAATTCAAAACCTTGGTGAAGACAAAAGGTACCATCTTCTTAATTACAGATTCTATAGGCCTCTTTCACATCCACTAGCATCATCGCTATGGAGGATAGAGCCACCACATGCAGATTTGTTGGTGGATTTTAAGACTATCATATGCTGTTATCTCAATGTCTGCCTAAAGGTTTCTGCATTAGTCTGATAAAAGTTTGCCTTCGGAAAAAGCTTCTGAGTTTTAAATTAATATTGGGAAAGCAATTATCAAATACTATGATGTCCATGGAGGATAACAGAGGCAGTACTTACAGGGGTAGTTGTTGTTAGTTGCAGAGTCGTGTCCGACCCATCGCGACCCCATGGACAACGTTCCTCCAAGCCTTCCTGTCCTCTGCCATCCTCTGGAGTCCATTTAAGCTCACGCCGACTGCTTCAGTGACTCCATCCAGCCACCTCGTTCTCTGTCGTCCCTTTCTTCTTTTGCCCTCCATCTTTCCCAGCATTAGGCTCTTCTCCAGTGAGTCCTCCCTTCTCATTAGGTGGCCAAAGTATTTGAGTTTTATCTTCAGGATCTGGCCTTCTAAAGAGCAGTCAGGGTCGATCTCCTCTAGGACTGACCGGTTTGATCTCCTTGCAGTCGCAGGAGTCTTCTCCAGCACCATAGTTCAAAGGCCTCAATTCTTTGGCGCTTAGCCTTCCTTATGGTCCAACTTTCACAGCCATACATTGCAACTGGGAAAACCGTAGCCTTGACTATACACACTTTTGTTGGCAGGGTGATGTCTCTGCTTTTTAGTATGTTGCCTAGATTTGCCATAGCTTTCCTCCCCAGGAGCAAGCGCCTTTTAATTTCTTGGCTGCAGTCCCCATCTGCGGTGATCTTGGAGCCAGGAAAATAAAATCTGTCACTACCTCCATTTCTTCCCCATCTATTTGCCAGGAATTGAGAGGGCCAGATGCCATGATCTTAGTTTTCTTAATGTTGAGTTTCAAGCCAACTTTTGCACTCTCCTTCTTCACCCGCATCAAGAGGCTCTTTAGTTCCTCTTCACTTTCTGCCATTAGAGTGGTATCATCTGCATATCTGAGGTTATTGATATTTATCCTGGCAATCTTAATTCCAACTTTTGATTCATCTAGCCCTGCCTTTCTCATGATGTGCTCTGCATATAAGTTAAATAGGCAGGGTGACAGTATACAGCAGAGATCTTCAAACTTGGCAACTTTAAGACTTGTGGACTTCAACTCTTAGAATTCTCCAGCCAGCTATGCTGGCTGGAGAATTATGGGAGTTGAAGTCCACAAATCTTAAAGTTGCCAAGTTTGAAGATCTCTGGTATACAGCCTTGCCAGACTCCTTTCCCAATTTTGAACCAATCAGTGATTCCGTGTCCAGTTCTCACTGTTGCTTCTTGACCCGCATATAGGTTTCTCAAGAGACAAATGAGATGGTCTGGTACTCCCATCTCTTTAAGAACTTGCCACAATTTGTTGTGATCCACACAAGCATAGGCTTTAGTATAGTCAATGAAGCAGAAGTAGATGTTTTTCTGGAACTCTTTTTTTGAAACTCAGAAAAGTAGTCTTTGTAAAGACTGACGTATAAGGCCAACTTTACGAAGAACTAGGAAGAGTTCAGGGGATCTTTTTAATACGTGTGAAAATATACCTTTTCTCCATCTGTCATGCAATTCCTGGAAAAGATATGACTGCTTTAAAGAATTACAGATAGGTGTTATATTCCAAAGAACATTTTCTGAAACTGAATCAGAAGCATGGACAGCCTTAGTATATGTTGTGGCCAGCAATTTTATGGATAGATTTCTTTCAGCTCTTTTTTTTTGGAGATAGATAATAGTCCTCTTTGTTGGAAATTAGGTTTTGCTTCAGCTGTGAAAAACAGCCAGAGTTGTTGTTGTTTGCTCAAAATCTAATTAGAATTATTCACCTGAAGAACATGGCAAGCCAAGTTTTAATTTGTGATACTGCTTATAGTATTAGCTGCAGACTTAAATATACACACTATTGAGAAAATTGTTTAAGACTTCATTGGATTGTAGTTGAACCTGAAGAAAAATGAAAAGTTTTGCATTCTGAGTCTGCTTCTATGAATTGATTTCAGAGTGTTTTGCTTTTTGTAATTCTTTCTTTGCTTTTGAAAAGAGAGAACATTCAGCTTCTGTGTTTCCTGGCAAAAACATTAGAATGCATAACAGGGTAGAAAACTATCCTTAATAGGAAGGATGGATGGGAAAGAAAAATTGGAAGTCTCCTTATGAGGTCTTGATCCCAGCACTGTTTACTTTGGAGAAATGAAAGAACTTAAAAACAAATGTCTGTAAAAGGCAAGCTTTTATCTTTGAAACATTACCCAGAAATCTTAAATACCTATCTCTCTCTAATCCTGTTTGTCTTGAATCCAGTTGCTGTTGCTTCGAGGCACATTGGTAATGGATGAAAATTATTTCTGTTCACCCTGATTTGTTGCAGTCTTATGCAAGAAAATGAACTGCGTATGAGGAGATCTTTCTGAAAGTTCCATGGAACAGAGATGAATAAATACTGTAGATGAATCTGTCCTACATGTTGAGCTTTGTAAAAGGTTGTTAACATAGTTTGCTGCTTAATTGTTTATTGTTCTGAAGAGACAGGAAGCTGTAAGATTTTTTAAAAACTAGCAAACCCCTAGTAAAGAATATCAAAGTAAATTATTTCTGAAACGTATTATTTAATATTAGAAGAGCAAACTCTTAAGCAGTATAAGTTTTCTTTGGATATAATCCCTTTTATAATGCAAACTAGCAGGAATGGGTAGGAAGAAAATGCTCTTTAGAGAGAGATTTAGAATTGCCTGTCTAAAAGAGTATTAAGAATCTGAGCTAAGTAAAATTAAATATGGTGGTAGTATTACATATGTTAAATACAGATTTTTTTAAATGTGATAGCAGGATTGTGAACCTGAATCTGCATGCAGTCTCAGACCGTGTTTTGCAACTCTCAGAATAGCCCCGGATTATGGTGGTGAAATTCAGTTGCTCGCTCTTGTTAAACAGATGTAGAAGTTTCAGTATTGTTTAATGAATCTATTTTCTATAAACATTCTATACATCAGAAAGGGGAAAAGGGTCCTGAATTTTTTTTATCATGATGTCACTAACTATGGCCCTTGCAGTCTCTAAAGCCCAAAATCATAATAAAAATGTAGAACCTAGTATGTCCCTCCCCAATTTTTTTATACTTGCATTATAGGGTCAATTCATCTAAACTTTATTTTGCTTTTAAAAAAATCTAATATACCTTGTATGTATCTCTAATCCCAACAATAGATTGGAAATGTTTTAAGTCAAGAGCAAAACTATGATGTAAACAGATTCTAGTCTAGTTTCAATGGAGCACCAATGTGTGAAGGATTGTAGCTTTAATTGCTGCTCTATTTCTTGCCAGAATGGAGCTGCAATAAGACAGGATTGTAACATGAGAACTGGCCTCTCTCCAGGTACAGTTTATTTCCAGCAGTAGTTACTGTCATCAGCAAGTATGAGGTTTTAGAAAGTTAATGAGTGACAGATTTTAGTTATTGTAAGTACTTATTTAGAATTTTCCTAATGAATACAGCCCATAGGATGTAGGAATATGTAAGATACAAGAATACTTGTTTTTGTTGTATTCTCAGTGCCAAGCTATCCGTGCCTTAAAAAGAAATGAGAAATTGGGGCAGCTTTGTCAAGATAGTAGAGTTATTCACTTTTTCTTATTTGAACTTGCTCCCTTTCATCTGCTGTTAAAACACTTTGTTTGGGAAACTTGACTATTTTTCTGTCCTTCAATGTTTGTCAACAATTGAATATTTGTTTGGCAGTGACATCATTTGAGAGATGAAGTCATTTTCTTCATTGAACACTATTATCTGATTACATTCCTTTCCCTTTAGTTCTTTATAAAACAAAAACAGGAAGTCCAGGGTTGGATCTTTGTATTACAATTAATGCATTAGTATTGAGTGAAAAAAAGTGCTGTCCATATTACACAAACTACCCTGGCTTCCAGTTTCTTTCCAGGTAAAATTCAAAATGCTGGTTATCACTTTTAAATCCCTACATGCATGAGGTCAGGTTGTCCAGGCAACCATCTCTCCCTGAGGGTTCTGTCCTCCCTGCTATGTTGGATAGGATGGACATGCTTCAGGCCCCTTCTGTTAAATATTGCAGGACCTGGGGAGCATGCATGCCTCTCTGCCCTGTGGGAAACCCTCACCACACCTCATGTAGCAGGTTTAAAAACTGGCTCTCCTCCAGGCATTGAGCTAAAGCAGGGGTCCTCAAACTTGGCAACTTTTAAGACTTGTGGACTTCAACTCCCAGAATTCTCCAGCCAGCTATTCTGGGAGTTGAAGTTCATAAGTCTTAAAGTTGCCAAGTTTGAAGACCTCTGAGCTAAAGTGAGGCTAAGGGCTCAGTGATTGTGATTGTTTAATTATTGAAGAGTTTTACTTTACTATGCCACTAATTGTGTTTTTGATGTTGTGTTTTTGTTGTTTCTTTTATGTACCACAAAGTTCTGTCTTAGGTCCAGTGCTCTTCAACATCTTCATAAATGATTTAAACGAGGGGATAGAAGGGGAACTCATCAAATTTGCAGACAACGCTAAGCTGGGGGGAATAACCAACACTATAGACTCAAGATCCAGAAGGAGGACAGACTTGAACACTGTACCATAACTAACAAAATGTAATTCAGTGGTGAGAAAGGTTTTACCCTTAGGCAAGAAAAAACAAATGCACAGGTATAAAATAGGTGTTATGTGGCTCAACAGCAGTAACTGTGAGAGGGATCTAAATATCCTAATGGACAACTATTTAAATATGAGCCAGCAGTGTGCTGCATCTGCCAAAAAAGCCAGTTCTAGGTTGCATCCACAGAGGGATGTGTTAGTACCACTTTATACGGTCTTGGCAAGACCACACTTGGAATACTGTGCCCAGTTTTGGTCACACAATACAAAAAAGATGTTGAGACTCTAGAAAGAGTGCAGAGAAGAGCAACAAAGATGATTAGGGGGCTGGAGGCTAAAAAGTATGATGAATGGTTCCATGAACTGGGTATGTCTAGTTCAATGAAAAGGAAGGACGAGGGGTGACGTGATAGCATCTTCCAATATTTTAGGGGCTGTCACACAACTTATTTCCCAAGGCACTTGAGGGCAGGACAAGAAGTAAGAGATGGAAACTTATCAAGGATTCATCCACTATGAACTAAGGAGAAATTTCCTGGCAGTGAGAACAATTCATTAATACTTAATTAATCAGTGGAATAGCTTACCTCCATAAATTGTGATGCTCCATTACTGGATTTTTTTTAAAAAAGAGATTGGACAGCCATTTGTCTGGAATGGTATAGGCCAGGGTCTCCTGCTTGAGCAGGGGATTGGACTAGATGATCTCCGAGGTCCCTTACAACTCTTATTCTGTATTTTCTATGTTTTTATTGTTGGTGGTGTAATGTACCTTGAGTAATGTACATAAGATAGTGGCCATATAAATCTCAGAAATACACATATACTCTTTGCTCAATTCACGTTATTAGAAACACAGCTTCTGATAAAAATAGGCTTGTTGCAGTTATCAAGAAATTAACTATGACAGCTTCCATTTATAATTTAGCTGAATGGCTGAGTTATTATTATGTATGTCTTTAGTTCTGGATAGGATATGATGCCTCTTACATTCTCTGCTGAAAAGGTACTTCAAGGTGTGCATAAACATGCATGTTCCAACTAGCAGTTTTTCCTTAAAGAATCTTTCATGGGCTTGCTTGATAGCTGCATGAAGCCAGGAGAATATATGCATGAAGAACTGGACCTGATCTTATGCCTTGGAGCATATGTAAGTTTGCTATTTTTGTTTATTTACAAGGTGACTCTGGATGGTATAAAAATGATCTACAAAAATTACTCTACTTTTAAAAACCAACTAAAGTAAAACAAAATGGCAACTGGACTAAAATATACTGCGACAAATTGAGACTCGTGTCACCCAGATCCAAGTCTTGGGAAAAGAGCCCAGTTTTGACAGCCTTAAGGCCTGCTGGATCAGGACCAATCATATACCAGAAGGCAGGTTCCAAAAACGGGCTGCCACCCAAAAATGCTTCTGAGGTCCCATAAGATGACATTGCCTCAGTGAGGGAAGGTATATATTCTAGGGAGCAAGCAATCTTGCAAATAACCCAGTCCTATGCCACAAGATACTTTGTTGGTGATAATTATCTTGAACTCCACCCAGAGGCCTAATGAGGACCATTGCACCTTGGAAAGTAGAGATGTCACATAGGTATAATGAGGAACTCTCAGAACAGTACCACCACATTCTGAGCCAGTTGAAGGTTTTGGATGTTCTTCAAGGGTAGCCTTGAAGTAACATGTTGCTTCAAGGTAACATGTAACATGTTGCAATGATATTGTAACATGTTGCAATAATCCAGTCGGAGGTGACTAAGGCATGAGTGATTTATGTTGGTGATTTCTTAATTCAGAGACCACCTGTGATCAGGCAGCTTACTTGTATGAAACTGGAAAATATGAGGGTATTTTTTTCAAGGTGGTGTTGATGGGTGCAGTATGCATGCCTCTCTAGAGTAGCTTTTTGGCTGCAGATCCAAAGGGTTGTACAGAATAACTGCAGATGATACATTTTAAACTTTAAATTTGTGCATTTCCTATGATGGTTGTGTAAAAATTAAATTACTTTGCCCTTCTCTTGCTCTTTAAAGTACCTCTTTATTGCCAGATTCATGCTTTCTAACAAAAACTTTTGAATAACTTACTTTAAAGAGAAGCCACAGTAGGGCTTGGGTTCAGATTCTCCCATTTCTTTAATATAAGTTGTAGGAAATCTTATCCCTAGCTAAAGGAAGCAACCTTATTTACAATGGTGTACTATTATGGCTGACAGTAAATGGTTAAACACAGTTTAATGTTTGAACAAGGTGACAAGATGTGATTATTCAGAAACTGAGGTTTTGGATGGAATACAGCCAATTGGATGGAGTAGCTTGCAAATAACTTCTCTAACCTTATTTGTGCTATGATTTAGGACTGCGGTACATATATAGTAAGCCCTTGGATATTGATAAGTAACCTTTACAGGAAATGTACTAATGCCTTTACTAGAGAAGATCTTTTTAAAAGGCCATGTTACTTGCATAGATACAGATTGGACTATACACAATTGTGAATTGAAGTAGTTTGGGTAAGCTCCTTGCTTTTATTGACCAAAAAAACCACCCCATGCTAGAATAGGGTTGATAGAAAACAGGTGACATGACTGGAATCTGTTAGATAATTTCAATCAAACTTTATTATAGGTCACTGACAGACCATTAAATGAAAATATTAATTTATTTCAGAGAATTTACCCCTCATCCTTTCCTTTAGCTTCTTTTGCATTCCACCTTCTATTTCATTCACAAAAGGAAGGCAGAGAAAGTTTAGCCAAAACAACCAATGAACTGTATTGAAGTTCTGAAGTGAAATCTGACTGGGCAAAGTGGAGATGCTGTAGGCCGGATCAAAGGCTTGTTCAGCTTAGAGGAAGCTGATTTCCTCTTTATGTCTTTACTGGTTTCATTTACTGTGAGTAGGGGGGGGGGGACATCAAACTATAAGTTTTAATTGAGAACTTGTTTCTCATACATTGCTAATTGTTTACTGCTAGGATATCCGGTAACTAGTTGGGACCCAGGAAACATTAACTCTGCTTTATAACCACAATTCAGTTTTGAATGAATTTGACAGCCTGTTTGAAAAGCTGCATCTTAAGTCATGTTCTAGTTGTAGTCATGTATGGACACATCCCCATTTGATAATTATTTTTTTAAATAAATTCATCAAGCGGATCAAGTGGATACTTTCTGGGTTTACCAGGTCCTCACTGGTGCTGGGCACTTTCGTTTGCTTTGCAGTATTCCAAGCAACATAAGGCTTGTGATACAGAACATTTTTTTTTTTGCCTGGAATGTCTTATTGTAGTTTATATTACTCTTGTTTGAAACTACAGTTTTTTTCCAGAGTTTTCAAATAAATTGCAACAATTATCACTTGACAGTGCATATGCGCTGTCTCCAAAGTATCCTTGGCATCACCTGGCATGACAAAGTACCAAATAGCGCAGTCTTGGAACATGCTGGAATTTCTAACATGTATACACTATTGAAACAGCGACGTCTTCGCTAGCTTGGGCATGTTGTGAGAATGGATGATGGTCGGATTCCGAAAGATCTCCTGCATGGTGAATTAGTGCAGGGAAAGCGCCCCAGAGGGAGACCACAGCTGCGATATAAGGATATCTTAAGAGGGATTTAAAGGCCTTGGGAATGGATATTAACAGCTGGAAAACCTTGACCTCTGATCGTTCAGCTTGGAGACTAAAGACTCAGCATGGCCTTCTCCATTCCGAGGAGACACTTGTTCAGCAGGCTGAGGCAAAGAGACAGTCCTGGAACCAGCAAAATCCGGGGGCCGGGCAGGAGACAGAATAGATCTGCCCTCAGTGTAGAAGGGATTGCCACTCTCAGATTGGCCTTTTTAGCCACACTAGATGCTGTCCTAGGAACTCTTTCCAGAGCACGATACCATAGTCTTTCGAGACTGAAGGTTGCCAATGATATCACCTGAATATTTAATTGTTGTGGCACAGCTGCTTCAAAGAATTGCTCAGTTGTCTCCTTGTCTTCTTCACATACTGAAGCCAGACTTTCGACATAGCACAGTTATAATCCTTAATAACAGTCTTAATACACAGGAAAGTGTATTTGTACTGTGACACAAAAATATTTGGACAAAGCTCCTGTGAGCCTACAGGAAAGGGATGAGTCAGATGCTGAGAGTTAGAAAGAGGCAGAAGAAAGGGATGAATCTCAAAGGTAGTAGAAGTGTCACATACAGCCAGTCCTCAACCTACGACCACAGTTGAGCCCAAAATTTTTGCTAAGTATGTTCTTAAGTGAGTTTTGCCCCATTTTATGACTTTTCTTGCCACTATTGTTAAGTGAATCACTGTAGTTGTTAAGTTAGTAACATGGTTGTTAAGTGAATTTGGCTTCCCCCTTGACTTTGCTTGCCAGAAGGTCGTAAAAGGGGATCACATGATCCCACGACACTGCAAAGATCATAAATATGAGTCAGTTGCCAAGCATCTGAATTTTGATCACGTGATGGTGAGGATGCTGCAACTGTCATAAGTGTGAAAAATGGTCATAAATCACTTTTTAAAGTTTTAAAGTGATGATGTAACTTGGAACGGTCACTAAATGAGCTGTTGTAAGTCAAGGACTATCTATACTCATCATAGTCTGATTCGCCCCTTGATGACAAATCAATTCACATCAATTCATCATGTCCTGCATCTTGCTTGCACAAAATTTATCCACGGGATCGTGGCAACTCTCATTTGGGTTGCAACCCACCACAAAACAAAACAGATTAATTGAAAGGAAAGCAAATATGACATTTCTTTAAAAATTTGCACGTAACTTGAAGTAATGAATGTTTAAATTAATTATTTTAAATATTAAATATTTAAGAGCCAATGTGGCGCAGCGGTTAGAGGCAGGTACTGCAGGCCACATTAGCTGACACTGATCTGCAGGTCAGCGGTTCAAATCTCACCGGCTCAAGGTTGACTCAGCCTTCCATCCTTCCGAGGTAGGTAAAATGAGGACCCAGATTGTTGGGGGCAATGTAAATATATACATTGCTTACTGGTGTAAACCACTTAGAGAGTGCTTGCACTGTGAGGCGGTATATAAATGTCACTAATAAATAAATAAATAAATTTTATGCTTAATTTACACTGTAGACATTTTTATTCATGTACCAAGACTTTACCCGTGTTCCTTTTATTGTATACCACCAGAGTTAAGAATTCTGTGAAATGGCCTTACTTGATAACTTTGATACGCAGTATGCTTACTTTTCATGTTGTATCTCTGTACGTACTGTTCACCACATCAGAGTGAAAGCAAAAAGGTACTTGATGGGGCGGAGGTGTGTGTGGCTGGAATGTTTCGATAGCACCTGTCAGCAGCTCCTTAAAGCAGCTTCATGCTGTAAAGAACCATGTGAATGCCCTGTGCAACGGCATATTCCCTGGGAAAGATGCATTTGATTTAAGATGTTGTCGATAAGCCCTATGTGCACACTCATCCATTCTTCTTCTGTTTAAATATGAATAGAATAGAATAGAATAGAACTCTTTATTGGCCAAGTGTGATTGGACACACAAGGAATTTGTCTTTGGTGCATATGCTCTCAGTGTACATAAAAGAAAAGATACAGTGGTCAAGAATGGTTGTCATAGGGTTCAAGTAAGCAATCAGGAAACAATCAATATGAAATAATCGTAAGGATACAAGCAACAAGTTACAGTCATACAGTCATAAGTGGGAGGAGATGGGTGATAGGAACGATGAGAAAAACTAATAGTAATAGTAATGCAGCCTAGTGAATAGTTTGACAGTGGTGAGGGAATTATTTGTTTAGCAGAGTGATGGCGTTCGGGAAAAAACTGTTCTTGTGTCTAGTTGTCTTGGTGTGCAGTGCTCTATAGCGACGTTTTGAGGGTAGGAGTTGAAACAATTTATGTCCAGGATGCGAGGGGTCAGTAAATATTTTCACGGCCCTCTTTTTAACTCGTGCAGTATACAGGTCCTCAATGGAAGGCAGGTTGGCAGCAATTGTTTTTTCTGCAGTTCTGATTATCCTCTGAAGTCTGTGTCTGTCTTGTTGGGTTGCAGAACCAAACCAGACAGTTATAGAGGTGCAGATGACAGACTCAATGATTCCTCTGTAGAACTGTATCAGCAGCTCCTTGGGAAGTTTGAGCTTCCTGAGTTGGCGCAGAAAGAACATTCTTTGTTGTGCTTTTTTGATGATGTTTTTGATGTTAGATGACCATTTTAGGTCTTGAGATATGATGGAACCTAGAAATTTGAAGGTCTCTGCTGTTGATACTGTGTTGTCTAGTATTGTAAAAGGTGGAGGATGGGAGGGTTTCTCCTAAAGTCTACCACCATTTCTACGGTTTTGAATGTGTTCAGTTCCAGATTGTTCCGGTCGCACCATGAGACTAGTTGTTCAACCTCCTGTCTGTATGCGGTTTCATCGTTGTCTCGAATGAGGCCAATCACTGTTGTATCATCTGCAAACTTCAGTAGTTTAACAGATGAATCGTTTGAGATGCAGTCATTGGTATATAGAGAGAAGAGAAGTGGTGAGAGCACACAGCCTTGGGGGGCCCCTGTGCTAATTGTACAGGTATCTGATGTGATTTTGCCTAGCTTCACCTGCTGCTTCCTTTCTGTTAGGAAGCTTGTGATCCACTTACAAGTGTGTTCAGGTACCGCTAGCTGATTTAGTTTAGTTAGAAGAATGTCCGGTATGATGGTGTTGAATGAAGCCCTGCACAATTCCAGTGGATACCTTGTAGATCTCTGCTTTGATCTCAGCATGAGTCCTGATTGGAATGAGGCTGTTCAGGATGGTTTTGAACTTAATAGCAGGACAAAAAGTTGGCTAATATTCAGTGTCTTTTTCAAAGCCTTCCAGGCTGCTGTTAATGTTTATCCCTCAGTAGAAGTGTAGCTTTGTTTTATAAGTTATCATTGTTCTGGTGAAAAATAAAATTCTGTGCTCTTAAAAGAAAATTAAAGGCATAGTTCAGTAATATCGCTGAATATAATATCATCATTTTGATGGAAAATTTTTCCCATTCTGATTTTAAACAAATTAAAATATTATATCTATTAAAATATTTCTAAGCTAGATAATGCGAAAATGAAGCAGAATTGGGCATCTGATGGAACAAATTATTGCCAGGCCATACACAAGATGGGGAATTGACAGCAAATGGGGTGAGGCAGGCCTTATACAGGCCTAATTGCTATATTAGAATTGGCACTTGTAAATTATCTCCTTCAGAATTTCTCTTTCTCTCTGAGGTGTTACAACCTATTACCAGAAGAGGTCAGCCTAGCAACTTACATACAGCAACAATTTTTGTCAAAAAATGTATACTCAGTGCATCGTAATACAGATGGTCCTCAATTTATGACCATTCCTTTAGTGACCATTCAAAGTTACAGTGATGTTGAAAAAAGTGACTTAAGACTGTTCCTCACACATATGACCGTTATAGTGCCCTGTTAAGTCATGTGATCTTGATTTGAGCGCTTGGCAATCAGCATGTATTTATGATGGCTGCTGCATCTCGGCATCATGTGAATACCATTTGTGAACTTATACCCGGCTTCTGACAAGCAAAGTCAATGGGGGAAACCGGATTTGCTTAAAAACCATGTGTTTCACTTAATGTTTCACTTAACAGAATAGCCCTAGAAATCTGCAATGCAAGTAGAACAAGCTGGACTCAGTCCCAAACTTGATTGTAGTGATGAAGTCCTTGCATTAACGTCCTACCTGGAGAATGGATTCTAAAAGAAAATAAAAAATGTCTCTCAGGGTCAAGCTATTTTCCAAGGCACCCAAAGGCCAGACAAGGAATAATGGATGGAAAGTGATCAAGGAGAGATTCAACCTGGAAATAAGGAGAAATTTTCTGACAGTGAGAACAATCAACCCATGGAATGGAGGTTGCCTTCAGTGGGAGCTTCATCACTGGAGGCTTTCAAGAAGAGACTGGACTGCCATCTGTCAGAAATATTGTAGGGTCTCCTGCAGGGGGGTTGGACTAGATGACCTACAAGGTCCCTTCCAACTCTGTTAATCTGTTAATCTTAACCTCTCAGCGGCCTTCTCTGGAGAGAAGGACTTCTCCTGAAACATTGGTTGCCCATTGGTCTCCGGGTGCAATTCAAGGTGTTGATCATCATCTTTAAAGCCCTACATATCTTGGGACCATATCCTACCTCACACTTCCCTTCGACCGGTTAGATCCCACAGAGAGGGTCTCCTCCAGGTCCTATCAACCAAACAATGCCGGCTGGCGGGGCCTAGGGGGAGAGCCTTCTCTGTGGGGGGCCCTGTTCTCTGGAACCGACTACCCCCAGAGATCCGAATTATCCCCATCTTGCTGGCCTTCCGAAAAGCCATTAAGACATGGCTCTTCCTGCATGCGTGGTGATTGGAGACCATTTAATATCTTAGGTCAGTGATGGAGAACCTTTTTTCCCTCGGGTGCCAAAAGCGCATGCACGTGCACTATCATGCACATGCGAGTGCCCACACCCATAATTCAATGCCTGGGGAGGGCCTCTGGAGGCCGGAAACAGCCCATTTCCCGACTTCCGGTAGGCCCAGTAGGCCCGTTTTTCGCCCTCCCCAGGCTCCAGAGGCTTCCCTGGAGCCTGGGGAGGGCGAAAATGCCCCCGGAGGCCCTCCGGAAGCCTAAAATGCCCTCCCAGAGCCAAAAAGCAGCTGGCTGACACACACATGCACACTGGAGCTGAGCTAGGGCAACGGCTCGCGTGCCGGCAGATATGGCTCCGCGTGCCACCTGTGGCACGCGTGCCATAGGTTCGTCATCACTGTCTTAGGTCTCCCCCTTGAATGTATGGTTTGACTGTTTTTTTAAAAAAATTTAAACTGTTATTATTTTTTATTGACACTGTTTTTTTTTATAGTTGTTCTTTACATGTTGTATGCCGCCCTGAGTCCCCAGGGAATAGGGTGGCATATACTGTAAGAACACTAAAATAAATAATAAATAAATAATCGGTTATAACTTGTTACAACATCATTCTCTTGATTGACAACATGCTGAGTTACAGGCTATTTCAAGTTTTCACAGAACTTGACAGAAGCAGATATAAATTGAATAATGGACTACCACAAATATCAGTGCTATGCCCTGCACTTTTTAATTTATACATCCCTGACCTGCCTGAACCTCTTTCTCAGATACTTATTTATGCCAGTGATACCAATCTCGCAGCCCAAAGAATCAACTTCAATGATGCAGAGGACATCCTTTTTCAAGATCTTTAGGTGCTGGATGACTAGTTCAAAAAACTGCGCCTCCAACCAAGTTTAACAAAAGCAGAGGTAGCTATCATTCTACCTTAGCAATAGATATGCAAACTACCAGGCCTCACCGAGGTTTTGGAGCAGTGTTTTTCAGCCTTGGCAGTTTGAAGATGTGTGGACTTCAATTCCCAGAATTCCTCAGCCAGCAACGCTGGCTGGGGAATTCTGGGAATTGAAGTCCACACGTCTTCAAACTGCCAAGGCTGAGAAACACTGTTCTGCAGCCATGTACCCCTCTGAAGTATCTGAGGGGTAACATTGGACAGATCGCTAACCTTCTGACAACACCTGGGAAAAGCAGCTGCAAAATTGAAAAGATGCAACAATTTATTTAACAGCAACAATTTATTTAACTGGCTGGAACATCTTGGGGACAACAATAACAATCATATTTTAATTCTCTTCGTGTCTTGCAAGGACAGACTTTTAGTCCAATTGCTAAGTCCTCATTTTTTATTTTCATGACATGACATCTGTGATAAAATCTTGCCATTTATAGGATTATTATGCATGCATCCTGCTACCTTGTTTGTTTTAGATTGCATAAACTCCAGCAAATTAGATTCATTGTGTTTTTCCATTGGTTTTATTACATGGTCCTTTCCAACAGTCCAAAGGTCATTTTTCAGTAGCATTTTACAACACAGTGCTTAAGGTAACATAAACTTAGGTAACTTACATCCAATTCGGACAGGCGATTCACTTTTTGAAATATATTTCTGTTTTCATTATGATTTATCAGGTATTTTAGTTCATTGCTGCCTTTTCTTTGTATGTCAGTCAATATCCAATAACTAAATTAACTTTTCAAGACTTATAAACACACCCTTTTTACTGATACGTTGATGCATCACTATCCAGCAAAAATTGGTTTCTTTTCAAATTCAAAATCATGTCCAATTTTAAGTGAGAATTTATTTACTAACAAAAGCACTATTTCTTTGTTGGTTTTGCAATTCCTGTGCAGACATAATTTTTTTAATACATTGATCTTATCTCTCTCTGTTGTATGGGCTTACTTCTGTAAACTGCATTATACTTTAATTATATGCCCCTTTCTATTGAAGTAATGACAGATTATATTTCTCTCTTTTAAATGTGTTTAGAAAATTCCCTTTATCTTTCAGAACATGCTGGTGTGGCAATTATTATTCTCAAGATAAATTTCCATCATGAAGTTTGATTCACTCTACAATATATACCGTATTTTTCGGAGTATAACACGCACCTTTTTACCCTCAAAAAGAGGGTGAAAACTTGGGTGCATCTTATACACCGAATGTAGCCCCACCCAGCCACCCCCACCCTTTGGCCTCTGCCTGCCAGCAATTTACCTCTTTGCAGCAAACAGGGCAAAGCACAAGAAGAGCACAAGAAGAGATAAACTGCCTCCCGACCTACAGCTGATGGAGGCTTGCAAGCCACGTGGTAAAATGAAACTAACTACGGTGGCTGTAATGTGACAAATTGCTGGGAGATAAACTGCTGGCAATATTAGACTGCTGAAATTGCAAGGAGGCAACCTATAGCTGCTATGGCTCAGAGCTAAAGCTCTTGCCTCACAATCAGGAGGTTGTGAGTTCTATCCTAGGTAGAGGCAGATTCTGTTAATATGTTATTTTGTTAAATGTTTGTAGAGTGTTCAAATTATTAGACTTATTTTTTAAAGACTGTTTTATTATTGTTCTAGACAACTTAACAAAATGAAGAAGCTTTTTAAAATAAATGCTTGCTCTGAAGAGGCCCAGTGCTATTGTATCTTCTTTTAAATAGCAGAGAATACTTCCAGAAAGCCACATCAATTTTAAAGATCTGTAAAAGTATAATCTGAAATGTCCTGTTTTAGTATTAAGTATTAGTATTAAGTATTAGTATTAAAAGAAAGCAGCTGAGAAACCCTGACTTAGTCATGTTTGGAGTAGATCTATTTAAATAATTGGGAGGAGTTAGTGTGATTGCATTTAAGAAAACTTTCTGGGATTAATATACTGCCATAATGTACATTTCTCCAATTCTTTGCTATTTCTATGGGTCAAGCACACATGCACAGAAATACACAGCAAACAGTGTATATCATCTGTACTGTTTGCTGTTTGGCAAATTGCTGGGAGGCAGAGGCCTTTTTTCCTTGTTTTCCTCCCCCAAAACTAAGGTGCATCTTATACTCCGGTGCGTCTTATACTCCGAAAAATATGGTAGTTTTCTGATTTAACAGCAGTTCCCTGTTAGTGATTGCAATGCTATAGGTGCTCCGAGCTAAACTCTGGCTTCTTGATGTGCACACAAACTCTTCTTGTTGGAAAACCATAATGAGAAATTTCTTATTTATTTATTTATTTGTTTGTTTGTTTGTTTATTTATTTGTTTATTTTTCAAATTTATATGCCGCCCAACTCCCAAAGGGACTCTGGGCGGCTTACAACAGAAAAATTGAACAATCAGTAAAAATCAGATAAAAAAATTAAAATGCATATAAAAATTAAAAACAATTCTATCAATCATACAAGGGGTGACCACTTTAATACATTCTAGCTGGTCCCTATCCCCACGCCTCCCGGAAGAGCCAGGTGTTAACGGCTTTGCGGAAGGCCAACAGGGTGGGGATGGTCTGGATCTCCGGCAGTAGTTGGTTCCACGGAGTCGGAGCCACCACAGAGAAAGCTCTCCCTCGCGGTCCCGCCAGCCGACATTGTTTGGCTGACAGGACCCGAAGGAGGCCAACTTTGTGGGATCTAAGCGGTCGAAGGGAGGTATGTGGTAGAAGGCGGTCCCCGAAGATATCCTGGTCCTGAGCCATGTAGGGCTTTAAAGGTGATAACCAACACCTTGAATTTTGCCCGGAGACTTATAGGCAGCCAATGCAATGGCTGTACATGGGTGTATCTTGTTTTTAACAAACCCATGTTGGCTTCTAATAATGGCTTTGCTTGTTCCTAGGTGTTTGCAAATCCACTGGTGGTTTATCTTTTCCAGGATTTTTTTCAGATATTGGTCTTTTATTCAGAGATTGGCCTGTAGTTTCCTGGATACATTTTTTGAAGATTAGAACTACATCAGCTCTTTTCCAATCCTCTGGTGCTCCAGGAGCTTTGAAAGATTCTGTTTAGTGGTTCCAAGATCATGTATGCCAGCTCCTTCAGAACCCTGGGATGTAATCCATCTGGTCCTCATGATTTGAACTCATCCAGATTAGATAGGTGTACTCTTCCCATTTCCTTGCCTATTTTTACTTGCATTCCTATCCTGTCGTCTACTGTTTTTGATAGTTTGGACTATTTTTTCCCCTTTTGGGTAAAGACAGATAAAGAATGAATTAAGCAGTGCTGCTTTTTCCCCGTTACCCGTTACCTCCTTGCCATCTTCTCCCATTAGTGGACCAATCATTTCTTTGATTTTTTCTTATTTCTTACATGTTGAAAGAAGCAGTTTAAAATGATTTTTTTGGCATTTGTTGCATTTGTACAAATTTAGACGTCTGGTGGGAAAAATCGCTGTTTGAAATCTAAGAGTGCACGTTTTGCATTTTTTGAGCTGGACACGTAGTGTTACTTAGGATCCCATCTGCAAAGTGACAGTATCATTAATGAGGTAGTGCATGTGAAAATGAATGCAACATAGGTGCGTAGAAGGAGATCACTGGCATACTCTGCGATAGGTGTATGCCAATTCACCTAAAATCAATAATCCACCAGTAGCACTGTATGGTGCTGAATGCAGGCCACCCACCAAAAGTGCTGAGTACCCTTTACATGGAGATGTGGATGCTTATTTGGTCATTAGTTCCCCCCCCCCCACTTTCTTGACCATGTCAACAGTGATAACAGTGACGCACAGATGGACATTGCACCAGTAATAAAAAATGTGAGAAAAATGCATACAATGGTATGGCTATTTTCTATGACCACCTTTACCTGTACTGCATATGTCAAGTATTAAAAAACCAGACCCAGATGTGCGGAGTTCGAGCGAACTGTATTATCTTCTGCCTATAATACAGGAATCTCTCCAGTCTGGCAGCCTACTCCTGGGAACAATTAGATATGGTTCCAAGAAAGTCGGGGGTGGGTGGGTTTCGGCCTTTTGTGGCCAAACTGGAGAGATTCCTGTATTATAGGCAGAAGATAATACAGTTCACTTGAACTTTTGTGGTTGCGCAGTGACTCTAGGCTAGCCATGCACTTGATCCCTTCTCCCTTCCAGGCTGGATGCCTCCAGCATCATAACTACCAGTGATGGCAAATGCCCACACAGAAAACCAAAGCAAAGGTGGCAGGACACGATTAACACAAAGATGAAAATCATCTTATTTTAGACTGTAATTTCAAGGAGTAAACACTACTTTCATAGACCAGATGTGTCTCCAACCTTGATGAAAAACGCAGATTGTTGGACAGAGTTTGTAGCAGTAAAGAGTGATTAATTTTAAGGAATAGATCATTTATTAAGTATATTAGCAATTGGAGGAAATCGGGACCTTTAAAACCAAAAGATTATATTCTGAGGAAGGAAGAAAATAATTTCCCAGTTTTACAGTTCTAGTATTGTTTGCATCAGTTTTCTTATCAAAGGATTTACCATCAGGCAAGGGAAATATTTGGGCCTATTATCATCATTAAAGGATATCATTTTAGTGAACAGTATTACAGAACTGAGGAAAGACTTGATAATATGGATAATAAAATGCTAAGAAATAGAAACTAGTATTACCTGCATGTATGAAGGGTTTCCCTTTTAAAGTTTGAAGAAAAGTAGCTATTAATTTGCATATATTCCTAAATTTAGGTAGAGTCTGTTTGGATTTGTGACTTAAGTTTCTGTAACAAAATCTCATATCTATTATGTATTTGTTTTGCCATTGACTTTTGTTTACTAAGCTTCATAATACTTCATTTTCTTAATTCTAGAATGGAAAATTTGCGGTATCCTAAGTTCTCTGAATAGGCTTGTGTTTTTTATTTGAAGTGTACATTCAGCACAATGCCGTTAGATCCAGTGCTAAGTAAGAACATTGCTTTATCAGCACAAAAAATACAAATTTTTATCAGGTTAAACTCAGGTGACGTTACATTTCAGTACTATATATAGCCTTTTTTTTTAGCAATTGGTAAAAAATGTAATAGAATTTCAAAGATGCTGTAACATGGAATTACTGTCCTGGACTTTATTGTAAAATATGGCTTTAGCATTCTCAATATGTTGGTGTGTGTGTGTGTGTTTTCTTTCTCAGGTCTCCTATTATGTTGTTGGAAATAGCAAAAAACAAAAACAAAACCTTAACCCATTAGTGCCAAATGGTACCATTAGTGACTTAATATTGATGATTAATCTGTTCCTCTGTGTGTGTGTGTGTGTGTGTGTGTGTGTGTGTGTGTGTGTGTGTGCACAAAAAATGTACATTCAAATGCTCTGACCTCTGTGCACCCATTGCTGTCGAAAATAGTTTCTAATGCCTGGAAAAAGGTTCCTCCCCTCTGTAGAATTAGTATTCTCTTGATTCAAGAGTTTTGCACAAAGTGTTTTGAAACTAACATTGTTGGCTATTCTGCTCCATTTTTATAAAAGTTCGAACCCAATCTTTAAGTAACTGAAAAGTTCTACAACGATCAATAATCTGCCATTTCTGTATTTATTACAAATTCAAGAGAATAGCCTGCAATAATGTGCAAGTTGACCATAGAGAAAGATTTCCAGAGGAGGTTACAGTAAATGAGTAATCTTATTCAATAAAAATATTACATGCTAAGTTTTGAGACTTCATTTTATCGTTATATATTGATAGGATGTGAACAGTGCTACTGAATGTAATATAGATGCAGATATTCAGCTATTGCTCAGAACTGTGGTTGGCAAGAACCAGGAAATTGTTGCTAACATTTGTAGTAGGACTTCCATTCTGTCTACTTGTTTTAAGAAAGCCATAGTTCCAATATACTATTGCCTAAGCATTGCTGCTGCTTTTTACAAGTACCAGTGGGCAAGACCTCAGGTTAGGGACAACTATAAATCTCTTGTTTTTCCAGAAACCTGGCCTCTCTGAGGAGCTAGATAAAAGTAGAAGCATCACATACCTGATACTGCTAGATAAGCTCCTTTATTGTACATAAGAAGCCATATAGGTACTGTATAGATGACCTTCCTACTGCATAACACAGAAGTTATCTATATATGTCATCTCCAGGTTTTAATGCTCAAGTCTGTTCCCTGTCTTTTCAAATCAAAAGATTTTTGGCTTTTCTTTTTCTAACCTTGGGTTCGAATGTACATGCTCAGCAGGGGTGGGTTCTAACTTACCTCGCTGCTGGTTCGCTTCCTCCTGTGCCACGTGGCTGTGCCTCATGGGCGCGCATGAGCGAAGTGTACGCGCATGCGCAGTGACAAAAAATTAACCCCTCCAAAAAAAGCTGAAAACAAGATTGCAGCGCATGCACAGTGCCAGAAACTCTGCTTCTGCGCATGCGCAGAAGAAAAAAAAACTCCGGAAAAGAATTCCCCCAAAAATAAACAAAATTAAATTTTAAAAAAATTCAAAAGAAAGATGGCGTCCACGGACCGGCACCAACCAAACCGGTCTTGTGACGTCACCGTGACGTCACCAGCGGTTCGCTACCGGTTTGGGCGAACCGGAAGGAACCCACCTCTGATGCTCAGTGTTCACACAGTGGTTCTCTCTGGCTCTAGCTATGCTATTTCCCACCTCTCCCCTTCAGCCTTTACCTAAGAAACAGTCTCTTGTCACATTTTATTGAATCCATTATATAGCACAAAGCTTACTTTTCTGGGTGGTATTGCTGAATTTTTCATAGACAAACTGTTGATGATCTGTGAATAAACTGAATGCTAAAACAGTTTTCCATCTGCATAAGCTCGTTTAGTTGGAGTAACTAGTTTCAAGCATATAAACCCGAAGTCAGATGTCTCTTTCTGCTTCCTTCTTGTGTAAATACCAGTATATGTATAATTCTTGACTATTAGAGATTTTGAATTGAATGTCTCTGCAAATTTCTGTCCTGATAAAATGCAGAAAGACATGTCACTTTAAGCAGTATAATTAGCTTTATGTTCAACAAATTCTTGTTCTGAAAATATTTTTACTTAAATTTTGAAGTTGGCATACTTACATTCATAACCGCTATACTGCACTGGAGTAAATGCAGAAAACAAGGCTTATAAGACCTGTAAACAAATAAAAGCAAATATATAAGAAATAATAAGTCACAGAAGCTAAAGACATGAGATAAGAAAGAGAAATGTAGTTAAACCTAGTTTACTCAAAGATTGTGTTATTCATTTTCTGTATATGACATTTGTATTGGTCACTCTAGGATCCAGTCCACATTCATTTCCCGTTCTTCATCTATTTCTTCTTGTTTTACTTCTTAAGCAATCCATTCCCATTGCAGTCAGCTTCTTTTTTCTTGCCATACCCAACTATCACTTTCCTCACAAAATGAGCAGAAGCATGTTCTCTCCCATTTTCATACCTTTTCACAAATATTGATCCCTTGAAGAAGGTTATGTATTATCCCTTTACATTTCTACCAGCATTTGCACACCTTTAAATGTTTCCATGTGCTTGGTCTAGGCCAGTGATGGCGAACCTTTTTTGGTTCGCGTGCCAAAAAGGGGGGGGGGATGCGTGGGATCATGTGTGTGCGTGCCCACACCCATAATTCCATACACCCCCGCGCATGCATGTATGACCCCCCCCTCCCAGCATGCAATGGCACGCCCATTTTTTGCTCTCTCCAGGCTTCTAGGAGCCTGGGGAGGGCAAAAACAGCCTTCCCCACCCCCTCTGGAGGCTGGAAACAGCCTGTTTCCTGACTCCCAGTGGGCTCAGAAGGCCCGAAAATCAGCCAGCCGGTGCGCACATGCGCGCCGGACCTGAGCCCGCGTGCCCACTGATATGGCTCCGCGTGCCACTTGTGGCACCCGTGCCATAGGTTCGCCATCACGGGTCTAGGCTTTTCCAGTTAGGAATAACTTGGAACAATTCACTTTGTTACTTCTCAAACACAGCTACCTTAATCATGACACTTTAATTTTAGAGCCAAACTCCTTGTTGCATTGTGCAACTTCATAGTCATTGCAAATCATTTGAATCCTTTGCAGCACAAATTAACTGCACACAAAAGTGCATGACCTCAACCATCATATCTCTGACTTTACCACAAGCTGCCCCTATAAATTTACCCATAAATACATGAATCACAAGGTGACATCACAGTTCTCTGCTTAATGTTGAACCATTTCCTCAACTTTCTTTTTGCATGAGGTTTATTTTCATCACGTACTATTTTTGTTTCATTCAGCAGCATATCGTTTTCAACATCATATTTGTACAAAACATTCCGCAATTAAAACTGATTAACTGTTGTCATGGTTTTTCAGAACAAGCAGTCTTACAGTAAACTTTTTTCTCACTTCAAACACTCCTTAAAGACTCATAAAGAACAAAAATATGAACTACCCACTTCTATCTTGCTATGTTTCATGTTACTTTTACTCATGGAAATTTATATATATATATATATATATACAACTTTGAGAACTTTGAACTCACGAGACGTTCTTTTAAAATGGGCTGCCGTGGAGAGAAGACCATAATAACATGACGGAGGTTCCGGGACAAGCCAAGGTAGGACGCCTGCCCCGCCCCGCCCCTTCCATTCTCCCTGTGACATGTGCTCCCGTCCCGGCGAGAAACGCGAAACGGCAATTCAGGAGCGGCAGAAGGATCGGGATGGGGAAGCAAGCAATCTGGGCAGTGCTTCTCGGACTTGGCTGGCGCAATATCGCGGCGAGTTGCTCCTTTACCGGCTCGCTCTGGCTGGCAGGATCAACTGCCTTAAGGCGGGGACGCTTGGCTCGGGTTGGCTGGCCGGAGCGTCGCATCACCCCGCGATGGGTGGAGACCCGGCAGCCCTATCCCAGGGTCCGATTGGTGCAGGAGCGGAGGTGCGTCGCCCGATGCCCGGGTTAGTCCTCGGCGACCAATTAACAACTTTTCGCACTCGTGATAACTTCTCCTTTACATTGAAGGAGTTTCCCTCAAAGACCTGCTGAAAAGAGAAGCCGCGAACTTCCAGACGCTGGTAAGATAATCAATTTGGGGGGGAATGCAGGGGAGGGCCGGGCTGCGAGGTGCTCATCTTACCAGCGTCTGGAAGTTCGCGGCTTCTCTTTTCAGCAGGTCTTTGCAGGGAAACTTCTTGAGGGATCTCTCTCTCTCTCTTTCCGGGCTAAAAGAGTGCCGCCGCAAAAAGAGCGGCTCCCGGCATGTCCCCCCCTTTCCCCCGGAAGTAGTGGGGGGGCTTATTTTCGGGGGGGGGGGCTTATTTCAAGGCATGTCCCGAAAAAGCCCTGTGGGGCTTATTTTCGGGACATGTCTTATTTTCGGGGAAACACGGTGTATATATATAAATATATATATAAATATATAAATATATATATGCCGCCCAACTCCTGAAGGACTCTGGGTGGAAAAGAGTTAAATGTAAGCTTAAAGATTTATCTGGAAAGAAAATAAGAGATATTCATACAAATATGTCTGACTAGTGATTATTAGTGTTCTTGGCTAAGATTTGATCGACCTATGTAATGGTATGTATGTCAGAATTCAGCTCATTCAATTTTTTATAAATAAACTGTAAATAAATAGTTTTTGGCTGTATTATGGTAAATATGCTTGAAATTTTTTCCTGCCTGCCTGCCTGCCTGCCTGCCTGCCTGCCTGCCTACCTACCTACCAAAAACTGGTCTGAATCAGTCACTAAATACACATAGGCTAAAATTTTTCAAAGACACCTGTCTTATTAATTTGAAAAATTGGTTATATACAGTAGTAAACATTGCTTTGCACATTCTTTTGAATTAAAAATGTTACAAACATGCTTTCTAATTTTCTCTATGAATAATATAAAAAAGATGCAGTATTACAGAAAATACCTTGTATAAAATGCTGTGACTTAAATTGCCATTTATTGACAGCCCTTTTAAGGGAGAATGGTCTTTAAAAAAAAGTAATTACAACTTAATTTGTGTTATAAACTGAATGGCTACTTAGCATAGAGTATTGGAAACCTTGATAACTATATTCACAAGGGCCATAAGCATTTCACAGTGATAACTCTTATCTTTCCAGTGCAGAAGTATACTCCTCCCTTACAAGATAAAACTAAAACTTTCAGCTAATTAGGTAGAAACATATTTTATATGTATGCATGTTGTATGTTTTATGTTCTTTAAATTATCATTCCGTTATTTTTATTGGTTTATGTTCACAGTTCACAGTCTCAGACTATTTCTAATGACTGGGCTGCTTTAGTTTGTTAAAATGTACAACTTTAAAACTTTTCTCAGTTGTTAGTTTGCAGGTGGTTGAACTGTGCACCACCCAAGTTTAGTATGACATCATTATGCAAAGTAGCAGAAAGAGACCGGCTTGTAAAAGTTCTTCAAGGAAGTTTGCACAAGCATCTGGACTTCTGCTTGTGGCCATTAAACAGAAGACTTTAATCAATGTGCTAGGAATGGTAAAACTCAAGCATGGACTTCTTTAAAAAAATTGTGCCTTCTGTCATGTCAGACGTTGGAAATACGGCCTGTGAAAATTCTCCGAAACTATTGAAAATGAGGTGCATCAGTTTGTTTTCGTTAGGACAGACTTTAGATGAAGATGGCGTTCATTTTCTGCATTCCAATTACAGTATGTATTGATGTGCCTTGATTATGGGAAATTTGAGGGTTAGTGTAATTTTTAAAAGATAGTGCTACTATCTGAGCTACGGCAATCAGTTTTCTTGCCTTGAAAATGCAACAATAATAATAATAATAATAATAATAATAATAATAATAATAATAATAATAATAATAATAATAATAATAATAATAATAATAATAATAATAATAATAATAATAGAGTTGGAAGGGACCTTGGAGGTCTTCTAGTCTAACCCCCTGCTTAGGCAGGAAATCCTACATCACTTCAGACAAATGGTTATCCAACATCTTCTTAAAAATTTCCAGGGTTGGAGCATTCACAACTTCTGGATTTGTGTACCATCTGCTGAAGAGCTCATTTATTTAAATGATACTCAAATCATACACCCTTCTATGAAAGATATCTGGCTGCAGTTTGTAAATTGCAAGATGTACTGTGGAAATTGTAATGTATTGATACTGAATATAGTATTCTTTTTCTGTTTTTGTTTTTTTGTTTTGTTTCCTGGGGCTTTAGGGCCTAAGGCCGTGGTGGCGAACCTATGGCACGCGTGCCAGAGGTGGCACGCGGAGCCATAGAAGCCGGCACGCGAGGGTTTCCCACCGGCAAACCGGAAGTGTGAAAAAACGCACTTCCGGTTTGCCGGTGTGCTGTTTTTTGCACTCCGGAGGGTTCAGGGAAGCTCCCTGAAGCTCTGGATTGCAAAAAACTACAAAACGGACAAACCGGAAGTGCACTTTTCCGCACTTCCGGTTTGTCCGTTTTGTAGTTTTTTGCATTCCGGAGCTTCAGGGAGCTTCCCTGAACCCTCCGGAGTGCAAAAAACAGCATACCGGCAAACCGGAAGTGCGTTTTTTCGCACTTCCGGTTTGCCGGTTTCGTGGTCCCAGGCTCCAGTAAGCCTTTGCGCGGGGGTGGGGGTGTGTGCGCATGCGCAGGGGGCAGCATGGGGGGTGTTGTGCGCATGCGTATGGGGGGGAGGGAATGGGTGTGGGTATGCGAGCGCGCGCGAGCGCCCCCCCCCCTTTTTGGCACGCGAGCCGAAAAAGGTTCGCCACCACTGGCCTAAGGTATTATTAAAGCCCAGTTTGGGCACTTGTTCTGTGCCAATCAAAGAGTTGATTATTTTTATTTGGAATGTATTTTTAATCTATTTCTATGTATTTTTTATTTTATGCTTTGTTAGCTGCCCAGAATTATTTGATTAAGATGTCCATATACTTTTCAAAAATAAATATTTTATAACTTTCAAAACTTCTTTAATATAAGAAAATTAAAGTCAACTGAGGAGATTACTGAAGAAAAAATTTCCATTTCTATTATTGTCAATATTTTGGGGAAGAGAGAACAAGTTACTAAGGCAGTGAGAAGCTATAGTAGAAGGAAGAAGTTGGTAAATATAATCCCCCTTTTCTTATTCTAAGGATGCTTGCACAATTTAACCTGAAACATGTTTCTCATAAGTTTAGGGAACAAACAAGGTGAACTTGAAGTATTAGTACATGAAGGCAGATACAATATAGTTGCCATTACTGAAACTTGGTGGATGAAACTTATGACTGGAATGTTCTGATTGAAGGATACAAACTATTCAGAAGAAACATACCTAACAAAAGAGGAGGTGGAGTTGCATATAAAAGAGAGAAAAAATTGACATTTCTATAGGCGTATAGTACAAGCCACCCAACCAAGCAGAAGAAATAGATGAAGTCTTTGCTAATCAATTAACAAATGTACAGTATGTAGGAAACATACCACAGTAGTAATGGGAGATTTTAACTACCCTGATACAAATGGGAGACAAACTGTGCAGGAAGTGGGATATTGAATTTAGCTGTCAATTTTGTCATCCAAAGGTAGATGAGGGGGCTAGAGGAAAAGCTATACTGGATCTTACTAATAAAGAAGAAGTGATAGTTGAAGTTGCCAGAACCTTGGGCGAGAGTAATCACGTCATATTGAAATTCAATATAATGCTAACACAAGCAATATAATATAATCCAACCAGTGTCTTAAACTTTAAAAGAGCTGATTTTAACTAACTCAGAAAGAGCCTAAGAAAAATTCTTGGATAAAAATGGCAAGGAAGTAATAGGCAGTAGAGAAATATTAGTACCACTTTATAAATCCTTAGTAAGACCACACCTGGAATACTGCATCCAGTTTTGGTTACCACATTACAAAAAAGATGTTGAGACTTTGGAAAACGTGCAAAGAGCAATTAAGCCGATTAAGGGGCCTGGAGACAAAAACACATGGAGAATGGTTGCAGGAATTGGGTATGGCCAGTCTAGAGAAAACAGACTCCTAGCAGCAGTAGCAGCGCCCATCAGGGCACTTTCCATCAGGATGCAGTGCTATTTAGACAATATTTTAATCCAGTCCTCCTCCCCGCTCCAGGGGACCGTGGACCTGCAGACCCTTATCTGAACCTTTCAGAGCCATGGGTTTTCAGGCAATACGGAGAAAAGTCACCTGATTCCCACCACGCGCCTCCTCCACCTGGGCACTGTGATAGACTCCAAATCATGCAAGGTACATCTTTCCCAAGACCGGCAGGACAGCATACGGTCTCTAGTGACCCAGGTCTGGACACTTTGAAAGGTGTGTTAGCTTGTCTGTTGGGAAAGATGCTTTCCTGCATCGCAATAGTACCTTGGGCACACCTGCATGCCAGGACTCTCCAATGGTACCTGCTACCACATCATAGAGCTGGTAGGGGCAATTCCAAGTTGTTGGTGTGGCTTCCACCCAGGGCCCTGCATTCCCTAGCTTGGTGGACCTCAGACTCCATAACGGTGGGGTGCGCCTTCAAAGAGCCTCAACCCATAACGATCACATCGGATGCCAGCCTGTTCACCTGGGGTGCCCACCTTCGAGATCAGGTAGTCCAGGGAAAGTGGTCTCCAGCGGACCTATTGAACTGTATAAACTGGCTGGAGTAACGGGCTGTCCACCTGGCATTGCGCCATTTCCAGGAGGATAACAGGAACTGCCATGTGCTAATCTTGACAGACAATGTGGCTGCAAAGGACCACATAAATCGAGAGGGGGCACTCGCTCCAAACTTCTTATGATCGAAGCAGAGAACCTGGGCATCTGGGCAGAGAGGAACACGCTCTCCATCAGAGCAGAGCACATTTCCGGAACATCAAACTTGCAAGCGGACTGGTTGAGCAGGACAACAATCAACCAGTCCGAGTTGCGCCTGCATCCGGATCTCTTCGAGGACCTGTGTCAGAGATTCGGCTGACTGATCATGGATTTGTTCACTCATCCGTCAAATGCCTAGCTCCCGAGATTTTTCCAGGTTCCCAGAGCCAGAGGCAGAATGGGTCAATGCCCTTCGCAGGCCTTGGCCTTGGGCTGCTCTATGCTTTTCCCCCTCATCACGAAGGTATTCAGGAAGGTGTTAGAGGAAAGGGCGGAGGTTCTCCTCCTTGCCCCACATTGGCCCAGATGTCCCTGGTTCGCAGACCTGATCAGTCTCTCGGCATCCTGGCCCTGGAGAATTCCCCAGGACAGGATCTCTCTCAGCCAGGGGGTCGTGCCGCATCCAGAGCCACAATGGTTGCAGTTGACTGTCTGGCACTTGAGACGGACCTCCTGAGGAGGGACAACCTCTCCAACAAAGTGATCCAAACCATTCAGGCCTCCAGACGGCCTTCGACAAACCGCATTTACGATACCACCTGGACGGCATTTTCCCGATTGTGCGCTGAGAAACTTATTGACCTTGCAGTATCATCCATACCATTGATCCTGGATTTTTTGCAAGAGGGGTTGGACAAGAGGTTATCACCTAACACCCTTCGTAGGCAAGTGGCGGCCTTGTCCACTGTGCTGGCAGGTGATGGCCGGCAGCCCCTCAGTCATCATCCGAGGGTACGAAGTTTCCTTAAAGGGGCAGTGAACCTAATGCCCTCCGTTGTCTACCGCTATCCCGCTATATACCGTGTTTCCCCGAAAATAAGACGGCTTATATTTTTTTGACCCCCAAAAAATGCCCCTGGACTTATTTTCGGGGATGGCTTATTATTTTTGGGGTGCAGGCAGGCCGTGACGCACCACTTACTGAAGTTCGGCAGCTCCGTGGTCTCTCGGCTAATCTGTTTAGGGGGAAAAAAATCTTGCATAGTGCAGAAACTCTTCTCGCGAGAATTAGCAAGTTCTCGAAGCGAGAAGAGTTTCTGCACTATGCAAGATTTTTTTCCCTAGCCGAGGGAAACCCCAGAGCTGTCAAACTCCAGTAAGTGGTGAGTTTTGCGGTTGGGCGGAGTTTGGAGCTTTGGGGCGAAGGATGGGGCGGGGCGGGGCGGTGAGCGAGCAACCGATGTAGCGGCGGAAGGCAGAGCAGAAGGGGCAGCAGGCTTACCTTAGGGAAAGCGGGCGGCGGGTGGAAGACAAAGCCAGGGCAGGCAATGCTGAGTCCGGCTTAGCCGGGCAGAGACGCGGGGCTCTGCACCTTGGTCCTCCCCTGCATCACCAAGAGGCCGGATCCCCAAGATCCCAGCAGGGACGAGCTCCCCAAATCCTCTGGCCTGCATAAAGAGGCACCGCACGGCCCCGCAAGAGCCCCCCGGAGGGTCTGCAGAGAAGCGACCCCCGCCGGTGGGGATCAGATGGCCCGCTTGGCTGGGATCTGCCGCCGCCTCCCTCGCTCACCCACCTGCCCGCCCGTTCGGATCTGCCTTCCGCCGCCTCCCTCGCTTGCTCACCCGCCTCCCTCGCTCACCCGCCGCCTCCTTCGCTCACCCACCTGCCCGCCCGTTCGGATCTGCCTTCCGCCGCCTCCCTCTCTTGCTCAGCCGCCTCCCTTGCTCACCCGCCGCCTCCTTCGCTCACCCACCTGCCCGCCCGTTCGGATCTGCCTTCCGCCGCCTCCCTCTCTTGCTCAGCCGCCTCCCTCGCTCACCCGCCGCCTCCTTCGCTCACCCACCTGCCCGCCCGTTCGGATCTGCCTTCCGCCGCCTCCCTCTCTTGCTCAGCCGCCTCTCTCGCTCACCCGCCGCCTCCTTCGCTCACCCACCTGCCCGCCCGTTCGGATCTGCCTTCCGCCGCCTCCCTCTCTTGCTCACCCGCCTCCCTTGCTCACCCGCCACCTCCTTCGCTCACCCACCTGCCCGCCCGTTCGGATCTGCCTTCCGCCGCCTCCCTCTCTTGCTCAGCCGCCTCCCTCGCTCACCCGCCGCCTCCTTCGCTCACCCACCTGCCCGCCCGTTCGGATCTGCCTTCCGCCGCCTCCCTCTCTTGCTCAGCCGCCTCCCTCGCTCACCCGCCGCCTCCTTCGCTCACCCACCTGCCCGCCCGTTCGGATCTGCCTTCCGCCGCCTCCCTCTCTTGCTCAGCCGCCTCCCTCGCTCACCCGCCGCCTCCTTCGCTCACCCACCTGCCCGCCCGTTCGGATCTGCCTTCCGCCGCCTCCCTCTCTTGCTCAGCCGCCTCCCTCGCTCACCCGCCACCTCCTTCGCTTACCCACCTGCCCGCCCGTTCGGATCTGCCTTCCGCCGCCTCCCTCTCTTGCTCACCCGCCTCCCTTGCTCACCCGCCGCCTCCTTCGCCCACCCACCTGCCCGCCCGTTCGGATCTGCCTTCCGCCGCCTCCCTCTCTTGCTCAGCCGCCTCCCTTGCTCACCCGCCGCCTCCTTCGGTCACCTGCCTTCTGCCGCCGCCTCCCTCGCTTGGATTAGCCGAGCCTTTTGGCACACGCCCGGAGTTTGGCAGCCCCGTGATCTCTGCTATTCTGTTTAGGAAAAAAAACTTGCATAGTGCAGAAACTCTTCTTGCTGCGAGAAGTTGTTAATTGCTCGCCTCTCGAGAAGAGTTTCTGTAGTATACAAGGTTTTTTTCCTAAACAGAATAGCCGAGACACCGCGGAGCTGTCAAACTCCAGTAAGTGGCGTGTCTCGTGGTGGGGCGGAGTTTGGGGGTTTCGGGTGGGGGTGGGGCGGCCTGTGCCGGTGAGCAAGCGAGGCAGCGGCGGAAGGCAGATCCGAACGGGCGGGCAGGTGGGTGAGCGAGGGAGGCGGCGGGTGAGCGAGGGAGGCGGCGGGTGAGCGAGGGAGGCGGGTGAGCAAGCGAGGGAGGCGGCGGAAGGCAGATCCGAACGGGCGGGCAGGTGGGTGAGCGAGGGAGGCGGCGGGTGAGCGAGGGAGGCGGGTGAGCAAGCGAGGCAGCGGCGGAAGGCAGATCCGAACGGGCGGGCAGGTGGGTGAGCAAGGGAGGTGGCGGGTGAGCGAGGGAGGCGGGTGAGCAAGCGAGGGAGGCGGCAGAAGGCAGATCCGAACGGGCGGGCAGGTGGGTGAGCGAAGGAGGCGGGTGAGTGAGGGAGGCGGCTGAGCAAGAGAGGGAGGCGGCGGAAGGCAGATCCGAACGGGCGGGCAGGTGGGTGAGCGAAGGAGGCGGCGGGTGAGCGAGGGAGGCGGCTGAGCAAGAGAGGGAGGCAGCGGAAGGCAGATCCGAACGGGCGGGCAGGTGGGTGAGCGAAGGAGGCGGCGGGTGAGCGAGGGAGGCGGCTGAGCAAGAGAGGGAGGCGGCGGAAGGCAGATCCGAACGGGCGGGCAGGTGGGTGAGCGAGGGAGGCGGCGGCAGAAGGCAGGTGAGCGAGGGAGGCGGCTCAAGCCCTGCACTTGTGGGCTCACTGTACCCGACCGGCCTCGGAGACAGGAGACAGCCCCTCTGCCAAGAGAGAGGGGGCGTGTTTAGAAAAGACAAGTGTGTGCACGGCTGCTTCTGCTGCTGAGCCCGGTTGGAAGTTTGGCTTCTAGCCGGGCTCAGGCGAGGAACCGGTGGCTGTTTGCAGGGGATTCCAATGCCACTCTTTTGGCCGGGAGAGAGAGAGAGTGTGCCACCGCAAAAAGAGCGGCTCCCGGCATGCCCCCCCCTTTCCCCCGGAAGTAGTTGGGGGGGCTTATTATCGGGGCGGGCCTTACTTCAAAGCATGTCCCGAAAAGCACTGTGGGGCTTAGTTTCGGGACAGGTCTTATTTTCGGGGAAACACGGTACTATGATATAGTCATCACCCACTGTCATGGTCAGATCATTTCCTACTGAGGCTGGATTTCACAACCCCATTCCTCCCCCGCAGGGAGGCGGGACCGACTAGGTGGTTCCGCCCCAGGCACCTAATGGAGCCGGATGGATTCCAGAGGGAACTTGGGGAAATACCTGAAACCCTGGTACACAATTCGGCTGACTCCCTGGTGGCTGCTTGGAACACCGCAGCATCAGGGGCTCTAGACCGAATTGCGCCTAAGCGACCTCTCCGTGGCAGTGGATCCCGGAAAGCTCCCTGGTTCACCGAGGAGCTCCGGGAGATGAAACGCCAAAAGAGACGTCTGGAGCGCCGCTGGAGGACCAAGAGGGCCGAATCTGACCGAACACTATTAAGAATTTACATCAGATCTTATTTAGTGGCGATAAGGGCGGCAAGACGTTCCTATCTTTCCGCTCTTATTGCGTCCGCAGATTCTCGTCCAGCCGCCTTGTTTAGGGTGACTCGCTCCCTCCTTAGAAAAGGGGGGAGCGAGGAACACTTACAAGGCAGAGCTGAGGAATTTGCTGAGTTTCTGTCGGATAAAGTCGCTCAGATTCGGTCAAACTTGGACTCTGGCAGGGCAGAGTCCATAGAGTTGACGGGGGCTAGTCTTAGTCCATCATTATGGGAAGAGTTTGGGCCTGTTTCTCCCGAGGATGTGGACAGGGCTATGGGAGCGATGGGTACCTCCACCTGTTTATTGGACCCATGCCCCTCCTGGCTGGTCTCGGCCAGCAGGTCGGTGGCACGCGGCTGGATCCAGGCGGTGATCACCGCTTCTTTGAGGGAGGGATCCGTACCGCAGTCGTTAAAAGCTGCGGTGGTGCGACCCCTCCTGAAGAAGCCTTCCCTGGATCCAGCTGATTTGAAGAACTATCGTCCAGTCTCCAACTTACCTTTTTTAGGGAAAGTTGTGGAGAAGGTGGTGGTGACTCAGCTTCTGCAGCTCCTGGATGAAACAGACCATCTAGATCCTTACCAGTCGGGCTTCAGGCGCAGCTACAGTACAGAAACTGCCTTGGTCGCCCTGATGGATGATCTCTGGCGGGCCCGGGATGGAGGAAACTCCTCCATCCTGGTGCTACTTGACCTCTCAGCGGCTTTCGATACCATCGACCATGGTATCCTTCTGCATCGGCTCGGCGAGTTGGGAGTGGGAGGCACCGTTTTACGGTGGTTCTCCTCTTATCTTGCCGATCGGATGCAGTCGGTGTTGGCAGGAGGGCAGAGATCGTCCCCTAGGCCCCTATCATGTGGGGTGCCTCAGGGGTCGGTTCTCTCGCCCATCCTGTTTAATATCTACATGAAACCGTTGGGTGAGATCATTCACAGACATGGGGTGTGTTTCCATCAGTACGCTGACGACACCCAGCTGTACATCACCACCCCGTCTGACTTCAGGCAGGCAGTTGATGTAATGTGCCGTTGCCTGGACGACGTTAAGATCTGGATGGGGACGAACAGACTCAGACTCAATCCCGACAAGACTGAGTGGCTGTGGATATTGCCTCCTAAGGATCATGACAACTACCCCTCCTTGGTCTTTGAGGGTGCGAAACTGACTCCCTCAGATCTGGTCCGCAACTTGGGGGTCCTCCTAGATCCACAGCTAAAATTGGACCACCATCTTTCTGCTGTGGCTAGGGGGGCCTTTGCACAGGTCCGCCTGGTGCACCAGTTGCGGCCATATTTGGAGAAGGAGGCTCTACTCACAGTCACTCATGCCCTTGTCACTTCGCGCTTGGACTACTGTAATGCGCTCTACATGGGGCTACCCTTGAAGAGTATCCGGAGACTTCAGCTGGTGCAAAATGCGGCTGCGCGTGCTGTGGTGGGTGTGCCAAGGTACACCCACGTGACACCAATACTCCGCCAGCTGCATTGGTTGCCCATCGGTCTCCGGGTCCAATTCAAGGTGTTGATCACCATCTTTAAAGCCCTTCATGGCTTAGGACCAGGATATCTTCGGGACCGCATTCTGCCTCATACTTCCCTCTGACCGGTTAGGGCCCACAGAGTTGGCCTCCTCCAGGTCCCGTCGGCCAAGCAATGCCGGCTGGCGGGCCCTAGGGGGAGAGCCTTCTCTGTGGCCGGCCCCGTGCTCTGGAACCAACTACCCCCAGAGACCCGGACCATCCCCACTCTGCTGGCCTTCCGAAAAGCCGTCAAAACATGGCTTTTCCTGCAGGTGGGGGGGACAGCTTAATCCACCTGAGATTACCCCCCCAAGTATGTATGACGTTGAATGGATGTTGTTGTTTTAATATTGCTTTTTTAAAAATTTGTATTTGTTTCTTTTTAATTACATGTATCTTGATTATTCTTGTATTTTTCCCTGTTGTACGCCGCCCTGAGTCCCTCGGGAGTTGGGCGGCATATAAGAATAACAAAATAAATAAATAAATAAATAAATATCCCACATGGAATCTTACATTGGTTCTTCAGGCACTCATGGACTCTCCCTTTGAACCCCTGAGAACCATTAGTCTCAGGCTTCTGACCTTTAAGGTCACCTTCCTTATGGCTATTACCTCATCCAGGAGGATTTCTGAATTGGCTGCCCTGTCAGTGCAGGAAGATCTTTGTATTTTTCATGCAGACAGGGTGGTTCTGCGGTTGGATCCCTCCTTTCTGCCCAAGGTGAACTCCTGGTTCCATCGGGCCCAGGAGGTCATCTTGCCCAATTTTTGCCTGGGAGCTACCCATCCCCGGGAGATACGATGGCACACCTTGGACATCATTAGGGCCCTCCGCAGATACATCAAACGTACAGTGTCCTTCAGATGACCAGAAGCCCTGTTTGTTTCATTTCAGCCCTCTTCCATGGGCAAAAAGGTGACCCCCCCTCATCCATCGGGCATTGGCTGGAAGCATGCATCGCCATGGCATACCAACTGAAGTCCACTCCCTTACTGGGTCGTATTACGGCTCATTCCACTAGGAGTCCGGCCACGACAGCAGCTTGGTCTACTCAAGCTTCCATTCTCAATATTTGCAGTGCAGCTACCTGGTCATCCCCCTCTTCATTTGTCCGCCATTACAAACTTGACATTTATGCCTCAGCTAAGGCGTCCTTCGGATGGAGGGTCCTACAAAAAGTGGTCTCCACACCTGACACTTGGGAACAGACTGTTTCCCAGCCCTAGGGGACTTAGCTTGGGTATGTTCCATGCTTGGATTCTCCAAGCAGCGCACCGGAGAAGGAACGTTGGTCTTACCTGATACATTCTTTCTCGGTGTGCTGCAGGAGAGTCCAAACCCTCCCTATTCTTTAGTTTGGTCCGGTGTCCAGGGTGGTCAGCTTCTTTGCAGCTTGTTACCTTGGACATCTACGCCTTCGTCAGAAAAAGACATCTGCACCTTCGTTTAGAAAAACTGAAGGGCTCAGCCGTGCAGAAGAGGTGTGACCAGCAAATTGTTTCAACTCGGTCTCCAGGCAGATGGAAGTCAACACCCACGCTTGTATTCTCCTGCAGCGCACCGAGAAAGAACGTATCAGGTAAGACCAACGTTTCATCTGCAGCATGCCTATTCTATTCTATTTCGCCAACACCTTAAATTGTACCCGGAAACACACTGGTAACCAGTGTAACTCACGCAGGAATGGTGTTACATTTGCCATATATCTGACATCAGTTACTAGTCACGTGGCTGCATTCTGTACCAGTTGAAGTTTCCAAATGGTCTTCAAGGGTAGTCCTATGTAAAGCATATTACAGTAATCTAATTTGGAGGTTGCAAGGGCTTGAGTTACTGTGAGCAGGGCACAATAGACATACCACCCAAAGGTGTGCAAAGGTCCTCCTGGCCAAGCATCCGCCAGCTCTTCGAACAGGAGCCATAAGTGTAGGAGGACTTCCAGATTGCACACCAAGTCTGTTTGGGGTAGTGGCATCCCATCCAAAACCAGAGATGGAAGATCTTTGTCTCCAGGGGGGTCCAAATACCCACAGCCACTTTGTCTTGCTAGGGTTGAGTCACAGTCCGTTTTGCCCCATCCAGATTGCATTTTGATGTCTTGGTGTGAGCTTTTCATAACTTGGTGGGACAAAACGTTTGAATGAAATGCAAGGATTTAACTAAAAGAACTAGCCAGACGCCAGGGGGCAGGAGTATTGAAATCCAGGCATTTGAGCATGTAGGAAACTCTCTTTTCTTTTTAAACCCCCCCCCCCCCGGCAGAATAGAATTGTTCAGAGCTATTCCAGAAAGCAGAACAGGGATTGAAATGACGTACGGTAGATTTTATATCAAAATATTTCCAAGTATGTAGAGTTCAACAGTGGAACAGGCTATGTTGACTCTCTTTTGCTTGAGGCGTCCAAGCAAAATCTGGATGGCCATCTGTTGGGGATGCTTTAATAGAGGATTCCTATACTGAGCTTGACTAAGTAATTCTCATTTCCAATTTTTATATTTTGTGTCTTTGATTCCCAAAAGAATAGCTTCTGAATTGTTGCTGGTCTCAGAGGGGAAGCAACCATTTACTGGTGGAGCCAGTAGCAATCTTCTGTAGGACGTGATACTTTAGGGAGAGGAAGGATAATATTTTCATCTGGGAAAATATACCAGGGACATAAAGTCTTAATTCCCTCCTCACCGTTTCAGTGTCTCATTGCTGTAGATTAACCATGACGCAAATAGCTGTGTTTTAATGTGTATGTATTGTTAGTGTTAATCTGAAAAATCTTTTAGTTTGGTTCTAAATGCCTACTGCACATTTGTGAAAAGAATAGTGATTTGTGCAGAGTTCTTTTTTGAAGATCCTTAAGCCGGGGCGAGTTTAGAATCAAGAAAACTTTGAAAAAAAGTGGATTTTTTTTTCACTTTTTGAATCTTACAGTTGGTATTTCTGATTTTCAGGCTGAAATATTATATGTATGGTGGGATAGCAAAACTGCAGGTGGAAATCTTAAGCAATAAAGTAAATGAAAAGTTTTTAAGGTTTATGTAGGATGTAATCTTCCTGGTTGAGCAATTGAGATAAAAAAGCATAAAGTATTCTAATTGCTCGGTTGAAGATTAATCTTGTATTTGAACTGTTTAAATGCTGCCAAACTCTTGAGTCATTAGAATTTCACCAATTCAGTTTGCATTATTGCTAGCCAAAAACTATGTGAACTTATGAAACATAGATTTATTGTAGTCTACAATCCTGCTTTTTAGAATAGTAGACAGAAGCTGAATCCTCTTTAAATTATCTGCTTATTTCTATTTTCGTATCCTGATAATGGAATGAAATGTTCCTAAGGGATACAGTCATAAACTGCTGAATTACTAGTGAAATGTTGCTAGAAGATGGGGACCTGAGACAGGTAACGAATAAAATTGAACCCACAATCTTTTGTAAGAAAGTTTTAAATGTGAGAATGTAATTGTTGGTTCTATGTGTGAATGGAGTACTGATAAGCAATGAAAAATACTATCTTAGAATTTTGAGTATTCCATTTATATTTATTGAAATAGTGGAGAAAAAAGTAAGAAAGATTGAATGTAGAATAGCAACAATGAAAAAAATAACATTTTTGTCAAATTTGTCTTTGGGACATAACAATAAATTTCAGCTCACTGGAAGTTACCACAGACTTTGCAACTAAGTAAGGGTATAAACTTCAACGTCTTAACTCAAATAGACTAGTTGCTTTATTGCAGGAAGAAGTTATTCTGCAGAGATCTACCTATGAATCAAGCTCTATGTACAAATCAACCCAAGGTTTAAATCATAAGTTTCTTTGTTTATTTAGATATTAACAGGTTTCTTAGCTATAGTCAATTAAAAATACAATAATACAATAAAATATTCAATATTTTTATTTGAAAAATAAATTCAGGCAACAGTAAAACAATTCATAGACTTTCCAAAATAATTCATTTTTTAAAAATTGCAGAGGGCCATTTTAACAGAGAGAACAATCTGATTTCCAGCACAAGGTTGTTCCATAGCACAGGCATCTCTACTAAAAAAAAACCTGTGCCTGCAGCTCTCAGCCCCCACCCACCCCTTGCAGTAATGGAGAATTCAAGGCACTTTCTGTTAAGAAGAGCCAGTTGAGCAGATCCGATCTGCTGAAGAGGATAATTCTGCAGGTATCAAGCCACAAAGGGCTTTTTGTAAGTCAAAACCAGCATTTTAAATTGTACCTGGAAGCTGATAGGGAGCCAATGCAGGATCCAAATCATCTGGCGTAACATGTTCCTTTTCATGGAAACAGATGGGATGGCTGTTCTTTTCCATCCTTGAATACTATAGACATCTGGCCATGTGTACATAATAGCCCTGTTTGGACTAAGTATCTTAACTTTTGCCTCACCAGCTTCAGTTTTACAGTATCTAGCTAGCTTTAACTATTTTTTTTATATTTAGAAAAACAAAATCTTTTAACACATGAAATTTATCATGATAGTTTCAACTTCTATAAAATAGAAAAAAATAGTTGTATCTAATTGCAAATTGTAATTACAATTGTATATTTTGGTTTCTTTATAAGAAAGAAATATTGGATAGGGATATAATAATGTCTTGCAAACCCCATAAATTACTATTGCTTATAAATTAATAAATAGTATAAATAAATAATATTTATCTATTGTTATAGATAAATCTCTTTATATATGTGTTCCCTATGCGTTTTTCTTTCATATAGATATGTAAAAGAATTATAACGATTTGAGAATTGTCTTCAAAATTGAGACAGCAACGTGCAAAAAGCTCAAAGCAGTATATATATATATATTTAAAGACAGTAAATAAAGAAGTGCCTTGGGGATTTTTCCATGGTGATAATCTATTTGGTATATATATCGTTAATTATAAAGTATATTGCAAATATTTTGCATGCAATATTAAGGGAAGCTTTGTTTTAACAAATGAACCAAAATAACTGCTCAAGAAAAAAAGCCTCTAGACCAGCGGTTCTCAACCTGGGGGTCGCGACCCCTTTGGGGGGGTGTCGAACGACCCTTTCACAGGGGTCGGGAGACTTTGCCTGGACGCTGCCATTTGGGTTCTTTTACCCTCTGCCCATGCGCAGAACGCTTTTTGCGCATGCGCAGAGGGTAAAAGAACCCAAATGGCGGCAGCGGGGCGGGGGTTACGGCAACGGCGGGGTGGGTCGCGGTGGGGGCGGGGGTCGCTGCATTAGGAAGGTTGGGAACCACTGCTCTAGACAAAGAAAGTAAACTAGCCATTTAGGTATCGGATTCCCTTTTTATAAATCGTTGTAAAAATGCTACCTTACAGTGGGTATTCATTGTCTGTTTTGGTAAAGGGTATATAGTTGAAACTTGCCCACATTGCAGATGAATTCCAATGTAAGCCGTACAAATAATTGTTACTGGCCTAGGTTGCTTCTCTAGGAGAGAGACTTGATGACATCCCAATATTGACATTGAAATCTGTTTTGGTCACTGAGATCCTCATAACCAGTGATGAATCTGGCAATATAGGTAGTCCTCAACTTTATGTAAGTGTGAAAATTGCTCACAAGTCACTTTTTTCAGCGCCGTTGTAACTTTGAACAGTCACTAAACAAACTCTTGTAAGTTGAGGACTACCTCTACTTGTTCAGTATTACATCCTTTGCTTACATATTTAATAATAAACATATTTATTATTCTCTTTCAGTCCTTGTAGGTTTGACATAATAGCAAGGTTTTACTAACTCCCAAAATATTAAGTGGGAAAAAATTCTTCTCATCCTGGAGGCTCTGCTAGTTCATAAAAGGGGAAGTCTCTTTATAAATATTTCTGGTTGTGATTTCTGAAAATAACTAACCTATAGTTTTCAGAAAATACTTCGATAGCTGTAGATTGTCTTATCCCTGCTTTATAGTTTTATTCTAGTTTTATTGTGGGGATTGTTTTCCTGCAATAAGAGATGCTTTGTTTCAACCCTTGTCTAACACAGTTTTGTATGCACCCAAGTCCAAGATCTAATGTGAGGAAGTATGGTTATTTCTAAAATTTTGATTTTTCTTTCCTTTTCCCCCTTGCATTCATGCTGCCTTAGCTATGTTAGTAGAAACAAGGGAAATCTGATTGTCTACATTTTAAACTGATACTTAGCTATATCCTGCATTCATGCTGCCTTAGCTATGTTAGTAGAAACAAGGGAAATCTGATTTTCTACATTTTAAACTGATACTTAGCTATATCCTGTGTAGTAGCAGAATAAAGAAAGGAAATATCGATGTCATTGCCAGTTGGTGGGTCAACTAAAATGCATAATTGCACCTGTTTTGTTATATCAATACAGCCATAGCAGTTTCATTTACAACTTTCTTTTGATGGGAACAGGTACGAAAAATTGAGTGTTTTGTACAGAAACATTCACAATTACAATCAAAAATCGATTGAAGTCCAAGTTAATTATATCTACAGCGTTTTCGCTGATGCACTAATTTAGTCACTTTATCAAAGAAGGCAGTAAGTTTTACCTAGCAAGATCCGTTTTTAACAAACCCATGCTGGTTTCTAGTAATCATGTGCCCACAGAGATCTATTTCATCTGCTTGATTGGGAAGCCTGTAGTACAGTGATCCCTCGCTATATCGCGGTTCACCTTTCACGGTCTCGCTGCTTCACGGATTTGCATCGTGCATTGTGTTCTGCATTCTGATTGGCTGATTGGTAAAACAGCTTGCCAAGAGCAGTGAAATACATGTGAAAACTTCCCTCTTGCTCCAGCGCAAGCCGTCATGGAGCTTAACTCCGATACCTGACTGCCTGGAGCCGTGCAAAGCGCCTGGGGCAATGAAAACGCCCACTGTGACGAGTCGGAGCGCCTGCTGCTAGCGAGGTTAACCACTGCTCAGCGAATGCTGTCTGTCGTCTCCCGGATTGCCGGGGAGGGGAGGTGCGTTAGCGAGTCCTGCTTCATGCGCTGCGCGACTGAGCAGCTGGCCTTGTAGCCTCTCTGTTTCCCGCAAGCCGCCCGAGAATCGGGAGTGATATGAGGCCAGCGCGTGCGCGTGCCTATGCCTCCCCGAATGCCGACTGCCAGCTGATCGAGTGGCGGGGAATAGGGAGGGATATGAAGTTAGTGCGTGCACGCGCCAAGCGGCTCCGAATGCCGACTGCCAGCTGATTGAATGGCGGCAGTCAGGCAAGCCACAGAAAACCCCCCTCAAGCGGGTGTAGCACGAATTAGGTTACTACTTCACGGATTTCGCCTATCACGGGTTCTTTTTGGAACGTAACCCCCGCAAAAAACGAGGGATCACTGTATACCCATAGCAGTATCCTTTTTTTCTTTGGTCTAATACAGTATTCACCCAAATGCATTCAAGAGGTCTTTCATCCTTGGTATTGTGTATTTCTGTAGAGGTGTAGTAATGTAATTACTTACATACAATGCAATTCCTCCTTCCCTTTTGTCAGGTCTGGTTTTTTATGAACAATTTATATATCCTTCTAGCAGTACATTCCAGTCATGGGTTCCATCCCACCATCCCAACAAGTTTCTGTAATGGCAACAATATCGTACCTGCCCCTATGTCCTAGGACAGTGATGGCTAACCTTTTTGTCGTTGTGTGCCAAAAGCGCATGCACGCATGCGCAATAGTGTGTGTGCGTGCCGGCACCCATAATGCAATGCGCGCATGACCCTCCCACATCCCCCCGCCCCCCACGCATGTGCACGCAACCCCCCATGCTCCCCCCATCCCCCCATGCATGCGTGTGCGACCGCCCCGCCCTGTTTTGGTCCTAGTAGCCCTTCCTGCAGCCTTCTGGTACCAAAAACGGGCTGCAGGAGGCACGCTCCCCTGCCCCCTGCACATGTGTGTGCATCTCCCGCATGTGCCCCGACCCCACGCATCCCAAAAATCAGCTGGCCAGCGGAAGGCGCATGCACGCATGTACGGTGGAGCTGAGCTGGACAATGGTTCGCAGGCCTGCAGAGAGGGCTCTGCATGCCAGTTGTGGCACGTGTGCCATAGGTTCGCCATCATGGTCCTAGGACTTTCGAGTTCTCCTTGTTTGTCCTCCAAACTCTCAGCTTTGTTGAATAGGCATCTGAGCTCTTATCCTGCATTTGCTTCCTTACCTCTCCTGTTTTATACCCAAGATCTTCCTTCTCACCGCTCCCTTCCTCGTTTTCTGATTTGTTGCCTTCCATTTTTGGTAGAGGGGCAGGGGTGGCTGGCTGAGACTGCTGAAGGGCCTGTGCTTCTAACTTGAGCTCCAGCACTATTCCTCAGGAGCGCTGCCTCAAGCCCCACACTGCAGTCAGCTTCCATAAAGTAAGGCTCCAGTAATCCCCACTTCCCTGTACTCTGCAGCTCCTCCTAGGCCCAGATGGTTTTACCCATCTTCCTCCCACTGCTGAGCAGGCATTCCTGACCTGACCCTATCTGAAGCAGCTGCTGGCCGTGCCAGGCCGCCTTTCCAAGTCCGCTTATGCCATCTTCCAAATAGCATCTGAAACATTGAGAGAAGGGTGCTGAGGAGGCCACCCAAAAGGGCAGAGATGGAGAGATAGGTGATAATTAAAGAAGAGGCAGAAATTCCTACTTATTGACTGGTCGCATAGAATTTTGGACTTGATAAATGGAAGAATAGCGATTCTAAAGTTGGAATCACATAATGTGAAAATGTTTTCTTTGCAATTTGCAAACAGAGTAGCAATAAGAGCTATTACAGTAAGTTGCCACTTGAAGTTCTCAACAGCAAGGTGACTAAAAGCTTTGGCTTCAGCTGCATTTCATTTTTTTTTTGTCTTATCTGGGGACCAGTGTGTGTCATCAAGAAATATGAGTATCCTGAAAGTTGTCCTCTTATGACAAGCATGGGAATTTTATTTTTCTTACTGAAGGTCATCTGCATTCAGCAGCATTTCTACTATAGTTGTGCGTCACTCTGAGGCTGCATGGTAATGAAATACTGATGCTATGGGCCAAAACTCTGTTGGTCTGTGAGCAAAAATGGGATGACTGGTAGACAAGATACACCAACAAAATTACAGCTGCAGCAGCTCTGAAACATGATGTTGAGCCTACAAGACTCTGTGCTTTTTGAAATTAACATTAAATCCCTACTAAAGTTATGGAACAGCAGCTGTAAGTATATTATCTTGGATGAGGCATCCACATCATGAGAGTTCCCTGCATGCTAATTTTTTAATGTTAAGTTGTTGAAAGGCTGACTGTTGTGAGAGGCAAATGGGAGATATAGTTAAATATTAACAATTGCAGTATATTCTTTTTTTAAAAAAACACCCTGCAATTTCTGTATATATTTCTGTGGTTGTTTTTTTTAAAGTGGCAGTTTCTTTTAAAGGGAAGTGACAGTTTAAATCCCAGGCTCTGCAGGGTTCTGTGTCTTGTCTAATGCTATTCCATAGTTCAGTTCAGGACAAAATGTGCTTTATAGCAAAATCAGCTGTTTAATGTATTGCACAGCAAATGTACTATTTTTAAATGTTAAAATGTGTGTATAATTATATCATTGATGTTAATGTTTTCCAAAGAACAGTTATATCCCAATTCTTGCGATGCATTTGTCTAAATCAAGTAATGGAAGAAGAAAAAAAACCCTCTTGACCTTAATAGCCCCGTTGGCTTTGAGGAGCATAGATACCCTAGAAAAAATTGGAACTCCAGTAGAATGTACCATCCTTTGTAGTCAGCATCTAAATAGATTTACACTCACCAAACCAAAATAGTCATAGACAAAAAAGCAGCACTGTTAGAACTCCAGGTTTTGATTTTCTGATTTGCCTCTAACTTATTCATGACTCCCTTGAGTAACTTACTCATGACTCCCTAACTTACTCATGACTCCCTTGATTTTCTGATTTGCCTCTAACTTACTCATGACTCCCTCAACCCATCGTTAGAGAATCCCTGTTCTAATTTATGTTAAATGCTCTTCATATCACAAATTCAGTTCATTCAGTTTTTGAATCTAATGTTTAATATTGATGGCATAACTTTTAGATATATTTTGGCTTGCCAGCTGGTGGGAAAGCTATTTATAATGGCCTTTCCTTAAAAGTAATTTTAATACAAACTTTTCTATGTAAACCCATAATTCTTTACCATCTATGACTTATAGTAGGGAGGGAACAAAGGCCAAGGATATGGGTTTCTCCATGCAGTGACTGGATTTTTGATATAATCCAAAACAAGAGTTACAACCATGCGCTATCCTTTTTTGCATAGAGTTGTGATTAGCAGGAGCACTAGCAATTTAACATTTAGTATTTAGGATAAGAATATTTACCAATCCTTAATATGAAATTGGTCTCAAGGAGGTTTGAATAGCTAATGGTGTCTACTCTGTTAGGCCTGCAGTTAAAAAGAATAATTTCTGTTTTCTCAAAAAGGAAGGCAGTTTGGACAGTTTTCCTGCCAGAGATAGATTAATGAACACCTTGCATTATTGTATTCTAAGCTTCTAATTTTAAATTTAAAATAAAACAGTTGACCATTGATTATGCATTTAACTTAAAAGTTTATATATTAAACTAAGGTGTTTTCCCCCCTGTATTCTGTCTACCATAAACAAAATATTAGTTTTGTCTTGTTATTGGAGAACTATAACTATAAGCAGTCATACTATTTATTGAAGCTTTGTTTGCTAAGAAATAGCACTGACCAGTGTGGTGTGAAATGAGACATTGTTTAATTTTAACTTGTATATCTTTATGACTTTATCATTTTAGTCTTTCCAGAATTTCTCAGTAATTTTTGTTATATTGAAAATGTAAAGGCACTATGTAAGTTTATACAGATTCTATGATTATAGATGCTGAAATGGCTGAAGATGTAAACTCAGTAGCATTGTTCCATCACATTTTTTTTAAAAAAAAGTTTGCTTAGCTGGCAGAACGTTGTGGCTAGGCTAGGCTAGGGTTTGATTGTAGTTGCACTTTTTTCTTTCACTTATAACAATGGAGTGGTATTCATAAGGCCTAGATTCAGGATGCTGTGTCTCTGCCAACAATTCTTTTTGCACCGAGTCGGGAACATTCTGTTAAACTAGCTGAGTATTGAGGCTATTTAGCAGTTAAGCTTATTTATTTATTTTTATTTATTTATTTTAGTGTTCTTATATGCCGCCCTACTCCCTGGGGACTCAGGGCGGCGTATAAATAAAGCTACCCCTTTATTTCATTCATAAAATTAGAAGAGGGTGGCATCTTACTAATTTTTATTGTAACATTATCAAAGATGAAATATTGGTCAGAATTTTTGTACCAGCCTTTGCTTGATGTTGATGTCAATCGTGTATCAGCATTAAATTGGTGCATCCTGGGCTTGATTCATTGCTGACTCCTGGGAGTAATGTGATACTGCACTTGTGCAAAACAGGATGCGCCCAAGATGAAAAGTCAGTGTCTGTTAAGCCCAAGAAAACCTGAGATTTGCAACGGATAATCAGAATAATTATCAGATAGTGGAATGGGAGAGAGAAAGCAAATGGATGCTCCAAGCAACATTAACAAGTAAGCAGATAGACAGAAAAACACTAAGGCAGAGAAAGCATGCTTTTTGTTGTGAACAGTAGGCCAATTTAGGGAATTTTGGGTAGTCCTCATAACAGCATCCATTTGGCAGCTCCTTAGGTTTCCCAACCAAATTTCAGGACATAGCCTCTGCCAGCTTTTCCAGGCAACCAGTTATAAAACTACGAGGCCCTTAAGAGGCTGCCTTCTGCTTTTTTTCAGATACTGAATGTTTTAAAATATCCTGTAAGGATCATGTGAATTAATACAGACTTTATATTTGCGCCATAGCAATATTTCTACCTATGAGAAATTCTAAAGCCATTTGAAGAATTAATTAATTAGTTTGGAAGTTGAATTTAGGCTATAGGTGGGGAAGGGATTTATATTCCACTTTTCCATTCAGGGGTTGAAAGTGGTATACATGGCTCCTTCTGTTTCCCCTTTTTTTACATACAACAATCCTGTGAGGTAGGTTGGGCTGAGAGGGCGTGACAGGCCCCAAATCATCCACTGAGCTTCTGTGGCTGATTTATGCATCCATGCCCAGGAGAGCATAATCTTTGGTGGAACAATTGTCCTCTGTACTATTAAAGATCATCAATGCAAAAACCTGTGCTATTATCCCATATGTATAATACCGAGAGTCCATGAAGAATACTGACATGTCATTTTCTTGTGATTCTTTTATTCATTTAGAACAAAACAAATGATATTGATCTTTTTTTTAAAAAAAAAAGTAATGCTTTTATTCTGTTTGCTTTTTTTAATTTATTTATCCATTTCTTCATTCTTAGGCCAGCTACAGAAAGAATTCAAAACTTTTTATCCAGGGTTCCCAGGAGCTCATGTTTCTATACAATTTAGGCACATACCAGATTAGCCACAGCAATGTTACATCATGCCCTTGAAAAATTACGTTAAATATCTATGTGATGAATGCACATGAGCCAGGACAATACATGAAATAATGAAGTGTGTTCTTCCACAATTGTTGTGTAACATACAGAAATTTATTTTCATAAGTAAATATTCCTGTAGAATACAGTAATGGTTTCTGGTGAATATATATTGCATAGGCTGAAGATACAAGACTGATTGTAAATTTTAACTCCGTGAAGCAAATAATATCAAATTTAAGTTCTTATGCTAGTAGTCTATGAAAGTTATTACCACTAATTTTCATCTTAAAATAATTATGTATGAAGTGATTGTATAATCTTACAAAATAAATAGACAAGAGATATAAATTGCAATGGCAAGAATACATTGACGATCAATCTAAAAATTGGTTGTTGCTCCCAAGGGGCTATTCATTTGGCTTCCCTTTCTTTTTACATATTCCCTTTCTGTCAGTTTTGTTTTAATTTGTGCTTGTGTATATATCTGTATAAGAAAATTGTTTATAGAAATAAGATTGGGTCAATTAATTAGGAAGCAGGGTGCCTTATTTTCCAGTTAATTTATTTTAACTTATATCTGTTAACTCAATGAATACTTTTTTCCCTGTTTTTCTTTCGCTATTTATTCACACACACACACACACACACACACACACACACACACACACACACCCCAACATATCTATATTTACCATTAGGCAGCTGTATCGGATAGGAGGGGAGAATCCCAAGAATGGTTTTACTTGCATTGTGGGTTGATTATAGCGATAAGAAAAAGCATTCTGTACACAAAGGATTCTGAACATGGTACAACTAGTTGTAGATGGTCCAGGTCTAGATCAGATATTAATGTTGTGCCAGTTGTATCTGGAAGTGACAGACAGCAAGTAAAGCTAAAGACATCACCAGGGCCATCAGCTAAGAGAAGCTAGAGAAAGGGAGACAATGGAAAGTTGGGTTTATCAGTTCACATGCCATATGAAGGAGAAGAGGATGTGGGTTTCAATTACCTTCGCTACTGGTTCGCTATTGGGAGTGCGCACGCGCACAGTGCTTCTACGCATGCACAGAGAAGTCCGGGCGGGTGGGCGGAGCCTCCAGCCGCCACTACCGGTTTGCCCGAACCAGGGCAAACCGGTAGCAACCCACCACTGAGTGCTTCCCTATGCTCTCCATAAGGTAGAATCAAAATGTTCTGTGTTTGGTTCTGCTGAACTGCAGCTTCTCCATAGTGGGTGGAGCTAGCATCCAGGAATGGATTGACCTCATCCATTCAGCATGTAGGATGGAGTCTGTTAAAGTTGAAAGCTCCGCCTCTGTTGCCGGGACTCCCAGCTTCGACTCAGTCCTCAGACTGGATGGACGTGGCCATTCTTTCTCCCATTCCTGTTTGCTACCTTGTGGAATTCATTACAGCTTCATTCCTTCTGTGAGTTTTTCCCCAGCTGACTCATTCTCCATCGAGAGTCGCTGGGTTGATCGCGGCACCGAGTCTTGGCTCAAGCCGCGGCAGCCGCTAAGGAAGATGAAGGTCCTCTTCGTTTTGTTCCAACCGATCTCCCTGAGACAAAAGGTGACACCGTTGATTGACTGTAGGCAGGTGGATTCGGAGTACCATCGACAAGGCGTACGACCTTCAATCACTGCCACGACCTGCTCGCGTGATGGCACATTCTACATCGGCGGCTTGGGCTACTCAAGCCTCACTCGAGGAGGTCTGCAGGGTGGCGACTTGGTCTTCACCTTTGCCGTTTGTACGCCACTACAAGCTGGACATCTTTGCATCGGCCGAAGTGGCGTTTGGACAACGGGTCCTGCAAAGGGTCCATGCAGGGGGAGCCACAACGGACCAGAAAAGTGCCCACCCATAGGACAGCCAGCTTTGGTATGTCCCATTCCTAGATGCTAGCTCCACCCACTATGGAGAAGGGGCGTTGGTCTTACCTGATACGCTCCTTCTCATAGGGTGGAGCTAGCATCCAGCCCCACCCAAAGATTGCCTGGCCCGTGCGTGTTGGCTGAGTTTTTGATGGTGACGGATCCATGCCTGACGGGAGAACCTTTAGAGACATTGCCACGTCGAGTCTGTTTCTTCGGCTTCATTGAAGCTGGAAGTCCCAGCAACAGAGGTGGAGCTTTCAACTTTAACAGACTCAGTCCTACATGCTGAATAGATGAGGTCAACCCATTCCTGGATGCTAGCTCCACCCTTCGAGAAGGAGCATATCAGGTAAGACCAACGGCCCTTTTCCTTGGGATGGTTCAGCAGAGCTCCCAAAGCACAATTATCTTCATTTCAGGTTCACATCAAAATATACTTCCAGTTTAACTCAAAGTTAATGAGGTAAAAATTGGGCATGGCACAGACTAGTTCTTTTTCTCGTGTGTCTTTTTTTTTTACTTACTTTTTTTTTTACCCTTGGTGATGCTTCTTCACCAAGTGCCCTTGCTAATTGCCATACTTTAGGCAGTTAAAGAACATTTAAGATTGGGCTTTCATTGGGCTTTGGTCAGTCATAATAGAGCTGGAAGGGATCTCGGAGGTCTTCTAGTTCAACCCCCTGCTCAAGCAGGAGACCCTATACCATTTCAGATAGGTGGCTGTCCTGTCTCTTCTTAAAAACCTCCAGTGATGAAGCACCCACAACTTCCGAAGAGAAGCTGTTCCACTGGTTAATTGTCCTCACTGTTAGAAAGTTTCTCCTTAATTCCAGGTTGCTTGTCTCTTTGATTAGTTTCCATCCATTGTTTCTTGTCCTGCCATCAGGTGCTTTGGAAAATAAGTCATCCTCCCCTTTGTTGCAGTTTCCATGTGTAGAATGCACCCGTATCCCCTTATTGTCGGTTATCTGAATCTAGCATCTTCAAAAATATCAAGTGATGTGTTTTTTGAAACTTCTAAAAATATTTTTGACTGCACATTTTTATGATGCTTTCAAATGCCATTTTAATAGAGATGGTATACTGTACTGCATTACAGTTGGTCACATTTATATTGAAATTTAGTTTGTTATAAGCTATTTTTGGAAATTAAAGAGAGGTATTTTCTAACTTGATACTTTATGAATCCCTAAAACCATATAGAAACGTTGACGCCTGAATATCCTTTTATGAGCAGTAAAGTTTTAGTTCCTTTGCATGCCTTTTCTCTACATTGCACTCAACATATAATGAATCATTGACAGGCTTCATTTAATAAACTGGTTCCAAATTTATGCTTGCTCTTCATGCAGATACACAGTTCATTCTCCATTGGAGGTTGAAGCCAGCATTCAGTGAGGGGGTTGTCCACAGCCAATCACATCAAGGGCTGAGTCTGTCAATCAAAACTGAGCCTCTGTCCTCCTCCTCCTTGGATATTGGCCCAGTTTAGACTCAGCCCTTCAAAAAGGCTAGACGTGGATTTACATCTCTCTGACTGCTGACTTCAACTGTAAGTTTAAAATATATATATATATAAAAAAAAAAAGGAGAAAAAGAAAACTATTTAAAATAAACAAGCCCTTAGAAAATGCTGTTTTCCCAGTCCCAGGCCTTAACAATATGCCACTTGTGGCCGTTAAGTGCCTTCGTTCCAGCTAGTTCCCCCCCCTCTCTCTTCCTTAATATCAAGCCGCGAATGGCTTACAGAGCCTAAAGTGGGGGGGAAAGTTATTTTCCATCGGCCGGTGCTTGCACTCCGATGAGTGCTGGAGGGACAAAATCCCTTGCCAAGCCTCCTGGGAGCACAGGAGCAAGGGGAACGGCGAGAGCGATCAAATAATAGCCAAATTTGGAGAGTCCGACCTCGCAACTGCCTAATTTCGCTCTAGCGGCTCGGCGGAGCGCATTCTGAGCTCTGCGCCGAGCCGCCTTTTCAAATCGCCGATTTTCCCGCCTTTGGGGCGGGCGCCATTTTGGGAGCGCAGCGTCATCGAGCTACGTGCGCAGGGCTTAAAATTGCTGAGGCACGATGGCGGAGACTGCAAGAGCTCCGGCGAAGACGAAGAGGACCCAATCAAAAACCCAGAAAGGGCCTGATCCCGGGGAGGAAATCACTCCGGCCCCGATGGAAGATAAACAGCCTAAATCAGCCCAAGGGTCTAAAGCTGCAGAAAGGGATGAGAGGAGGCGCGATCGAGCGCTGCAGTGCATAGTGGACAGGGCCGATCAACAGGGGGAAGCCATGGCACCCCCACAGCACCAGGTAGTGGTCCAGGCTCAAGTCCACAACCTGGATGCCCCTGCACCTAACCTATTAGACCCCAATGTCTGGGGAGAAGGGGGCCTACTCTCATCTGCCCAGGGTAATCCCCAGGAAATTGCCTCTGCCTTTGGGCCTGATATTCCTGTGGCCTCGGTTCCCACCATAGATTGGGCACAGGCAGCTAGACCCCCTGCTAGTGTGGCCTCCAGCTCCTTGATTTCTCAGGCAGGACCCTCACATCAGCCTGACCAGCCAAGCTGGCAGATGGTCATGGCAGCAACTGTGCAACAGTGCCTAGCTGGATTCCAGCAAATCCAGGCATCTGCCCAGGCCATTCCATCCAGGCCTTCTAGTCAAGCACATTCTCAGTCCCTCAGGGGGGCAGCCATTGCTGAAGACTCTTCTGAAGATTCCAGTGAAGATATCAGACCTGCCACCCTGGAAGAGGGTGAGTGCGATCCCACAGCACTGTCAGAGGATGAAGGCCTCGCTCCAGAACAACCCACTTCAGTGGGCTTATTCCCACCTGCCTTATTCAAGTCATTACTACATAAGGCTAGGAATGTAGCTGGCCTACCCTCAGCTCCCGTAACAGCAGATGCTGCGACTTCTTCAACCAAAGTTCCGGTTTTTGAGGAACAAGTGACAGAGCTGGATGTTATTCCAGCGCCCAAGATATTCCTGGATAACGTGCAGCGGCAGTTCGTGGCTCCAACCTCAGGACCAATGCCTTCCGCGCAGGACAAGCGATTCTTTAATACGGCGGCTGAACTGACGGGTCTGCTCTCCCCTCCATCGGTGGACGTCCCGGTAGCTGCGCTCCACTCTCCAAATCCCATTCCGGGCGAAGCTGAGGAGCTCCTGAAACCGGATGATCGACGGCTAGAACAACTCCTGCTTAAATCCCACCATGCCTCGGCCTGGGCGGTTCGCGCTTCCTGTTCTGCATCCTTCTTTGCCAGATCGTCGCTCTTGTGGCTGCGCCAGCTCCAGGAACTGATCCCCTCATCAGAACTTCGCATTCATCAAGACCTCAACAAAGTCATAGCTGCAACTCAATTTACTGCTGACGCTACACTCAGGGCAGCACGCTTTTCTTCAAAGTCCATTGCGGCTGCCACGGCAGGTCGCAGGGTGAACTGGCTCAAGAACTGGACTGCCGATGCTCGCCAAAAATGGCGCCTGGCTTCTAAGCCGATTGGGGGCCAATCCCTTTTTGGGGAGGTTTTAGATCCACTACTGGTGGAGTCTAAAGATCGTAGGAAGGTCCTTCCAACTTATAACAAAAAAGGTTCTTTCCGTCATAACCCATATCCTAGGCGGCCCTTTCGATCGGCTGACCAGGGTTCCAATCTGCCCCGAACCCCAGGTCAGTATGGCCAGAGGTCCTTTTACCAGGATAGATCGGCCAGGGGCAGATCTTACAAACGTCCCTATAAGGGATGGGGTAACAAGTTTTCCAGGCGAGGCAAGTAATTTATTTCAGGAATTCCCTATTGGAGGTAGACTAGCCAGGTTTGCAGATACCTGGGAAGAATCCACTCAGGACGCCTGGGTTAGACAAACTATCCGTTTTGGGTTATCATTGGAATTTTGGTCACAGCCCACTCCAAGTTTTATTCCCTGTCACGTTTCCGGAGTTCCAGAAAAACGCAGGTTAATGGAACAGGCCATTCGCCATCTCCTAGAGATTAGAGCCATTGAACCGGTACCTAGGGAACAAAGAGGAGCAGGAGTATATTCAATACTTTTTCTGGTTCCAAAACCCTCGGGGGATTGGCGACCTATACTTGATCTCAAAAGGTTAAACCAGTTTGTTAAATATCGCAAATTCAAAATGCAGTCCCTGCGTTCCATCCTCAGGGGTATCCATAGAGCTGACTATCTGGTCTCCCTAGATCTTTCCGAAGCATATCTCCACATCCCCATAGCACCTGCCGACAGGCAGTTTCTCCGTTTCTGTCTTGCTGGAAGACACTTCCAGTATAGAGCACTCCCCTTTGGCCTCTCCTCAGCCCCTCGAGTCTTTACAAAGGTCTTGGCGGCTTTGGAGGCTCACCTTCGTTCCCTAGGAATTCGGGTACAGTGCTACCTGGACGACATTCTTCTTCAGGCTTCGTCCAGGTCCTTGGCAGAGCGCCATGTGCAAGTCGTGCTGGACGTGCTCCAACGACATGGCTTCTCGGTCAACTACAGTAAGAGCTGTCTGGTTCCTAGTACCTCAATTCTTCATTTGGGCTCAATTATTGATTCCCAGCAGTGCAAAGTTTTCCTATCCCCCGAGCGGCAGGACAGCATCAGGGTCATCATAGCTAACATCAACCGCTGTCCCTCAGTTTCTCTAGGCCTGTTGGCCACGCTGCTGGGGAAAATGATATCGTGCATCGATATCGTGCCCTGGGCACGGTTGCACTCCCGTAGATTGCAGTGGTTCTTACTTCCCCTTATACCCCCGGGTCAGTCCCCTCCTGCAGTTTGGGTTCGTTTGCCCTCTCAGGTTAGACAATCCCTAGTTTGGTGGACATCCTCAGCCTTGGAAGAAGGTTCTTCTTTCCTCCTACCAGATAGAATTACAGTAACCACAGATGCCAGCCTCTCAGGCTGGGGGGCACATATTCAGGGCCAACTGGCACAGGGTACCTGGTCTAGGGAGGAATCAAATTGTCCTATTAACCTACTAGAACTGCGCACTATCCGTTTAGCGTTAAAGAGTTTTAAATCTAGGATAGAAGGTTCCCATGTGTTGGTCCTCACCGACAACGTCACGGCCAAAGCTCATGTTAATAGACAGGGGGGAACACGCTCAGCGGCCCTGTTAGAAGAGGCCTTGTCCCTGGGTCTGTGGGCAGAGAAACACCTTATTTCCCTTTCAGCAGAATATATTTCAGGGGAAGCCAACAAGCAGGCTGATTGGCTCAGCCGTCGGGATTTAGACCAGACCGAATGGCAGCTACATCCAGGGGTGTTTCAGGAGATTGTTCATAGATTTGGTGTACCTTTAATTGATCTGTTTGCTACCCCACAGAATGCACAGCTCAGCCGGTTCTACTCTCGCTTCCCGACGGAAGGCGCAGAAGCAGTCGACGCCCTGCGCTCACCTTGGCCCCAGGGACTCCTGTACGCCTTCCCTCCCCTCCCTCTGCTATCCAGGGTCATCCAGAAAGTATTAAAACATTCTGCGGAGGTGATTTTAATTGCCCCTCACTGGCCACGCAGGGTTTGGTTCGGGGATCTCTTTTTCCTGTCCCAAGGGCACCCGTGGAGACTGCCTCCCCTTCCGGATCTGCTCCAACAGGGGGAAGTGGTCTACCCAGACCCGCAGTGGTTACGCTTGACCGCATGGCGGTTGAGCGGGAGGTCCTAAAGCGACAACACTATGATCTGGACACCATTGAAGTCATCTTGGCCTCCAGGCGCCCTTCCACTAACAGAGTGTATCAACACACCTGGAAGGCTTTTTGTGAGTGGTGCAACCTAGAGGGTATTTCCCCTCTTTATGTGCCCATTCCTCTCCTACTTCGCTTCCTTAAGAAAGGATTAAATTTGGGCTTGACCCCTAACACCCTTAGACGCCAACTGGCGGCACTCTCCACAGTTCTTTCTTGTCCAAATTGCCCCTCCCTGGCACATGTGCCCACGGTGCATAGGTTCCTTAAAGGAGCCTCTAACATCTGCCCGCCAGTCGTGCACCGTTTCCCCACATGGGACCTACCTCTGGTCCTGGAAGCCCTGACAGGTCCCCCATTTGAACCGTTAAGAGAGGCGCCCCTCAGCCTACTATCTTACAAGGTAGCTTTCCTCGTGGCTATTACATCAGCCAGACGTATCTCCGAGCTCTCAGCTCTCTCTATTCGGCAGGACCTTTGCATTTTCCATCCAGACAGGGTGGTCCTCCGTCTAGACCCTTCCTTCCTTCCCAAAGTGAATTCCTTGTTTCACCGTTCCCAGGAAATCGTTCTCCCGTCCTTCTGTGACCACCCACGGCATCCAAGAGAGCGTCAGTGGCATACTCTGGACGTGAGGCGAGCCTTGAAAGCTTATATCAAACGTACCTCGGCCTTTCGTAAATCAGAGGCCTTGTTTGTTGCCTTCCTTCCCCGTTCCATGGGGCTTAAGGTTTCATCCCCTACCATAGGGAGGTGGATCAGGGCCACGATTACCAGAGCTTATACCTCAGCTGGAAAGCCGGTACCAGAGGCTATCACGGCCCATTCCACCCGCAGCGCCGCTACATCAGCTGCATGGAAGACTCGGGCTTCACTTGAAGAAGTGTGTAGGGCTGCTACTTGGGTTTCCCCCACTCAGTTTATACGCCATTATAAAATTGATTCTTATGCTTCTACAGAGGCAGCCTTCGGCAGGCGAGTGCTTCATCAGGTTACTGTGCCTCTGTCCTAGTAGAGACTGGGGAGCAGTGGTTGCTTAGTTGCCCTCCCTCGGGACTCATAGCTTGGGTATGTCCCTCACTGAATGCTGGCTTCAACCTCCAATGGAGAATGGGCGTTTACTTATCTGTTGATACGCCCGTTCTCGTTGGTTGAAGCCAGCATTCAGGCCCTCCCTTCTGTTTTTTGGTTATTATTGAATACGTTCTACACTGTTCTTGCACTGTTACTTGTGGTTCTAATAAATCAGCTTTTGTTACTTCATTCAGCAGTCTGAGGTGTGGCTTACTTACATTGGTGCGGTGTATTCTTTTTTATTCGGTTAACACTGTTCCTTTCCACGTCAAGTCTGTCTTTCAGCTTCGTCTAAACTGGGCCAATATCCAAGGAGGAGGAGGACAGAGGCTCAGTTTTGATTGACAGACTCAGCCCTTGATGTGATTGGCTGTGGACAACCCCCTCACTGAATGCTGGCTTCAACCAACGAGAACGGGCGTATCAACAGGTAAGTAAACGCCCATTTTCTGTTTGTTTAAAGTGTTACTGTAACAAGTCCCTCAGTGCTAAGGGTGTTGCCACACCAAATGACCACTGTGTTGGCTCCTGTTCCCAACCATGAAGTAATCTTGTATTGTTTCCAAGTTGATTATTTTATTTCTCAAATTGCTTTTTTGCTTTACTGGAAGGAACTTGCCCTGAGAAGTGTGTGGTGCATTTTCCACCTGCACTTTCACATTAGGCACAACACAGCTCAAGACTATAGAAGGAAAACCTAGCTTTATCTTTAGGAATTAGTTTGCAACAGATATTTCACCACATAACACAACCTGATAAGCATTTTTATAGCAGGCAAGCCATATACGGGAACGTCTCATTTTATAACCATTTGTTCAGCGACTGTTTGAAGTTATAGCAGTGCTGAACAAATTGTACTTACCCTGCACCAAAAATTACAGTGACAGCAGCACCTACATGGTCATGTGATCAAAATTCAGATGCTTGGTAGCCCACCCGCACTTAGGATCTCAGAGGACTTAGAGATTGGACAATTCCCCCATCTCTCATCTCCCACCTCCCATCTTCTCTTTTGGCTTCTCCTGCACTCTGCACTTCCAGCCACCCCATGCTTTGCTGCTGATCTTTGTCTTCTTGTTCCCGCTGCTGACAAAGCACACCTGGCCGGGCCCTTCGTGAAGCAGCTGCTGACTGAGCCAGGTTTTCTTGCTGATGTCACATTGCCCTTAAACAAATTGGCCCTCTCATAAGGTTTTGGAAGGCTTCTGAGGTAGAGTGGAGGCAGGGATGCTTTTCACTTACCTTCCCTACCGGTTTGTAAATGTGAGCGCGCATGCTTACTATGCTCGCAAGCACCACCTCTGTACATGCGCACAGCCTCCTGCGCATGCACTTTACTCATGCGCAAGCCTTCCGCACATGCACCTGGCCTCAAAAATGTGCACAAATAGGATAGCATAGAGCCAGGACGGGTGGGCGGGTCCACCTGTGATTTCTGCTACCAGTTCAGGCGAACCGGTCCGAACCAGCTGAATACCACCTCTGAGTGGAGGGTGTTCAGGACAGTTGGGACTGGAGCCATTAAGCCAAGCTGCAACTTCTTGGGTAGCATGCCAAAAAAAAAGTGCCAACTTTGGGAGAGTGCAGCAAGTAGCAGTGTAAGTGTCCTGTCCTAGGGCAAGCACACAGAGAGGTAGTTACAAAACTTTGCTAAATAGTAAAATAAATGAGCGGGAAGAAAAACGTCAAGCGCAAACACGCAGGCCCACCGGTAGAGAAACAAGTCTCCCAAAGTTAGCACGTTTCCTTAAAAAAGTTCCAATCCAAAACGCTGGACAGAAAAATGGTCCAAGAGTCAAAACTTTGTAGGAGGTTTATCAGCCATTCCAGATCCATAATCAAGGTTGGGAGGCTTGCAGGTGCAGTGAAGGTGCATGGAGTAGGAGTTTAGGGACGCTTATTGGCAAAGCAGAGGCTCTCTTAAAACAGAAGCAAGCTCCAGTGTTGCTCATTTGGAAAGGTGAGGCTCTTTCCTTGCAAGAAGCCTCACAGAGTTACTTATCCACTCCACGTGGCAAGTCCCTTGCGCTGGGAAAGAATGGCAGCTCAACTTCTCCCTCTTTAGAGACCGGCGACGGCTGTGCATGCTGGTTATTGGACAGCCCTCCCGCCTCTTCCAGCACCTGCTCACACAGTAGTTCATCCAGTAATTCTGGAAGTGACGACTGATCGTTGGTCCCTTCCTCTGAATGTCAGTAGGGGGCAGGATGGCCAGAAGGGTAGAGTTGGAGGAGAATTGATGGTTGGGAGAATGGAAGAGAGGCAGTCCCTTATCTTGGAAGAACTGAGGCTTGGGAGGGAATGGCTTGGATTGGGCTGGGTCCTCAGCTAATGATTGGTGGGTTTCAGTTAACAATAGCAATTTCGTTGTGTTTTATAACCGCATCACTTAGTGACAGAAATTTAGTCCTCGTTGCTATTGTAACACAATTACCTATATGTATTACCTGTTGTTGAATAGAATAGAATAGAATAGAATAGTTTTTTTTATTGGCCAAGTGTGATTGGACACACAAGGAATTTGTCTTGGTGCATATGCTCTCAGTGTACATAAAAGAAAAGATAAGTTCATCAAGAATCATAAGATACAACACTTAATGATAGTCCGGGTACAAATAAGCAATTAAATCATATTAGGAACCAGTCAATATAAATCGTAAGGATACAAGAAACAAAGTTACAGGCATACAGTCATTAGTGGGAGGAGATGGGTGATGGGAACGATGAGAAGATTAATAGTAGTGCAGACTTAGTAAATAGTTTGACAGTGTTGAGGGAATTATTTGTTTAGCAGAGTGATGGCGTTCGGGGGGGGGGGGACTTTTCTTGTGTCTAGTTCTGGTATGCAGTGCCCTATAGCGTCTTTTTGATGGTAGAAGTTGAAACAATTTATGTCCAGGATGCGAGGGGTCAGTAAATATTTTCACAGCCCTCTTTTTGACTCGTGCAGTATACAGGTCCTCAATGGAAGGCAGGTTGGCAGCAATTGTTTTTTCTGCAGTTCTGATTATCCTCTGAAGTCTGTGTCTGTCTTGTTGGGTTGCAGAACCAAACCAGACAGTTATAGAGGTGCAGATGACAGACTCAATAATTCCTCTGTAGAACTGTATCAGCAGCTCCTTGGCCAGTTTGAGCTTTCTGAGTTGGCACAGAAAGAACTATAGAAATCAAAACCAGTATATATGTGTCATTCTTGGGATTAAAATTCTAGGCCGCCTTCTTCCCAGTCTTGAGAATAAGAGATACTTGTTCAGTGTTCATATATTGTTTCTACCTGACTTAAGAATCACTCCAGTTTGCCTGGTTCAGTTTTTACGCCATTTCACGATTTATTAGAAGATAACATTGCTCTATTTATACAGCAGGAATAGTTCACTGTAGATTTAGGAATTTCTGATAATGTTTAATCTGACCAAGGAACTTGGATCCCAATTTAAATAGAGTTGTTGAACAAATTAAAATGTTATATATTATACTGCTAGTCAGTTCTCACATTGATAAAGAAACAAGCAGCTAACAAAACAATGAAGAAATGCAGCCTGCCCAGCCCTTAAAATAGCAGCAAACATCCTAACCCATTGCCAGCCACCATCACCACCACTGCCCTTGCTGTCGTAATATCTACAAATATCTTGTTTGAAAGTAAAACAATTGCAGGGATTTTTTGAGTTGTAACCTTATTGTTCTTTCTAATAAACATCATTATCCGATCTCTTTTAGACTTGCTTTTTAAATTAACTGTTTCCTAAGTTATTGAAGAAAACACTGTTCATAACACTCCCAAAGTCAAAACTGAATGAAATGCGCTACGGCTTAGTATAACGTATGAAGCTATTCTCAAAACCATTCTTTGATTAACAGCTGGAAAATAATCTGTGTACACTAAATTTTTATTGACCTGTATTGCATATTAAATATTATATAACATATGGATTAGAGTTGAAAATAATGTACATCGAGTTTCAGATATATTAAATAATTGTGTCTACATATATCTAAACTGCCTGACTGCCCTGTGGTTGGTTACAAAGGCAGGCTGTAAATCAAAATTGCAAATGTAAAAAGCATAAAAGAGATTAGGTCTAGAAAAAAAAGATATTTATATACAAAACATCTTCCTCTTGTGCTCAGGTCATTTAAGAGTGTCTTATTATCAAATTCTGAATAAAGAAATGTGATTATAGTAAAATATGCTTACAGTAAATCAAAGGGGAGACTTTAAAGTCTATGAAAACTATAGACAAAAAAGAGAAAAGATATAAGAAAAATGATAGGGCCTATTAGATCATCTCTCATAATGGCTTTTTAGATTTTTTTTTTAAATAATGTTTTTCAGAATTACTGGTTCTTGTTCCTGTTTTTGCCATTCCAGCCTCTACAAAATGCTGGATTTTGTGATGCTGTTGTTCATTATTTTCTACTAGGTAGTGTAATCTTGACAAAAGACAGTGAACCCCACAAAGGCCAGGCTAGTTTGTATGCTGTCTAAAATGCATACAGAAGCTATTTCTATTTTAACTCTGCAATGTATGTGTATCTATTTACCTATCTATAACAACATCTTAAAGATACTTGTGTTGTATAAATGTTCATAGAAAATTTTATGTCTATTGTGCTTTTCCATTTCCTGTCCTATATATTATATGCCCTAAAAAAAGTGTAAGCATTTTTTTTCAACAAAACTAAGCATATTTACTTACCACTTAACTCTTGACTTTGTTTCATTCTTGGTCTCCTTGAGTTTTTTGGTTTTTTTACACAGTGAAAAGGCAGATTCATGCCCTTAGGAATACTGCTTGTTCCTTAGTCATTTTGCAATGCCAAAACAAAAATAAAATAAGCTGGATGATCAAGTGCCTTCTCTTCCTAGTTCTTTATGCATTTATATATGCACACAGGATATATATGTATCTATACATACAATGTATAATATATATTTTATGTGCATGCATTTGTGTGGATGTATATATCTAGATATAAGTGATATATACAAATGATGTATAGTACATATTGACATTCACTATAATTGGTAAATGTCTACATTCTGTTAATACATATATACAGATTAATACTGATATGATTGAATATAACAATATTTCAATTGTATTTTTCTGTGTTTGTTTTATAATTTATATTTTTATTTGTTATAAGTCAGTTTGAGTATTGTATGACCAAAAAGGAAGGATACAAATTTAAAAATAAATGACATAAAACCACACATACATATATATAATTTGAGTTAAACATATCATCATTGCAGAGTCATTCTTTGCAAGTTATTTATTCTGGACGACCAGTATATGATTATTGAGGCAACACAGGTTCTTTAAACATAAGATTTTTTTTGGCTTGTAAACAGCCTAAACTGATAAACAAGACTTCTGGGCTTTTCAATTGGCTAAGCATCCCCGAATAATACAGGCTGAGAGAATTCCTATACTGTATAACTTGATCTTTCAAGAATAGTGTGATTCAATTTAAGATTAATTCCAAAATCATATTCAGTGCAAATAGTTTCTTAATCAAGAATTCTTCTATCTAAACCTCATCCCATTGCAACTTCTAGGCCGCCCACTGAAGAGTACTGTTCTTCTCTGGGAAAAGAGATAGAAGTGAATCTCTCCTGAAGAATAATAATTCTGACAACTCAGAACTATATAACGCAGAACTCAGGCAAGGTTGTTTTGGGGAAAATAGGAGGAAAAAGGTGTTTTGGATATATTTGCCAACTTGAGTTATTTGTAAAAGTAGTAAAGGTGACATACGAAATTAATTAATTAATTTCTCCAAATGAGTTTCCACTATTCGATCAAGGTAATGTAGAGGTAGTCCTTGAGTTATGAATGTAATGGAGTCTGCCTATTATAGTAGCAAATCATGAGAGTTATAAAGTGGGTCAGTCATATGACCAATCCAGTTTCACAACCTTTTTAATAACAAAACTTAAAATGCAGTTATGTGATTGTGGGTCACTGAAAATGGCTGTAAATATGGCTCAGTTGTTGAGTGCCCAAAGTACAGCAATGTGACTGGAGGAGGGGAGTACAATGTTGGAACTTTGAATCCATGTCATAAGTAGCCCCCAGGTAGGTCCATTAAAACTTTGAACTGTCACTAAACTTCCTGTTGGAAGTTGAAGACTACCTGTATATGGGTTTTTTCTAGCAGATTTCAATGTTTTTTCTTGACTAGTACTGAATGATGAGGCTTTAAAGATTTGCTTATAGATATGGGAAGATCAGTTTTTATTGCATTTTAGAGATAATGGTAAGTTATTAAAATTAAGAGGAGATAAAGAGAAGAAATTGGAACATGATATGAAGGGATTAAAGATTAAAATTTTCAATATGTTGTTTCTGGTAGCTAGCTCCTAATAGAGTTTTTCTTGATTAAGTTTGAATGGCGTACAACCATGGTGTTTGCAGCATCCCACAGTCACAGTATCTTTTGGATCATAGAACTGGAAGGGACTTTAGAGGTGTTTAATCCAACTCGCTGCCTAAGGCCGAGTTGGATTAAAGAGCCGAGGTGGCGCAGTGGTTAAAGTGCAGCACTGCAGGCTACTTCAGCTGACTGCTAGTTCAGCAGTTCAGCTGTTCAAATCTCACGGGCTCAAGGTTGACCCAGCCTTCCATCCTTCTGAGGTCGATAAAATGAGAACCCACATTGTAGGGGGCAATATGCTGACTCTGTAAACCGCTTAGAGAGGGCTGTAAAGCACTATGAAGCGGTATATAAGTCTAAGTGCTATTGCTATTGCTATTGCTAAGGCATCCAGACAAATGGCTATCCAATGTTTTCTTGAACACCTCCAGTGATGGAGCACCTACAGCTCCATGAGGCAAGCTATTCTATTGATTAATTAATTCTTATTGTCAGAAAAATTCTGCTCAATTCTATATTGGATCTGTCTTCAACAAGAGAGACTCTTTAAAACAGTCACCTGATCATCATTTGTAACCTTCACTGCTGGCTTCTGACAACCAAAATCAATGGCTGGCAGGAATGTGCAAGTTGTGTTACATTTGCTTAACAATGAATTCCCGGTCCCACTAATTAAGGACTACCTGTATTTAGTGAGCATATTTTAACTTAAACTACACGATTTCTCTACTTGTAATACTACATTCTATTTCTCTAAATTTATAACCATTTATAATATATAGCAATAGCACTTAGACTTATATAGCATTTCTTTTTTTTAAAAAAAATAATTTTTATTTTGTATATAAACATTAAAAATGACATACATACATTAAAGACGACAGTATATGTACACATGTACATATGAGCTTATATGGTAAACGTCTTCCAGTTATTCTCTTCTTTATATATTTTCTGTACAATTATATCTCTCTATATGTATTACCTTTCTATTTTGTTATTTATTTAACTATAAGTTACTTATAACTTGACAAGTATATACATGCGTTATAGTAAATATTCATATTTGTTATTTTGTTGATTAATGGGTTATGCAATATAATCTATCAGTCTAAACATTTCTATGATTTTATCTTTCCGTTTCTCTTTTCAAACCAATTATAAAAAAGATTCCACGTTTCAAAAAATTCTGAATTTTCTTTCTGTTTCAGTTCTAATGTTAGTTTGTCTAGTTCTGCGCATTCTAGGATTTTTTTTATTACTATGTTCTCTGTCGGTACGTCTCCTTGTTTCCAGTGTTGTGCCAATGTTATTCTTGCCGCTGTTAGTATGTGGGTTATGATATACCAGTGTTTCCTATCTATATTTTGTTCCACCATCCCTAATAAGAAAATTTCCGGCTTAAACATTATTTTTAAGTTGGTTATTTCTTGAAGCCAGGTATGTATTGTTTGCCAAAATCTTTTGGTTTTAGGACAGGTCCACCACATGTGGAAATATGTTCCATTTTTATTTGGGCACTTCCAGCATTTGGGGTTCATGTTTGCATACATTTTAGCCAGTCTCGCTGGAGGGAGATGCCATCTGTGGTACATTTTATACATGTTTTCCTTGTATGCGGTTGATTTGGTTATTTTTAAATTTTTAATCCAGTTTTCTTCCCAATGATCCAAATTTATTTCGTATCCAAAGTTTTTGTTCCAGCTGTTCAAATTCACTTTGACCTTTTCTTTTTCCATTTTACAAGTTATTAAAAATTTATATATTTTGGTTATCATCTTTTTTTCTGGTCCCAATAAGATTTTATCTAATTCTGATTTCTTTTTGGCTATTCCAAATTTTTTCTTGTCTTCCTGTATTCTATTTTTAATTTGATAGTATGGCCACCAGTCTATTCTAATTCCTTGTTCCCTAAGAATTTGAATTTCTTTTAAATTCCCTCGCTCATCTAATACTTCTTCATATTTAACCATTTTATGTATATCTGTTGTAGTGGGGTATGTGATTGCCTCCATAGGTGAGAACCATATTGGAATTTCTTTATACTGTTGGTGCTTTATTTTTTCCCATATATTGTATAGTGCCTCTCTAGTTTTGTGTTTTTGAAAGTAAGAATGAGTTTTGTGTTTCCCGTCCCATATAAAGCCATGCCATCCTACCTGTAGGTCATGTCCCTCGAGCGTTAATATTCTTTTATTGTTAATTTTGATCCAATCAGTTACCCACTGTAATGCTGCTGCTTGGTAGTAGATTTCCCATTCAGGAAGTCCAAAGCCCCCTCACTCTTTATTTTGTTGTAATTGTTTTAATTTAATTCTTGCCTTTTTCCCTGTCCAAATAAATTTCAATATCATTTTATTTAAGTTATTAAAATATTTTTTGTCTAATTTAATTGGTACCGTTTGAAACAGGTATAATAGTTTTGGTAATATAGACATTTTAATCGTCGAAATCCTCCCTATTAATGAAATGGGTAGTTTAGTCCATTTTTCCAAGTCCTTTTCTATTTTTTTATTCAGTTCTATATAATTATCCTTTTTAATTGTTGTACATTTGGCCGTTAATATTATACCTAAGTATTTAATTTTTTTGACGACTTGGATACCCAAATTTTCTTCTAACTCTTGAATTTGTTTCTTTGGCAGATTTTTTGTTATTATTTTGGTTTTATTTTTATTGATTTTTAGGCCTGCTACTTTTCCAAATTTATTTATTTCTGCTAATAGTCTTGGTCCCACCTCTATTGGACTTTCCATATTAAAAACCATATCATCTGCGAAGGCTTGGAGTTTGTACTCTTGTCCTCTAATTTTAAGTCCTTCAATGCTTGGATTCAGTCTAATTTGTTGTAGTAATGTTTCTAGTGTGAATATAAATAGCAAGGGGGACAGTGGGCATCCTTGTCTTACTCCTTTTTGAATATCCAATTTATCCGTTGTGTCTTGATTTATAATTATTTTAGCTGTTTGTTTTGAATATATAGCTCTAATCATCCTAATAAATTTGGGGCCAAAATTTGTGATCTCTAGTTTTTAATAAGAAAATCCCAATTTAGGTTATCGAATGCTTTTTGAGCGTCGAGGAACATGAGCACTACAGGTTTTCCTGGATTTACCTCGTAGTATTCTAATATATTTATAATTGTTCTCGTATTGTTTCTGATATTTCTATTGGGGAGGAAACCGTTTTGGTCAGGATGTATGTTTTTATTAATTATGTTTTTTAGCCTGTCTGCCATTATGGTCATAAAAATCTTATAATCCACATTCAAAAGGGAAATTGGCCTATAGTTCTGTATCTTTTGTTTTTCTGTTTTATCTTTTGGGATTAGGGATATAGTTGATTCTGCCCATGATTTTGGAATTTCTCCTTTATCTAAAACTTCATTGTATGTTATTAATATTAATTGTTTAAAGGAATTTTGTAATTGTTTGTAGAATTCCGCTGGTATACCATCTGGGCCTGGTGTTTTATTGTTTTTTTGTTTCTTTATAGCTTTTTCTAATTCTGAGAGTGTTATTTCTTCATCTAATGTATTTCTATCTGTTTCTATTATTGGTGTATCTTTTGCTTGTTGCAGATAGGTTTGTGTATCTTCTTCTCTTATTTCCTCTTTTTTATATAATTCTTTGAAATATTTAATTGTTATGTCTTTTTTGTCCTCTATTGTTGTTTTCAATTCACCATTTCCATCTTCTAGTTGTTGTATATGTCTTTCTTCTCTTTCTTTTCGTAATTTATAGGCCAGCCATCTACCTGGCTTATTGGCATTTTCAAAATAATTTTGCTTTGCTATTCTAATTTTCTGTGCCACCTCTTCTTGTGTCAATAGGTTAATTTTGTGCTAGTGCCTTTTCCTCTTTAATTTTCTCATTTAATGGTTCAGTTTGTTGTCTATACTCTAGTTCTCCCATTGTCTTTTGTAGCTCATTGATTTGTTTATTTTTGTTTTTATTTCTCCTTATGGTATATGTTGTAGTTAATCCTCTTATATATGCTTTTGCGGTATCCCATATATTTTGTGTTGTAGTTTCAGTATTCCAGTTTTCTTTCATGAAGAAGGCTAGTTCCTTTTCCATATAATTAATATAATCTTTTTCTTTTAATATCGTCTGATTCATGAACCATCTGTTGTTTACCCTTTTCCTCCCCTTTATTGTAAAAGCTACAGGGTTATGGTCCGCCCATATATTTGGTTTTATTTCAATTTCTTGTGTTTTATTCAATGTTTCTATATCTGCCCAGACCATATCTATCCTCGACCAGGAGTTTTGTGGGGTTGAATAATATGTATATTGATTTTTTTGTGGGTGGTTTTCCCTCCATACATCTCTAAGGTTCAGTTCCCTGGCCAAGTCAAAGAATTCACGTGGTAATATCTTTCTCTCATGGCATTTTTTATTTACTGATTTATAATCCAATTTATTATCTGGTACAGCATTAAAACCTCCCACAATACATATATTTCCTTTTTCTAATTTAACTATCTGTTCGTGGAGTTCTTTAAAGTATTCTTTTTGTTTGCTGTTCGGTGCATATATTATTATAAGTAACATTGTTTTTTGATTTATTGAGATTTCTATCATCAGTGTTCTACCTTCATTATCCTGAAATAATTGTTTTGGTTGCAACCAGTCCTTAATATATACTGCAATTCCTTTCTTTTTTGAATCATCCAGTGTTGTGAAGAGTTTCCCTAATTTTGGTACTTCTAATAGTTTTACATGTTCTTTTTTAACGTGTACTTCTTGTAGACAGATTATATCTAAATTTTGCTTTTGTAATTTGTTGAACGTTTGTCTTCTTTTAATCGGCGAATTAATTCCATTTATGTTAACTGATAGAATTTTGAGACTTATATAGCATTTCATAGTGCTTTACAGCCCCCTCTAAGCGGTTTACAGATTCAGCATATGTCCTCCCTCAGTCCGGATCCTCATTTTACCGACCTTGGAAGGATGGAAAGTTGAGTCAACCTTGAGCCAGTCACCGAAGTCCTGGCAGTGGGTTAGAATCAGCCTGTAATACTGCATTCTAACCACTGTGCCATTACGGCTCCTCTATTTATAATGTTTAAAAATACATTCAATTTAAGTAATACACTATTAATCACACTACTTCTGAAGTATTTATGCTTGCAAATAATGAATGATACTTTGGGGTTATTTCAGAATAACTTTCCCTCTGTTTTTTTGGGGGGGGGGGCATCATCTTTTCATGATTCCTTTCTGACAAGGAGGGAAAATTACAAACTTTTCACTCCCTGCCCCAGCAGCTTCCAAGCAACTTTTCTTTGATGGCCTTTGCTACTAAGCTGGCCTGTGTGGCTGTTCTGTACTGCACGATGCTGAAATAAAACTACTTTATTTTTGGCTCTGTAGTTTCATGGGAGCATGTCATTGCTGTCGCAGTTGCTTAGTTGGAACTGTTGCCACGTTTTCTGCTTTTGGCTGTTGCTGGGTTAGGATTGCTCTGTTGCTATGGCCTCTCAGCTGGTCACTGGAGGGATTGGATAGATTGCCTGTTGTTGGGTAGGCATTGTTGAGGAAGACTTTTGTAATTGCGCAGGGATTAGAATGCCATTCTGCAGGCTACTCCTGCTGCCTGCCGGCGCCAGCAGTTTGGCAGTTTGAATCTCACCAGGCTCAAGGTTGACTCAGCCTTCCATCCTTCCAAGGTCGGTTAAACAAGGACTCAGATCAGTGATGGCGAACCTTTTTTGGTTCGCGTGCCAAAAGGGGGGGGAATGCGGGGGATCACGTGTGTGCGTGCCCACACTCATAATTCCATGCACCCCCGCACATGCACGCATGACCCCCCCTGCTCCCAGCATGCAATGACATGCCCATTTTTCGCTCTCCCCAGGCTCCAGAGCCTTTCTAGGAGCCTGGGGAGGGCGAAAACGGCCTTCCCCACCCCCTCTGGAGGCTGGAAACAGCCTGTTTCCCGACTCCCAGTGGGCCCAGAAGGCCCGAAAATCAGCTGGCTAGTGCACACATGCACGCCGGACCTGAGCTCGCGTGCCCACCGATATGGCTCCGCGTGCCACTTCTGGCACCCGTGCCATAGGTTCGCCATCACGGACTCAGATGGTTGGGGGCAATATGCTGACTCTGTAAACCGCTTAGAGAGGGCTGCAAAGCACTGTGAAGCGGTATACAAGTCTTAAGTACTATTGCTGTTCAAGGCATGGTCAACAGCAAGAGCAGATAATTGGATGGTTTGGCTGCAAAAACTTAAATCAGCATAGCTCTTTATTATGTTTGTACAAGAAACTACATACCTTTTAATGGGAAACTACCAATATCAAGATTGTCCAAGTTTTCCAGATGGAGATGGCGAGCTTTGCTGAGAAGAGTTAAATTTTGTTCATAGTACACCTTAGTTAACCAAGAGGGATGGCAATCTCAATTGTGCTTTGCCTTTATGCATTGTACTAGGCCAGGGGTCCCCAAACTTGGCAACTTTAAGACTTGTGGACTTCCAACTCCCAGAATTCTCCATCCAGCTATGCTGGCTGGAGAATTCTGGGGAGTTGAAGTCCACAAGTCTTAAAGTTGCCAAGTTTGAAGACCTCTGTACTAGGCTTACTTTGGAAGCAGAATTTAGGACAGAGGACTTGCCTTTTGATAAGGATGAACTGTTTTACACAGAGATAGTCAGTAGTTCCTTTTGGATGTTCTTATCCACACTTTTGTTCAGGGGCTTGGTACGGTGCTCTTATTCTGAGCAATAGGCATATTTAGTCTACAGCTCCTGCTGATGTTTTTCACCACAGTGTATTTCCACATCCATCATTTGGTGACTAGTTTGATTGCAAGGTATGAGGTCACTACTGTATAACAGAGTGCCCGAGAATATCACATGGAATTTTGAAATAACCTTCTGCTGAGTTCCAGAGCACTTTTAGAATTGTGCTAGGAAATCTATCTCCTTTTGCTAAAAGAGCCAATGAGATTGGGTTAGATTAGATTGCCAGTTTCTATTCAGGATACATTGAAGTTCGTCATCTTTTTGAATTCTATTTTATAGTCTGATGCTGGTACATCTTGCAGTCTATGCAGAGTCCCACCTCTTGGTTAATATAGTAATTATGATGCGTGATTATTCTCAGCTGCTATGTATTCTTTTTGTATTGTCATTATTATTATTTTAAAATTTTGTTTGCTGCCTGGAGTCACTTGTCGAAGAGAAGGATTAGTGGGAACATAGTAGCTGGCTTCCAGTACTTGAGGGGCTGTCACAAAGAAGACTTGTTCTTTAGGACACCAGAAGGCAGGATAAGAAGTAATGGGTGGAAACTTATCTAAGACAGATCCAATCTAGGAGAAATTTTCTTACTGTGAGAGCAGTTAATCATAGCTTGACTCCTGGGGTTGTGGGTGTTCCATCACTGGAGGATAGACAAGACAAGGGTGGTCAAACTCTGGCCCACAGGCCGGATGCATCATACGCTGGCCATGCCCCCTCCCAGTTTAGTGAAGAGGGGAAAGTCCCGATACGTCATGTGATGCCACTGTGATGACATGAGTTTAACACCCCTGGACTAGACAACCATTTGATTGGGATGGTATAAGGCTCCTGCTTGAGCAGATGGTTGGACTAGAACAGTGATGGCGAACCTATGGCACGCGTGCCACAGGTGGCATGCGGAGCCATATCTGCCGGCACGCGAGCCGCTGCCCTAACTCAGCTCCAGTGTGCATGTGCGTGCCGGCCAGCTGATTTTCGGCTTTTGCGGAGGCTCTGGGAGGGCGTTGAGGGCCTCCAGAGGGTCTCCAGGGGGTGGTGGTAGAAGCCGTTTTCGCCCTTCCCAGGCTCCAAGAAAATCTCTGGAGCCTGGGGAGGGCGAAAAATGGGCCTACCGGGCCCACCCGAATTTGGGAAATGGGGGAGAGGGGGGATCGTGTCCGCATGCATGGGGGGGCGGGGCAGCACGGGGGAATCACACGTGCAGGGAGCAGGGGGGCATTGAATTATGGGTGTGGGCACTCGCATGTGCGCAATAGCATGCACGCGCATGCTTGTGGCACCCAAGGAAAAAAAGGTTCTCCATCACTGGACTAGAAGATCTCAAGGTCCTTCCAGCCTGTGATTCTATGAATCCTGTTATATCTTAGGCCATCTCTTCTGTGTCAGGAGATGTGTAATCCATTGACTACAAGGAAATGCAACATTTACTGGGATTTGGTCAGTTGCCTCTTCATCACCATTCGATGTTTTGACAGCCTCAATAGTGGTGAATTATTGTTGACTTACCAAGATTATCTATGCTTCTCAAAAGATTCCTGACCTGGCATTTCTTCACTTAGGAGAGTTGCATCTCTTCATTAAGATGGAGTTGCATCTCTCCACTGAGCAGATTCTCTGGTCTCTCAAAAAAAATCTTCCTTCGCTAAAGTTGAAATTTGCACAGCACTGAATGTGGAAAAGGACAGTTTAATCCTCTCCAATGTTAAAATCCTCATGTTTTAGTTTTCAGTTAATTTTGAAGCTTATGCTACTAAGTTTTTTTAGATACACAAAACGTATCTAAATTTGTAGGAACTGTACAAGTGGTGATTGCTGCTTATGTCTTAGGCTTATTTAATGAGAGAGTCTCTCTATGCCTGTTAATCCATTTTTATAAGAGTCAGTGTCCTACACTGGTGAATGAAATCTAAGCAAGTGTAGCCTTCTGTATGTTTGCTTGTTTGATTTATTCTTTTATTCTAGGATGTCATAACTCCCTCTCCTCCCATTTTTTTCTCCAGTGAGAAAAATTAGTTAGCTGATAGTGAACCTTGTCCTTGGTTCATTTGCAGTAGTTCATTTCCCTGAACACATTGGCATTCAGAACTCGTAAATCAGGTTTGCGGAAAATCACATTAATGGCCCATCTTATTGGTAAAAGGGAATGGGATGCAAAAAGTCAGATATCATTGCTATTCACAAGTCTTCGCTTCTCTGTCTAATGACCCTGGATTGACTCTACCTCTAGAATTGTAGCCATATCTCCACCATTGTTGTGATTCTCCATGCTTTCTTCTTGAATCAGATTTTTCAGTTGCTTTGTATCTGAGTTGCTCTTTGGACTGAGGGTCTTGTCAAGCATTATGTGTCCAGGTTTGTTGCCTCTAGCAAAAACAGGTCTCTAACTATGTTTTTGAAAGTTACTGTTTTTATGATTGCGAAAGACATTCTGCATTTCATTTTAAAGATTTGAAGCATGGGCATATATTAAAACATCCTCATTAAGTCATTACATAGGAGCAGGGGCGGGTTCCATTTTTTTTACTACCACTCTGTGGGCGTGGCTTATTTTGTGGGTGTGGCTTGCCAGCCATGTGATCGGGCGTGGGGCTCAGGAGCTTGGCAGCGGCCGGAGAAGCAGGGGGGCATTGCCTACCCGCAATGTGGCCCCCGCAGCGGGAGCAGCAAGACCGCGGCAGTGGTTCTTCTAGGAGGCTCCGTCCGGCCTGAATGCTTCTCCCCATTCGATGATCCTAGGCTCCTGCCGCCCATTCCCCCTCCCCTCAGCAGCTCGAGAAGCCTCGAACATGCGAAAATGCCTAGGATCATCACCGCACGTTCGTGGCTTCTCGGACTGCTGAAGGGAGGGGAATGGAGATAGCTCCTGCTGCCCGTTCTTTCAGCGACTCAAGCGCTCCCTCAGCCATCCTCCCCTGCTTGGACTCACTGTGGGGTAGGAAGGCAGCGCATGCGCAGTGCCAGAAGCTTGGCTTCTGGGCATGCGCAGAAGAATTTTTTAAAAAAAATTAAAAAATTTTTTAAAAAATGGCAGCGCCCAGGCACCGGCAACCAACCGCACCGGTACTGTGACATCACCAGCGGGCCACTACCAGTGCTATAGAGTGGACCGCACCAGTAGGAACCCACCACTGCATAGGAGGTGAACTTCTACCTAGCATCACAAACGTTTCTTAGGTTTTATTGATGTGGAAATTATTTGTATGAGCCTGTTTGTTTGAATTATCTTTGGTTTGCAGTTATTAAGTCTTCTCTGTTCTTAAAAAAAAATCCAATACAGATCTGCCACAATTACTTGCAAAGCAATATTGGTAGAGCAACATCTTGTCAGTATTTTTGACAGCAAAACAATTTCAGGCACAATTTATATTGAAAAGTCATGTCTCATTCAGCAATTTGTTAACCAATGGTGAATTGCAGTCATCAGTTATTGCAGTAGTCACCATTTTTATCTGGGTTGGCAGAGTCCCCTTATTCATCTCTGCTTCCTGGTTCTCATCAAATATATATTGAATAATGCTTACGTTGGCCTATGGAACAGCATCTTGAAAGTTTTGTGCAAAAGGAGTTGAAAATTTTTAGCTTGTTCTATTTGAAAAGGTATTTTTTTTCCTGTAGGAAAGGCTTTTCAGTTTGAAATGAGTGGATCCATAGTTTCTGTTACTTTACTTTCCAGTTGTCACTTATCTGTTCTTTCAGAAAGAGAAAAATTACACTTCCAGATTTTTTGCCCCAATGTAGTCTGAATTTCCTTTAGATTATTTGAATCAAGACAGAAGAATCACAGCATGCCGCAAAGAAAAAGCATTCACCCCCACCATAAATATGAGTAGGGGAAGGGTTGAATGCTGTCCCTGCCCCCCCCCTTTTTGTGGTCTTCAGAGCACCCAGAATTTCACCAGCCAATCTAATGCAAAATGCTGACTCACAGGATAGTTTTGGAAGTTTGCTTTGTAATAAGGTAGAATAGGAGATGTAATAGAATCTTGATAGGGCTATAATAATAGAATCTTAAGAACCTGCCAGCGTTTCCCTCTGTGTTCTCTTATATGATGCAGGATCAAGGGTGTGTGGGTATGTGCGTGTACGATATTTTGAATCTCTTCTACTTACCTCTTTCTCAAGATTTAGATTTCCTTTACTGTCTTTTATCTGCTAATGGCTTTCATGGGTGGAACTGTTTCTCAGGCTTCTCATCCATTGTTAGTTTGTTTTTGTTTCTTTGTTTTGTCCTTTTTGAACAAAAGTTACTGGATGTTGACCAGGCAGCAGTGTTTTGGTTTGGTATACTGTTCACGAGGACAGATATTTTGGGCTTTTGGAGTCTGCTTCTGGAAAATGAGGACTAGCTCACTCAGAGAGGAAATTATGCACATCAGCAAAAGACTGACTCCTTTCAGTTTTTCAACCTGCCATCAACTGTTGCTGAGAGTGAGATGGGTGGTCTCAACATTTAATAAACAGAAATAAATTTACTTATCCCTTTGATTAGTTGCACTGGAGAATTTGCCAGAGTTGAATCACTCAATTCTGGGAACCAGGTGGCCATTTTGCTGGTATCTTGGCTGTTGGGGCTGGCAACATATAACATTAATTTTGCAGGGCCTGCAATTGGCTTCCAATTTAAGGTTCACCTGTAAAACCTTCATGACCTAGTACCTGTAAGTCTGCCTGCTCCAACTGGAATCAAACAAACGCAGTGGATTCTCTGGGGAAATTATTATTATTATTATTATTATTATTATTATTATTATTATTATTATTATTATTATTATTATTATTATTATTATTATTATTATTATTATTATTATTATTATTATTATTATTTCACAAAAAAATGTAATACACAGCAAACGAGATTTATATGCTGGATTTCATATCACTATATCACAAGTCGAACACTTCCCAAGCGTCTAGGACTGTGTGATGTATTTTTGTATGATGCGTGCAGATCCAAGTATGGTGGCTTTTGCAACTGACAGATCGTGATTTTGTCAATGTTTATTGTTTTCAAATGCCGGTTAAGGTCTTTTGGCACAGCACCCAGTGTGCCGATTACCACTGGGACCACCTGTACTGGTTTATGCCAGAGTCATTGTAATTCGATTTTAAGGTCCTGATATCGGTTAAGTTTTTCTTGTTGTTTTTCATCAATTCGACTTTCACCTGGTATGGCGACCTCAATGATCCACACTTTTTTCTTTTCCACAATCATGAGGTCTGACGTATTATGTTCCAAAACCTTGTCAGTCTGAATTTGAAATAATAATAATAATAATAATAATAATAATAATAATAATAATAATAATAATAATAATAATAATAATAATAATAATTATTATTATTATTATTATTATTATTATTATTATTATTATTATTATTATTATTATTATTATTATTATTATTATTATTATTATTATTATTATTATTATTATTATTATTATTATTGCACCACACTTTTCAGATGTATGGGGGAAATGAAATTGAAGGTGTGGTTTTTCTGTTTTGGTTCCAGTGATTTGAATCCCCCCCCCCCCCCCCGGATATCAGGCTGAGTTCTTCCTTGTTGATTTTCAGAAAGATGCTGAAAATGGAGCTATTTCAGAAGGGATTCTCTTAATTTAAGAACTCTACTGTATTTCTTTTTTTGGGGGGGGGGTCTTCTCATTTGTTATTTGTAATTTTCAGAGTTTTTATTACAATGGATATAAGCCGGCTAAATAAATTTTAAAAAATTACCAGGACAATGACGACTTACTTTGTTTCTTTGGCTGTCATTTCCCAAAGGAAAAAAAAATATTAGTTACAGAATAACAGAATTGGGAGGGACTTTGGAGGATTTCTGGTCCAACCCCCTGCTCAAGCAGGAGACCCTATACCATTCTGGACAAATGCCTGTCCAATCTATTCTCAAAATCCTCCAATGATGGATCTCCCCAGAGGTAGAGGAAGAAGTATAGTAAGATAATCCCTAACATATCCTTGATTGTTCTTAATTGCTTTTCTGTTTTTACCGTGTGTATTGATAGCACAATAAGTACTGGAAAAAGAGCACCAACTGCCTATGTTTATCCCTGGTATCTTTGGTTTAGTTGCATATGGCCCCAATATCTGTCAGTTATACTTATCCTTCATTGAATACATTTTTCTTATGCTTCAATTGAAAACCAACTGAGAACTTTCTCCTCTCCTAGAGATCTTCCTTAAATTCTAACCTTCTGAAATATTTTGTTGTTTGTAAGAAATGCTGATACTTTTGATTTACTTCATGTATTAATGATCCATCTTTCTCTTCCTCTAGCATCAGCACAAGCCAGAAGCATTACTAAGCACAGAATTTCTCCCACCATCAATTCTACTTGGGAAAAGAGAAGCGTCATCATGTCTAATATTACCATTGATCCAGATGTCAAACCTGGTGAATATGTCATCAAGAGCCTCTTTACTGAGTTTGCTATTCAAGCTGAAAAGAAAATTGAAGTTGTAATGGCTGAACCTTTGGTGAGTTCTGTTATGCAGCCTTCTTTCAGTTTATGTTTTCCTTAAATTATTTAATCTTAATTTGGAAAAAGAACACCGAAAAGCTGTAATACACAATGAAGCTCTAGGAAATGTTAAATTTCCTCTCCTTTCTTATAGGAACAGATATTAAACTAACCACAAAAAAACATCCTATAGGCCCGTGATGGCGAAAAACGGCCCAACAGGAAGTTTGGAAACGAACTTCCGGTTGGCCCATTTTCGCTCTCCCCAGGCTTGAGGAGGCTTCCTCAAGCCTGGGGAGAGCGAAAACGGCCAAAAAGAAGGCCAAAAATCAGCTGGCCAGCGCGTGCACGCGCGCTGGAGCTGACACAGTGCAACGCCTCGCGTGCCTTCAGATATGGCTCCACGTGCCACCTGTGGCACGCGTGCCATAGGTTCGCCATCACGGGCTATAGGATGTTTTTTTGTGGTTAGTTTAATATTCTGTTCCTATTATATTGGAGGAAAGCATTTTTCTAAATAAAATGGCTTGTAATATCTAGAAGAAGCCTTACAAATGAAAATGTAACTTTAAACATAGAATATAAACTAGAGTGTTTTAGACATGCCACCAAAATGCCGTTTCCTCATTTTTGCCTATCTTGGTTACTGACAATTACAGGATTTTAAAAGAGAAATTATCTTTGTCAACATGAAATAATTCTTGAAACAAGGAAACTTAACTACCAGCTAGATATTCTTATCTCATTTAGTGAAGTATTAGAGAAGGGACATTAAATCCAGATATTTTTAGCTAACATGAATTAACTAGATTTAAATGTTGGCTGTCAAGGCTATTTTAATAGAAATACACTATTAATAATTGTTTCTTATAGGCTCTGAGCAGCTTTTAGTAACATTGAATATGATATTGAATATAACATTAATACAGTATATCTTGCTGGATCAGTTCTAAAGATTTGTTGAAGTTCAATTTTTGCTTCAGCAAGAATTTTCTCACTCTAAAAGAGCTATTTGGTGTTTCATAGTGGCAGTGTACAATTTTTCTTACATATAATATACATGCTAATTTTCATCTTTCCCACACTATTTTCTAGTCCTGGTTTTCTAGTGAATCATAATATAATTTTTTAATCTGATTAGCACTATTGCATTACAATATTCATTTGTTCTGAAATTTATTTGTACTCTTGGATCAACTTAAATCAACTTAATCACATATTTTTATTAAATATTCCCTTATACTATGAACTTTACTTTTTTGTTGAAATTTGGTGTTATTATATTTATGATTTTATTTTTGACTTGCAAAATAAGATGGGTCTATGTATAAACATTCTTAGCAACACCATTAAAATTTTATGTTGTATATAGTAAATGTATTTCCATATAGCATAGAGCTATATTTCAGAAATTAAATCTAGTTTGAATTATTTTATATTGGGTACATGTATAATACTTGTACTATATGTAATTCAATGCCTTATTCCTATTTTAGGAAAAACCCCTGTCTAGATCTCTTCAGAGAGGTGAAGATCTTCAGTTTGATCAGGTTGGTAAAATTTATTTTCAAAACATACAACCGTGTATTTGATAGGGTGTTTAAATAGGGTGCTGTGGTGGGTGCCTCTAGATACACCCACGTAACACCCATACTCCGCCAGCTGCATTGGCTGCCCATTGGTCTCCAGGTGCAATTCAAGGTGTTGATTATCATCTTTAAAGCCCTACATGGCTTAGGTCCCGTTTACCTCTGGGACTGCATCCTACCTCATACTTCCCTTCGACCGGTCAGGTCCCACAGAGTGGGTCTCCTCCAGGTCCCGTCAACCAAACAATGTCGGCTGGCGGGGCCTAGGGGGAAGGGCCTTCTCTGTGGGGGGCCCCGCTCTCTGGAACCAACTACCGCCAGAGATCTGAATTATCCCTACCTTGCTGGCCTTCCGAAAAGCCATTAAGACATGGCTTTTCCTGCAGGCGGGGTACTGAGACAATTTTACATCCTAAATCTCCCCCATGTATGTATGGTTTTATATGTTTTTATAATTTTTAATACTGTTTTTAAATTTTATATTGTTTAGTTGTTCTTCAAATGTTGTACGCCGCCCTGAGTCCGCAGGGAGTAGGGCGGCATATAAAAACACTAAATAAATAAAATAAATAAATAAATAGCAGAGGTCATAGAAATCCACTATGTACATTTCCTAGGGACATTTAAGTTGGTTGGCAGATTTTGTTGCACGAGTTGGCTAAAAGCAGGTTTCTGTGATATTTTATATTTGAAATATTTCAGAGTTTTTACTTAGTTTTGAAGTCTTTAGTTGCACCAAAGAAGATACAGTATTGCTGAAATGTTTGTGGACCTTTTTGAATTTCCAGTATTTCTGCACAAGTATTAGCTAAAATGTTATCTGTTTTCCACACAAGTCCTATAAATAGATAAAGAGAACCCAAGTAAATACATGAGTCAAAAACATTTTACTGATTCATTTGTTTATTGGAGAAAATGATGAAGAGTACATAAACTTTCTTATATCTTCTTATATCAAGTCTGTTTTTAATACCAACCTGGGATTCTATCACTGCCTAAATGTTAGCTACCAATAGAAAAACATGTTAACCTATAATTTAGAAGTTGTCAAATTGTGGATTGTGATCCTGCTGGGAGATAATTAGAATTCTTGAAAGAAGCCACAGGTTTTTTTTAAAAAAATTGCCTCAGGTATGGGTAATGAAACTCAGACTTTTGTGTGTTCCTATGTTACTGGTATTTTTCCACGTACTTTCTTTTCTTGGTTAAAATACAAGTATTCTTTAAATCACATATAAAGAATTCTACATTATAAATTATCAATAAAGAATTTTATATTCTTTAATTTATAAGATGTATAAATTATCGCTTTTCTGAGAAATATTTTTATGTCTCTGGCACCTGCACAAGTTGCTTTAGTAGTATATCAGTAGTGCTGAGAATATCTGTAGAAGGTTACAGGATTGTAAAGTCAGCGTGGTTCACTATTTTAAATGTCTGGACTTTCAGAATGGAAATGTTTCTGTTGGGGGAAGCATCATAGTATGTGAATCACGGTTTTCTACAGTTGCTGCTACACCAATCAAAAAGAAATGTGGAATGAGAAATGAGTTGCTGTCAAAAGAAGAAAGGTTGATCTTTTAAAAATCATGGGATATGTCATACAAATTCATTTATCTATTAAGAATCACAGTGCAGCGTTTGAGAATATAGATCTAGTATAATTTAGTGCAAAGTTTGGTGTTTAAGTTTGAATAAATATATGTTGAGATTTTTGCTACAGCATAAAAATGACAGATGATGCCATGGTGTTATAGCTGCACTACAGTTTGTACATCCACCCGCAAAATATCTAGAGAGAAGGTTTTGGAAAATATATTATGTAAACTATTTACTTTATGGAAACCCTTAATATTTTCTCTTGACAGTTGATAAGCTCTATGAGCTCAGTAGCAGAGCACTGTCTCCCCTCCTTATTACGCACCTTGTTTGACTGGTACAAACGCCAAAATGGAACTGAAGATGAATCTTATGAATATAGGCCTCGGTCCAGCACAAAGTCTAAGGGGTGAGTGCACTATAGTGATAAACACCTGTGGGTAATTGCATCCTCAAATTACATATTCCTTGAATAATTCAACATTTTATAAATGTCAGCTTTAATAACATGGTCTAAATGTATTAGGTTTGTCATCTGTCAACTCTAAATTCAACCCCAGTGCATCAGCTGTGGCTTACTGCCCATTCGGCTGGTTCTGCGAACCAGTAGCAGCGGGAGGCTCCGCCCACCCGCCTGGGATGTTTCTGCGTGCGGGCGCGCGCACGAACCGGTAGCAACGGGATTTAGAACCCACTACTGCAGTGCATACTCTCATATAGATTTGTCTTCAGCTTCACAATTAGATAAATAACAGATAATTCATATAGGTAGTCATAGTTGAATGGAATTAATAAAAGTGATATTATGATGAATGAAGTTAACTATGCAAGACCAGACCATTCTAGCCTGCAACTTAAAATTGCAGAAGACCAAAAATATTTTTTTTGGGGAAAAATTGATTTAAAGACGATAGTAAACTTTCTAAAAACAATAAAGCAGTACATGCGAATAGCCAGTCAGAGCTGATCAATTATTGATATAGCTACAGAAGGAAAATGTAAGCAACTTTAAAATCAGATACTCAGAAACAATTAGCAAATTATATACTGTAATTCCTTGCTCAGTTAAATATAGTAGCAGTTACTGACTTTCGCTTTAAATAGTAATCAATTGAGTATTTCTCTGAACTTAATTTCCTAATAGATTTTTTTCCTATTTGTTTCTTTTTGCTGCTGTCAGATTGTAAGGGCAGTATGGAATTCCAGGATGAAGATGGGCATTGGTGTAGAAAGATTTTGTGTGACTTTCTTGATTGTGTGCATATACATAAAAAGTTACATGTATTTCTGTTTGGAGAAAGGAGCTTGTCTTATGTCAAATATATCTGATATTTTTTGTTTCAGAGATGAGCAGCAACGAGAGAGAGATTATCTACTTGAACGAAGGGATTTAGCTGTAGATTTTATTTTTTGTTTAGTTTTAGTAGAAGTTCTAAAACAGGTAAGCTCTTTCATTTCTGCTACATATAAGCTATTTTTTTAAATTGCAAAAACAGCTAAATGTCTTTGTATTCTGCTTAGAAATGGAGTATAATACTGGAGTAGAAAGCTAGGGTTTTTTTTCCCCCTTACATTGTGCATTGTAAAATATAGTTCTATTAAAATGAAATCAATATTTCTGCGGGGGGAAAAGAGTTCAGAATTGTAGCACGTCATTTAATTTATTCAGATTCCAAATAAAAATATGCCCTTCTGTATATATTGCACATATGTTTATCCAATAACAGTGACAATTCACAAAAATGTCTAAGCCATAAAGATAAGCAGTACATGCCCTCTCTGTTACAGATACCTGTTCATCCAGTGCCTGACCCTTTAGTTCATGAAGTTCTAAATTTGGCTTTCAAGCACTTTAAACACAAGGAAGGGTAAGTATATTTAGGATACCAAATATCTTTAAATATTTCTGACTTATGATTGAGTACTGACTATTCCAGTATCTCAGAGAAGTTGCACTAATGCAGATGTTTTTGAGCTCAACTTGTTATTTACATTTTTTGCTAAACAACATCATGATTTAACAGATACCCCTCCCATTGACTTTGTTTAAATTTATTCCTTTAAAAAATTGTATAAAATTGAGGCCTGCAAAGGCCTGGATCTGACAAGAAAGAATATGCAACTACCTCTTCCTATCCTATATCGCAAAGTAATTGCATAATAAGTATTAAAATGCTGATTTAATAATATCTAAAATGTTACAATAGTTAATAAATAACCTGAATGGATAGAGTAAAATTAAGAGTCAACATTAGCAACGGTTAATATTCTGCCTAGATCAGTGATAGTGAACCTTTTTTGGCTCGGGTGCCAAAAGGGCATGCGCACTAGTGCGCACACGCATGCCCACACCCCTGCCCTCCCCCCATGAATGTGCATAACCCCCACGATGCCCCTCGCGCATGCGCACAACCCCCCGCGCTGCTCCCCGCGCATGCACACAGGCCTCATTGAAGCCTCCGGACTCCTGAAGCCTGGGGACGGCAACAAACGGGCCAATGGGCCAACCGGAAGCTCGGAAACGAACTTCCGGTTGGGCCATTTTCTGCCATCCCTAGGCTTCAGGAGGCTTTCCTAAAGCCTGGGAAGAGCGAAAACTAGGAAAAAGAACACAGAAAATCAGCTGCCAGCGCGCTCATGCGCGCTGGAGCTGACATAGGATAACGCCTCACGTGCCCTCAGATATGGCTCCGCATTCCACCTGTGAAACGTGTGCCATAGGTTCGCCATCACTGGCCTAGATGGTTTCAAATGTGGGAAATTTCCTCTATAATGATTACATGATTCTTGGGGCTGTTGCTATTTTGTAAAATTGAGTCTGATTCAAAATACACAACCACAACAAGTTATAATGGAAATTCAGGTCCCAATTGTGGTTGTACGTTGAGGACTACCTGTAAATTGTATCCTAATATCAAATTTGTGGTTTTTCTTTTCATTTAGGTATTCAGGGACCAACACTGGAAATGTCCATATCATTGCAGATTTATATGCAGAAGTGATAGGTGTTCTTGCCCAATCAAAGTAAGCAATTTCTTTTTCAAGATTCAAAAATTTCTTCTTTGCCACAAGTTTATATATAACTGTAAATGCTTAATTTTCACAGATAATGTGTTTTTTAGCATAACAAATAGTAACTATTAATATCTACTAATCAATTGTCACAGTGATAAATTGTTTTGCAAGTATCTCTCTTAACGAGTGCATTCACTTTGAGTATTTTCTTTTAAAATGTTTTTTCTTTCCTATCTCAAACACACAAGAATGGTTTTTGATATTTTTGATGATGTCACTGCTAAAAGTCAAATTGAGTTTGTCATATATCCTAATGTGATCTAATATGGCCCAGCATTGTTTGTATGGTTGTAACTGTAGTTTTAAAATGAGGGCAATTATTTTACTTTTTACGGGAAAACATTTGATCCATTCTTTTTGAAAATCTTGCTATTTTTTGACTTAGGTTTCAAGCTGTTAGAAAAAAATTTGTTACAGAACTAAAGGAACTGAGGCAAAAGGAACAGAGCCCTCATGTGGTACAAAGTATCATCAGCTTAATTATGGGGATGAAGTTTTTCAGAGTAAAAATGTATCCTGTGGAAGATTTTGAAGCATCATTTCAATTCATGCAGGTAAGCTATTTCATCATATTAATAGTTAGGATCCTTCCTTAGTTTATACTTTACAGGATACACGAATGCAGGCTGTTGCTATATAGTTCCTAAAATTAAGTAGAAAAAGAAATAAAGCATAGTAAAGTGGAGACAGAGTTAAAAGAACATGGAAATGTTTTAAGTATATGGTTTTTCCAGTCGGATCTCCAGGGGGATGATACAGAAAAATATCTCTTCCTAGGCCCCATTAGATAGTACTTTTCACCAGTTTGGATCAGAACATGCGTCTCCTGCTATATCAAATGGGATCCAGGAAAGGTGGTCCCTCAAATAACCCAGTCCCATACTAAGAAGGGATTATGATGTTACAAATTATACTATCACCTTGAATTGAACATAGAAACATTCTGGTAACCAGTGCAACTCATGGGGTAGAGGTGTGACGTGCTAGATCAGGGGTGTCAAACTGGATTTCTTCGAGGGCCGGACCAGCATTGTAGTTCTCCATGGGCAGGCGGGGAAGGGAGCGTTGGGAGGGGGGAGACAGGACGCCTCCTGCAGCACTTTACCGGCCAAAACGGGCCGCGGAGGCCTGCACACAGCCTGTTTGGCCAGCAGAGGCACTGCGGGCTGGTACTTTGATATTTCCAGGCCAGCCCCATGGGTCAGATTTAAGCACCCCACGGGCCGAATGAGGCCCACGGGCCTTGAGTTTGTCACCCCTGTGCTAGATAGTTGAAATTTCTTCAGCATTTAAAAAGTTAAAAGAAAACCAGCAGATTAAACCTAAATTGGAAAAGTCCTGATTATCAACACAAAGCTAATAAACTTTCCCCTACCTGATTATCAGCTCAAAGCTGTTGGCTAGGAATTCTTTTTTTTTTTTTGTACAAATTTTTTTATTTTCTCCATCACTTCATATACAATTCGATACACATATTGTTGGCTAGGAATTCTTGAATTCTAATCCTAACATATCTGAAATAAAATTCAGATTACGTAGTGTTTTACATATTTATTTCCTGTAAAGAATGTTAACATATAACCCACTACAACTACTAATCTAATGATTTATGCATGGTAACTAATGAATATCCCCCCAAAAAAGGAATGATAGGCATATTATATGGGGAAAAACAGAAAGACAGTCTATGGAGAAATCTAAATTCAAAGAAAATTAACCATATGTAGTCCTCTGGGAATGTGTGGATGAAGTTGACTTTAAAAAATTCTTCTTGGTTTCTCATAAGTTTCCAAATAGGATTTTAATCTTGAGTTCTGGGAAGTACTTCCTGAATGCATGTATCCATAGCTAGAGATTGGCTATAAATTCTTGAATTGCATCATAAGGAGCAAAAATAGTGATGGAAAGCCAATCATTTGGAAAGTTTCAACAATTTGGTCTTTTCAATGATATTCCAAAAAAGGGACAGTTTCTTTCTTCAGCTATTTGTCCCAACATCTTTCTCTTTGTCAACAATTGAAATCAGTGTAGAACAGAAGAACATTGTGGTCCACTCTACTCAGGGGTGGGTTCCTCCAGGTTCGGACTGGATTGCCCAAACTGGTAGCGACCCGCTGGTGACGTCACGGATCCGGTTTAGTCGGTGCCAGTCCGTGGGCGCCATCTATTTTTTGGAATTTTTTCCGAATTTTTTCCTGTTTGGAAGTTTTTTCCTCTGCTGCTGCTTGAAAAAGGGCCCTCCCGCCCACTCCCCCAGTTATACTTACCTTTATTCCTTCGCCTGAAGCACAGCTGATCAGCTCCTCAGCTGTGTTTTGGGCTGATTATAGCTACTGAGCATGCGCGGAAGCAGAATTGCACGCGATGCGAACCGGTGGCGAAGGTAAGTGGAACCCACCCCTGACTCTACTTAATCTTCAGAAAGGAAAGCAAACAAGCTGAAGTATAATTACTTGCTTATAACATAATTAACTACTTTGATAGTAATCTTGAGGCATTACATCCCTAGGTAAAATTTTGGAAGCCAACATTTGGCTATGTATGACATTTTGCATGCTGAAACTATATAGGATTTTTCCCTCTGAAAAAATGTTTTTGAATATGGCATTGCAGGAGCATAATCAGTACCAATTCTGGACAGATATTTTTTTTAACCAAATCATTGTTTTGAAGATTGTTTCCAATGACTTCAAAATATCAATTTTGCAGCGGTCTTCAAGACCTGAAAAAAATGCCTTAATACGTGTAACTGCATATCACAAATAGTCGAACACTCTGTCATCATTTGGTTTATCACAAATATTAGCAAAAGTGGTGTAATGTTTTCCAAAACTTGGAATTTTGCATAGGAAAAAGTCGTTTGTCTCAAAATCGGCTTCAGCTTATTTATAGAATAAAAACATTGAAGAGCTGCTAATTTAAGGTTTCCAAATTCATTCCAGTTTAAACTGGACTATTTTGTTAACCTGTATCTAGTTCTTTTATCTGCAATAGGTTTTGTTTTCATTTATTCTTAAGAAGACGGTTTACAACAGAAATTTAATAGCTATTTTCTTGCAGGAATGTGCACAGTATTTTTTGGAGGTAAAAGATAAAGACATAAAGCATTCGCTTGCTGGTTTGTTTGTAGAAATTCTCATCCCTGTTGCTGCTGTAAGTATAATTTATTATTTCACAAATCCAGTGTATGGTATTTATGCAAAAGTAGAGACATTTTCTCCTCAAATGGAGTTCGCAGGTCTGAAAAACCCACTTTTTTGTATTTGAGTGTATGTTGCCATACAAATAATGACGAATGTAGTTTAATTCTTTTTTACAACCAAATATGTTATTTTTTTTTAAAAAAAATCCATTATTGGGTTTACTTGTAAAATTAAAGCCAAAATTCACCTTCTCACAATTCAATGAAAAACTCCCCATTTCTAGCAGTGGAAATGGAATTAAAGTAAATGTACAGAACAGTACAGCTGTTCTTTCTGTCTCTCTGTTCTTCTTGTTGGGGTTTTTTTTTTTGCTATTTATGATAGGACTTGTATGCGGTATTCAAGCTAAATCTTTCTGTGCAGAGATGAACAGACTGACAATGAAATTTAAAGATAAGGAAGATTCAGAGTATTATAATGTATGGGTGAAATTTTATGACTGGATAGAAAAGGTATGTATATATATATATATATATATATATATATATATATATATATATATATATATATATATATATATATATATATATATATATATACACATACACACATATACACATATACATATATACATATATACATATATACATATATACATATACATATATATATATATATACATATATATATATACATATATATATATATACATATGAGCGCGCACACACACACACACACACACACACACATACACACACACACACACACACACACACATATATATATATATATATATATATATATATATATATATATATATATATATATATATATATATATATATATATATATATATATAGAACTATAACGACTAAAAGAAAAGAAAGTGGAGAATAAATGGGGGTAACCAAGATGACAAAAATTAGATTTGGTGGAGGCAGCACTGGACTAATAGTGTATACCTAGAATAAAGAGTTATAAGTATAGAGAAGTTACAATAAAATATGAGTTTTTAAAGTGACACCGATAATTTATTTATGTATATATGGAGATATATTATCAGTCTGTTAAATATAACAAGTATTAGGAATATAATCACTCAGGGAAAGGTTTAGAAGGAGAAGGAGGAAGTAGAAAGGGAGGGGAGAAAAGAAGGAGTGGAGGGAAGTAGGAAGGGGGAAAGAAGGGTAAGAAGGTAGATGGAAGAGGTGGAGATGGAGGGGAGTGTGAAGAAAAGATAAACAGACTGATAAATAACAGCAAAGAATAGGTGCAAAAATAGGATATTGAATTTTGATTGATTGGATAAAAAAGTATAAGTATGTATGTTATCGATATGTTTTAAAGGTATATGTATTGATGTATATATGGAAACGGGGGGGGAATAAAAACTTTTAAAAAAAGCTAAATCTAAAGTTTTTGGACTTGGACTAAGTGTTTTGTTGTATTACTGAATTATTTTTAACAGCAGGGTTTAAATCTGTGAGAAAGTATTACATGACTCTCATGCTTTGTATCATTTTCTGTGTTACTACCTTTATCCTTGAAGATATAGTGTAGATCTGTTTCTTTTGATTCTAGGCTGTTAAAAATGAAGTGAATGTGCCATGCCTGAAAAATTTTGTGGAGATGCTCTATCAGACAACTTTTGAGCTGAGCTCAAGAAAGAAGCATTCATTGGTATTTTAAGTTGTTTAATTTTTGTCTAAGATGCAGTATATGTAATTTGATAGTATGTCACATAGCAAATATCTGGGATCAGAATTTGACAGAGAACTATAAGATTTTTTTTCTTGATAGAATATTTTAAACTGAAGTTATTTTAATCAAATTATTTAATATTATGGACTGGTTCTCTATATGTGTAGCAATTGAAGGAAGATTTTCAGTTGGGTAAACTGATGTTTAGAAAACTTTTCTCAGGTGCCAAACCTATGTTAAGTTTTGTTTGAAGAGAAAATCTGTTTTCCCATATTGGTTTAAAATGGACCTGGTTTAAAGATGCTCAGCAAACCTGTTTGCTGAGCATCTTTAAACTACTTAGAGAGGATTGTAAAGTACTATGAAGCTGTATATAAGTCTAAGTGCTATTATTCTGGCTAATTTAAGAATGCAATCATAGATACCGTCAAACATTTACCAAACTGTGGTTTGTTTAACCGCACTTTATTGAATGCACCATAGTTTGTTAAATATATACAGATCATTGGTCCATTAATCCTTTTTTACAAGTTTACAGTGGCTGAGTTTGCATGCTTAATAACCCAGCCATGCTATTTTTTGTTTTTCTGAAAGTTGTAACAAATTGTTCCTCTCTCACAGGCTTTATATCCATTGATCACCTGTTTGTTATGTGTCAGTCAGAAGCAGTTTTTTCTAAATAACTGGCATATCTTCCTACAGAATTGTCTGTCTCATTTGAAGGTAAGGACTGTTTCATCACGCCCCTGTCAGATTTAGTAAGTAATATTCTCAATCTGGATTAACCACAAAATAATGTCCGTATAAAATAAATGTAAGGCTCCCCTAGAAGAGAATATTTGTAACTCGGGGTTGAACTGAGGGTAGAGTCCTTGGTGTTCTCTGAGCTTGATGTTTACAGATGGTAACAAATGGTTTGATTGCAATTAGGTAACATTAGCAGGGCAAGAATATAATGCTTATAGCTCACAACAACTTGTGCATCTATTTGATGCCTATTCATAAGGCTTGTAATGTGAAGCTATTTCAAGTCAGAATAACCTATTCCTACATATTTCTCATAATTGATTTTTCATATTGCCTGTGCTCATTTTATCCATTGTGAATTCCAGTTATTTAGAAATTTACTTAGGAGAAGTTGGACTTAGTCATGAGTCCTTTTTAAATTTTGCTTTCCAGTCGAAGCCACTTGGGATAGCTGTACCTAAGACCAAGAGCCTTCTTGAGTGCAGTTCCGATGTTGACCAAAGATCGGCAATGTTTTTGCAACCAGGAGCTGCACTTCCTTACTCTTAAGTCAACTACTTATAGAATAACAGAGTTGGAAGGGACCTTGGAGGTCTTCTAGTCCAACCCCCTGCTTAGGCAGGAAACCCTACACCAGTGATGGTGAACCTTGTTTTCCTTGGGTGCCGGAAGTGCGCGTGCGAGAGAGAGTGCGCACACGTGCCAACATCCATAATACAATGCCCCCCAGGCCCCACGCATGTGCGTGACCCTACCCCCACGCAACCACCCCACCCATGTGCACACAACCCCCATGACAACCCCCGCGCATGTGCATGTGACCCCCGTTTTTGGGCTAGCAGGCCTCCCTGAAGCCTCCTGGAACTAAAAATGGGCTGCGGGTGGGGCCGCACTCCCCACACACAGTTTTTGTGCTTGCAGGCCTCCCTGAAGCCTCATGGAAGTAAAAATGGGCCGCGGGGGGGAGGCGGTGCTGCACCCCCCCATGCTCCATTTTTGTGGTAGCAGGCCTCCCTGAAGCCTCCTGGGAACTAAAAATGGCCCGCGGGGGGGGAGCACCGCACTCCCCACATCTCGTTTTTGTGCTAACAGGCTTCTCTCAAGCCTCCAGGAACTAAAAACGGGCCACTGGGGGGGGTGCACCCCCCACGCGCATGCACACGTGACCCCCACGCATGCACACGTGACCCCACCCTCCGCGCATGCACGCACATCTCCCAGCAGAGACCCAAAAATTAGCTGGCTGGTGGGAGGTACGCAGGCATGTGCGGTGGAGCTGACCTGGCCATCGGCTCGTGTTCCCGCAGAGATGGCTTCGTATGCCACCTGTGGCACGCGTGCCATAGGTTCGCCATCACGGCCCTACACCACTTCAGACAAATGGCTATCTAATCTCTTCTCAAAAACTTCCAGTGTTGGAACATTCACAACTTCTGGAGGCAAGTTGTTCCACTGATTAATTGTTCTAACTGTCAGGAATTTTCTCCTTAGTTCTAAGTTGCTTCCCTCCTTGATTAGTTTCCACCCATTGCTTCTTGTTCTACCCTCAGGTGCTTTGAAGAATAGTTTGACTCCCTCTTCTTTGTGGCAAACCCTCTTAATCTTATACAAAAGTGGGTGGGAGGATCATGTATTCTAAAATAAATAGTGTTAACATTGAGCTTCAGTGGCATAACCTGAAAAAATACTCTAAAATACAGAAACAGGGCTGAGGAGACTTATGTTAATGTGGGTTGCTCATCACTGATGTAGATGATCTATTACCAAAACACCCTTTCTCGTAAGTGCACAGAAGCTGAAGGAGGGGGGAAAGAGCAGATAGAAAAGCAATAATAGCATCAGAGATCAGAACAGAGTATTATACGTTGTATGTAAGCTTGCTTTCTCTTTTGAGTTCTGTTTTTGTTATTGTGAAGATATCTGTTTGAAGTCATAGGATAGTGGAACATTCACCATTCCAATAATGTATAGTGTGTCCCATCGCCTTGTTTATGATGCCATCCATTTGTATAAGGTGTGGAGTCACATCAATTTTAATGAAAAATCTGAAAGCTCTTTTTAATTATTGTCACTGTAACATTTGAATAATATACGCGCTTCATTGATTTTGTTAATAACATTACTGTTAATGCTTGAATTTCACAACTGCCTAGCTTTAAATTGTGTAACAACAACAATTCAAGAGTTGGATGTGTTAGGATAGTATTCTTTCCCTTACTATTTACTTTGTCAAGGTTGTGTGTATTTCTTTACACAATGGCAACTCTTTTGCAACACCTCCCCTTTTATTGTCTCTGTCTACCTGCTGTTGCTATGTGTTAAACTTAAAGGGGTATGCACGTGTCTTTTTAATTTTCTTATTTAGAAATATCACACTGCTGACAATGGGCAAATAAAAGCTTCAATTTTCGGGGATTTTAGTTCTCATATAGCATGTATCACATATTTTAATATAGTTTTGTTTTCCTAACAACATAACATTTTATGATGTGGCTCTGTTCAATAGAAAGAATTAAAGCTATTACAATATTTTTATTTAATTTTTAAATTAATTTGTTTATTAAAAACCTGCAATATTACAGGTTGTGTTTTTTTTTAAAAAAAACCAGATTTGAAAAAATAATTCATGCATTATATTCAAGATACTAAATTTTACAATAGAAACATAATTATGCTAAAAATCTGTGATTAACTAACAAATCTGCCAAGTAAATCTAGTTCCCTACTATTTTATCTTAACATGTTTTAATTGTTTTAAAACATTATTAAGTAGTAAGTTATCACAACTCAGAATAAAACTAATGCAGAGCCTATATAAATAAAGTGTCAGAACTAATAATGTATCTTTTAAGATATGTCTCAGAATGCTGGTTGACAAAACTTTTAAATTATCAGCCTGCTCACCTCAATGCAGGAAAACGTGGATGAGCAATTCAGAACTTCCAGTTATTGAATATTTGGGATCTTTATCCTAATACAATTAATTTCATAATACTTGGATTTGATTGGTCCTGATATATGATTCCATTTCTTATCATGGGCTTTAAGTGAATTGATAATAACTTGGTGGGTGTATGGATCAACCTTTAGATTAAAGAGAATTAGTAGTATAATCCTATGCATGTCTACCTGAAGTTAATCCCACTAAATTCAGTAAGGTTTGTTCCTTACTGCATAGGATTGTAGTCTGCTTAATAGATGTTTAGTAAAGGAAATATGAGTAGTTTTAAATATTTGTAAACCAAGAAAGAATGAATATAGACTTTAAGGAGAATAGGAAAATATTATTTTTGCATTTTTTTAAATTATAAAAGAAAATAATTGAAAAATGTTTATAGACAATCTTAAGAGTGATCAGTCTTCTATATTGGAATTCCAGCAGCTATTTTTAAAATGTCTAAAATTGTTCACATCTTCATTGATATAATCCAAGTTTAGATGTAGACTATTCTTGCACATAGTTTCTAAACAGTGACTGTGAGATATTGTAAATAAAATACAGTATATTAAGGACACTGAATTACAGTACTGTAGTATCCAAATCATGCGTATAACCATGGTGGTGCAGTGGTTAGAATGCAGTATTGCAAACTAACTCTGCCTGTTGCCAGGAGTTCAATCCTGACAGGCTCAAGGTTGACTCGGCCTTCCATCCTTCCGAGATAAGTAAAATGAGGACTCAGATTATTGGGGCAAATATGCTGACATTGTAAACTGCTCAGAGAGTGTTATAAAGCACTGTCGAGCGGTATGTAAGTGCTATTGCTATTGTTTATACAAATGGAGTTTTTCTCTGTCAAAATATTTCTGTTGAATGGAGCCCCAGTAAACAGCTTTCTGTTTGTCCTTTTTATTTTTTCATCTAACATGCATGTGCTCCCCATTCTCATGTTTGTTATGTTTTGCTGTCTTGCATTGCTTTATTTAGATCCCATCTAACAACAGTATCAGAAAACAAATAGAAACACTTCAGGTGAGTTAATATGCTGTCATAGTAAAGTAAAAAATTGCTTTGCTTCATGTTTTTCTGTTGTTTCATTGTATATTTTATTTCACTCTCTAGAACGAGCAGTTTTGTTTTAACGTATCTCAAAAAGAGTATTATAAGATTATAAGTTAGTATTATTTGTGGAGAAAAGATACTTCAGTCACAGTATTAACCGTGTTATTACTACTACTATTTGATACCGTTTTCTTTAAATATTTCCTCTGAGTTAATCACAGAAAGCATGTTTTCATATTAAATAAAGACTCTGAAATAGCTTTGATTTTCTGACGTATGTAGTGTTCTGTGGAGGAAGACATTTTCTGCAACAGGCAGGGCAAGGAGATGGGAAACACACTGGATTATTTCTGGGACAGATTTTACAAAGCACATTCCGAAACAACACTTCACTTAAACTACAAACATTGATATGGTTCTTATGTTTATGAAAAAATATACAGAGAATCAATTTCTACTTAACTTTAATATCTTTACATTAATTTGAGTGCCCACTGTTTTGCCACTACAGGAACTTGAAGTATAATTTTAGGAATGTCTAACTACTAAATAATTATCTGCAGTGAGGCTTATGTGCAATAGTAACAGGTTTTTTTAATGTTTTTAACAGAATAAAGACCCAAAAATGTCTCGAGTTGCACTGGAGTCGCTATATAGATTATTATGGGTTTATGTTATTAGAATAAAATGTGAAAGCAACACTGTAACACAGAGGTAAGCCATTTGGTTTAATGTGCTAAAATGTTGATAATGTTAAAAGTGCTGTGGCTGCCTTTTGGTAGAGTTGCTAATGGGATTTTTCAATATTCTCTTCTACATCTTTTCCCGTACAGCCGTCTGATGGGCATAGTATCTGCACTTTTTCCAAAAGGCTCTCGCAGTGTGGTCCCTCGAGACACACCTCTAAACATATTTGTAAAAATTATTCAGTTCATTGCTCAGGTAAATCCTCTTTATAAAAGCTTTAGCCCAAATGTGATAATTGCCTGAAATATTTCAGAATTTGCTCATTCCCCTGTTTAAACCTTAATGTTCTACAAGAACTTTTAAGTGACATATTTTTAACCTTCTTAAGAAAGCTGTGATGTATATTAAATTGAAACACAAGAATTTGCCCAAACTACTCAGAGATACTGTTAATGAACAGAAGACTTAAAGTTTAGGTTTCCTTACGTAACAAATACTAGAACTTTCTGATTTTTGAAGTTGTTACATTCCCCATGTAGCAGGACTTGCTTTATAGGATTTTCGATTATTATTTACCATATTTTTTGGAGTATAAGACGCACCTTAGTTTTGGGGGAGGAAAATAGGGGGGGGAATCTACCTACCAGGTATTCATCTGGCTAGCGTCCTTAGTCTGTTCAGCTTCAGCACATTATCCCCTGGTTAGGGCTGAAAAAACCTTTTTCAGAAAGAGTAGGAATGAAAACAAGCCTGCAAAGACTTAGGGCTGGTAAAAAACTACTTAAAGGGAGTAGGAATAAAAAAATGCTGCAAGCCAGTAAGATCGTTAGCACCTCGTTAGGGCTGAAAAAACCTTTTTCAGAGGGAGTAGGAATGAAAACAAGCCTGCAAAGAGGGAGTAGGAAGCCGGGAAGATCGTTAGACCTCCTTAGGGCTGGGGAAAAAAGCTTCGTATAAGACGCACCCAAATTTTCAGTCTCTTTTAGGGAGGAAAAAGGTGCGTCTTATACTCCGAAAAATACATCAACCTGTCAGCCACTCTTGATGTTCAGTCATTTTTGAACACAGTAGCACATACAGTACAAAGGATAGAAATCAGTGAAAAAATACAGTTGCCTTTTAGAAATGTTTGTATGCCACTCCTGACTTCTCCACTAGTACATTTCTAATAAGCCTCTCATAAAAAAAAGTTCCAACAATTTGAAATCCAGTGATATAAAATATATAATGCTGGCTGGTAGCCTATGCATGAGAAAAGATTTTTGAGCTTCAGATAATCTTAAATTTAGGCACATATTTTTGTGGGACCTTGAGCAACATATGATAGTACAAATATCTTTAAATAATTTACATTATAACTTACAATTACCATAATAAATGGGGAAAATGAGAGTAATTTGGGAAGATATTTTTTTTCTTAAATAAATAAAAATAAATGACATTAATTAGATTTATGCCAGTTACCATGCAAGTCAAGTTTAGCATTTTTCCTAAAATGGTTTAGCATATGTTTATAAAAAGTTTGATATACTTGTGATTTTTTTTTCTAGGAACGTTTGGATTTTGCAATGAAAGAAATAATTTTTGATCTTCTCAGTGTGGGAAAATCCCCAAAAACCTTCACTATTAATCCAGAGGTAAAAAAGAGAAACTAAAATATTGTATGCAATTTGTTTTTAATAAGGTTATAAACCCATACACTCTAATGAGGGTCTTCTAGAAATACTACAGCTAGGTGACTTTGGACCAGTCATTCTCTTTCTGCCCTAGGAAGGAGGCCAGTAGTGGTATTCACTTACCTTCGCTACTGGTTCGGACATAGGAATGTATGCATGCACTCACTATGCTAGTGCGTGGCACTTCTGTGCATGCGCAGAGCGTTTGTGATGACGTCCGGGCGGGTGGGCAGAGCCTCCCGCCACCACCAGAGGTTCGCACAAACTGGTAGAATACCACCACTGAAGTAGGCACTGGTAAACCACTTCTGAAAAAAGATTAAAAGAAAAGGAAAACAGATTCTAAATTCTAAAACTTTACCTAGTTAGTCCAATTATTTACTGTCTATGCTGGTATCTTATCATCTTTGGATTCTTTGCTAGAGATTGTGGTCACACAAAAGTAAACTAGAGTAAAAGGAAAACTGTTAAAACACTGAGTTTAAGAATAAGCTCCTTTCTCCTCCTATCTGTCTTTGCAGTTATGAGAAGAAATAAGCCAAGATTTTGTTCTCTTTGTTCTCTTTGGTTTGCTCTCTTGTGCTTGACAAACTAAGTATTCCGGTTGTAATGAACTAATTCAACATACCATCTTAACAGTGTAGCATTTGTAATATTTGTGTTTAGCAATTGAATAAGGTTTATTTTAAATCCTGACTTTTAATACAATCACACATTTGGAATTGGCTGAAGTGAAACAGAATCCCTATTTCTTCTTTCTGCAAAAGGAGGAAGAAAGCATATGTATCTGAAAAATCTGACTTTCGATAGATTTGAGTATCATTTCCAAAGCCATACATTTTTCCCATACTTGCTGAATGAGCTAAAATTGTCTGGCTTCAGATGTCACACTAAGTCATAAATTGTAGTTTACAAATCTTAACAGATGTTTAAATGTTGTACAAAGCCAGAATCAATTCATGTTAACAGTTTCTGGAATATAGCCATAATAATATAGTGTGGCCTGGCATCGTTGCACAAATTACGCAAATTACATCATGACACGTGATGTTCCCTCTTCTTGGATATTCATGGCTAGGTTATGCTAATCATACATAAATGACTCCATGTAGGGCTGGCTGAGGAAAAAAAACCCTGACATTTAAAGTATTTTATCATTCATTTAGCCAATAGAAACACAAGAACTGGTCTAGTTTAAAGCAGATTTTAAAAAATCATTTAATGCTTAATTTAAGTGAGATGTCCATTTGTGTATCTTGGGAGAATGGTATTTTATAAAACAAAAGCTCCATTTTGCTAAATATGGGTATGGCAGATGAAGATGGGATGGAGAGAGGCTACCTATATTCATTTTACAACATTAATCTCTGGTACGTTGCAATCCTTGCTGGTTCCTGATAGATGTTCCTCTGTTTTGTTTTGTTTTTGGCAGAGAATGAATATAGGTCTCAGAGTCTTCCTTGTGATAGCTGACAGTTTGCAGCAGAAGGATGGAGAGCCACCTATGCCAACTACAGGTGTTGTCCTTCCATCAGGAAATACTCTCCGTGTAAAGAAAATTTTTCTTAATAAAACTCTGACTGATGAAGAAGCAAAAGTTATAGGTGAGTAATTTATGATTTGGGAAAAGGAATAATGTGTGTGTTATTAAAAATAGTGAATGATAGAAAACTAACTTTTTTTTAAGCACAATCAAATTAGCCACATTAATTGCTTATGATTTTGAATAGTACAATGTTTTGTAGCAGCACTAAATAGTACTGAACAAAGACCATGTTCTTCATATGCCGCCCTGAGTCCCGCGGCAGTTGGGCAGCCTATAAGAACGATTAAAATAAATAAATAAATAAATATGCTTATTTTTATTTCACTTCAGTTGAAATTAGATCAAAAGTAAAGTTTTGAAATAGTAATCTATAAATATTCTAAGCACCAAAAACATTTGCATAAGTATTTTTTACCCTTGTGAGAAATCCTGCTTTTTTACCTAAGTTTGAGGAAGACTGGAGGCTCTCCCTAACATTATGCTCATTCATACAGAAACTCAGAATATCAATAAAATATTGTGTCATTTTCTGATCCTTGGAGTGGTTAATATTTGGGAGAGAACCCATCCAACCATCAAGCCCATCTACTATAGCTGGAAGTTACAAAGGAAAGGCACGCTTTGGATTTGTTAAGTTCAGAATTGTTGTCAGACCTGCCCCAGTCTGATCCCCTAGGGAAGTAAAACCCTCGACTCCATTTGATTGAAGCGAAAGGTACTTTTCCTAAGAGATGCTGATTGCAGTAGAGTTAGGCAGACTCGGAAGTTCCCACGCATCAATACAATACTAACCCCTTAGTTTCCCTAGCCCTCTCCACATGGTCCATCTGTGTGTAGCCAATCAGGCATGTTTTGGGAAACGCTGAGGTCTTTAGGCTGGTGAAATTCCACTCTCAGAGTAAATGGCCTTGAAGATGCCAGCACGGACTGGATTCCAAAACCCTCTCTTCTTCCTCCGTTGTCATTCCCCCCCTCCCAATTTCCCACCATCGAGGTATACATTTTTATTGCCCATTTGTTCCACCTCCCTTCTCCGCTTCATTGATGGCAAGACGCCAGCAAGGTGCCAAGCCGAAGGTGGTGGATCTGATAATTGTAGTAATCACAGTTATAGTAATTCATTAGGATTTTTGAAAGAATTAAGTGGGTTTACTCCTTTTTTCTTCTGACTTTGTAGCCGACGACCCTGGACCCAATTTTATTGCACTTGTAGTAACAAGTAGAACCCTTGATCTTCTGCCTGAATCTGGAATGCTTCAGAAGTCCCAAATGCAGGGCCTATTTCTCATCCTGTCCCCAATTTCAACTTTTAAACTGGGAAGGAATCAAGTTCTGTTCCTTCAAGCTGGTTTTCAGGGATACTAATAATGTCAGAATAAATTGAATAAATATTTTAAAATGTTTAACCAATATTTGAGTAGTCAGATGCCCAACTTAAATTTATGACTTTAAAAATATTCTAAAATGGAACTCAGTGGTATTTCTTTTTAAGTAATGTATACATGATTTCACTGGTATCTAATAAGATTCAAGAATAATTTAAGAAACAAATGATATTGAACTTATCCTTTCAGGAATGTCGATATACTATCCTCAAGTAAGGAAAGCATTAGATAGCATACTTAGGCATCTAGACAAAGAAGTTGGAAGGCCAATGTGCATGACGAGTGTGCAGATGACCAATAAAGAACCTGAAGATATGATCACGTAAGTAGCAAATTAAGTACAACTAATTCAGTGCAGTTATTTTAAATAAAATTGAAATGAGATCTTTAATTATTAAAAAAGTTTATTTTTAGTCTAGATTGCCATGTTTTGCTGCTATGTTTTAACTATATTTAACTACATTTGAATGTTGTAAGCTGCCCAGAGTCTTTTCAAATGGGTGGCCATAATAAATTTAGTAAATAACAATGATAATAATTACAATAGCGATTATAACATTTTGCTAGCAAAGATAGTGGAGAATTACCCAGGCATATTCTAGAAACTATCTGGCTTCATCTGACAACTCGATAAGTCCATTTAACTGGTATGTCACCTGCCAACTTAGTTTAAAACGGACTATAGAATGATAGATCAATGAAACCAGGCTTCCATAAAGCTTTTGGATCTCTTTATTCATTGCTATGGACCCCCTCATACCATAGAGCCGTGATGGCGAACCTATGGCACGGGTGCCACAAGTGGCACGCGGAGCCATATCGGTGGGCACGCGAGCTCAGGTCCGGCGTGCATGTGTGCACCAGCTGGCTGATTTTCGGGCCTTCTGGGCCCACTGGGAGTCGGGAAACAGGCTGTTTCCAGCCTCCAGAGGGGGTGGGGAAGGCTGTTTTCGCCCTCCCCAGGCTCCTAGAAAGGCTCTGGAGCCTGGGGAGAGCGAAAAATGGGCGTGCCATTGCATGCTGGGAGAAGGGGGGTCATGCGTGCATGTGCGGGGGTGCATGGAATTATGAGTGTGGGCACGCACGCACGTGATCCCCCGCATCCCCCCCCCTTTTGGCACGCGAACCAAAAAAGGTTCGCCATCACTGCCATAGAGGATCTATAGCTTTAAAAAACAAAGCTATAGAAGCTTTAAGAAGCTGAGGCATGCAATCTCCTATCTGCCAGGAGCCTAAAGTCAGAGCCTGATCCTGTGAAGAAACTTTAGCCACTGGAACATCTAGTGTGTTTTGGGAGCTGCAATCCACTGAAAAACCAGCAATGAGGTAGCAAGATGATACGTTTACCTGTGTTGTGCTCAGTCTTCCTGGGCAGGTGTGGTCATCTTTGCCTTCGCTTTGATTCGGTTCTCCTCTGGAATGGTTCTTAGACCATATAGAAAACAAGAAAAAGAAGAAAGAAGAATAAAGTTAATCTGAGAGAAAATTATATTCACATCTCTTGCCTATTCTTTTGTACTTTTGCAGTCAGTTTATGTACATAGTTAGCATGCTAGTTCGTATGAGAGATGGTTGAGTACAAGAGCTGTTTTTGACAATCGGCAGAAATCTGTAATCATTCCATAAACTTTCAGTTGACCTAATAAAAACATTCCTTCATTTTTTTTCTTTTCTGTGGTCATCATGGCTTTTATTTCTACTGTTTAGTGTAACAAGCCATTGTTTCCATCAGGGCTTAATCATTATAAATATATATAGTTAAAATATATAATTTTATAGTTAAAATATAGTTAAATATATAATTTAATAGTTGTAATTAAAATAAAATTCTTAAGTTGGTGTGGATATACAGTCAATCTAGTCACTGTGAAATAAGCTCATGTAATATTCTCATTCACAGGGGTGAGAGAAAACCCAAAATTGATTTGTTTAGAACTTGTATTGCTGCTATCCCAAGACTGATTCCAGATGGAATGAGCAGAAATGACCTTATTGAACTGCTTGCAAGGTAGGACTAGCCAGGCTTTTACTGGAGTAAACAATGGTCTTCAGTAAGTTCCCTAGATAGCCCATTGTATCCTCAGACATCTCTGTTTTATCTCTTTGTCAAACTTTAAGATGAAATTATTATAATTTTTAAAAATGAGAGTCTGAAATATTTCATTATCATCATTAGCTCCAAGAGTTCCTTTTATCCCCCAGATTGTCATTAGAAAATAAAATAGTCTTAGAAATCAAAATTATGAATAGTTGGAGATTTCTCAAATATTTACAAAAGATCAATTTTTGAAATTATGGAACTATTCTGAAAAATGCCTTACAACAATCTAAAATATGCATTCTAAGATGAAAACAAAATATTCTCATTTGCTGTTTAAAATGTAAAAGGTTAGCAGAGGGTATTCCACAATCAAGGCTTATCTATAAATATTGGCTACTCATTAAAGTTAATCTAAATGTTGGGTTCAGGTAGATCTCCATTAATGAGTAGATTCATAGAGAAGAAATTAACTCTTCATTTATATGGGTTTGCTCTATGTAGAGTTTTATAGTTTCAAATTGTACTTTGGAATTTGAATTGGATTTAAACAAATCACAGCTTCATCTATTGTCTGGCAGAGATGTGGTTCAGAACTGGTAGACTGCTGATCTGAGATGGCTGTAGGCAAATCAGTAGTACCTGTGCTAGTGATACACAAAGTGTATTTAATTCTGAAGTAATAAGGATGAATAAAGCCTAACTGAAAGTTAATAGTGAAAGGATAGGAGTTCATTTCAGGGAGTAGAAGAACTTGAGAAAAGAGTGATCTTACAATTTACTTCCGGTTTCAGAAGTAATTTAATCACAATTAAACCATCTGCAGTTCTGCATCTGTACCAGGCATCGTTGCTAAATGTGCATAATGCAAGGATTGCCAAATTACCACCCCAAACCCTGTATATTGCCTTTCATCTTCTTCAGACTTAACTTGTTTTTATAATAGGCTAATTCTTCATTGGTTTCTAAAAAATAAAAAATTGTCAACAGGCTGACCATTCACATGGATGAAGAACTGCGTGCACTGGCTTTCAATACTTTGCAAGCATTAATGCTGGATTTTCCAGATTGGCGGGAAGATGTTTTGTCAGGATTTGTTCATTTTATTGTCCGTGAAGTCACTGATTTGCACCCTACACTCTTGGACAATGCAGTTAAGATGTTGGTGCAGCTAATCAGTCAGTGGAAACAAGCAGTCCAAATACAAAACAAGAACCAAGAAACTCAGGTACAATTATACTATATGAATTTACCGTATTTTCTGCACTATAAGATGCTCTGGACCATAAGACACACCTAGCTTTTGGGGAGGAAAACAAGAAAAAAAATCTGCCTGCCCCCCACATCCATCGGTATTCATCTGGCTAGCGTCCTAACAGCAAGAAGCCTGGTCAGCTTCAGCACGTTATTGCAGCCTGATTTAGAACGAGCAGCTGATTGGCGGTTGGATCAGCTTCCCGGAATACCACCAATCAGCTGTTCCAGGCTGCAGGGATCGTTGCTGCTTCCACGCGTCCTGTTTTCGGCCTCCGCACACCCCGTTTTTGGCCTGTTCCAGGCAGTGGGGAATGGCAATGGCGATTGGCAGCAGCGATCCCCGCCGCCTTGAACGGGTCAAAAACGGGACGCACAGAGGCCAAAAATGGGGTGCGTGGAGGACAAAAATGGGGCACGGGGAGGATGAAAACAGCCGAAGGGTGGAGGCCGGCAGCTGGGCGGAACTTCGGCAACATTCACTCTATAAGGCGCACAGACATTTCCACCCACTTTTTTTGGGGGGTGCATCTTATAGTGCGAAAAATACGGTATGTGTTTTAATTGAGTAATGAATTCCCACGAATGTGGGCATTATGTTAGATACGTGAATACATGGATGATTGAGCTGTGCAATTGTTGGTCTTATTCTTGTAAGTGCCTGACCCTTATCACGTTGGACAACAAGGTGAAAATGTCCCATTTGTTTGCATGGAGGTAAAAGTGCCCATGGGGCTTTTATGTGGCCCTATGTATTTGGAAAGCATAAATACAAATTAATAGATCCCACTGACTTTCGTCATTTCTGTTTTCCCCCTTTTAGCGTGGCGTAGCCAATGGAACTGCTCCTACCCTTTCCCTGGAAAGGACCCCTTATTCTAGTGTGTTCCATGTGGTTGAAGGCTTTGCGTTGGTTATCCTTTGTAGCACAAGATCTGCCACCAGAAGACTAGCTGTCAGTTGTCTTAAGGAAATAAGAGCTCTCTTCACCGTTTTAGACATGACTAAGGTAAGCAAATTGTTATGTGTGTCTTTTTATCTTCATGCTGCCTTGACTTTCTCATGTATCAGATGTTTGTGTTCTTAGGGTGATGATGAGTTGGCCATAGATGTAATGGACAGATTGAGTTCATCAATTCTGGAGAGCTTCATACACCTCACTGGGGCTGACCAGGTAAGATTCACTCTTTAGAAATTGTGAAGAATAACAAATACTTAATGATTGATTAATTTTTTTGCTTTGCTTAATACATATAATGCACATTATAATGTACATTATAGACTTTTTGAGATTTAAGAAGTACTGTTCAATATTTATTTCAGAATGTGCTGGTAGACCTCAACTTATAACTGGTCATTTAGTGACTGTTCGAAGTTACAGGGGCCCTGAAAAAAGTGGCTTATGACCGGGTTTCACACTTGCAACCATTGCCACATCCCCAGGATCATGTGATCGAAATTCAGGCAACTGGCATGTATTTACGACAGTTGCCCTGTCCTGGAGTCACGCGATCACCATTTGTAACCATCCCAGATGACTTCTGACAAGCAAAGTCAAATGGGGAAGCCAGATTTTTCTTAATGAATCTCATAACAACTGCACTGGTTGACTTAACAACTGTGACAACAAAAGGTCATCTTTTGTTAACAACTTAACAACTGTCTTGTTTAGCTTGGGCTCAATTGTGGTCGTAAGTTGAGAACTACCAGTATAGCAAGCCTTGTACAGGTAGTCCTCGACTTACGACCACAATTAAGCCTGAAATTTCTGTTGTTAAGTGAGGCATTTGTTCAGTGAGTTTTGCTCCACTGTACAGCCTTTCTTGATTCAGTTGTTAAGTGAATCAGTGCAGTTGATAAGTTAGTGACCCGGTTGTTAAGTGAATCCGGCTTCCCCATTGACTTTGCTTCTCAGAAGGTCGCAAAAGGGGATCATCTGACCTTGGGACACAGCAACGGTCATAAATATGAACCAGTTGCCAAGCACCTGAATTTTGATCCCATGATCATGGGAATGCTTCAAAGGTCGTAACTGTGAAAAACGACCATAAGTCAATTTTTTTCAGTGCCGTTGTAACTGAACCATCACCAAATGAACTGTTGTAAATTGAGGACTACCTGTACATACTGAAATAAATATTAACACTACTTCTTAAATCTCAAAAAGCCTACAAGCCTATGCTAAATGTTTTAAGTCTTAATTGCCATATTTACCCTTTCACACGATCATATGAATGGAGGGAGAGAAGGGTGTTCATTGAGAATTGTAATCCCAAAGGTACTTTTGCAAAAGGCAACTGGGCTTTGTTTTTCCTTGAAGAAGTCTTGCTTCTCATCCAAGAAGCTTCTTCAGTTCTGAACTGAAGAAGCTTCTTGGATGAGAAGCAAGACGTCTTCAAGGAAAAACAAAGTCCAGTTGCTTTTTGAAAAAAAAAATACCTTTGGGACAATCGTGACCTGGATTGACTGAGAATCTCCATAGACATTGAGAATAGTAGATGCTGCTGACAATGATTGAATGGGTGGGAGATGCAAATAGTTGCAGACATTGCTTCAAAAATGGAAATGGCCGGGCCCGGCCTCATTCCTTTTCTCTCCTGTATTTTTCCCCCCTGTTTAGTTGCCTCTTTCTCTCACCTCATCAGTTTGGTTCATCACTTTCTCTTCATTTCCCTTCTAGTGCAACTATCCCTTCCCTTTCCCCATCTCAACATGCTGTTTTTCCCTTATATTTTACTGGTTTTCTTCTGGAAGGAGGGAAGAATCTCTTTGCTTCTGTGAGTAAGAGAGAATGATCACTATATGCACATAGGAAAATAATGTTATATACATGGGGGTTTATTTTACAGGCAATTAATAATTTTAATCCATAGCTATTAAAGTGTAGCTTCAAGCACGTACTTTCATATACAAGTACAACACTCACATATTTGCACAGGGGGCGAGTGGGCGGGTAGGTTACTGTAGAAGCTGGCAATTGTAGGCTGAGAAGGTGGGCAAATGTTTATCCGTATCATATATTTCTTCCTTTCTGTATTGCTTGAAGGGATGATGCTGATGAAGTATTAAATTTAGGGTTGTCTTTCTGGTAGATAAAATAATCACTCTGAGTAAGGGGCAGCTTACTTTGGCAAATGAAATTGGAATATTTGCTTTTCTTCAATGCTATCCCTAGTCCTCACTTAAAACTGAAAATTCAGGTGTCTTTTGTCTATATAATAGCTGTTGCTGCTCATTTTCAAGGAAGAATGCGCGAGCAGCGTGCATGCATGCCTGCTGCTCACGTAAATGCAGCATGTGAGCATGCGCTTGCCCACTGCTCACACAAGTGAGGATGCTCGTGCGCACTCACCGACCATTTCCGTGGCTCGTTTACAATCCCCTCATGTCCCACAGGTTGGAGACCCCTGCTGTAGACTCTAGAGAGGGTTGAACCTTTATGCTACAGTAGACTGAGAGATCATCCAAGCTCTGGAATGATATGCTGTTATCATCTAAACCAGGGGTGTTGGGACCGGATCCGGTCTTCAGGGTGCTTAGATCAGGCCTGTGGTGCTTCTGCCTGCAAAAACATTTTCGCTGGCAGAAGGTTGCAGGAGGCCCTCGCAGCCAAAAACAGAGCTTGGGAGCCCATTTTCACTGGCAGAGCGCTCGGGCCTATAGGCACCCCCAACACAAGTGACGTTGAGCTGGCTACACCCACCCCGGCCCCCCAAGGTCAAACACAACCCTGATGCGGCCCTCAATGAAATCGAGTCGGACACCCCTGATCTAAACTGAAATCTTGAAGATACTTTGAAAATTGCAATTTAAGTTTCAATCACACTTTAAATTAAAGCTTGTGAATGACTCGTGGGAATGAGCAAGTTAAATCAAATCTAAACGAAGAATTACAGTAGAAAGCCAGGCTCTGCAATTGAGATATAACTAGTTTTGAAAGATCAGGTTCACAATTTAGGAGTGTTCCCTGATATTTTTGTTGGCATAGATAGCAAGTAACATTTTAATAAAATTGTATTTAGTAAGTCATTACCTATCTTTCTGAACTAGCCTGATTTAACAATAGCTATGTATGCCTTCATTTTATTTGTTAAATTTATATGCAACCCATCTTACCATGATTTGGGAAGCCTACAAACAATGCAATGATAAACATAGACAATCACAATTGAAAAGAGTTTACATAAGAGCTAAGACTAAAGGGACTAACAGCACAAGGATGAAATCTTCTTATCCCTTCAACCACTCTAGCAAGGAACACACACACACACACACCACCACCAACAACAACAACAACAACACCACACACACACACACACACACACACACACACACACACACACACACACACACACACACCCATACACCTATATGCCATTTCAGCATGGGGCTATTTCTGAAGGGCTAATTCATTCATGTACTGAAATACCTGCATTGATAACATTCTATAGTGCCTGTACATTAAGAACAATTGTTTTAAAACAGCTAGAGATTACTGTCTTTCCCCCCACTTCTAAGAGAATAATCTTATTTTGTACACTGGTTTGTGTCCTCACCATCAGAGATGTAATGATACCAATATCTTAATTGTGTAAAATTACGTTTTCTAGCCTTTTCTTCTTTTCTTTGAAAATCCCTGAGTTCCTATGTCACCTCTGCTAATGTTAATATGATTACTAATTGCAATTAGTAAATTCTAACAAGAGAGAGCATTTGTGTGGGAGAAGGGAACAGTATAAGAAAAGTTTGTACATTGCTCTGTAAACTGTGATCTGACTGAATTTAAATAAAAAGAATATTTTCATCTTTTTCCAAACATAGTACTTTGTTTTTGTTTTTCCAAATAAGCCATTTTCATTTTGCAATGGGAATAGCCTTAGTTTATGTATGCCCGTAGCTTCGGATACCATTTTTAAAGCATTTTCGGTGAGCTAAATGAATCTATTTTTGTTTCCATACACAGACTATGTTATTGTACTGTCCCAGTTCAATAGATTTGCAAACATTAATTGACTGGAGCTCTTCTCCTATCAGCCACCAATTTGATGTCATCAGTCCATCACATATATGGATATTTGCACATGTGTCTCAGGGCCAGGACCCCTGGATTATTAGCCTTTCCAGTTTGATGAAACAGGAAAACCTTCCAAAGCACTGTCCCACCGCAGTGAGCTATGCTTGGATGTTTGCTTATACCAGGCTCCAACTGTTGTCTCCCCAAGTTGACATAAAGTAAGTCACCCTTTAATACAATGAAGTACTTCCATGTATATGGAGAAAACAGGCTGAAAAAAATAGCTTATGTTTTAATTCAGTGAAAAATATAGGATTGGCTTTTTTTTTTAAAGTGGAACCTTAAAGCAGAATTATTTTTTCAGTGCTATCAATTCATATTTTAATATTGTTTTTATATACATAGCTGAATTTAAATTACTAACTTCATAGCTGAATAGAATACAGATAATCCTCATTTAGCAACCTTAATTGGGACTGGCAACTGCAAAGCAGTCGCTAAGTGAAACGGCAACTGAGCTTTAGCTTTCCTTTGCTTTACAGACCTGCGAAAATCATAAATATGACGATCGGCTGTATAGTTTCCATCACTACTATAAGTGCAAATGGGCACTAAACAAATACCTGTGTTAGAATTGTCACGGGAGTCGGAGAAACTGTAATAAGCCACCCTTGTTGTTCCCTTGCAATAGAAACAATATTTTAGGAATACAAAGATTCTTTTAAAACCTCCTCCTAGACCAGAGTAATTATTATAATAGTAGTATAGACATAAACCTCGGTTGTGATATTTTGCTTAAACATTGAGTCTCATTTAACCTTAAATATTCAATGCATTACAACATTTTCTCCCTCAAACCTTTCGTTCTTTTTTTTTTCCCCCTTAACAGCAGCCCTGTGAATGCCAAGAAAGTAAATACTGCCATCAGCAGTGATTCCTACATTGGGCTATGGAGAAACTATCTGATTCTTTGTTGTAGTGCCACAATGTCTACGCCGTCTTCTGCATCCACAGGTTCCGTCAGATGCTCCCCTCCTGAGACGCTGGCGTCTACTCCAGATAGCGGCTATGGCATTGATTCAAAAGTATGTTCATCCCAGTGCATTAAGCAGTTTATATTTCTGTTCTTCTTAAGCAGTTTGGATTTCTTTTCCCCTTGTTGAGGTGTTACAAGAATATACGGTTATTGTGTTCCATTTTCTTTTTCAATTATTGGAAATAAAATTCAGAAACCCAATGTCAATTCCCGCAGCTTTTTAAAATCAAAAGATGTATTTGTTAGCGTAGGGAAGGCTTAGCGTAGGGAGAGCTGCAATGTTTTAAAGCCCTACTTGTTGCTTTTCTTCATAGAAATGATTTATTATACCGTATTTTTCGGAGTATAAGACGCACCGGAGTATAAGACGCACCTTAGTTTTTGGGGAGGAAAATAGGGGAAAACAATCTGCCTACCAGGTATTCATCTGGCTAACATCCTTAGTCTGGTCAGCTTCAGCACATTATTTTATCCCCTGGTTAGGACTTAAAAAAACCTTCTTCTGAGAGAGTAACAATGAAAGAGCCTGCAAGCCGGTAAGAGCTGGGAAGATAGTTAGCACCTGGTTAGGGCTAGAAAAAAACTTATTCGGAGCAAGTAGAGCAATGAAAAAAAATTCTGCAAAGACTTAGGGCTGGAAAAACATTCTTTGGAGAGAGTAACAATGAAAAAGCCTGCAAGGTAAGAGCTGGGAAGATCTGTTAGCACCTAGTTAGGGCTGGAAAAAAAAGCTACATTTGAAGTATAAGACGCACCTAAATTTTCAGTCACTTTTAGGGACTTTTATACTCCAAAAAATACGGTATGTGGTTTCCCTGTAAAATGATGCTTGAATTTTTTTCTTATTTGAAATCTCATTTTGTCTTCTTTATTTTACCTTATAAAATAAAAGAATTCCCTAGGGCTTTGGTTTTAAGCTCATTCCATTTGGCTGTCAGTTAAGCTGTCAGTTTTGTTAGTGAAGCTCCAAATTGTATTAGAAATGAATGAGTTACTGTTTGGATACACAAGCTCTCAAATAAGCTGGTCTTTGCAGAGGAAATGGTCAAAGCTGAATCCCATAATTTTATTTATTTTATTTATCAAATTTAGGTACTTTCTATCTCACTTACAGAGTGACTCTGGACAGTGTACAGCTAAAAGCATATAAAATAGAATAGAATATTAGTTATTGGCCAAGTGTGATTGGAGACACAAGGAATTTGTCTCCGGTGCACAAGCTCCCGTACAAACAACAAAGTGATAAGCCATAGATCATAAATCATAGTTACAATCATAAATCATATGATATAAACAACACGCAATAAATCATGAGAGAGAGAGACTCTTGTGCATAGTGTGCACCATGCCTCCTAGCACCTCCCTCATCAACCGGAGGCACCCTGTGCTTTTTACCGTATTGAACGGCCTCTCTGCTTGGGCTGTCTGGAAGAGCTTCCTCTTGCAGGGTATCATCTCTCTACACATGGACGGGAACACCTTCTGTGGAAGGTGTTTCTGTGGAGTGCAGAAACAGAGCTCAAACCCATCAGGATCTGAGCTCTGTTTCTGCACCTTAAAGGAGGATGCCATCTTTCCTCCGGGTGCAGAAGAGAATCCCTTACTCACAGTGCAGAAGCCGAGCTGAAAGGATCAGGTTCTGAGCTCCCGTTTCTCCATCCCACCCAAGGAGTTCAGCTCCTCTCGGCAGGCAGCTCTTTCAGCCAGCCTCCAGGGACAAGAGGGAGTCCTCACAGCCGGGCTTGCAACATATCCTGCCAGTTTCCCCACTGATGTTTTGGAGAAGCTGACAGAGAAAATTAGAAATAGCAACGGCATGATCACAGGGAGCTTGGCAAATGATTGTAAGTGCGAACAGGTTGCCAAGTATCCAGATCATGGTCATTGTCGGTGTTCCAAGTAACACCCCCAACAGAATTAAAACTCCGAGGCAGGCATCTTCCTCAAAGTATAAATTTATTAGAGATGTCATATTGGCACATCTGGGGAAACCACGAATCTGAAAGCCCTGTGTTTTCCCCACCCCAAGTACAACCAAAGTTCCTTCCCTTCGAAGCACATAGGTGTCACATGGTCCAATCCGATTACCGTATTTTTGGAGTATAAGACGCACTTTTTTCCTCCCTAAAAGTGGCTGAAAATTTGGGTGAGTCTTATACTCTGAATGTAGCTTTTTCAAAGCTTTTTTCCCAGCCCTAACTAGGTGCTAACGATCTTCCCGGCTCTTACCAGCTTGCAGGCGCTTTCATTGTTACTCTCTCCGAAGAATGTTTTTCCAGCCCTAAGTCTTTGCAGGGTTTTTTTCATTGCTCTACTTGCTCTGAATAAGTTTTTTTCCTAGCCCTAACCAGGTGCTAACGATCTTCCCAGCTCTTACTGGCTTGCATGCTCTTTCATTGTTACTCTCTCAGAAGAAGGTTTTTTTAAGTCCTAACCAGGGGATAAAATAATGTGCTGAAGCTGACCAGACTAAGGATGCTAGCCAGATGAATACCTGGTAGGCAGATTGTTTTCCCCTATTTTCCTCCCCAAAAACTAAGGTGCGTCTTATACTCCGAAAAATACGGTACTGTCCCAACTTCCAACTCCTCCTCAGGTGCTGGCGAGACATCCTGGACTCCCGAGGGAAAGAATGTTGTTACGATTACACACCCCACACTATCTCTACCTCCCCCTTCCCATTCCCACAGTTTGCCCAGCCACCGCTGTGGCAGCCCTGAAGACTCCCATTAAAGATGGTTCCAGGGCTGACAGTCATGTGATTATGGGGGGTGGGGGGAGCACAGCATTTTATAATGGCCAGAAGTGCCTTATGATCTATGATGGATGCAAAAATAGATAAATTATTGGGTTTCAGAATCCTCTTAAAAGCTGTTTAAGAAAAAATTTTGAAGCCGAAGATTTTGGAAGAAGTGTTTATTGAAATGTTTTATGGTTCCATGTACTTATTCATAAAATATGGATCAACTAACAAACTCAGCATGTACTTTTTGGCTTATATCTATAAATATGTATATTATAATGTTTAGCTTTTGGAAAGAAAATCATTTCTTCACTGGGCTTAATTAATATGGTACCAGGAAAAACATACAGCAAGATTTAACATAGTGAAATAAAGCAAACATTGGAAATACCAGATAAGTTTGTAACATTCAAATAACTTGTGAAACCTTGTATACCACAGAATCTTTCTATGTGCAGGGATGCTTTATAATTCTTCCTATCTGTCTTTAATTTCTTGAGCATTATTACTGTTCAACCGAACACCAATCTGACTATGATACTAAGTGAACTTGGATTGCCTTTTTTTTTTCTTTCCAGATAATTGGTGTACCATCCCCTTCATCCTTGTTTAAGCACATTGTTCCAATGATGCGCTCTGAGAGCATGGAAATTACAGAATCCCTTGTGCTGGGCCTTGGCAGAACGAGCCCAGGGGCTTTTAGGTAAATGTTTTAAAAGTATCTATTTTTGCTGCTGGCTTGGAAGAAAATAAAACACAACAATCCCATCCTTTCGTAAAACTAATCTTGTTGTTTTGCCTAGTGCTGAATATTACGCAAATAAATACAAATAATAAAGTGAGTGGGAAAACCCTATAAGTTGACAGAACTTTCTGGTGGCCGAGTCATATCGCTTAGCAACACAACCTATCCCCTTTTGATCCCATCATATTTCTTGTTCAAGAATTATACATTGTGGGTGTTTCTTCCCACATTGATAAGAAATATTGGCAATTATAAAAACAGCCAGCATATTTTTAGTATCCACTTTTATAAAAGAGATATGTTTTCAATCCCTTTCATCATAAAAATGAAGAAAACAGGGTTTCTTTCTTTCTTTCTGGAATTCCTGTACAGTAATCTTAACCTTCCTTCTAGTGCATATTACTAGTTGTAGCGCTTGGAAAAGAGGGAAATCAAACATTTGTCCTTTAGGGGGCAGGCTCTGCTTGTGGCCCCAAATCTAGAGTAGGAAGCATCTAGTTTGCTTCATAAAGGAAGTCTGTCCAATTTCTACCACCTAATGGGTTGTTCCAGCTTTGTGTGATATATCAAGGACTGCACACCAAGCTGGATGGAGCAAGGATATATCATGAGGGGTATTTGAGGAAGTGAGGTTTAAGGATCTGGAAAACTAAACTCTGGAACCAACTACCCCCTGAGATCCGGACTGCCCCTACTCTATTGGCCTTCCGGAAAGCATTGAAGACCTGGCTTTTCCGGCAGCCTTGGGGCCGTTGATCTCGCAGTTTGCGAGGTCCGGACTTGAATGATAAGTATGTGTGTGATTTTTAACTGGTTTTTTTCATCTTTTATGTTTTTAAATGTATTTTCTATACCCTGTCATAAACCACCCAGAGTCCTTCGGGAGTTGGGCGGCATAGAAATACAATTAAATTAAATTAAATTAAATTAAAGGCAAGCAATATGCCTCACAAAATCCCACCACTTTACCAGTGGATGACCTCACCCATTCTGATGGCTGCTAACAAAATGCTGGAATCTTAATTTTTAAAGTTATTATTCAAATATTATTCTGCTATATATTTCTTACGAAAAACATGTACTTTGGGGGAAATTGAATATGTTCAGTTGTTTGCTGGTGGAGATTAATGCCTGTTATATACTATAAGTAAATTACACAACTATACCTAAAATTATACTTTTCTATGGTTATCGTGTGTGTGTGTGTGTGTGTGTGTGTGTGTGTGTGTGTGTGTGAGAGAGAGAGAGAGAGAGAGAGAGAGAGAGAGAGAGAGAGAGAGAGAGAATGAGGTTGATATCTAAATATTTATGCATGTAATATTTAGAAATGCAACTGTTGAATTTAAAGTATTACCAAACTGATCTGTAATTATTACACAGGGAATTAATAGAAGAGTTGCATCCTATAATTAAAGAAGCACTTGAAAGAAGGCCAGAGGTAATATTTTAAAAACTATGTTGAGTATCCAGTAATTTCTGCATTTCTAATTTAAATTTAGCTAGACTGTGTTGTTTTTCTGTGTCATATACTGTATGTGGGTATATGCATAATTTTGTATTTATTTTGTCATGTTTATGTAGTGTATATTAGAGGTGGTGATCCTTTGAGAGCTGTATACAATGAAATTTCATTTTAATGTATGCAGATTAGTGTACATTCAGAGTGACAATAAAGTTACTCTAAGTTCTAAATATTAAATATAAGCCTTAGAATTTGTGGCACATCAGATTTTACACAGTGGCCTTTGAAGTAGCAGTATATTTGAAAAGCCTCAGGTTTGGGAAAGAGGACATCTAGCAGGCATCAGGAGTTGGGTGACTTTCTCTGGGGATTGCAAATTCAGCAGGATTGTGCCTAATTAGTACAGGTATTCCTCGACTTTCAACAGTTCATTTAATGACCATTCAAAGTTACAATGGCACTGAAAAGGGTGACTTGTGACCGTTTTTCACATTTATGACCTTTGAAGCATTTCCATTGACCATGTGATCAACATTCAGGTGCTTTCAAGCAAAGTCAATGGGGAAGCCAGATTCACTTAACAGCCAGGTTACTAACTTTATCAACTGCAGTGATTCACTTCACAACTGTGGCAAGGAAGGTCGTAAAATGGGGCAAAACTCACCTAACAAATGTCTCATTTAACAACAGAAATTTTGCTCTCAATTTTGGTCGTAAGTCAAGGACTACATGTACTTTGATTGAAGACCTGCAGGGAATACCCAGCCTAGGTTTGTTAGCTGAAAAAACCTCCAGGAAGACGGCCCTAGCAAATCAATGTTAGTATTAATTCCAAGGAAATAGCATAAAGATGCCCATGAAGGCAAACAGCAGGAGAGCAACTTATGTCACAGCCAATAACAGCATACAGGACTGGCCTACCCAAGTAAAAGATAAAGGCATCCATTTTATTGACCGAGGCCTAGCTGTGATTTGGTAGGTTTTAGTTTATTACAGAAGGCTGGTGGAGTTGCCCAATGTTGATTTAACACATTTTTGTTTCCATCTTATGCCTTAACCATGCTCAGAATTACAAGATGGGGAGTTGCACATTTTGTGATTCGAAAGTTTCCATTAGAGCTTTTTCTTTTTTACTTTTTACGAGCCACACATAAACCCAATGTATCTTGACCTGTGAGAATTAATGTTGAAGTACAAATGGTTAAATTTTCACATTTATGTTGTCCAGTAAGAGAATTGCACAATACTTGTTTCTGTGGTAAGATTAAATGTATTGTCCTAGAAGAATTTTTTTCTGCATCCCGGTGAATTGCATAGGATTTCCTTTTTCTATCCATTGTATTTTAAATAAGGCCTTTATCTTGGTAAAGTTTACATACATTAAAGTAATAATAGTCTAACATCACATATAAATATATATGTCTACATGTCTAAAATTGTTTTGCTGATAAAGGAGAATATTTGTACTTCAGGGATGAAGAGCGATCCTTGATGCTTTCCAAGTGTAATTGTTTTCTTGCAGGCATTTCATTACCAAAACTAGGTAACATCATCCGTACCAATGAAGTTACCTAGTTTGGGTAATGAAATGTCTGCAAGAAAACAACCAAGCTCATAGAGCACCAAAGACCCCTAATATTGTTCTGGCAGGAAATAACACGTTTATGATTTAGCTTTTGAAATTCCCATTTTTTTTTTTGCAAAAATGCCAAATTTGTGCAATAATTATCAGTGTTCCAAAACAAAGCATCGTATTGTTTATCTGTGCAAACAGATGGAAGTTAAATATCCAAACTCACATGTTACTGTGCTGATGTCAAATATCAATATAGCTTTATCATGCTGTTCCCTTTAACTTCTAAAACAGAATATGAAACGACGTAGGCGGCGAGATATATTACGTGTGCAACTTGTACGAATATTTGAACTGTTGGCAGATGCTGGTGTCATTAGTCACAGGTAAGCAATCAATTTTCATTTAGCCACACATCAGCAAAAACATAGGTAAGTATATTATCTAAGAATGGTCTGCAGAAAACTACCTTAAATACTGTGCTGATGTGCTGAAGAGGATCATAGGACATTATTATTTATTTGATTTATATCTCACCTTTCTTTCAGGTACTTAAGGCAGTGTGCACAATACTCCTTCTCCCTGTTTTCTCCCTACAAATCTCCCCAACGATGTAGGTTGGACTAAGACACACTGATTGGCCCAGTGTCACCCAACAAGCTAAGGGTGATTTCCCTGATGTTAGTCCATTTAACCACAATGGCTTTCATTCACTTGCACATTCTCTATAGTAGAATTACATCAGTGTTATAGATCACAAATTATGGAGTAGTTCCTCTGATTCAGTGTATCTCAACCTCGGCACAGGGTTGAGAAAAACGGATTAATTCATCTAGCATTGCTACAGTGGCTCATTTCAGAAAAATTACAGAAACACATAGCCTGAGAGTTTATACTAACGTGTATCATCAAAATTCCTCCCTACCTATTGCTGCTGTTTGTTCCTACAGCAATTGCCCACCTCCCATAGTCACCGTATTTTTCAGAGTATAAGACGCACCTTTTTCCTCCCTAAAAGAGGCTGAAAATTTGGGTGCGTCTTATACTCCGAATGTAGCTTTTCTGAAGCTTTTTTCCCCAGCCCTAATGAGGTGCTAACGATCTTCCCGGCTTCCTACTCCGTCTTTGCAAGCTTGTTTTCATTCCTACTCCCTCTGAAAAAGGTTTTTTCAGCCCTAACGTGCTAACGATCTTACTGGCTTGCAGCATACTTTAATTCCTACTCCCTTGAATTAGTTTTTTACCATCCCTAAGTCTTTGCAGGCTTGTTTTCATTCCTACTCCCTCTGAAAAAGGTTTTTTCAGCCCTAACGTGCTAACGATCTTACTGGCTTGCAGCATATTTTAATTCCTACTCCCTTGAATTAGTTTTTTACCATCCCTAAGTCTTTGCAGGCTTGTTTTCATTCCTACTCCCTCTGAAAAAGGTTTTTTCAGCCCTAACCATGGGATAAAATAATGTGCTGAAGCTGAACAGACTAAGGACGCTAGCCAGATGAATACCTGGTAGGTAGATTTTCCCCCCTATTTTCCTCCCCCAAAACTAAGGTGCGTCTTATACTCCGAAAAATACGGTATGTTTCAGGAATTGCTTGTGGATGAGAGATGAGATATTAATCAGCTCTTACTGGTGATGGTCCATTGCCCCTTTCGGTATTCCAAAGTGCAATGCCCAAAATCTTTATTGGGCTTTATTTTATAAGAAGTGAAGACGATACTTCCCACTATAAATAAATCCCAAGAAGCAGCTTGGCTTCCACACAGATCCCTAGTTTCCATCCAGTAAGGCAATGTGAGGAAATATTTCATCCAGTCAGTTCAGCTGCTTTTCTGTTCTCCAGCAGATAGATGAGCTCAAATCTGTTGGCATTTTGAATAATGGGCCCCTTTTCTCATGAGTAGTACTAGAAAGGGAGGGAGATAAACGAACCCACAAAATATTTCTCCTATTTAGAAAATTCTTGACAAGTTAGTGACAATAATACTTAATTAATTGGTTAATAATTATTTTGTGTGTTGTTTTGGTTGCGTCTAACAAAGGTAGAACGCAGCTCTGCATTTTGGACATTTCTTCCCCCACAGGCGAAAATAATTATAAAACAATTATCTTCACCAAAACAAGATATCCATATTTTGAGCCATATACTAAAGCATGCTTGGACATCTTGTCATGGTACTAAGGACTGGATACAATACCTAGTTTTAACTATAGGATAAGTTGTTCAAAATGTTCAAATTCAGACAAACAGTTTCTGGAAGTGGCTCAGACTTGAAACAGGCCTCCTTGGAGATGTTCTTAGCCAGAAATACTTCTGATATATAGCTGGAACAATAGCAAATACTTCTACAAATATCAAAACAGCTAATTTCAGTTTAAAATAGGCCATTGAATCTTGAATGAAACTGAAATTTTTTTGCACAGTATTATTATAAAATCATTGCTACTATACTGTATTCAGGATACAGTATTCGTATATTCATGTGGTATTCATATATTTGACAATACTAACATTTTTCTTCTCAAATCTGCCTATAGTTTGCGATAATTTGTTGATTTTTTTTTACAAGTCTGTATTCAAATGCTTGTGCTTTTCTTTATAGTGCAAGTGGGGGCCTTGATAATGAAACACATTCCCTAAACAATACTTTACTGGAGTACGTGGATCTTACCAGACAACTGCTGGAAGCAGAAAATGAAAAGGACTCTGACACACTGAAAGATATCCGTTGCCATTTTAGTGCCTTGGTGGCAAATATTATTCAGAATGTTCCAGGTATTCACAATATTTCTCCCCCACCCCCAGTCCTTTGGTTTATATGTCAAGCTCAAAACATCTCATGTGGAAATGTGTTGCTTCTTGTAACTTGAAAACTGCTGATGAATTATGGGGTCGTAATTAAATCCTCTTAATTCCAGTCATCTCGCTCTTCCGTAGGAAGTAGGCAACAGCAAACCAATTCTGAAAAATTTCTTACCAAGAAAGCTGCAGGGACTTGTCCACACACACACACACACGTGCTCATCCACGCATGCACACATACACATCCAGTTTAACTTTTTTATAGATTGAGCAGCTAATAATAAGTTGTCATTTCAAGTCTTCTGTAATTTGTATCAACAAATATGTGTATGAGATATTACACAAACGGGGTCTCCAGTCTGAAGTAGACAGATCCCATACTTGGCGGAGGGATTCTCCCCCAACCAGTTGTTGTTTTTTTAAAGAGGATGGAGTTCTCTTTCCAGTTGGGCAATAGGCTAGCAGATTTTGCATACTTGACCTGTTGACTTGGATGCTCAGTTTTGAGGTCCTGCATCAGAGGTGCCCTTTCACCTGTGAGGATCCAAAAGTTTGATCTGATTACAGATCAAGGTAATATTACAAGGGGAGAGATGACTTTTATTGCACTCGCATGGACTTTGCTGAAGAAAATCTCAATATTTGGCTAGTTCGGTTTTTTTTTAAACAATAAGCAATTGTCTCTGATATTTTAATTTCATTTCATTTGTTACAAAATGTTTCCTCTGTTATTTCCCACTGTTGTGCAGTGCATCAGAGAAGGAGCGTCTTTCCACAGCAGAGCCTCCGTCACAGTCTGTTTATGTTGTTTAGTCACTGGGCTGGACCTTTCAGCATCATGTTTACTCCTTTGGACAGATACAGTGATAGAAATATGCAGATAAATAGGCATCAGTACTGTGCATTAAAGGTAATAAGCTCTCACATGCTTGGCCTTTATTGTAGGATTTTGTTATATCATTACCTATGATTACACAAGTTGTCTGGAATGATTATAACTCTTCTGTAATGGTTGCCAAATACTTGGACAGTAATTGCACAAAATGGAATCCTTTACTGCTCCAAATAATTATGATCCTTGATAAATACTATAAATGCATGTAACAAAAGAATGTTCAGTTTTCTTAGTTCTTGGGGAATGAAATGCAGGGACTTACAAATATATTTTTGTATAAATATGATATAATGTAAATATAATCATATAACTATTATATGATATAAATTATATAGAGGGAGAGGGAGAGAGTAGACATATTTTTAAAAATTTAAATAGAAACACAGTCCAGTTTAGCAATAGCAATAGCAATAGCACTTAGACTTATATACCGCTTCATAGTGCTTTACAGCCCTCTCTAAGCGGTTTACAGAGTTCAGCATATTGCCCCCAACAATCTGGGTCCTCATTTTACCGACCTCGGAAGGATGGAAGGCTGAGTCAACCTTGAGCCTAGTGAGATTTGAACAGCTGAACTGTTGAACTAGCAGTCAGTCTGCAATGGCTGCATTTAACCACTGCACCACTTCAGCTCTTTATCAGTTTGTCTGATATTGTCATCCATTTTTTTCAGGCAATGTCTGCAGTGCTTTGTTGTGGTCCAGTTGCAGATAATGTAGGACTTTCATCGGATGGCTATCTATACAAATGGCTAGATAATATTTTGGATTCTCAGGATAAGAAGGTATTGTGTGCAATATTGATAACTTAAAATCTCTCTTTGAAGTCAGATAATCAGGGGTTAAAGGTAGAGAAACTTGAGAAAAAGGTAGCTCTCTATACACTAAAAATAATTAAAATCAGGACATCTAATCCTAACAGAATGAGAAATCTGTCTTTTTGGTTTGGATTTTTTTTAATGTAATTACTCAGTTCAGGAAGGACATAAATTATTTAGCCTATCTCAAGGGTAGATCAGCTTTTTTGATCTACAAGCTGCACTTCTCCTCTGCCAGGAGGTAGGAAGTAAACATTGGTGACCTGATGTGTTCATAGAGGACAAGACCCACACTTTGGTATTTATTTATTTATTAAATTTGTTTGTCAACCATCTCGCCACAAGGCAGTCTGGACTGCTTACAAGGTTAAAAGCAATAACTATACAAATAATAATATTGCTGTATTATATTCCTTTTAACAATCCTCTTTTCTCAATTTGGAAGATTGAGGGAATTTTAAATTATAATCCATTTTGTTTCTTAATTTCTAGAACAGGAAAAAATGACCAACTTTGGAATATTTGGGTCTCTTAAAATGTTCAATCTTCCCTCCCATTAAAAAAAAAGTTCAACATTTTGCTTCTGACTTCTTGAGAAACTACGGGCTGCAAATGCATGTGGGCCCATAGGTTCTTTTCCCTATTTAGTAATAGTTTAATTCAGGGAATTGTATAGATTAAGCCTTTTCTCTTTATGCATACTCAGATATTTGTTACTAGAAACAAAGAATGTACCTCACAACAACAGGGCAGAACATGAATTTTATATTGTATTTGTTTAGGTGCATCAGCTTGGTTGTGAAGCAGTTATGTTGCTGTTGGAGCTCAACCCTGACCAGAGTAACCTCATGTATTGGGCTGTTGACCGTTGTTATACAGGCTCGAAGCGTGTAGCAGCCGGATGCTTTAAAGCCATAGCCAGCGTATTCCAAAACAGGTATTAAAGAAAGAATTTAGAATGGGTGTAGGTAGTCCTGGACTAACAACTGGTCATTTTGCTACCATTCGGAGTTATGACTGCCTTGGAAAAGATGCTTTATAGCCTCACATAAAGCACTTCCGGCTGTTGTAAAATGTCATAGCACACATTTCCCCCCCCCCCCCCCCGATCACATGACTGAAGTTCAGGCACTTGGCACCTGGCTTGCATTTACGACCAGTTGAAGCATCCCACAGGTGCAATATTCAGAAGAATAGGTTCGCTTAACAGGCATGACGTTCGCTTAACAACTTGGGGGGTTTACTTAACAATCACTACAAAAAATGCCAGAAAAATGGGTCTGGTCATGTGAGTGTCTCAACTTAAGACTGCAACAACAAACAATCAGATTTCCAGTCCCAATTGTGGTCATAAGTCAAGGACTAGCTATAATAGAATCAATTGAAGTTGCTATTGTATGTGCCATGGTGGGGAAGCAACGTTTCCCTAAATTTGACAGATAATCCATCTTAAAAAACACAGCTAACGGTGAGGAGAATAGCAGTTCAATATGTGGGTAACTTCAGATTCTCCCCACCAATCTATATGCATAATTGGGTAACTATCAGGATAAACATGACATAAACCACCACCATCTGATTTGCTGTGGGAGCCGTGAGGACTATCTTACTCAGATGATTTGTGTGGATGTTGTCAGAATACAAAAGAAGGGTAATTCTAAAGCTATGTCTAATTAGTTCCTCTGAGAAACAGTTCTGAATTCTGCCACGAGTTGGCCAATTCATTGGCAGAATCTTGACAGCCACAGAATAAGCCTCCTTTGTGCTGAATTCTTGTCACGTGCTATTGTGTCTGCTGCTCACTGTCTAATCCAGGGATGGAGAACTACGGCCCTTTTATGACTTGTGGACTTCAACGTACTGGCTCAGGAATTCTGGGAATTGGAAATCCTCAAGTCATAAAGACGCCATAGTTCCCCACCTCTGGTCTAATCAATGGGGAAGAGTAGTCCTGTTATTCTCCTGATACAAGGTTTCATGAGATATCCTGGAGAAACTTGTGCATTCCCCCATATTTTATCTTGAACCTAATTAATGTGGTTGTGTAGTGCCAAAAATCACTGATAAAGAAATAATGCTTAGAGCAGGGGTGGCCAACTATGGTTCTTTGAGGACCTGTGGACTTCAACTCCCAGAATTCCTGAGCCAGCCATGCATGCATGCATGGCTAGCTCAGGAATTCTGGGAGTTGAAGTCCACAGGTCCTCAAAGAACCATAGTTTGGCCACCCCTGGCTTAGAGTATAACTATTATATCTGTGATGCAAAAATCCAGGAAACCCCTGCATTGAAGTTTCCTGAATCTTTTTGCTACCATTAAACCATTAGCTGGACCAAGGGTCGGCAACCTTAAGCACTCAAAGAGCCATTTGGACTCGTCTCCCACAGAAAAAAAAAACACCGGGAGCCACAAAACCCTTTTGGACATCTAAAATGAAGATAGCGCTGCATATATTATTTTTTTACCTTCATGCTATGTATATAAAAAAAACTATAGTGTGTTGCATTTATGAAATCAATGAACTGCTATAGAGAAAACAAATTTTCATTTCTGCATGCAAACAAAAATATTTTGAACTCTGGGGGAAAAAAAGATGGGTCGAAAACCTGAATAAATTTCGTGCCGGCGGATGTCGCACATTGGCGGTTGTGACGTATATTTTGAGTGACGGAGCCGCAGCAGAGGGATGAAAGAGCCACGTGGCTCCAGAGCCATGGCTTGCAGACCCCTGAGCTAGACTTTTGTAGCCCTAGATTGGTTTAGTAATTAATTAAATGAAACACACCGTTTGAACAGAGCTAATCAGGCTATTGGAAATAGAGCAGCTTTCTAAGTAGCCTTATATATAGGTTCACATTGTAAATTTTTTTCAGTATTTCATTTATTCTGTTTTTAAGCCACTTTGTTATTAATGCTTTCTTTTCTTCATAGGGATTACCAGTGTGATACTGTTACTCTTCTCAATCTTATATTATTTAAAGCAGCTGATTCTTCTAGAGCTATCTATGAAGTTGCTATGCAGCTTTTGCAAGTTAGTATGAAATGTTTTTATCAGTACAGAAATATTTTTGTTTGAGGCTTTTAAATTTTAATACTGCTTTAAAAGCTTTTGGATAAAAATCAATATTTAACATGTTGCTACCGTGTATCACTGCAATTAATTTCAGGAAAGTTTCCACATATTAGCCCAGTGGGAATAGTATGTATGTGTGGTTTTTTTTCCCCATAGCCTTTAGGGTATTTTATTTGGGCTATGTGTAGGGGGTAAAATGTAATGGACAGCCTTTAAGAGACTTAAAAATTGAAAATATTGCTATTGCAAAACCCACAGAAATATACATTTTTCATTTGGTGGGGGTGGAGATAATCCAGAGACAAAACAAATGTATCTGCAAGAAAAAACATGGTTTTTTTAAAAAAAAATCATTCCCCAGAGCTCACCCTAAATCAAAAGGGGGGGGGGTTGTTCTCAATGTTTCCTCTCATTCACCACCATGTCCCTTGCAACCTCCAAGATGGTCAAATAGAGGAAGTGTCTATCCTGGTGGTTCTCAACCCCAGCTGGTGATAGGATTCTGGGAGTTGAAGTCCACTCATTTTAAAGTGGTTAAGGTTGAGAAACACTGCCCTATCCTAGGCTGCGTTAGACCTAGAAGCTGATTTCATGTTTTAAGCCACAGTGAGAAAAAGTGAGAAAGAATACAAAGTTAACATTTTCTTTCTCTCTCCCTGTGGTTCCGTAATTTCATATTGTTTAGTAATCTGAATTTATTGAATACATTTATATTTTCTAGATCCTAGAGCCCAAGATGTTTCGCTACGCTCATAAACTGGAGGTTCAGAGAACTGATGGACTATTGAGTCAGCCTTCACCTTTGCCTCATTTATATTCTGTGTCCTATTATCAGCTCTCAGAAGAATTAGCAAGAACATATCCAGAATTAACTCTTGCAATATTTTCAGGTATATATTTCCTTAAAAAGCATATTTCTTAATATTTGTTGTTTGGAATTATTGTACTATCGAAACCAAATTATAGTGATTTTCAAGTTTTTTCTCTCAGCACTGCCCTATATGGTATCTATTACTCTTAACATTAAGAAGTTTGGTGATGGTCCATAATCTCTAATTATTATGTTCTCATAATCATAATCTCATAATCATAACCCATCTTATAAAGAAACACTGTAAAGATATGCATTGCCTTTTTGTTCCTTTCTTCACCCACCAGTCAGCAATTAACTATAGTTTGCCTTTTCATTTTAATGTGAAGTTACACTTGTCAAGCTAAGAACAAAGCACCATCCTAAATAAGCCTCAATTTAATAATACTGCCTTGTTCTAAAGCATTTAATATGTAGTTATTCCTCTCTGTGCATGATTATCTGGAGTCCTTTCAGTATGGATTCAAACATGCTTGTAGCATTGAGGCAACCCTGATCATGCTTGTGCATCTATTCTGCTGCTTCTTGACCTTTTAGTGTAGGGGTGTCTAATTCAAGGCCTGCGTGCCAGATCCGGCACGCGGGGTACTTAGATCTGGCCCCTGGGGCCGCCCTGGAAACAACGAAGGATTGGCCCGTGGTGCCTCTGACAGTGAAAATGCATGGCCCTCCCAGCCGAAAACAGACCTTGGGAGCCTATTTTCTGCCTATGTTCACTGGCAGAGTGCTCCAACCACCATAGGCGCCCGCAACACGAGTGACATCAAGCTGGCCATGCCCACCCGGGGCCCCCAAGGTCAAACACAACCCTGATGCAACTCTCAATGAAATCAAGTTTGACACCCCTGTCTTAGCGGCTTTTGACTCCATCAGTCATGGTACTCTCCTAGCTCTGTTCAGGGGATTGGGAAGTGAGAGGCACAGTGTTGGAGTAGTTCTCTTTTCTCTGGGACCATTTTCAGTAGGCATTGGTGGTGGGGGAGGGATCAAGCTGTAGACCGACTTTCCAATCCAAAAGATATAGGTATTGGAATTCGGGTGACTTTCCTTCCTTCTACCTCCTCCTAGCCTCTTTACCCTGTAATGGAAGATCCTACTCTCTTTTCACAATCTGACAAAGGGCCTTTTCTTTCTTCTTTTCACATGAAAGCAATAGTTATTTCAGAAAGACCAAAAGCTGAAATGGTTGCCAGTAAATTAGTTTTGTGATAACATATATCTATATATATATCTATAAACACAGAGGTAAGCCAGAGAATTCAAACAGCACATCCTTCTGGAAGACAGGTGATGCTTCACTATTTGCTGCCGTGGATGAATAATATTGAATTAATGGATGTGAAACCTTTACCTACAATTCGACGGCAAGATGAAGATGAAGAGGATCTCCTAAAAGACAGAGAACTGATGGTGAACAGCAGGCGCTGGTTGAAAGGCGAAGGTTGGGGGTCACCCCAGGCAACTGCTTTAGTTTTAAACAACCTAATGTATATGACAGCAAAGGTAAATTGAACCAAGCATTGGGCAATTGATGGATTATTTTGAGAGAGCTGTTGTTTCCTCAGTTTGTCACTAGCGGAATGCTAATGCCTGTAAACTGTATTTTTTGAGAACAGAAAGAAAGAAAAGAAAAAAACAAGTACCATATTTTTTAGAGTATAAGACGCATATCCTGGGGGCTGAGGAGGACAAAAACGGGACGCGCAGAGGGTTTGCAGAGCAGTGGTGGGGTTCGATTTTTTTTACTACCGGTTCTGTGGGCGTGTCTTGGTGGGCATGCCGTGGCTTGGTGGGCGTGGCCCAGGGGAAGGATACTGTAAAATCTCCATTTCCTTCCCACTCCAGAGGAAGGTTATTGCAAAATCCCCATTTCCTCCCTATCAGCTGGGACTCAGGAGGCAGAGAATAGATAGGGACTGGGCCAGTCAGAAGTGGTATTTACCGGTTCTCCGAACTACTCAAGATTTCCACTACCAGTTCTCCAGAACTGGTCAGAACCTGCTGAATCCCACCTCTGCTGCAGAATGCTCCTGGGGGCTGGGGAGGGCAAAAACGGGATTTGTGGGGGCTTCGGAGGGCCAAAAATGGGCCCATTTTTGCAAAAACGGGACACACAGAGGATTTGAGAGGCCTGCAGAGAGCCTCTGGGGGGCACGGAGGCCAAAAACTATTTTTTTCTTGTTTTCCACTTCAAAATCTAGGTGCGTCTTATACTCCGATGCGTCTTATAGTCTGAAAAATACGGTATATTTAAGTTGCACTAAACATGAAAAAAGCAATATTGCAGCCAGAGTAGACTGAATTTTTAAGCAAACTAGGGAGAAAAAAGCATTGAGCATTGTCGAACTAACTTCTGCATAAAATGCATTAAATTATACCCAGTGTTTTCATTATATATCTCTTTGAGCATTTAATTTTTAAACAGAGAAATAATTCATATCTTAACTTTGTTTTCTAGTATGGTGATGAAGTGGCTTGGTCAGAGATTGAAAACGTTTGGATTACTCTAGCAGACAGTTGGCCAAAGAATCTGAAAATAATTCTGCATTTTTTAATCAGCATTTGTGGAGTAAATAGCGAACCCAGCCTTTTGCCTTATGTAAGTTACGTGGGACTTAGTTTCCTATTCCTCACTCTGTTGAGATAGTCCTCAACTTATGACTCTAATGGAGCCTGCCCATTACGATCATAATTCGTAACAGTTGTTAAACGGACCCACCCAATTATATATTTTTTCTGTGGCCGTTAGTGGCCTGATCTTCAGAAGTTTGATCTGGGTCATGTCCCCTTTTTCATAACTTCCAACAGTTGCTGAGTGACTGGTTGTAGCTTGAGGGCTACCTGTAAATAGGCATAACTGTTTTATTTAAGAATCACTTTTAGTCTGACCATGTTACTAGTTGTAGTTGTCTGTGCTGAAAGCAGAGTCAGAATGAAAATAGAACCATCCATTTATTATAATTTTAAATAGTTATTATAATAATTATCCCTCAGCGAGGCACAGGGGTGAAATCCTCCCGGTTCGCCCGGGCCAGTCCTTCGGCGTATAGCCGATAGAACTGGCGGCGGTTGCGGCGCGGAGCTTTTCCTGCCCGCTTTCCCGTCCCGGCTGAACACAATCACCGCTTTCCCGTCCCGGCTGACCACAATCATTTGGGTTATTTTTCCCTCTGTGCATGCGCGCGCATGCACAGAGGGAAAAATAACCCAAATGGCGGCGTTCAGCCGGGACGGGAAAGCGGGCGGGAGAAGCTCCGCGCCGCAACCGCCGCCAGTTCCATCGGCTATACGCCGAAGGACGGGCCAGGGCGAACCGGGAGGATTTCACCACTGGCGAGGCACTACTTTAACATGGTTGTGGGGCTTGTGTGCTTTGAGGAAGATGGGAGTTATGCCAGAAGTTGAGCCGTACTGGACAGGTCACAAAGAGTGTCTCTCCCATAAAAAATACAGTGAGTCATAAATATAGAAAACTAATTACAGTCATCGCCTGGGTCAACAAGGACCATACTAGGTGTTTGAGTTCCTGGACCTTCTGGTGAAAAATGAGCTACAGGACTATTGACTGAGCAACAAGGCCAGTCCCTATCTCTCAGCCCAACTTGCCTCACAAGGTTATTGTCGAGAAAATGGGAAGAAAAAGGAATATTACATATCTTCACCATCTTATACTCACCTTGAGTTGTGTATAAAAAGGAGAGAGAGAAAGTGTAAATATAAACCCTTCCATTCCCCACCATCCAGTCAGAGCTGAAGAAGCTTCTTGGATGAGAAGTGAAACGTCTTCAAAGAAAAACAAGAAGATCCAGTTGCCTCTTGAAAAAAGCACCTTTGGGTGAGACAGAAATGGAGAAAGAATTGGGGACAGGCCGAGAATATACCGGTGTAAAATTCCAGCTCCACCTCACTATCATCCTGGGCCAATTCCTTCCATGTTTGGCCCTATGTTGGACTTTCTCCATGGCAGTTGGAATGTTTGTTTGAAAAATAAGCATGTCTAAAAAAGGATACAGACATTATAAGTATTTCTAAACAAAAGTAATTCCATGTCGGGAAATATTTAGGAACTGTAATGGTACTTTTAAGCTGAAATGCAGAGTTTTACTTCAGTTACTCTGTTAAATATAGATCATACTGGGTTATTAAACATGTTATTTTCAGCAGGAGTTTTAAGTACTAAACATTTCTAAAAATTATACCGTTCATTTACTTTGTGTAAAAGAAGTCTATTAACAGAGTTCCATATGATCAAACATTTCAGGTGGTGAAATATTAAACATTTAACTATGCAACTGGGATTAGGTTAGGATATAATGGTTTTGCTTTTCTAGCAAATACAGGTTCAAAAATAATGAAACATGATTAGAATATAGAACATAGAATAATAGATTTGGAAGGGACCTCGGAGGTCTTCTAGTCCAACCCTCGGCTCGAGCAGGAGACCCTATATCATTTTAGACAAATTGTTGTCCAGTCTCTTTAGTTAGTCTCTTATAAGTTAAAAGACAGTTATAAGTTAGTTATTAGCTATAAGACACTTTAAGAACCGGTTTGGGTAATTTGTCTGCCAACAAAAAATTCAATTATTTCCTAAATTTACAGTTTTTTTAAATTAACAGTTACCGGTAAATACAAGCCATTTTTTCTAGTATATTTCACAGTGTTCTTAATGATTTTTTTTTCTCTTTGAATGGCAGGTGAAGAAGGTAATTGTTTACTTGGGTAGAGATAAAACCATGCAGCTTTTGGAAGAGCTGGTGAGCGAATTACAGCTCACAGATCCCGTTAGTTCTGGAGTGACACATATGGATAATCCACCCTATTACCGTATCACTTCTAGTTACAAAATCCCTTCTGTCACCTCAGGTGAGACAATTACATCAAACTGTTTTTAACCTATCAGGACAGAGACTCACTTCACTGTTGGGTAACATCCAGGGATGCCCAGCTGTTTGGATCCAAAGCAGAATGAATATTTCAAAGTGGGCTTGGCTGCACCTGGCAGCACTTTGCTAAAGAAGCAGTGCCTTTTTCTGGGGTCTGCTGCTCAAATTTAGAAAGTTTGCCATCTGCCTGTTGAGCTGTTCCATCCCTTTGGCTGCAGATATGTTTAACAACCTACCATATATGGTTGAAAAAAAGGAAGCAGTATATGATTCTACTGCAGGGGTGAAATGCTCCCGGTTCAGGTGTGCCTGTCAGTCGTCGGAGAGCCGGTTGCGAAGGCAGCGTGAGGCTCCGCCCTGACGCCACCATTTGGTTCTTTTACCCTCTGCGCATGCGCAAAGCATTCTGTGCGTGCGCAGAGGGTAAAAGAACCCAAATGGTGGCGGGTGGGCGGAGCCTCGCGCTGCCTTCGCGACCGGCTCTCCGACGACCAACAGGCACGCCCGAACCGGGAGCATTTCACCCCTGTTCTACTGGCTTATAGGTCTAAACCAAGGGTCCTCAAACTTGGCAACTTTAAGACTTGTGGACTTCAACTCCCAGAATTCTCCAGCCAGCTATGAAAAGAAAGCAGGTCACCACAGAAATCTTCTTAGCTGGATAGTTGGGTTTATCCCTTCATTAACTGCTCAGTGGATCGGTCTTTGAAAACATTAGGAAGTGGGGCAGACACCACTACAGGAGTCTGCTAAGTAGAGCCTCACTTGTTCTCCCCCGCCATTACATACTGCCTTGTGAAATTATTTTAGAACTTTTTTTATTTATTATACTTTTATTTAGAGTTACGTATAGTACCTCTAAATTATTTGGGGAGGATTATTGTTCTGTTCAGCCTAGTGGTTGTGGTGATTATGATGATTTATCAGAGTTTCAAATAGCTTTCAGGAAATCCTGTCTTGCCGTTATCACTGCATTCATTGCAAATATACCACTCTTAATTTCCAGGAACTACTTCCAGTAGCAATACAATGGTGGCACCCACAGATGGTAATCACAACAATAAGCTTACAAAAGATAGCATTGATGAAAGGTAAGAAGGATTTATAAGATTTGAAATACTGATTGTTTTTTTTAAATAAAGCATAAGGTAAAGGCTCCCCTCGCACATACGTGCTAGTTGTTCCCGACTCTAGGGAGCGGTGCTCATCTCCATTTCTGAGCCGAAGAGCCAGCACTGTCCGAAGACGTCTCCGTGGTCATGTGGCCGGCATGACTAAACACCGAAGGCGCACGGAGCGCTGTTACCTTCCCACCAAAGTGGTCCCTATTTTTCTACTTGCATTTTTTACGTGCTTTCAAACTGCTCGGTTGGCAGAAGCTGGGACAAGCAACAGGAGCTCACTCCGTTACGTGGCGCTAGGGATTCGAACCTCTGAACTGCCGACCTTTCTGATTGACAAGCTCAGCGTCTTAGCCACTGAGCCACCGCGTCCCCTTTAAAAAAAACTTCATAGGTCTAACTAATCAAGCCTAAAGTGATACTTGATTAAATGTTGGTGACAGCGTATTATAGTCGCTGATAATGACTCTGTATGTATTGTATCGTGAATGCCAGCCTATCAAACTGGCTTTTTGTCATGTAGATAAAAGAGATACCTGATCCTCCCCTCTATTGTGGGAATAGAGAATTTGAGACTTGTCTTTTTAAGACAGAGGTCCCCAACCCGCGGTCCGTGGACCGGCAGCGGGCCACAGCAAGCCAGAAACGGGGCCGCACAAACAAAGCACCATCCGGTCTACGGAAAAACCACTCTCCACAAAATCAGTTCGTGGTGCCCAAAAGGTTGTGGGAAGGGGGGCTGTTTTAAGACAACTGAAGGAGTGGGAACTGAGGTGGGGGAAAGCACGGAACTAAACTTTTCCATGTTGCCTGTGATTATATTTTGGGTGTGCCCGGAATCCAGGGAACTGAGATAGTGTGAATATTTTTTTTCAAAGGTATTCTGGTTAACCGGTCCACCAGGAACCTGCATGCCTCTTAATGGTGCTTTGTACATCTAATGTTTTTGTTTCTCCATACAACATGGAATGTTGAGTTTTATGCATTGAATCAAACCTATAAAATGCATTTATCATGTTATCACACTCTAAAAAATGGAAGCACCCACTGTTCTCTTGACAGCAAGCTTTATTTTAGCAGAGCAGCATAGTATTTGCCTTTTGTATTATTTTAATTGTAAACACTGTGAACTATTAGCTTTGTACTTCTCTCCTTCAAGTTTGAATATTTACTTTTTAATATATAAAATATAATAATTTTTTGTCATTATGTTTTTAAAGTATTTGGCTTGTTTAATGTGAAATTGGTCTGCCCGCCAAGGAAAGGCATGGCTGACCACATGCTTCTTTCTACACATAGGAGTGTGTATTATATAAATTATTTCTTTTTTCCACCATTTTTACCTTGTAAACATGAGAAAGGCAGAACAAAATGTGAGAATCCTATAACTCTTACACAACAATTTTGGGATGCTATAGGACAGTGATGGTGAATCTTTTTTGGTTCGCATGCCAAAAGGGTGTGTGTGCGCGCACTAGCGCGCGCACACATGCTCACACCCATTCCCTCCCCCCCATGCATGCGCACAACCCCCATGCTTCCCCCTGCGCATGCGCACAACCCCCCACCCCCGCGCAAAGGCCTTAGTGAAGCCTGGGATGGTGCAAAACGAGCAAACCGGAAGTTTGGAAAAACGCAATTCCATTTTGTCGTTTTTCGCATTCCGGGGCTTCAGGAAGCTTCCCTGAACCCTCCGGAGTGCAAAAAAACAGCCCAACGGCAAACCGGAAGTGCGTTTTGCGCACTTCCGTTTTGCCCATTTTGCCATTTTTCGCATTCCGGGGCTTCGGGAAGCTTCCCTGAACCCTCCAGTGTGCGAAAAACACCCCAACGGCAAACCGGAAGTGCATTTTCCGAACTTCCGGTTTTGCCATTTTTCTCATTCTGGGGCTTCAGGAAGCTTCCCTAAACCCTCCGGAGTGCGAAATCAGCCCAATGGCAAACCGGAAGTGCATTTTTCTGAACTTCCGGTTTGCCCGTGGAGCTGACATAGGGCAACGCCTCACGTGCCCTCTGATATGGCTCCACGTGCCATAGGTTCGCCATCACTGCTATAGGAGGAACTTCTGGAAGATAGTAGCAGTAGGAATTGTCAAGCTGCTACCCCAGAGTGGGAAAAAAGGCCAGGGTTTAAAGACCCAGGCAGACTCTGGGTCTGAGATGTCTAGCCTTCCATCTTGTTGGCTTACTATAGTCTTATTCGGCTGTGCCTTCTATTTTTGCTACTAACTTTTCATATAAGTAGTAAATAAAATAGATGCTTTGAAAATCAAGTCATTATATAAAACCAATACATTTAGAATGGCTGGATTAATGTATCTAAATTTTCTTGCTCATATTATTTTTTGTGTTTCTTCCTTGGTTTTATAAATATTAAATGTACTTCAGCTGAATTGTCCACCAAGTCAGCAATTAGAGATTCTGTGTTTCCTATCTCGGGGGTTTATCTGTGATTTGATAGTACATTACTAGTTTCCCACTCTCTTTTAGACTCTGGGTTCTTGTTATTTTCAGGACTGTTATGAACAGAAAGACACGGAAGGCACACTACTCAGGGTTCTTCCATTCTGACTCCTAGCATGGGTGTGTTCTCATACTGTAGTACATTTATCTGTGGTTTAGGCTGAATAGTTTTTATGAAGTAAAGGGCACATAAATAATTTTTTAATAACACGTTTGATCGGATAAACATCACAGCTACATGGAAGAATAGAAATGTGGTCTTTGATAACACTATTACTATGTTTATTCCTTTAGCTACATCCATCTGGATATCTATAGTGGATTGAACAGTAATCTGAACCGCCAGCATCACAGGCTAGAATCTCGATACAGCAGCAGTTCAGGAGGCTCATATGAAGAAGAAAAAAGTAATTCAGTATTTTATTTTCTTTAAACAATGCAAGGTTTAGCTGTCAGTTACATGCACAAATTTTGTTAACTGATAAACTTTGTAGAAAAATCTATTATTCTCCATAGTGGGTGGAGCTAGCATCCAGGAATGGGTTGACCTCGTCTGTTCAGCATGTAGGACTGAGTCTGTCAGAGTTGAAATGCCCCGCCTCTGTTGCTAGGGCTCCCAGCTTTGACTCAGTCCTCAGACTGGACGGACGTGTCAAAAGTTTCTCCCGTTCCTGGTTGCAAACTGCGAAGGAAATAGGATTGCGAAGGACTCTACCTTCCATCTGTGAGTTTCCCCAGCTGACTCCCGAACCATCCAGTAGAGTCGCTGGGTTGATTGTGGCACAGAGCTTCGGGTTTCTGGCAATGAAAGTTATGTTCATTCAGCTGAAGCCCATCTGCTGAATTCTTTAATTTTTCTTTGTACTGTATATTGGGGGACACTATTATGTTACTTGGCAAAGAATAGTATAATTATATACCATATTACATGGCATGCGTACATACCATAAATACGTATTTAAAGTACCTTCCTTCTATGATACTTTGACAATTTGAGCTACCCTTAATTTAAGAAAGGCATGGAGGATGTAGCAATCAGATCCACGTGTTTTTACTTGATTTTCAGAACTGATTGTTATAATTCTTTTTTTTTTTCAATTCAGTCTTGTGCTAGACTTTGATGCCTATTGGTTTCAGGAATACAGGTGGTCCTTAACTTGCAATAGTTTGTTTAGCGATCAATCAAAGTTACAATGATACTGAAAGTGACTTATGTCCATTTTCACACTTACAACCATTACAACATCCCCATGGTCACATGATCAGAATTCAAATTCTTGGTAGCTGACTCATATTTATGACGGTTGCTGTGCCCCGGGATGATGAGACCTTCTGACAAGCAAAGTCAATGGGGAAGCCAGATTCACTTAACAACCGTGTCACTATCTTAACAATTGCAGTGATTCACTTAGCAACTGTGGCAAGAAAGGTTATAAAATGGAACAAAATTCGCTTAACAAATGTCTCACTTAGCAACAGAAATTTTGGGCTCAATATGTCAAGACTACCTGTGTGTAAATAATGTAGTGAATCCTGAATACATCCAAAATTTTGGAATACAAAGCAATGTTATTAAGTATGGGAAATACAGAAAAATACCGCATGCATATTTGAAAATAACATATTTCAATTAATATAACTATATACAGTTGATAAATTCAAGATAATAATACTTTTGACAGGTGATTCGATGCCATTGTATTCAAGCTGGCGACTTAAAGTGATGGAACACAACGAAGGAGAGCCATTACCTTTTCCACCTTCAGGGGGTTGTTGGTCACCGTTGGTGGATTATTTGCCCGAAACATCATCTCCAGGCATGTCTCTTCATAGGTAAGCAATATAAAGAAGACACTCCCAAATCCCGCTGAATATGAAGTACCTAAAAGAGATTGTAGCACAGTACTTTCCTTTCAGGAAAAGAAAGGAAGAAATTAAGAAGTTGTGTTTTTCTTTCTAAGAAACGTACAAGATTTGTGGGGAAATGACTCATCCTGCTTCCAGATTATCCTTGTTTTTTGAGAATGGAATCTTCACAGTTTATATTTCAAGACAGCAGCTTCTTTTTTTTTACTTTTAATTGTTTTGGTAACTTGTATAGAAGGAATCTTTCCACAAGAGTCTTATTTGTTTTTCTGGCCTTTTATTATCTGATCTAAGCTGTATAAACATTGAATGTTGTGCCTCCTGTATCTTTAGATATGAATCATTTATTTTCCCTGCTTAATGCCTGTTAAGGAGAATAAATCTCCATAGAGGCGATGTTGATCTTTCTCTAGGAATTCAGACATTTAGAAATAAAGCTGAAGTTAAAAGTCTAATAGAAAATATTTATTTCGGTACAAAAACAATAAATCCTGATTGTTTACATCTCTGCTATAAAATGCGACCTTCTCGGTCAAGAGTTAGAGCCAGAAGAATAATGGAGAATCAGGAATGCACACATGCTTACAAGAACATCATATCACGTGTTCTGCTTGTAATGGAATATACCATTATATTAGATAGGAATGCAGTATCCTGCATATACATACAACTGAGAATATTCACCATGTGACAATGGCTTCATACAGTAGCTTCTTCATCTCAGCCATACTATGCAGGGCAGTCTTGCTTTATATTTCTTTAAGCTCTGAGCTGTACTGGCATTAAGCATCTATATTTCTTTATTGAGACAACTAATATTTATTTTATTAGATAGATATTTATTAGATAGATATTTAATAAGTGAGAAACAATCATTGTCATAGTTACTGTAATATATATCTTAAATACCTAAAATCTTTTAATATTATTGTCAATCACAGCTTCAATTTCAAACTGTCTGCCATGGACAGCACCCCATTCTTAAGAGGTCCATAAAGGGGGCGTGCATAAGCGCACCAGCGTGCCTACCGTCCCTGTCTTACTGTCTCCATTCATCTCTACTTCCTTTGTTTATGTTTATACCTATACCTGCTATCTTGTTCATGTTTGACAAACAAACAAATAAATCTGTCATGAGAGGACCAAATTTGCTTTGAATAGTAGCAATTCTAATGTAAATAATTATGTAACTATAATGCTGACTTTTAAATTGTATTTTATAATTTCAATAAATTCCACTGACCCCCCCCCCCATTAACTTAATTGATATCTCTTCTTTGGTTTATAGATGTAACATAGCAGTGATTCTGTTGACTGACCTAATAATTGACCATAGTGTAAAAGTAGATTGGGGAAATTACTTGCATCTCTTGCTTCATGCCATTTTTATAGGTAAGTAAGCTTTTATTAAAATTGGGAAGCATTGTTAATCACCACGTTTTATGGTCTTGCACATAAAATGTTTAATGCCAAAGGCATAATTTGATTTAAAATAAACCCAACTTGAAGAGCAAGTGATACCCAAATTTTCAATGAGCATAGCAATGGCCTGAAAGACTGAAGTCTTAGGAAGAACAATTGTTTTTTATATTTAATAAAATAGAAAATACCATAGCAAGTAAGGAAAAATATTTTTGTAAAAATTCTTGTCTCTTGAGTGCATTTATTTATTTATTTATTTATTTTGTTATTCTTATATGCCGCCCAACTCCCGAAGGACTCAGGGCGGCGTACAACATAAGAAATACAAGAATAGACAAAATTTCAAACAATTTAAAAACAGTACAAAATTTTTTTTAAAAAAAAAAAACAGTATAAAAGCAACAACAACATCCATCCATTCAACCATATACATACTTGGGGGGTAAGCTCAGATGGGTTAAGCTGTCCCCCCCACCTGCAGGAAGAGCCATGTCTTAACGGCCTTTCGGAAGGCCAGCAGAGTGGGGATGGTTCGGGTCTCTGGGGGGAGTTGGTTCCAGAGCACAGGGCCAGCCACAGAGAAGGCCCTCCCCCTGGGGCCCGCCAGCCGGCATTGCTTGGCCGACGGGACCCGGAGGAGGCCAACTCTGTGGGCCCTAACCGGTCGGAGGGAAGTGTGAGGCAGAATGCGGTCCCGGAGATATCCTGGTCCTAAGCCATGAAGGGCTTTAAAGATGGTGATCAACACCTTGAATTGGACCCGGAGACCGATGGGCAACCAATGCAGCTGGCGGAGAATCGGTGTCACGTGGGTGTACCTCGGCACACCCACCACAGCACGCGCAGCCGCATTTTGCACCAACAATAAATAGTGAATAGGACTAGGCATGTTCCTTTTAAATGAACATTTAATTCATTAGCAACAATAAAATACAGATATATCATTTGATTATATGTATTTTTTTTCTTGGATGTAGGTCTTGATCATCACCATCCGGAAGTATATGAACACTGTAAACGCCTCCTGTTGCATTTATTGATAGTGATGGGCTCCAACAGCAGTATCCAGGCTGTGGCTTCTATCCTTCTCAGGAACAAGGAGTTTAATGAACCCCGGGTGCTCACCATCAAACAAATAGCACATTTGGATTGCATCTTCACAGGTACCTTCAGTCTTCTAATTAATGCACATGGTAATCGAGGGGGGGGGGGGAGTTCAACAAGTCTTAAAGTGCCCTGTATTCATAATAATGAAAATAAAACTACAGGTAGTCCTCAACTAACCACCGTTCACTTAACAACGGCTTGGATTAACAGCGACCTTCAAAAAAAGTCAATTGCAACCGAAATTCAAATTTACCACTGTTACCCTACTCCAGCAGTCATGTGATTGCAATTTGGGTACTTGGCAACTGGCAGCAGCCAATTTTAACATCCTCTAGTCAAATGAACACAATTTGTGATGTTTCCAGCAATTTTGTTGGTTTCCAGCAAAAGATGCCGTTGGCTAATCTGGATTCGCACTTACAACTGCATGGCTCAATTTAAGACCACAATAAAATCACATTCTGTCACATGATGACTCAAATTATGGCTACAATGACTTACAACAAAAATTCCAGTCCCAATTACCACCATAAGTTGAGGACTACCCGGAAAAGCTATTTCACAGCAATATGGTAGAAATTCTGTCTCTTGAATAGATAATTGATAAAGCTACATTAATCAATATCTCTTTAATACTTTTAGAACAAACTTGATCAAGGATAGTAGGCCTCTCAGATCTAAGAACCTAAGACATTTACTGTAATAAAAATATATAAAAATCATTAAGTTGATTATCTAAAAATATTCTAAACACTGTTTAATTTAATTTATTTAAATCAGGAAAATACGAAGATGAATTAATGGTTCATTTAACTTTTATTTTTGAAGAGCAGACTATAGAGCAGACTTCTCTGTTTCAAAAAAAATTCAGTGTCTGTTAATAGAATTGTTTGAAGAATTCTTAATTCCCAGTTCCACTATAGGATATTTTCTCCAGACAATTTTTTTAAATATTTTATTTATAGTAATGAATTCAGAGTCAGTTTTTAATCAATAGTATTGCAAACCTTGGTTATAGTTTTCCCTGTATCGTGAATATAGGAAGGGATGCAGTGGGCTCATACATTGTTCAACGAGAAATTCCTTTATTATTTCATTTTGCAATCCTTGTTTGGTACATGACACTAATATTTTTCAGCAGGTGGCAGCATCTCACTATTAAATATAATCATGTAGAATTATTAATCATGTATGTCCATTTTTATGTTATTTATATGTATTAAATAAGACTGAACTTACAACTTTCTATTTTCCAAAGAAACTTATTTGGGGTAGCTGTACACACAGAGAACCAGGTAGGGCCGTGGTGGCGAACCTATGGCACGCGTGCCAGAGGTGGCACGCGGAGCCATAGAAGCCGGCACGCGAGGGTTCCCACCGGCAAACCGGAAGTGCGAAAAAACGCACTTCCGGTTTGCCGGTGTGCTTTTTTTGCACTCCGGAGGGTTCAGGGAAGCTCCCTGAAGCTCCGGAATGCAAAAAACTACAAAACGGACAAACCGGAGGTGCACTTTTCCGCACTTCCGGTTTGTCCGTTTTGTAGTTTTTTTCATTCCGGAGCTTCAGGGAGCTTCCCTGAACCCTCCGGAGTGCAAAAAACAGCATACCGGCAAACCGGAAGTGTGTTTTTTCGCACTTCCGGTTTGCCGGTTTCGTCGTTCCAGGCTCCGGTAAGCCTTTGTGCGGGGGTGGGGGGGGTGTACGCATGCGCAGGGGGCAGCATGGGGGGGGTGTTGTGCGCATGAGTGGGGGGGGAGGGAAGGGGTGTGGGCACGCGAGCGCGCGCAAGCACACACCCCCACCTTTTTTGGCACGCGAGCCGAAAAAGGTTCGCCACCACTGAGGTAGGGCTTCTTCCCTAGAATGGGATGTTGTAGGGATATACGAGACACTCCAAATTTAAAATATTCCAAGTTTGAAATAGCAGTTTTCTTAAGCTGTGCTAATATTGGGCTAAAATAATGAAGTATAAAGAAATCAGAATATGTTCTGGAATTTTTGGAAAGTCAGTGTGAAGGTTTTAAGAATGGTAATTATGTCTTTCTGTAATTAGGTGTTAATGATTTTATACCAGATCACCAGCCATCTCCAATGACAGACTCAGGACTCAGTTCAAGTTCTACCTCTTCTAGCATCAGTTTAGGAAACACAAGCGCTGCCATTTCTCAGATGCAGAGCACCATTCTCAATGAAGTTGATCTTTCAGGAGAACAGGATGAAAAAATGAAGTCACTTATGGAGTTTATTACTTCAAGGTAACATTTAAATGATGGCATTTACTCAACTGTTTAGAAATGTGTATATTTTCAAAAATGTGCTAAGCTCTTGCTCAAGATTTCATAATATTGTGAAATATTCAGCATTACTGAGCTTTTAATGGTACCCGAGTTAGTGAATTTTAAGGGTAAACATTTCTGCTGGAATCAGAGTAAAGTTAGGATAAGCCCTACAATATCTTATGAGATACCTTTAGAGTTTTGTTAAGAATGGAGTGCCCCACTAGGTAAATTTTAGGATTAAAAGTTTTATCTTCCATGTAGGATGAAATTAGGGTTAGGGCTTCTTAAATCCTGTGCTTAAATTTAATGGCAGAGTTATTTTAGAAAATAATGTAGCAATTTAACTTTTACCAACAAATATCTATGGTTATTGTATGTTTGTAAAAGCAAACATGTTTTTTTATATCTGAAAAGCTATAACTCTTCTAAAAGAGGCGCTTGATAAATAATCAAGGAATCAAAACGTAAGGCTTCAGTGCAGATAATGAACTATTTTTAACAAATGAGTTTCTGGTTTGATATTTTTTTTCCTATCTGTAGAAAATGCGGACCACTTTGGAATCATGAAGATGTTTCAGCAAAGAATCCAAACATAAAGAGTGCTGAGCTGTTGACTATATTTCTAAAGCATGTTGTTTCTGTATTCAAACAGTCAAGTTCAGGTATGTTTTGAAAACTTTCAATTTGCTATGATCAGTACATGTTGTAAATTTAGCAGTTTAATGCAGGGACACGTTTCATTTAGATTTTCTCTTCCAAAATAAAAATAAATGTTCAATATGTTTTCGTATGTTTTGCTAAAATAAATGTGTGTAGTGTCATAATACACATAATGTATACTTCACATAATGCAGGATTTGGGTTTGACTAGTCTAGAGAAAAGAAGGACTATGGGAGACATGATAGCAGTATTCCAGTATTTGAGAGGTTGCCACAAAGAGGAGGTCAACCTATTCTCTAAAGCACCTGTAGGCAGGACAAGAAACAATGGATGGAAACTAATCAAGGAGAAAAGCAACTTGGAATTAAGGAGAAACTTCCTAACAGTGAAAACAATTAACCAGTGGAACGGCTTGCCTTCAGAAGTTGTGGGTGCTTCATCACTGGAGGTTTTTAAGAAGAGACTGGACAGCCACTTGTCTGAAATGGTATAGGGCAGTGATGGCGAACCTTATTTGGTTTGCGTGCCAAAAGGGGGTGTGTGCGCGCGCTAATGCGCACACATGTACCCACACCCATTCTCCCCCACCACGCATGCGCACAACCCCACCATGCTGCCCCCTGCACATGCGCACATCTCCCCACCCCCGCGCAAAGGCCTTACTAAAGCCTGGGACAGTGAAAAATGGCAAAACGGGCAAACCGGAAGTTTGGAAAAACGCACTTCCGGTTTGCCCGTTGGGCTGTTTTTCGCACTCCGGGGCTTCAGGAAGCTTCCCTGAACCCTCCGGAGTGCGAAAAACAGCCCAACGGCAAACCGGAAGTGCGTTTTTCCAAACTTCCGGTTTGCCCGTGGAGCTGACATAGGGCAACGCCTCGCGTGCCCTCCGATATGGCTCCGCGTGCCACAGGTTCGCCATCACTGGTATAGGGTCTCCTGCTTGAGCAGGGGGTTCGACTACAAGACCTCCAAGGTCCCTTCCAGCTCTATTCTGACTGATTGATAATTAATTTTAGGCACTATTAATGTTCACTGTTTCTTGCAGTTGGATTTCAGCTGGAACAGCATCTTAGTGAAATTGCTCTGCAGACGGCACTTTCTTGCTCTTCTCGACACTATGCTGGAAGATCTTTTCAGATTTTCAGAGCACTGAAACAGCCTCTTTCAGCAAATACACTTTCTGATATTCTCTCCAGGCTTGTAGAAACTGTTGGAGATGCAGGAGAAGAAGCTCAGGTATTTTGCTTTTCAAAAAAATAATAATTACAAACCGATAATTAAATTTCTATCTTGAGTTAAACGTTAAATGAAGATTTATGCCTGGGGAATATTACGTATTTATAGCAGTTATAGAGCATGGCGTCGTAGCAAATCATTTTGAACTTTTAAAAGTCATAGATTGCTAGTTCTTTGCAATCAAAAAAACTGTTGCACTAACTGGTGTCTAACTGGTATCTAACTGGTGTCAGATAATTTGTGATCCTAAAATGATTTACAGACACAAACTCTTACTTTCTGCTTCTTAGAGCCTCTCATAACTATGCCTGGTAAAAATCAATAGCATAATTTTCTTCCATTTTTGAGGCAAGAATGAATAAAAATTGTAGTGTAACTTTATGCATATTATAAAAAGCAAGTTCTCTGTGGCCCACCTATATGTACATGTTACTTCATCCACTCTCAGACTCTGATTTCTCCATTCAAATGTTAAAAGAAGCTCTAGATCAGGGGTATCTTCGAGGTCGGATCAGCATTGTAGTTGTCCTCCGCAGGCCGGTCAGGGAGTGGGGGGAGATGGGACGGACGCCTCCTGCAGCACCTTGCCAGAAAAATGGGGTGCAGGGGGCCGTATGCGACACCCCCCCCCCTGCACCCCATTTTGTCCAGCAGGGTGCTGCAGGAGACGTGTGTCCCGTCTCTCCCCCCGTTGTGCATGCCCCCCCATGCCCTGTTTTCCCTAGCGGGCCGATCCTTTGCTATTTTGAGGCCGGCCCCGCGGGCCAGATCTAAGCACCCCGCAGGCCGGATCCAGGCCCCGGGCCTTGTGTTTGACACCCCTGCTCTAGATCAACCTGGAAATGAGTGATCTATTTTCACATAAACGTTTGTGGGCCGTGTCTACCTTATTAGATGGGTAGAATAAAATCTGTAAGAAGGCTTTTGTAAGTGCATACAGTTGTAGAAAAATAAGGAAAACAGGTGGGTGCTAGGCAGGATTGCCACGAGGGCCAGGAGTCTTTACCAACCTGTTCTGTTGAACTGTGTATAATTGCATGTTGAATTTTATCAACAAAACATTAATATGGTCACTTGAGTTTCAATGCTTTTCAATGTATGTGGTTAATAAATTGCCTGTGTGCTGATTTGCTGTTTATAGGGTTTTGTCATAGAACTGCTTCTTACACTGGAGTCAGCTGTGGATACCTTGGCAGACACCATGAAGCATTACGATCTTCTCACTGCACTTTCCCAGTAAGATTTTTTTTTAATGATAGCTTGCTGGGGTATGCATCTGAAATTCTTTTTACAATATTCCTTTCAAATCATTGGGCATATATGGGCCTTTCACTCATTGGTTCAGACCAGAGGTAGATTCCTGCCGGAGCTGCCCAATGCGCAGCTCCGGTAGGGAGTGGCCGATTGCGCAATTTGCGTGCGACCGCTCCGGAGCCCTCTTTGCCGGTCCACTGCACGCGTCGCCATTTTTTTTGTTATTTTTTGGGCAATTTTGCTTCTGCGCATGCGCCGAAATCTTGCAAGGGGACGTACGTGCCCGAGATTTTGGCGAGATTTTGCCTCTGCGCATGCGCGGAAGCAAAATTGCACCGAAATCTCGTGCATGTGCGTGTCTCCTCGCAAGATTTCGGTGCAGTTTTGCTTCCGCTCATGCGCAAAAGCAAAATCGTGCAAGGGGGCACGTGTGCGTAGTGAGCGCGCGGGCCCCTGAAACTTGGAGATGCGCGCATAGCGCACCGGCACCAGTAAGACGGCAACCCACCACTGGTTCAGACAGAAGTTTAAAAATACGCCTCTATTTAAAGTGGGGTGTTTAAATGCCAGTGTCTGCAGTAAGGGTCAAGGAGTGGCAGGATGACAACAGCGGTGGCACAATAACTTTTGTACATGCTGGAACGGAGCTTGTTTTGACATGCTACTTTTGTTACATTGAAAGCAGCAAGGCCAGGCAGACATTGCTGAAAATAAGACATCTGTGGTTTAAATAAATATGCAGTACATAATTTTAATAGTTTAGTTGCCAGTCATGAACATTCCATTTTTAAGTTTTTTCCATTTTCTTTTTTTCCATTATGTTATTCTACTTGAAAGTTCAATTTTTTTTAAAAAAAAATGACCTAAGCATTTAATGAATTTTAGGAAGCAAATTTATCTGCTTTGTACAGTGTCCTAGTACAATTATCCCCAACCCCTGGACCATGGACTGGTACCGGTCCTTGGCATGTTAGGAACCAGTCGATGCAAATAGTGGGTGGACAAACAAAACTTCAACTGCGCATGCACAGGATCTAGATTGCATGTGAAACCACCCCTACCCCCAGTCCATGGAAAAAATATCTTCTACAAAACTGATCCCTTGTGCCAGAAAGGTTGGGGACTGCCGTCCTAGTATACTTTCTTCCTCTTTCTGACCAATATATTCTGAAGTGAGCAAAATCTACTCAGACCCACTTAATAAAACTAGTATTTTCTGAATACTAAAATTCAGAAATGCTTTCGAATAAATGTGTTTTAGTAAGTCTTTAAAAAATGCTTCCAAACTCTTCTGATTTTAGACTACCCCGGGTTAACATAGCTCTCCCACCGTTTTGAGGGAGCCTCTTTTTCAAGATGAGGAGAAAGCATGTTTAAGAAAACCTTGAAGCTCATTTGTACAACAGATACAAGAAATGTGTACTGGTTAGTAAAAGGATATTTGGAAAAACTCTGGAGTTTTAGTCCTGTTATATTGTTCAGAATTCTTAATGGAACTCCTGTCCTTGAGAGTGGCAGCTGGCTCACTATGTTTTAACCAGTGCTGCTTTATTAATTTTCTAGTCTTATTTGTAAGCGGCCTTGGGTGGTCATAATTATAAAATGGAGGATATAAATATTGAAAATACACCCTCTCATAAGCCTGAAAAATACTCCCATAAGGTCTGTGAGCATGATGCATCCTAATGTGATATAATAACATGGTGTCAAAAGAAAAAAATAATGATAATTCCCTCCCCTTCCTTGAAACACGTGAAAAAAGGTATGACTTTTTTTTAAATTAATGTGTAGCATTCTTGATTAAAAGAGAAGTAATGTTACTTCTCTGTATTTGAAACTGAGGGATGTTATCAACTTTTTTCTTAATTAACAATCTTAATGGTCTTGGGATGAGGAATGTGACTTTTACGTGCCATGTTCTCTTTTCGTTTTAGTGCTTCCTATTATGACCCATTACTGGGGAGCAAATATGCAGCAAACAGAAAAAGCACCGGTCAGATAAACCTAAGCACAAGTCGCGTTAACTCTGGCAACTTTGTAGGCTATTACAGTCACATGAAAAGCAATTCTTTGCGACTGAGTTTGATAGGTGAAAGGAAAAATGACCGACGGAGGAGCAACACTCTGGATATCATGGATGGAAGGATAAATCACTCCAACAGCTTAGCAAGGACTAGAAGCCTTTCCTCCCTTAAAGAGGGAGGAATGCAGGATGTGCAGCCTACTACTGATCCTGTCAATCTGATGGCCACCATATTCTGGATTGCAGCCTCTTTGCTGGAATCAGATTATGAATATGAATACCTGTTGGCTCTCAGGCTCCTCAATAAACTCCTTGTTCATTTGCCGCTGGATAAACCTGAGAGCAGGGAGAAGATTGAACAGATGCAGAGTAAATTAAAATGGAATAACTTTCCAGGCCTTCAGCAGTTATTCCTGAAGGGGTTCACCTCTGTGTCGACCCAAGAAATGACAGTTCACTTACTTAGCAAACTCATTACAGTTTCCAAGCATACGTTGGTGGATCCATCCCAAGTAGCAGGTATTTTTCAAATGTTTTGGGAATTATACTGTCCAGAACTGTTGAGTTAATGTAGGAGTTCTTTAATGCATTTTGTTATTAGATTTATTAGATTTAAAGTGTATCCTTCCTATTCAAGGCTGCTTCCAAAATTAGAAATTATAAAGCATAAAATTGCTACCATTTAAATGAAGATAAAATTAAAATGCATTTTGTTTCCCCAGGGGCCTGACAGGAATGTTATTAGATAGATGAGGTTCTGAAAGGGGGACCCTAAAAATAGCCTCTCCTTCAGATAGTGCCTAAGCCTGTGATGGCAAATCTATGGCATGCGTGCCAGAGGTGACACGCAGAGCTCTCTCTGTAGGCACGCCAGCTGCTCTTCTGGTTTCCAAACCGGAACTCATGCACATGCGCCAGCTGTTCTTCGGGTTTCCGGCACTTCAGCGCACATGCGCACAAGTTCCAGTTTGGGCACTCGGTGCCGAAAAGGTTCGCCATCACTGGCCTAAGCCATTTAGGGCTTTTAAGGCCAATGTCAGCATCTTAAACTGTATCTAGCAGTGCTAGGGCAAAACTTTCAGTATAGGCATCCTGGGATTTCATCGGCTTCTGACCTACAATCTTCTTGTTGCATTTTGTACCAGCTGCATTTTCTGGACACCTCAGGAGCAGCCTGAAATGCACCAAGCAGTAGTTAAGAAAGGATGTGGATGGGCTATATTGCTAAGACTGTCCAGCTCATGAAGAGTTACCATTTGCATAATCGTAATTCTGTTTGGGGTCTTCTTGCCGTAGTTGTTATTTGGAAACCTCACAATAACTGGGGGCCAAAAGCACTCCCAAATTGGCATCCTGTTTTTTCTCGGGATATACATCCTTATTCAAAATGGATTTTGCCTCAATCCCTGCATGCAGCTTTCTCCATACCAATAGTGGTCTTGTTTGGATTTCATTTCTGGGTTGCTTTTTCCTTCATCCGTTATTAAGCTTAGGAAACATTCACAGGCAATGATTGCTTCCTTAGAATTAGGTGTTAAGAGGCAATAGAATTACCAACATTCCATGTTCTGGCTCAGCAGTTTCACATTAAACAAATAGGAGACCAGATAAAAACCCTATAAGACACTATAGGTCAGTGATGGCGAACCTTTTTTTCCTCGGGTGCCGAAAGTACGTGCGCACGTGCTATCGTGCATGCGCGAGTGCCCACGCCCATAATTCCATCCCCGGGGAGGGCGAAAATGGCCTCCCCCACCACCCTGGAGGCCCTCTGGAGGCCAGAAACGGCCCATTTCCTAACTTCTGGTGGGCCTAGTAGGCCCGTTTTTCATCCTCCCCAGGCTCCAGAGGCTTCCCTGGGGCTTGGGGAGGGTGAAAATGCCCTCCCCCACCCACCGGAGGCCCTCCAGAAGCCGAAAACACCCTCCCAGAACCTCTGTGCAAGCCAAAAATCAGATGGCTGGAGTGCACATGCACGCTGGAGCTGAGCTAGGGCAACGGCTCGCGTGCCGGCAGATATGGCTCTGCGTGCCACCTGTGGCACGCGTGCCATACGTTCACCATCACTGCTATAGGTAAATAGCACTTGGCAATAGCACTTAGACATATCCCGCTTCACAGTGCTTTACAGCCCTTTCTAAGTGGTTGACAGTCAGCATATTGCCCCCAACAATCTGGGTCCTCATTTTACCCATCTTGGAAAGATGGAAGGCTGAGTCAACCTTCAGCCGGTGAGACTTGAACTGCCAGCAGTCAGCAGAGTTAGCCTGCAATACCGCATTCTAACCACTGCGCCACCACGGCTCATTAAATATCCTAGGTGTCAGAACAGTAGCCCTCCAAATCCATTCTCTGGGTGCTTATCAACAGGAGGGACACCACGGCAAGTTTTAAGAGATGATAAACATTTGGGTATAAGCATCTGTCAATCAATTGGAGCAGTTTTGCCTGGATTGGGGAAAAAAGAGAGATTTTGGTAGAGGCCAGACATTGTAAAACTGAAAGCATATGGCAAAGTAGATAACTTGGTATCCTGATAATTTGTACTCCTGGCAACGTTGTTTAGAACTTGTGGAACTGGGGCAGCCAGATTGTCTACCCACAATACGACAGGTTTCTTAGGCATTTTTATTTTTGCTGATATTAAAAGTATTTATAGGTAGTTGCACCTTGAAATAGTTGCCCAGAAAGGATAGAAATTAGTTTTCTAAATTCTGCAGATAAATTCAACTTCCATCTTTTTTCTGTGCAGGATTTCCTCTTAACATATTATGTTTATTGCCTCATTTAATTCAACATTTTGATAATCCAAGTCAGTTCTGCAAAGAAACAGCTGACAGAATAGCGAAGGTAGGTAATAAGCGGAAATTATTCAACATTTTTTTAGTTTTCATGGGGAAGGCAGTTTGATCAAATGTGCTGTCTGTACATTCACACAAGTGGGTTTGGACCTGTACAGACTTTCAACGAGTTCTGCCACTAATATTTTCCCCAGAACCCTATCCTTGAATATCTTTCCCTCATTCTTCTTCCCTCAAAACTTTTTTGGCTGCCTGCCTTAGAATTACAATATCCAGTTTGTCTTTGGTATAAGCGTTCTTCCTTTTTTTTACTCCTATTTTCCTCCATCTATCATTCTTCTCCTTTGTGTTTTAAAGTTCCTCAGTATTTCACCAACAGAGCCTTTGCTCTCATAGCTGTCCTTTTGTGGACGTTGTGATTGAGGAAGTCAACTTTGATAAAAATAAAGCAACTCAGAAAGCCTCTTCTGCCTATATGAGAGGCTTTGAGTTCATAATATCCCCACTATCATACTTTACACCATAGGCACAGCGAAATGGGTTGTTTCACTTGCGGTGCCCAGGTACAGGCAGTGGTCCAGTTTTTCTCATCTCTGGTTTTTTAAATCTAGGGTCAAAACTATTCATCCCAGCTTACTTGTGGTACTTCAAACTACGTTGCTGGAAAAAATGGTTCTTATATTGAACAGATTACATCTGAGTTTTCTAGCAAGCAAGAGGAAGGGGAAGGATGGATATGCAGTAGCCAAGTGCCTGAACTGACACCTCCATCCACTCCATCCAGAAACTTGCCCTTTAAGAAGGGGCTCAGCTATAGTAGAGTGGGAAAAGGAAAAGGAGGGAAAGGAAACCAAAATTTGAAGTTCTGAGGTTACTGGGAAAATCAGAAGGGAGGTGATACAGAGTGGCAAAGGCAAAAAGTGTGGCATTTGAGGTTGGATAGAGCCATAGTAACAACAATGGTAAGAATGTAGTAGCTAGAAGAACAAAGGACAGTGATAGCAACAGTTTAAGGTTGGCCAATGGACAATCAATTGAGGATGATAAGACATCTTGCCCAAACCCCCTAAGGAAAGGGCAGAGTGCTGGCATCCAGGAGGTCTTTACCAAGGCAGAAACCTGGCTATTCTGCATTGCATAGACTGCAGAGGTCTCCAACCTTGGCAACTTTATGAGGTGTGGACTTCAATTCCCAGAATTCCTCAGCCAGCATGGCTGGCTGAGGAATTCTGGGATTTGAAGTCCACACCTCATAAAGTTGCCAAGGTTGGAGGCCTCTGGCATAGAGAAAATCCCAAACACTGGCATCTAAGTGAGTTGCATGTATGATGCTTTGAGTAGGCCCACAGCTCCAGCAGGAGCGATGGGACAGTCAGACTGTGTCCCTACATTGGCTCTAAGCAACAGCTAAGAAAAACAGTATTGCTGGTTTCTTGATGCTTTTATCCCAGACACCAGCTTTCAACCCAGATTTCTAAATGCTGCAATGCCACACAAACTGGGCACTCATGCGAATAGATATATCTATTTAGAGTAAATGTATTGCAGTCACTAGGATTTAAGACAATCGTAACTAACAAAGGAACAACTCTTTTCAGTCAATCTGCTCTATCTAAAACTGGATTCACGCATTCTTTGCTTACTCAATCAATTTAACTAACCAATTAGCTGGGTTCATAGATAACCTTAAGCCAGAACCAAACAAAGCACATTATTCCATAATAGGATTTTGAACTCAGACAAAGCCTATTGTCATAATGACTGTTACAAGTTGTAATAAAGTCGGGGCTCTTTTAAAATTAAACGTTTAAATAGATATTCCAGTAACTAATATTTTGACTTTTTGTTCTTAGGTTTGTACAGAAGAGAAGTCTCCGACTCTTGCTAATTTGGCTCATATGATGTGTTTATACAGTACACACAGTTACTCCAGAGACTGCTCTAATTGGATTAACGTAGTGTGCAGATATTTGCACGACTCATTCTCAGAAACAACTTTTAATCTGATAACATACCTTGCAGAGGTAATAATTCTTTGTACATGTGGGTATCTCTTTCAGGTATTGGATACTATTCTCCATTTGAAGTTTGCACATTTTGCTTTCTCACATTTTAGTGTTACCAAATGGAACTTCCCAGTTCTAGTTCGATACTTTAACCATTATACTACAGTGACTTTTAAACTTCCAAATACCGTATTTTTCGGAGTATAATTCGCACCTTTTTCCTCCCTAAAAGAGGCTGAAAATTTGGGTGCGTCTTATACTCCGAATGTAGCTTTTTCCCCCCCAGCCCTAAGGAAGTGCTAACGATCTTCCCGGCTTCCTACTCCGTCTTTGCAGGCTTGTTTTCATTCCTACTCCTCTGAAAAAGGTTTTTTTCAGCCCTAACGAGGTGCTAACGATCTTCCCGGCTTGCAGCATTTTTTTATTCCTACTCCCTCCGAAGTAGTTTTTTACCAGCCCTAAGTCTTTGCAGGCTTGTTTTCATTCCTACTCCCTCTGAAAAAGGTTTTTTCAGCCCTAACCATGGGATAAAATAATGTGCTGAAGCTGAACAGACTAAGGACGCTAGCCAGATGAATACCTGGTAGGTAGATTTTTCCCCTCTATTTTCCTTCCCCAAAACTAAGGTGCGTCTTATACTCCGAAAAATACGGTATACATTTCTAATGTTATACATCAGATAATACTTAGTTTATTGAATGTGAGGGCAGGTCTATTAAAGACATAGGTTATCTAATAGCTTACTACTTTGCATTTAATGTCATTTGATATTTTGGATAATCCATTTTACACATCTATTTTTAGCTGTTAGAAAAAGGGATCGCCAGCATGCAGCAGTCTTTGCTGCAAATCATTTATAGCCTTTTGAGCCACGTTGACCTGTCGACAGCACCAGTGAAGCAGTTCAATTTGGAGATCATAAAGATCATTGGCAAATATGTACAGGTGAGTAATTTAAAGGGACACATTTGAAAATGTCATATCTTTCCATTTAGAGAAATGGATTTTGTGTTCTTCTGGATCAGGGTGTACAACTGCCACATTTTGTCCAGCATATGTTAATCTTTTCAAACTTGGCAACTTTATGATATGTGCCTTTCCACTCCTAGAATTCCTCAGCCATGTACGCCCAATGCAAAGAGTCAAAACAAGCTTGCTTTGGGTCAGGATGGGAATTCTAAGAGGTGAAATGGACACCTTAAGGCAAAAGACACATTTTGGTCCTTGAAAATGCTCCGCCAGATACCAACGAGGGCCACATTTTTATCTTTACAATCTTAGGAACATCGAAGAGAGATGTTGGAAAAATGCATGTAGTTCAAAGGCCCCTCTCTTTTTTTTTATCCCTGAGCAAATAGGGATAGAAGCTTTTTGTAATATTTTTATAGTCTAAACTTCAGTTTTATTTAATTATTGGATATATTTTATCCAGTCTATATAATTCCACATATGGCTACAAAATATGTTTATTTTACACCAAGTATTCTTAGATGTTGCTGTCCAAATAATATTAAAGATTTCTGGATGGAATATTTTCGTTGTAATCAGTTGAAAATTAATGCAAGTTTTCAAAAGAAAGGGACTCATAAATCCAAATTCTGCATGGTGTATTTTTTGATGCAAAATGAACTTTGCACCAAATAGTGTGTTTGAATTATGTCTCTCCCAAATAGATACAGCTACTAGAATTCTTTAGCAGCAAAATGTGGACATAGATAGTGGCCCAGTGACGGACTAAGAATTATTCCTATCGAGGCGATATAGGATCTTGCTTCCTTGAAGTCATCCTTACTTAGAAAATAAAACCGAGATTCAATTCTAATTAACAAAATATTTATTTCAGTACAAAAGTAACAAAAAAATATAAACCTTATTAAGCTACATTGTCTTAGCTAAGAAATCACGTCTGCCTCGGGCGAGGCTCACAGGAGAAGAAGGAAAGGAGGAGACTCCTGGAATGTACACATGCGCAGTAAACCATATCACATGTCTGCTTGATTAGAAAATACAATAAACCTAGAAATATTGCAGAGGTGCTCAACTGGCAATATTCACATCGTGATACCCAGTAATCTGCTTATCCTGTGGCAATTAGAAATAAGGCTTCTAAGTAGTTCATTTAATTTAATCCCTGGCAGATATTTACGCTTGTTAACTGATGCCTTTTCAGAAGATCAGGAGCATATGCAGATGATTTCATTACCATTTTTAGTACTGTTCATTGAGGAGTCCTTGGTGCCCTCTGAGCTTTTGGCAGTGGTTTGTTCTCCGAGCTTGCCATTTAGCTCCCAAACATTTTGTTACCAGGCTACGTAACATCAGCAGCAGGACTTCGGTTGAAACATCTTGTTTTGTTCTTCTTAAGCTTATATATGTCTTGTGTGCCGATATGTTCAGTTGGTCAAGTGATTGGCCGTTCGTTTGGTGTTATATTTAAATTCTGAGGAGCTGATTGGTTCCGTTGTTGATTGGTCATTCGAATGGTCCAGTTTCTCAAGGGCTCATAGCAATAGCAGTTAGCTCTTAGACTTATGTACCGCTTCATAGTGCTTTACAGCCCTCTCTAAGCAGTTTACAGAGTCAGCGTATTGCCCCCAACAATCTGAGTTCTTGTTTTACCCACCTCGGAAGGATGGAAGGCTGAGTCAACCTTGAGCCGGTGAGACTCAAACTGCCCAACTGCTGGCAGCCGGCAGTCAGCAGAAGTAGCCTGCAGTACTGCATTCTAACCACTGCACCATCACAGCTCATATGCTGGATCTAAATCAATATGCTTGTTAATTGCCCCTTTTGTAGAATACCGGCTTCAATAAATTCACAGCATATGAACACTTAAGAAACCAGACCATTCGAATGATCAGTCAACAACAGAACCAATCAGCTCCTCAGAATTTAAATATAGCAGCAAACGAACGGCCAATCACGCGACCAACTGATCACACCGGCACACAAGACATATATATGTTCAAGGGGAACATAACAGGATGCTTCTACCGAAAAGTCCCGCTGATGATAACGGTAATAAAACATTTGAGAGCTAAATGGCAAATTCGGAGAGCAAACCACTGCCAAAAGCTCAGAGAGCACCAAGGACTCCTCATTTCAACTCTGAGCTACAAATATTCTCTTTTATTGGTACTGTTCATTGAAAATAGTACAAAAATGGCTTGAGTTTAATTATCTAGAAAAATTGTAATGTCCCATCTTTATATGATATTACAGTTAATAAATTTGTACAAGTGATTGAACTTGTTAGAAGGTTCAAAACTTAGAAAAGCCAATTCAAGTTTGCATTGGCTTATCATTTCTTTTGTTCTCTTCTAAGCTTTCATATTGGGGCTTTTGCTTTCTAAGCAGTACTTTAGCTACAGAAGTTGTTGGCAGTCTTCATAGTCATGATGCAAAAATGAAATCTAAACAAGCAGAAATACCAAATGCCATCAGGTTTTAGTGAGAAGAGAAATAAGGATATTTAAAGTATCCATGTCTGAATTTACTTTTTTTAAAAAGCAGAGGATTATAAATTCATAGTTTAAGACTTTATTAAAAACTATAACCATAATTTTCCATTTTGACTAAACCGTTAGAGACTTCTTGATTGAGCAAGGTTCACATGAAGGAGCTCTTTGTGGGCAAAATGCTCATTATTGAACTTTAATCTGGATATAGTGTTACGATAGGGCATATTTTTGTTGTGATGAAAAATCATGTGGTGATAAAAGGGAGCAGTTAATGATCACTCTTTTTTCAAATTTTATCAAGTGGAACCAATCTCCCAGCAACTTAAAAGCAAGACCTGCTGTGCTGATACTTTTTTGTAAAATTTCCTTCTCATCCCATTTTCTGACCTTTCAATTGGATATATTGTTTTGAATTTCATCATAAAATAAACCAAACACACTTAGCCAACTCTCTTTCTGTGGTGTGATCTTCCTCTGATTACTAATAGAGAATTTGGGAGTTTGAACCCCCCCCACCTCCATATTCTGAAATTAAGCAACTGAAGCAGCCTTTCTACCTAAGATTAACTTACTCCAATTGCCTGTTGTGAAATTGCTGTTAATTTAAACCAAGTGACTGTAAAATAACTGAGAAAAGTACCATATTTTTCGGAGTATAAGACGCTTCGAACTATAAGACACACCTACCTTTTTGGGGGAGGAAAACAAGGGGGGAAAATCTGCCTCTATTTCTGCCTCCCAGCAATTTGCCTCCTTGCAGCAAACAGCCTGTTTCAGTTTCACTTTCAGCACAGCCTGATTAACACAAGGGAAAAAAATTTGCCTCCTTGCAGCAAACAGCCCGTTTCAGCTTCAGCACAGCCTGATTAGCACAAGAAAAAAAAATCTGCCTCTGCACACACTGAGGCAGCAGTAGGCAATGCCAATTCCTGCAGCCTGAAACAGCTGATGGTCGGGAGGCCATCCAAATCAGCTGCTTGTGTTGATCAGGCTATGCTGAAACTGAAACAGGCTGTTTGCTGCAAGGAGGCAAATTGCTGGGAGGCAGAGGCCAAAGGGTGGGGGCCGGCGGGTGGGCGGGGCTACATTCGGTGTATAAGACGCACCCAAATTTTCACCCTCTTATAGGGGGCGGGGAAGTGCATCTTATACTCCAAAAAATATGCTAATTAAGTTCTAAGTACCAGCTACACTGCTAAATACTTTAGCATGCATAATTAACATTCACATACTTGTAAGCGGTAAACGGTAGGCCTGTAGAAATTCTTTGAAAAACATACTTTGAAATGTGCAGGGGTATATACAAAGCACTTCTTTCTTTAAGAAAGTGGTGCAGCTGTGCATGCACACATATGCAGAAAAACCCAGGAGTACCTCAAGCAACTGTGTGGAGTTGAAAAGAGATGCAACTACCGTATTTTTCAGAGTATAAGACGCACTGGAGTATAAGACGCACCTAGATTTTAGAGGAGGAAAACAAGGAAAAAAGTATTCTGAACCAAATGGTGCAGTAATATATTATTTAATAAAATACCGTGTAGCAGAATACTTTTTACAACCATGTATACTTTTTACAAACTTCAAACTTGACAGCTTTAAGACTAGTGGACTTCAACTCCCAGAATTCCTCCTCCAGTCATGCTAGATGTGGTAATTAGAAGGCAAAAACGCCCCAATTTTTTGCAAAAACAGGGCATGCAGAGGATCTCGGAAGCCTGCAGAGCACTCCTGGGGGGTTGGGGGAAGGCAAACCCCCCCATTTTTGCAAAAAAAGGCCCTTTTTTGCAATAATTGGATGCGGGGGCGGGGCTTCAGAAGGCTAAAAATTGCTGTATTCGGTGTATAAGATGCACCGACATTTCCACCCTCTTTTTGGGGGCAAAAAGGTGCATCTTATACTCCGAAAAATACGGTATTTAACAACAAAAAGAGAGAAGCTTCATGCATCTTCTTATATTCTGTGAAGCAGGTTTTTCTTCAAGGATTTAACCTGTGTTTATGTTAAAAATTCAAAATCACATTTGTTGACTTGTTCATAGAAATGTAAGAGCTTTATATTAATACTTCAGATATCGTAGGTTTTTGTATTTTTAAGTTCTGATTCTTATTTATTCTGATTAATGGGAGTATATGTGTCTTTTTTTCCTGTCTTTATTAATAGAGTCCCTGCTGGAAGGAAGCACTTAATATTTTGAAATTGGTGGTATCGCGTTCAGCCAGTCTTGTTGTACCAAATGATATTCCAAAATCTTATGGTGGTGACATAAGCTCGCCTGAAATTTCATTTACAAAAATTTTTAACAATGTTTCCAAAGAACTGCCTGGGAAGACCTTAGATTTTCATTTTGACATATCAGAGGTAAAGAGTTTTTAAGTAAGGTTTAAGATTTTGCATGCTTAAATTTTCTTCTAAGTCAGGCATGTCTAACCTGTGGCTCACAGGCTGCATGTGACCCTGGATAGCTAGTAATGCGGCCCCACAAGTTCGTAAGATTTTAACTTGAAATTAGAAAGTTGCACACATGAGGAAAAATGGGTTGTTTTGAGCCCAAAATAAAACATCCCATCCCGAAGGCTTTCAAATTGCCTGCATTTTGATGGAAGAAAGTACAACAATATAATTACTCAGTATTTCAAAACAGTGCTTGAACGATGGTGTCAGCCAAAGAAAGAGGGAACAGAGGAAAAACTTTTGTTCCCTTCATTTCATTCCAGGATCCCAAGAATAAAATTAGGTATAAAAGGGAGAGAAGAACAAATGCTCTCAGATTTTCAAAATTCTGTTATCATCGCCTTTATCAATAAAAGAGAAATTCTAGTGTTTCTAGTGTCTGTTTCTAGCCAACCCTGAAGGACTGACAGCAGCTGATTTACTTCCCCCGACCCCAAAATCCCTTTATGCAGCTTGCCATTAGTTGGCTGTCAAAAAAAAAAAAAGCAATTTCTGCCCAATAAATGAGAAGATTGGTGAAACGAATGAAAAGCTCCTGGCAAGGAGAATGTTCTCACCCTGGAAAAGACAAAAATAATAGTAATAATAATCTTCCTCCACAACTGCAAACAGTTACCACATTAATATGTCATACAAGCCTGGATATGATGATTTATAGATCATAGTTTGTGGCTTTGCATGTTATATGGGCCTTGCTGATTGCTGCACACTGTACACACAGCATGGTAAACAGACACTGTCTTGCACACCTTTGTGAAATTGGACAATATGTTGACCTGAAAAACTACTTTGTCTTCATTTTTTAGACCCCAATTATTGGGAACAAATACGGCGATCAGCACAGTGCAGCGGGTAGGAATGGCAAAGCTAAAGTCATTGCTGTTACAAGAAGTACGTCTTCCACTTCCTCTGGATCAAATTCTAATGCTTTGGTTCCCGTGAGCTGGAAGAGGCCACAGTTATCTCAGGTGATCCATTGCATAAATCTTAAAATGCAGAAAGCATCTCTTTGTACGTAGCAAAAGAAAGAAAGCGTCATTTAAATATTTATAAGAACTTTTGATTTCTTTTCCAGCGACGAACAAGGGAGAAACTAATGAATGTATTATCTCTTTGTGGTCCAGAATTAGCAATTCCCAAGAACCCTTCTGTGAGTAATTTTAAATTCCTGAAAGAAGCATGTGTCCATATTAAAGACAATTTTATACTAACGTTGTTGAATTATTATATCGCTGTCATGATAGCTTAAGAACTAGAAAGCTTTTACATCATAACAGAATGTCTTGTTAGTGATCAATGGCCTTTAAATATAATTCCATCAGCTCCTGTCCTCTAAGGTGCAACACCTGTAACTTTACAGATTGGTATTCCAAATTGGTACTCCAATTTTACTCACGCTTATTACCTCTGTTACTGATGACACTGCAGGTTATCTTTTCTTCTAATGAAGACTTAGACGCTGGGGACCAGCAAACGAGTCTTATTTCAGCAACAGAGGAAGTAATTCAAGAAGAAGAAGTGGTTGTCGAAGATAACACAAGTGAACAACAGTTTGGAGTTTTTAAGGATTTTGACTTTTTAGATGTTGAGTTGGAAGATGCAGAGGTAAGACTGTGTCACGGTAGCTTCATTCAAGCCTATTCTTCAAGAAAAAATAACAACTTTGAGATCCTGTCCTTTCCTTTTGCTGTAAGCTTGTGCTGTAATTAATCAAAGCACTAAAAAAAAATCCATGCATGCCATTTCTTGAACTTCCTGCTTGGAGGGGGTGGGGGGAAGCATTTGTTTGGCATATCATGAGCACTGTTCCCTCTAAGGTGCGTGCCCGCGCGCCCGCGCAGGTGATGAGAGAACGCCGTGCGGAAGTTTCTAACTTCCGGCCGGCATTTCCTAATGGGAGAGGCTGTGCGCATGCGCGGCCGCGCAGATGAAATGAGAACGCTGCGCACCGTTTTTTTCTATTACAGTGGACATTGATCATGAGCTCTTTTGTTCATACTAGCTGCTTCCTTTGCTTTTTACTTTGATCTAATCTGATACGTAGAAATATGAACAGTACCTGACATTTTGCAAATTTCCTGCTTAATGGTGAATTAAAGAGTGAGTATATATATATATATATATATATATATATATATATATATATATATATATATATATATATATATATATATATATATATATATATATATATATATATATATATATATATAAAATTTAATTGCATTTGTATGCCGCCCAACTCCCAAAGGACTCTGGGCAGCTTAACAACATTTGCAAATATAAAATATAAAAACATTAAAACAAGTGGAACAGTTTAAAAACTCATACATATCCTTTCATGGCCGGATCTCGCCGATTATAGTTGCGAGATCAACGGCCTCAGGCCTGCCGGAAGAGCCAGGTCTTAAGAGCTTTTCGGAAGCTCTTAAGAATCCAACTGTATTCTCAACTGTATTCGCTTAAGAATACAACTGTAGAAAGCCAAATGAAGCTATACAAAACTTGAAGTATAGATTACGGGTATCATCAAAACCTCAATGAATACTGCACAATGTATATTGACATGAGGACTGTGTTGAAATTGATTTGATTTTCAGCCTTTCATATTGTGTCTGGGTTCATGGTGCATTTATCATCTTTATCTGCATTTTTCTCTGTTTTTAAATAGTAAAATGTAATAACTGTCATTTATAATATACCATTGCAGTGCAGGGAAATATCTAAGGGTGGATATTGGGGAAAGCTGAACAGTCCTACAAATGACACCATCCCTATGGAGATGGATGGGGGTATTCAGATAAATCTTTTATACCTCTGGAAACAAAACTCCTATAGATGAGGAATTTTAGCAATTCTCAAGTTCTTCTTTCCACCAAGAAATAGCTTCTCTCCTCTCCTATCTCCAGTAATCCAAATGACTGCCAGAACTGTAATCCATTCAACATTTTGATCTCAGAACCATCACAACACTTCCAACTGCTTAGCACTTCTCTGAAGCGTTTCCCTCATGCTTCATTGGCTCAGAAAAGAGCGGGAGAAATGCAGTCGGGTGTTTTAGGTGTTCTGGAAATGGTGAAACCACGTTTAAGACCCTTTCCCCCCCTCCCTAGCCAGAGATCTCATTCTGGGTGACTTTGACAGGATTGCAGGATTGCTTTTGTGACCATAAAATACCTTAAAATGAATCAATAGCAAATTTAAATTGTAAGCACCTGGGAAGGTTACCCAAAGAGGAATGAAAACTATAACAGCCAAACATGCTTATCAAGACCAAAATTACCTCAAATGTTTATGCTTTCTTGCACTGAACAAAATTTACATATTGTACATTTAATCAAACAAATGTAGATAAAAGTCCATTTTGAATTTTCACTGCAGTTACTTTCAAGCCGTTCTCAAAATTAGTTTTAATATATGTTAACACTGAAAAATGTGCCATAGCCATCCGTTTTAAGTGTTTGTCTCATAATGTTTTTTGCACCAATTTTTCTAAAACCAATTAAATAATAAGGGGGCTTGACAAAAAAAAAAAGTATTTCCGGAGCTTGAATCAGTCTTCTACTGCCGGCAAGCTTATGCAGTATAAAATAGCCTCCATTAAAAAGTATCTTTAAGTGTTTGTCCTCGTTCTAATTATGTGTGTTTTTCTTTTTGCGAACCAGGAGCTGCAGGTAAGTTGCAGCCTGGTGCAGTGGCTTGTTTCATCTGTTGTCATCTGTAGTGTATTTGTCTGTCTGTGCTTGAAAGTCAGGTGATCTTGGTAACTGCAAAGGATATATGGTTGTAGACCATTTTTTTAAGCCCATTTAGTTCTGAAGACGAATCTCTGAAAGAAAATACTGAGAAAAATTATGTTGCCATGTATTTAAAACGCTTTGAAAGGGAAAGCCATAGTTAATAAAATGTAAACATGCAATGAACTTGAAGGGCTGATTGAAACTCTGCTCTCAGTGAATTCAGTATTTGTGTGGCTTTGTTTTGCTGTGTTCATTTCAGCGCTCGGGGGTGGCTTAAACACGTTGGAATAAACTTCCTTCTCATTCCAGGGAGAGAGCATGGACAACTTCAACTGGGGCGTCCGTAGGCGTTCACTGGACAGTATTGAGAAAGGGGACACGCCTTCCCTCCAAGAGTATCAGTATTCAGGTAGCACTCCCAGCTTGAACCTGACCAACCAAGAAGATACTGATGAGTCCTCAGAAGAAGAAGGCCTGAGTGCAAGTCAGATACTATCACACTCCCAAATGGTAAAACACAGATGGTTTTTGCATCAGAATAGCAGGATTTAACCTTCAGGGCTGCCTCTTGGCTTCTCATTTGCAGGAAGGGTGGGCAGCTTATGACTTTGGGACACAATCGTAGATCATCTTGTTTCTGGATTTGGAATAGGGGTTACCCAATGAAACGTTGGCTTCAACTGTGAATGACACTTGTCCTAAGTGTTTGCTTCTAATAAAACAAGACATAGCAGAATGGGATTTGGAATAGTTTTTTTCTCAATAAAGCATAAATAAGGAGGTTTTGAATATATATGTCAGTATAAAGCTAATGTGCCAATATGTCTTTGAAAGATGTTGGTATTTCAAAGTAACCTTCTGTCATTTTTGTAACTGGACAATCATACCATAGAAAATTTACATTTACCCAAACTCTAAGAAATGGAGTTTAAATACAATAATATTAAATTTGATTAGTAATTAAATTTCTAGTTTCTTTTAAATCACAAGTTTGATTAGGGTTAGGATTAGCTAAATTAAATTAAAAAAACTAAATTTTAAAAAAAGAGAACTAGTTGGCTGTCTCTAATGGGCAATTTGATTAACAAATATATTTAATATATTTAGAAATTATTCTGGGTGTAAATAATGTACTGATAATACATCTTTTTGCATTTTTGGAATCAGAGATTCTGCAGTGAAAAAATAGTTAATTAATATACTGTATAGTTAATTCAGTATTTGGGACAGCAAAGGCATCTGTTCATATATTTTGAGTAAAACTAGTTGTGCTAAAACAATACTTCTGATGCATGTTCTTCATCAATATTATTTATTATATTATCTTTGCCCTTATGAGAAGTCCTGTTCTTAATATTTTTAAGCGTGGTAGATAGACTCAGGATACAGTCTAATGAATAGAAAGGGTAGCCTCGTGTCTGCATTTTGCTTTACATTTATGTATGAACACATGTTGACTTTATTTTGTAAAACATGAATGGATTCCTTTTTGTCTCTAGCTAAACAGTGATTCGGCTGCCGATGATGCCATATCAGATCACATCAACTTATTGCTGCAATCTCAAGATTCCACTAGCAGTGTTGGAATGGAAGAGTTGCTTCAAATCAGAGCTGAGACTCCAAGTTTGGAGGTTACCTCTCTAGATAATGCTAACAACACGCTGCCTGAGGTGGGGAGAAATGTGGGCTCTAGCATGGCTGATCTGTCCTCTTTCTAGCACTGTATGAAAGCTTTGCGTTCTGTCTATAAGAATTTTTATCATGCTGATTACGTGATTACAACTTCAGTATTTTTAACCTGTTGTGGCTGACATTTTGTTTACTGGAGCTGGTTTTTTTTGGGTTGGTAGACTAAAGATGTTCACGGCACAGGTTAAGAAAGTTTTGAAGTTCTTTTAATGAACTGGTGGGGTGCAGAAGAACAATTTGATAAGCAGGATGGTTTTCTGGGTCCATTTTCTTCCTGTGATGCTTCCTTTTCTGTGATCTTCCCTCTGCCTCTAATGCTTGCTTTGCCTCTTTGTGATTGGTGCTTTGATTGGGATTTGAACCTCAGGCCAGCTTTGTTAGCAGCTGGTCAATTCAGTGCTCTTGACCAAGCCCTCTGTGTGCTAGTGGCATGATTTTAAAAAATGGAAATACATACTTGGAATGAGCAAGATTCCCAGCTGATTAAAAAAAATCAGTGAGTATGTTACGTATGTATTTACCATTTCCATCAGACACTCAGAGCAGTGGTCCCCATTTTACATTTTTTAAAGTTGTGTGTGTGTGTGTTTGTAATTAAGTCTTTCAGCTCTTAAGCATTGATAGGCCTTTTCTCTAGTACCTTTGAAGTCTAAAATAAGTACCATGGCTTTACAATTGACTCTTGTTTTGAGATGGACTAAGTGTATGTAGGTCGTTTGAAGACATTCTTTTTTAAATATGGTTATTATCAGCCCTTCCTGAAATAGAATTATGGACATGGGACTGTAGTCTGAATTCTTAGTCAAGAGAACTCTCACCTTGTTAAGATTTAGGATAGAATTTTGCAGTTTAAAAATGGGAATTTTGAAAAATTCCAAAGCAACATGTGAGCCCTTCCTGACTTACGTTTGCTACAACATGTGATATATAAATCATTCTAAACCTATTCTAAATGTATATAAATGCATTCCATACAATTTGGCCTGCATTTGTTACATTTTTACGTACATGCATTAAGGCGCATAACTCATAACTGCAGGTTCTTTTTCGTGATCTTTATGTAATCACTAAACACATTTCATTGAACCAAAGTGGAGGATCTGCAGACCTCCAGATACTGGACCTCAATTGCTGTCGTCCCTTACTATTACCTTTGATGACTTAAGAGCTAGCAGGGAAAGGTAATCTTGTATGATGCCAAAAGATGCAAAATCCTTTAGGATTATTATGTTGCCTTTGCATTCAACCAATTACTATTCAGAAACCATTTAAAGAAACAACATTAAACCTCAGACAGTTTTCAACACAAAAGTTAATGCTTCAGACACTTCGTTTTCCTCCATTTACTGAATAACAATGAGATGATGATGATGAGTGTGTGTGTGTGTGTAGGTAGGTAGGTAGAGAGAGAGAGAGATGAAAGAGAGGGAGAGCGAGATTAAGTCAGCAATCTTTAATTTCCTGGAGCATGCCACAGGCTCTGTTTTGGCAGGAGAAATCAAATATTGGATTTTCTTCGCTGTAGTCCTCTGCAGGTGCTTTATACAAGATTGTGAAACTCAAGCTTTGGAAACCTGCAGGAGTTTTATTAAAGGAAAATTTAGACCTCCAGTATCTACTATTAATAAATTCACTTCCACTGAAAGCAATAGGAGGATTAATTTTATTTTATTTATATGGCCACTCCTCTCTCCAAAGCGCACAGAATTTAAACTTAAAATAATATAAATACAGTAACTATTTTAAAAAAAACACAACATAAAAACAAAGAAAAAGAAATGGTAGCCAAGAATTTAAAATACCTCAAAATAGGAAGACATCACCTGGGTCTTACTAACGTCTGACTCCAATAGCTGGCCAAACAGGGAATCTTTAGCATTTTCCAGAAGGCTAGTTAGGAAGGGAGACATATTTCAATGTGCCTCCCCACCCCTAAACACGCATCTCAAAATCAAAATCTTTCAAGTACTGTTCTTATCTCCTTCCATACCATTGTCGAATCACTGGCCAGTTGTGTTCTGTTTTGGTTTAGAGTTGTTAGCGTTTCCACCCAGTGGTGGGTTGTGAATTTTTTTACCACCGGTTCGCATGCACAGAAGCGTCCCAGGCAGGTGAGCGGAGCCTCCCGCTGCCAGCGCTACCTGTTCTAAGAACCAGTCCAAACTGGGAGCAGCCCACTGCTGTTTCCACCCCACAGCACTCCCATCTGATTAAGTAGTAATTATACATACAGTTAGTCATCTTAAGCTGTGGCTCTTTTTATTCTTTCATCAAAAATTCATCTCACTGAATTCAGTTGAGCTTAATTCTGAAGAGATGTGTAAGAATTCAGTGTTTGGACTGAATAATTTTGACAAAGGAATATTTTTTAAAAAATACCTAAAATTTTGATCTCAAAGTAGATTTTTAAATGACAGGCTACTAGAATAATATGCAAAAATTTATTTTATTTATTTATTTATTTATTTAAACGCTCTTATAGGCCGCCCAATCCCGTGGGACTCAGGGCGGCGTACAACAAGAATAAGAGGCGTACATTTAAAAACAGTCGTCATTAATTTAAGTTAAAAATATAATTAAAAAGAAGACATTATAAACACAACATTCAGGGGGAATCTGGTTGTCCTATTCACCCCATCTGCCGGAAGAGCCATGTTTTTAAGGCTTTACGGAAGGCCAGTAGGGTGGGGATGGTCCGGATCTCTGGTGGCAGTTGGTTCCAGAGGGACGGGGCTCCCACAGAGAAGGCCCTCCCCCGCGGTCCCGCCAACCGACATTGTTTGGCCGACGGGACCCGGAGGAGGCCCTCTCTGTGGGACCTAACCGGTCTTAGGGAGGTATGTGGTAGGATGCGGTCCCGCAGGTAGCCTGGCCCTGAGCCATGTAGGGCTTTAAAGGTAGCGACCAACACCTTAAATTGCACCCGGAGGCTGACTGGTGATATACTGGATATACAAAATGATATACTGGATATACAAATGGAACCAGCCGATGTGTTAATTAAAAGGGATATACAAATACCAAAAGAGTAGATTGGATAATTTTCCTATACTGGAGATCAAAAGAGACTTCAAAAGTTTTGAAGAACTTTGTGAGAAGGAACAAAAAAAGAAAAAAAATCAAGTTCTAGGTCTAGGACATTTTTTGACAGGATTAAATATCAAAATTGTTAAAAGTTAAAAGAAAGAATATAATGTTAATTTATTTGATCAAGGTTAAAATATCAGTCATCTCTGGTAATCATTTCTAAATTTGATACATAAATTTGGTTTCCAATTTTATTTTATTTTATTTTTTAATTCACATTAGTTTTATCTCCTTAATTGTAATGTTTAATAACATTATCATTTAAAAAATTAAAATGTTGAATAAGGAAGTACTTTTTAACCTGAAACTGTAAAACGTTAAATGACACCATTTTCAGAACAAAATAACATCGTTTATACTTTTTTTTGAATTTCTTAATTTAGAACAACATATGCACAAATCTTTTCCAATACTTATACGTGTTTTTCAAAATGAAATATAAAAAATGTTTCTTCTCCTCCAGGATGGCAGTTCATCAGTGAAAGATGAACAAAGTACCGCTAGTGAAGATACTGGGTCGATTGCACTGCAAGAACAGTTTGAGTCCTTAGTCTGCCAAGAACCCTTAGAACTGGAAGAAGCTCCTGAAATTCAAGAGCATCCGACTACTGAGAGTTATACTGAATCCATCTTTGAAGAGGATGTTACTCTTGCCTTGAAGGAGCTGGATGAAAGATGTGAAGAAGAAGAAGCTGACTTCTCTGGTTTATCCAGGTGAAATGTTTTGTCTAGCAGGATGTTGCTTTTAGCCTTTAGCATTTGAAGCCACCAACATGCTAGTGCAGGAATAATGAAATTGTTTGACACAATTCCCCCTTTTCCCAGTTTTGAATACTGTCGGTGCCCACCCATCTCCAAAAAACCAGACATGTTTTTCAGCAGTTGCAGTCCCAAACCAGATCTTCAATTCATAGGCAAGCAATCCCAAATTGCTCCATTACTCTCAGGCTATGCCCAAATTATCCATTAGGGCAGGGGTCTTCAAACTTGGCAACTTTAAGACTTGTGGACTTCAACTCCCAGAATTCTCTATGCTGACTTCTCTATGCTAATTCTCCAGCCAACTATGCTGGCTGGAGAATTCTGGGAGTTGAAGTCCACAAGTCTTAAAGTTGCCAAGTTTGAAGACCTCTGCATTAGGGTAATTATCTCCAGTTTACAAACCACAATACCAGAGAGGGATCACATATTAAACTAATCTCAAGAGTTTTAGTCCTGGCTTGTTGAATGTCATAATGGATGCATTCATCTCCCTCAATAATCCCCAAATTGTGCTGAAATGTGATGTGTTAAAGCAGCCGTGTTCTCTCAATAAAGTACATATATTGCTTATTACTACTGACTTAGAAAGATAGTACAGGTAGTCCTCTACTTACGACCACAATTTGTGTTGCTAGGTGAAAAGTTTGTTAAGTGAGTTTTGCTCCATTTTACAACTTTTCTTGCCACCGTTGTTAAGTGAATCACTTCAGTTGTTAAATTAGTGACACGGTTGTTAAGTGAATCTGGATTCTCCATTGACTTTGCTTGTCAGAAGGTTGCAAAAGGGGAATCACGTGACCTCCCGGGTCGCTGCGACCGTCATAAAGGTGAGCCAGTTGTCAAGCATCCGAATGTAAAATCACGTGACCATGGGAATGCTACAATGGTCGTAAGTGTGAAAAATGATCATAAGTCACTTTTTGCAGGGCTGTTGTAATTTCGAACGGTCACTAACACTGTTCCCTCTAAGGTGCACGGCCATTTTCTGCCATTTTTTAATGGCAGAGGACTGCGCGCCTGCATGGCCACGCAGATAAAAAGAGAACGCCGCGCGGCAGTTTCTAACTGCCGCGCGCCATTTTCTGATATTACAGGGAACATTGGTCACTAAATGAACTGTTGTAAGTCAAGGACTATCTGTATCATCTTTATATGGTGAAGAGAGAAGTAATCAGACCAGAGTTCTGAAATAACATTTATTTGCCATGATCCTCTTTGTTTTATTTGCAGCCAAGATGAAGAACAAGATGGCTTTCCGGAAGTACAGAGCTCCCCGCCACCCTCCCCTTTTCTCTCTGCCATATTGGCAGCTTTTCAACCACAGGCCTATGATGATGAAGAGGAGGCTTGGCGCTGCCATGTTAATCAGCTGCTGACAGATACAGATGGATCTTCTGCTGTCTATACATTTCATGTGTTCTCTAGGTTGTTTCAGGTATGCTTTTTCATCCACTTTGTTCTTAACTATCTAACATGGTCCATGGTCATGGTTAAAATTGTAGTGCTCCCCCCAAAAAAGTCCTGTTTAAAATATCTCTCTCTCATATATATATATATATATATATATATATATATATATATATATATATATATATAGAGAGAGAGAGAGAGAGAGAGAGAGAGAGAGAGAGAGAGATAGAGAGAGATAGATAGAGATAGAGAGATATACACACACACACGTGTGTGTGTATGTATGTGTGTATATGTGTGTATGCATGTATGTATGTCTATAGCAACTGCCTGGATGGGCCGAAAGGCAAAAAGGAAGCAGTATGCTCCCTCCCGTATTTGGGTATACCAGGGTGATTCGACATAAAAAAAACATATAACCCTTCCCTGGTACAGGCTGATACAGGAGGAGAGCCTGTGGCTTAGAGGTTGAAGGTACTGCCTTACAGACAGGCTGCCCAGGTTCAAATCCCAGTAAGGGTATGGCTAGCTGATGAGAGCTAAATAGCTTGAAATAGATCTATACTAGTCTCCCTTCATTTTCATTTATCAGCAAAAAATGTTACACACACACACACACACACACACACACACACACACACACACACACACACACACACAAACAAATCATCACTCAAGGATCAATTTCAGGATGAGAATTTTCACATCATCTATTTCTATATTGTGGAGATTGCATAGGAAACCTTTCCCCTCCACTCTTCTGTCCATTAGAACAGTATCCACTTCTAAAATCACAAGCTAGAATGACGCTCCTACTGACTTGTCAATTTTTCTCATTGCAAGATTTTGTAGAAGATTTCTTAGGAAGGGTCTCAGTGTAATTTTGCATCCCATTGTTCACCCAACCCTGCCCTTCTCACTTTCATGTGATAGAGTTACATGGAAGAGGAGAATTTAGTCTCGGGTATAAAGCATCAGTCATGACAGAATAGGGCAGCCTCCTGCCCAAATAAAATAATTGTGGGAGGGGAGCAAAAGAGTTTGTGCAATTCTAATTTTCAATTCTTTTAAATGTTCCTTTCAAAGCAAAAAAAAAAAGTACCATATTTTTCGGACTATAAGATGCACCGGAATATAAGACACACCTTAGTTTTTGGAGAGGAAAATAAGAAAAAAGTTGATTGGCGGGTGGATCGGCCTACCAGAATACCCCCAATCAGCTGTTCCCAGAGGTGAATTTTAGCAACAGGTTCATTGGTTGTGAGCTCTGCCCCTGGCTTTTTTTTCTGCCTCTGAAACCTCCATTTCAGAGGCTTTTTTCCAAAAGCTCCGTTTCAGAGGCTTTTTTTATGAAGCTTCGTTTCAGAGGCTTGAAGCTCTGTTTCAGAGGCTTTTTTTCTGAAGCTCCATTTCAGAGGTTTTTTTCAGCCTCTGAAACCTCCGTTTGAGAGGCTGGGTGGGGCTACATTCAGAGCATAAGACGCCCCCAGATTTTCACCCTCTTTTTGGGGGGGGAGGTCATCTTATACTCCGAAAAATACAGTACTTGCTGCCAAGCCAAGAATAAATATTAAAGAATCTACAATAAAATAAGTAAACCCTGTAAATTTTTCACACACACAAACGTCATTTTATTGTATTTAGGTGATTCAGAGGAGATTTGGAGCCATAACACATGAATCAGTCAGTTTCCTGGGTGAGAATCTGCAGCGAATTGGAACAAAATTTAAAAGTTCATTGGAAGTTATGACAACATATTCAGAATGCCCAACTGTTTTTGTGGATGCTGAAACGGTAATATCTTATATCTATGTCTACATGCTAATTTTTCTGTTTAGTGACTCTTATTAGTAAGCTACAAAAGTTCTTTATTTTGGAATTTCCAAGAAAATTTCCTATCAAAAATATATATATATAAATAGTTGCAGTACAAAGAGTTTAAAATGGCGATATGATATGTAAGCCCCCTAAAATATTTGTTTTCTCCAGATCACAGATCAAATTTGCTCTCTAGTATGCAAAACTCTATCTGCTGTTCTAATAATTTTTTAAAATTATTTTTTTGAGTTAACTCCCTTAGTATTAAACATATTTCACAAATTAGTAATTTATGTTTTTTGCAATGTAATTGAAATATTAAAATTGTTTTTGCTTCTGAGATTTTCATGTTTTGTTTTTCTCAGCCATAATATCACAAATAGCTTAGAGCTCCAAAAGCTACCCAATTTTTTTATCCAGAACTATAAACATTTTCACAAGTAGAATTGCAACGAAATGTTATTGTGCAGAATATCCCTCTATGGATTCTACTCAATAGGTCCATTCCATCTCTTGCCTGGTTCAGGAATTTGCCCTCCCTCCTAGTAGAGACTTAGATGCAAGATTTAGAGCTCTCCCAAGCCTGTTAATATTACTCTTGCCCAAGTAAGATGCAATTTGGGCTGCAAAGTTTCCTGTGAACTTTGAAAAGGATGGAAATTGTAAAATAAAAAACAGCCTTGATATGGTACACATACGATTATAGGTAGTCCTCAAGCTACAACAGCAATTGGAACTGGGATTGCCATTGCTGAGCGATGCAGTCGTAAAGTGTGACATCACCTGACAGCGTCACTTAGCGATGGCAGTCCAGGTTGCCATCATAACCCCAGACCGCACAGGTCATTAAGCAGGAAGAGGTTGGAGTGCGGGGGTTAGGCCACCAAAGACCTTGAGAGGGCCGGCAGAGGCCGCGTGCAGGTGAGGGGTTCTGCAGGTGGTAGAAAAAGCAATGGGACCAACTTACCAGAAGTGACTTACAAGCTTTCCTGCCAACTTCCCCAATGACTGCTTGTGAGAAATTGGCAGAGAAGGTTGCAGATGGTGATCATGTTCTACGGAGATGCTGCAACAGCTAGAGCTTTGAGGACCCGTCATACATCCTTTTTTTTTTCCAGCACCACCTTAACTTTCAACAGTTGCTGAATGGATGGACACAAGTGGAGGACTACAATTAATTTCTGCAAATTGAACTTATTACTGTTTGCTTATTATATTTGGTGTTCCTTTGGTAGATTAAGAGAGTTGTGATTTTTCATTTGACAATCATCTGAATATCTACAGTAGAACCTCGGTACTCAACTGCTTCAAAGCTCATCAGATTTGGTACTCAATGCATTTTGATGCAAAAAATGTCCCCGTACTCGTCGTGTATTTGGTATTCAACACGCTGCGTTAGGAAGAAGGGGCTGGCCCCAGAGGACGGGCAGGAAGTCTGCCATGCCAGGAAGGTCACTGACATAGGAAAAGTCCTTCCCAGCCGAAACAAAGGGTCACGTGGTTTGTTTAATACTCATTTTTAGTATTCGTCACATCGCCTGGAACCAAGTACTGAAGTACCACTCCACTTAGTTTCTATTCTTTTGAATTAAAATCCTTCTGCTTTTAAGAGAGGGATTTATACCAGACAAACAAGCTGAAAACAATACCCTAATCAAAAAACTACCAAGGAGAAAACCACACCTTACCAACCTTGGCAGGGCAAGCTTTCATATATAAACAGAGAGCAATTCTCTGGCACTGATGATGTTATCTAGCTGGATGATGAAATGTCTCCAGGCCAACAACCAAATTTGGAGAGAACATCAAGGACTCCACAGTTCGACCCTGAGCTACATATATTCTCTTCTATTGGAAACACGTGATTTTGGAAGTCAAGAGAATCAACAGACTTGTCTTCTCCCTAACTCTCTTGACAAAAATCATTGCCCCTTGATGCCAAGTAAATGGATCTAGAAAATAAACTTTCAAAAGTGCTTAGTATTCTTTGCACAAGCACCTTAATCCGTGGGGGGGGGGGGAGGGATGTATTAGCTGACTTTTACTTATTCATTACTTCTGGGTCTTGATTCTTCTCATGTGATGGTTGGCATTAGATCAGTCTACTCTCCAGTAACCTTCAGAGTAATGATAAGTTTGTCCTTCATAAAGCAGATACACATCTGAAGTTGCATTTGGGAAATGAAATACTCGCAAATAAATGATAAGAGCAATATTTCCAGTTCAGGCATTGCATTGCCAAACTACTCATCTCATTAGCACTCCAAACAAGCCCATGCTGTGCTATCAACTTGTTTATGTGGCATCTGCAAGCTTTCAGTTCTGCAGAGTGATTGTCTGCAAGAGAAACATTTTACATCAACATTTTACGTATTTGCTTCTCTACAAGTTCAGTATCTTGCATTTTTATTATTACAGGAATTGAACTTTTTATATTTGGCATGCAAATGTTTTAAACCATCATTTAATAGATAATTCTTTAGTAACAGTACTTAGCAAAGGGATGCATTTCATCTAGACAGTTCTTTTTTTTTAGATGTACACTTCTGTATTTTCATGTGGCATGTAGAATAATTATTTCTGGCAGAGCTATAGAGTTGATATTAACAAAGGATAGAATTTTGTGTTATATAAACAACTTCCGGCAACTTCCTTAATCTTTGGAGTTACTTCATTAATCTTAGTAGATGTTGTCAGGTTATAGCAAATGTTTAAAAATGTAAATAAGTACATATTTCACATGGGACTAATTAATAAGGTTTTTAAACATTCTTTTTGTATTACAGTTAATGTCCTGTGGTTTACTAGAAACATTGAAATTCAGTGTTCTAGAGCTTCAAGAACATTTGGATACTTACAATGCTAAAAGAGAGGCAGCTGAACAGGTAGTTAATTTTTTTTGTACAATATTACACTGTTGAATAAGTTAATGTTCATTGGAATTTTAAATAATAAATAATATACTGGACTGTCCTACAGTGTTGTATAAATTGAGGGAGGTCAAAGACCATATGGCATATATTCACATTTGAAATAGAATGGATCCATTAGGACTTCTTCAGAAATGAATGTTAAAACAGTAAAGCTCTTTTTAAAAGTAGCATTTCAAAAGGAATAGAACTTTAAGCAACTTCAAAGAATTAATCTAGTATAATGATGGGGTTTTGCAAATATAATAAATATGGAACACTACCCTGTTTCCCCCAAAATAAGACATCCCCTGATAATAAGCCCAATCGGGATTTTGATTGCATGGCAATAAGGCCAAGCACTTAACTCAGGGTTAAAAAAAATATAAGACAGGGTTTTATTTTCAGGGAAACACGGTACATTTTCAGCACCAGAATTTGATTTTCTGGAAGAAAACTGACTTTTGATTGTTATCTCCTGAACGCTTCCTTTGTCTCAGAAATATGTCTTACACCTTTGCTCTGCCCTAATCATTCACAGATACTGCAGGGGATAGACAAGCTGAATACAGAACTATAACCATAAGCAGTATTTGACAGCTTCCTTATAGAAAACTCATGTTAAGAGTTCCTATTGCATTGGAATGACAGACAGAGGTCATTAAAGTGCCTGTCCATCAAACTGCTTTTTTTTAAAAAAAAAAGTGACACTGTGGTATTTTGGTATTCTGAATAATGGATGCAATGCAAAAGCAAAATAAAGTATAATAAATCCCAGAAAAAAATTGTTTCTGGAACTTCCTTATTCTTTTGATTCTACTTTGGTCTAGTAAAAACTGGGTTTTTCATGTGGGTTACATTTAGATGTTCTTCCCTCCCTTAACATTTAATTTTCACTTTATATTCAACTTTGGAGACCAATAATAAACTAATGCAGGTCGACTTACAACCACAATTGAGCCCAAAATTTAGGTTGCTAAGCAAGACAGTTGTTAAATGAATGTTGCCCCATTTTACAACCTTTCTTGCCAGAGTTGTTAAGTGAATCACTGCAATCGTTAAGTTAGTAACATGATTATTAAGTGAATCTGGCTTCCCCATTGATTGTGCTTCTCAGAAGATTGCAAAAGGGGATCACATGACCCCGGGACACTTCAACTGTCATAAATATGAGTCAGTTGTCAAGTGCCTGACTTTTGTTCACGTGACACAGAGATGCTGCAATGGTCCTAAGTGTGAAAAACGGTCGTAAGTCACTTCAGTGCCGTTGTAACACTAAATGAAGTGTTGTAAGATGAAAACTGCCTATACCAGAGATGGTGAACCTTTTTTGGTTCGCGTGCCAAAAGGGAGGGGAGCGCGGGGGGGGGGTGTTGCGCGCGCCCGTGCCACTTGTGGCACGTGTGCCATAGGTTCGCCATCACGGGCCTATACGTCAACAGATAAGAATTAATTTCTGTTTACATTATGTGGGGGAAAGTGCAGTTTAATATATATTTGTGAAAGACAAAAAGATTTTTATTCTGGGCAATGAGAAGTAGATATTAGGAGCAAGACTGATAATGCACCGCAGTTGCAAGGAATGTGAATCTACAATAAGATTTATAGAATCCTATTTGACCTCCCTTCCCTATCAGTCCTTGTGTCTATAGAGGTGATTAAAGGGGGAATGTTCTAGCACTCCTATTCTCCCCACCTGCCCCCATGTGTTTCTTAGAAATATAGAAGAATAAATGGGGGGTCCATGGAGCCCTTTTGGAATACTTTGTTCGGGGGTAACTGGCCTCGGATTGTTATGTTACATTATTTATTGTGATTCAGCTCGACACCCTAAGTCAGTGATGGCGAACCTTTTTTGGTTTGTGTGCCAAAAGGGGGGGGGGCGTGCGCTAGCGCGCGCCCACATGTCCACACCCATTCCCTCTCCCCCAGGCATGCGCACAACACCCCCCCATGCTACCCCCTGCGCATGCGCACACACCCCCACCGCCGCGCAAAGGCCTTACCGGAGCCTGGGACGGTAAAAAACGATGAAACGGGCAAACCGGAAGTTCGGAAAAATGCACTTCCGGTTTGTCCGTTTTGTCGTTCAGCTCCCTGAAGCCCTCCGGAGTGCAAAAAACAGCTCACCGGCAAACCGGAAGTGCGTTTTTCCACACTTCCGGTTTGTCCGTTTCATCATTTTTTGCATTCCGGGGCTTCAGGGAGCTTCCCTGAACCCTCCGGAGTGCAAAAAACAGCTCACCGGCAAACCGGAAGTGCGTTTTTCCACACTTCCGGTTTGCCGGTGGGCAACGCTCGCGTGCCCTCCGCTATGGCTCTGCGTGCCACCTGTGACACGCGTGCCATAGGTTCGCCATCACGGCCCTAAGTGATAAAAGAGGAAGTAAAGAAGAAGAAGAAGACGACCCATGGATGCTATCAAATAATAAAACAAAAACAAAAATGTCGACAGAAAGATGCATTGGGCTCTATGCCATTAATTGATATGCCAGCATTTAGAAAATTGAATTTGTTCTCAAGAAAATGCACAGTCCTAATTCATTTACTAAAAGCCCTAATTAAATATACCGATGAAAAATTAGATTTTTGTTCTCTTGTGTACAAAGGTTAAGAAAAGTCATAATCACAAGTCAGGTTCATTATTCTGCATGCATAGAGCTGCCTCGAACTTGGTCTAAAGCACAATTAAGTTTTATTCCATTACAGCTTGTGAATTAAAGCACATTCCTCACTGTCTATCACTGGCTGTGAGTAGGTGCTACAAGTAAGTAATTAGCCTATCCCTAAATGTGTATCCATGGTTCTCTTCCAACACTACATGTAAATGTGATTTGCTTTAGGTTTAGCAAGATATCAGAACACACCCATAATGGCTTAGTGTTATGAATTAAAATATCAGAGCTTGTTCATTGAATTGGGGTTAAAAAATATTAGTGATTGGTGGACTGGACTTTATACATGAATCTGTATTTAGAAAAAGACTAGATTTTATCTCTTTGATGACGTATTGCTATTTCAATCATCTTGCTTTCTTTATCATTTCAAATTACACGTCAAAGTATATTATAAAAGTGACAGTTTTAAAGGTATGCGTCAGACATTTTATTACTTTTTTCAATATGTCCATTAAATTAATACGTTATATTAGAACATTCTGTGATTCGAGCAAAATGTATTTTCTGTGTTCGGGCTCATATAGGCATCAGTGATTTTGCTTTGACTCTTTCAGCTTGCTTCTATTTTATTTTGCAGTGGCTAAAAGACTGCAAAAGGACATTTGGTACAGATGATGGGATTCATGGAGCTACTACAGATGCTCAGGTAGGAATCTGCTTCCAGTCACTGCGTTTATTTATGTCATGCGTAAATATAAAACCCATACATGCTGCAGAATGAACACGCCCTAATGTTCCCATCAGGTTAAAGAGTAACGTTTTTCATTTTAGCTGTAGGAAATATCTCTCGGGAAATTCAGAATGTGTTAAATATTGGATTCTTCTTATTAAAGAAAAAAAAATCCAGCTTGTGGGTCTGGGTCTAATAACACTGAACAGATAACCAGGAAAGATGGAATCCGTATACAAACTCTCCTCTCTCTCTCTCTCTCTCTCTCTGTTATGAAACTGCTATTGCAAGGAAGAAACTTGGTAGTTCTGCTTATCAGCTCATCAGATAAAATAGCTGTCTGGCACAGAAGCTGGTCTGCCTCCAATCTAATTAGTCCTGGGTTGTTTGCCGATGACCTATCTGTAAAGTAATATTAAAAATAATTACTTGGACAACGAAAATCTGATCTGAAGTGTTTGTAAAGAGCTATCCACAGTAGAAAACACAGATTTCTTAGAACTAACAATTACATGAAAGAATTTTTGGGAGGATCAATAATAGCAGAGTATTAGTAAGTATTTAAAAATACTGTTAAGAGGGGGGGAAATCAATTAAATCCATGCTATTTCTAGGGTAGTGGTGGTTTGATTTAAACTATTTGATAAAAGCTGATGGCCAACTATAATAGCATTGCCATGGGAGCTGTTCTATTCTTTTTGCTTTAATAGTATTAACAGGGTGGGGTTCTCAGTTGCCCAGAGTTGTTTTTGCATCTGGAAAAGCAACCGATTCTGAATGGTGGATAGACTCAGATCTTCTGATATTACTTCTAATAAGATTTGTCTTGTCCAGACTTGGAGAAGAAGCAAACAGAATTATTATTATTATTATTATTATTATTATTATTATTATTATTATTATTATTATTATTATTATTATTATTATTATTATTATTATTATTATTATTATTATTATTATTATTATTATTATTTTTAGATAAGAAGTAGCCAGTAAGAAGTTGGGAGGTGGCTCCAAGAAGAGAGTTAAATTTTAAACAGTAACAGATTTTGTTTTTCTTTTTGTCTTGGTAATGTAGATGGTAGTAACAATCTGTAGAAAATGTAAACAGTTGCCTTTCCCAGCTACCCATTCAAGTAACTGTAAGCCTTTAGTTTGAACTGTGAAACTGTAACATAAGACAAGGACCAAAAACTTAAGCCAAATGAAGATATTATAAAAGAGTTGGGCATTTTTAGCAGTGAGAAGACTAAAGTGGAGAGTGTAGTAGTGCTCTTCAAATATTGAAAAGGACCTTATGCAGAAGTTCGTAGCTTTTTCTTTCCCAGATAAAGAATGTAAGTTTCAAGGAGCCAAGAGTCTAGTTCAGGGGTATCAAACTCACATCGTCACATGATGCATCGTGACTTTTTTCCCTTTCGTTAAACCAGACGTGGGTGTGGCCAGCGCGTGACACATCCGGGCCGTGGGCCGTGAGTTTGACAGCACTGGTCTAGCTGAATACTGAGTGGGCAGAGTGGGGGAAACTTTATGGCAATAAGAGCACTTAATTATTCAAACTAGTGACCCAGGAGAAGCAATGGGACTCCCTGCACTTCATGTATTCATGCTGAAGTTAGACAGTAATCTGTCCAACCTGCTTTCATGTAGATTCTTGCACTGTCCGAGGTTGTTGGACTTGGCATAAATGGCATGTTCTGTGATTCTGGAATATTTATTTTCTAGATAACAGCATTTCTCCCTCCCTCCGAAATATTTTTTTTCAAATAGCAGTACTTGCAAAAAAAAATTTCTACTAGGAAGCTGTAATTGTGATCTTGTTTCAGAAAGCTATCTTGCACTATGCGTGTTATTTCCAAGACAAAAACATTAATTGGGAAAAGAATTTCAAACTTAACTACGGCCACCTAATGCTAAAATAGAAGCCCGCCGACAAAAAAAGATTGAAAGCTGGCCTAGACATCCTCTAGGATACTGACCAGCCCTGTTCCAGCTTCTGTTTTCAGGCTGTGAGATCTAAAAGGAGTCAGTTTTTCTGTTCACCTTGAACATAGAACCACCATTAGGAAGATCTGGACCATGGCCTGCTTGATTGGGTCACAGCCCTTCAGTAGGCAAGGAAACAACCTCACACTATTGCTGCTTCAGAGAAAGGCAGAGACGGCACAGTATGAGCTTGGAAGAGACTAATCCGGTAGCGCTCTCCAAGGTCAGCTCCCAAGCTGCTGGCCCCGGGCGAACTTTAGGGACGTGCATAAGCGCACCACTGTGCCGACCGTCCCTGTCTTACTGTCCTATTGTCCTCATTTATCTGTACTTCTTTGCTTATGTTATGTTTATACAAACACCTACTATCCTGTACATGTTCGACAAACAAATAAATAAAACAAATAAAAATAAAACTTGCTAGCTTTCTTTCAGAATAACTCAGGCTTTGACCTGATGAGAGTAGCACATGAACTTTTCTTTTGAGTCTTTGCAGAGTTTGCTTTATCATGAGGAAAGCTCTCTTTTTTTTTCCCCTGTAAGAATCTGATCCTTTCTTCCTTGCAGAAATTTTGTGTTCTGTTTTTCCACTCCCACTACTTCGGCACATTGATATTGCAGTTAACATATTTCCAGGAATGTCCTATATGAGTATTTTTCATGAAGTTCCTTTAAATGCATGAGGTTTGATGTCTGCATTCATAGCTGTCGCTTAAACCTATTTATCCCCAATTTTCTTTTCTCTCAGTTCATTATCAGAACTTAACCAATGCCTTCTACTTGTCACTATATTTTGGTCATTTTGCATGATAACAAAGCAAGTATACAACCAGCTGTTCTATCATCTATAAATACCCAATATTATTTTTATACATGCATTAAATCTTTCTTTGGAAGGTTTTTTCCCCCCCTTTAATTATATCTGGGACATTCTGAGACACGTGGAAAATGAAGTTCTATACTAATTCTTGATCTTTTTCCTTTTTGTATTTTGTGACCCGCACACCTTCTTGCTTAGCATTTGGAAATTCTAGCAGTAAGTGATGGCTCTTGATTTCTCAAATAACTAACTATGCCAGTAACCAAACTGGCTTTCATTTTTGTCTCGTGTCCATTTGTGATATCACAGTGTTTCATTATAGAATATTATGGAAATAACAATTGCTTTGCTTATCTATAATTCTAACTCTTCGGCAGTCTTTTTAGATGGCAGAATATTGTAGCTGTAGCAAATTATTCCAGTGTTAGTTTTGCTTATTTATTTTAAATCCATATTAACAGTCATACCCACTAATGCAGTTAAATATGCAAATAGAGGTGATACTACGCTTCTCTCCATGAATTCATTACCTTTGAAGTTGAAATATTATTAAAAATAATCAAAACATTAAGAATATACAGACTGTATCAAAAATCAGGCTTCATGGCCAACCACAAGGGATGTTTAAAGGCCATGTGTCAAAAGAGTGAGGAAGCATTTAGAAGGCAATGGCAACGGATTTGAACATTTAATTTATATAATAAATTGTGTACGGGGCGTGATTTTTGCTACATCCTGTATGTATGTATGTTTATGTGTATAGAAATATCTTTATTTGCAATACAATAGATTGAAATGTGATTAGGGCAGTGGTTCTCAACTGATGCAATTCGTTTCATAGTAAGACAGAGCCCACATATGCAAGTGCACCTGCCAACTGTCCCAGAAAACCTGGTCTTCAAGGCACTGGACAGGGCATCCCTGGTCCTTTTTATTCATTTGCCTAATATCTGGAGAAAGAAGGGGTTCATATACGATCCTGACCCAACCTGTCTTCAGCCACCATGCGTTTGGGGGACTAACTTGTGTTCACTTCAAATTATTATATAGTTCTCTGTTTGATCTGGGATGCAGCATCCGATCTGCTTCAATACATTTGTCGGGCGAAACGGAGTGGTGAATGGGGTTCAGTCCCATTTGAGCCCTTTGACCTTCTGCGGTGGGGCTCAGTTGTTGCGCAACCTTGCAACCTGGACAGATACCTGTTGAAGACAGTGTGAGATACAAGCTCCATTATGCTTGAAGATGCAGGATAAAAACTTTTCCTCCCCCTCATTCCCCATGAGATAGTGCCCTGGTGTGTTGGTTGTATCTGAGACAGGGGCTTTTTGCCACCTGGCTGTAATTGCAGGACTTGGCCATAAGGCTGGAACCATGATGCATGATCACCTGGAGGCAGCCTGTTGGGGAGGGCGGGAGCCATAGCTGCCATAAAGGAAGGCAGGCCCATGCAAGAAGACATCTCTTGCCTTTTGCCACCGGGAAGTAGCTTTGAAGAGGGGTATAGGCAAGGATTGTAGATGAGGGGGTGGGACAGATGGGAAGAAGGCTCGAAAGGAAATCATGATTGTGCTTGAATGGATTGCTAGCTTGTCCCCTCTCTTCCTCTGGCTGGAAGAGTTTTCATTTTAGGGTTTCTGATCTGAAAACGAAATGTCGCATGCCATGTCCCAAGTGGCACATCCAGAACTGCCTGTAAATAAATGAATGCCAGTCCCAGGGAGGTGGGGGAAATTACTGGGGTCATATCAGTAGGATGGACGTTATTTGATAGAGTGCTTGATGGGATGCACAATGAAAGGTTGAGAACCACTGTTCTAAAATTAGAAGTGACAGATCCCCCCAAATAATACAACTTTTCCCTGCTAGAGCATGGCATTTCTGAAATGTCATCAACATCCCTTCCTCTTTGTCGGGAAATTGCTGCCCTTCTTAAAAGCCAAAGTTTATTACGTAGCCAGCAAGAAAATATTTACTTTTTTAATTCAAAATCCACCGATGACTAGAAGCACTCATTTTTCTCTGATTAGCTTCCTCCTCCATTATCTTAACCTTTCTTCTCTGCAGTAAGCAAATAACTATTTTTATATTGCAAATTCTGCTCTATGCAAATTGTATGCTTCTGTCGCTTTTTCAGTTAATATATTGTTTTTCCGATGACAATTTTATTTTTATTTACAGGAATTAGAGCTGTGTCGGAGGCTGTATAAGCTGCATTTCCAGCTGCTCCTTTTATTTCAAGCCTATTGTAAACTTATCAGCCAAGTGAATGTAGTGAAGAAAGAGGCAGAGGTAAAGGAAATGCCACTGAAACTTGGAGATTTGCTTTTACTACAAGACTTAAGGCTAAAAGTTATATCTCTGAATTAAAAGGTTAAATAGGCTAATAGGAATAGATATGCATTGTGTCCATTCTGCTTTTGTGTTCAAGTGTGCATTCAAAGCGGTTGATAACCAGTAAAAATACAGAATTCGATAGTTTATTGAAAGTTAGAAAATACAAATTCATATTAAAAGTAGTGACATATTAATCAGTTTGAGACTCGATCCTCATCCAGCTTTATCAGATTTAAGCCCCTAAGCGCCAGTATTTATTTATTATTATTTTGTGAGCACTCTCTAAGCGGTTTACACCAGTAAGCAATGTATATTTATATTGCCCCCAACAATCTGGGTCCTCATTTTATCTACCTCGGAAGGATGGAAGGCTGAGTCAACCTTGAGCTGGTGAGATTTGAACCGCTGACCTGCGGATCAGTGTCAGCTAAATTGGCCTGCAGTACTGCCTCTAACCGCTGCACCACCTCGGCTCTTACATCCACTGATACGGTATATCCACTGTAAACGATTGAGGTGTTTATGAGAACATAAACCAATATTTAATTGCGGTAGCTGAAATTCTCATGTCGGCTTAAATAGATTATTTAAACATACTTTCTGCATTATGCTGTAACAAAGTAGGGATAAAAAATGCCTCCGCTACCAAAAATGCACGTACCACCCCTTTTTTCCCCTAGGTGATAAACATGTCAGAAGAGCTTGCTCAGTTGGAGGCCTGCCTGAAAGAAGCTGCCGAATCTGTTTCTTACAGCAATATTGAAGACCCTGATATCCCAGAATCTTCTCAGACCAGCACAGAGACGGCCATTCACTCGCTCATTGAAACCTTGCGGAATAAGGATTTTTTCTCTGCTATAGCGCAAGTCAAAGCGTTCAGGTATTGCCAAATGCCTTTTGCTAACATTCCTTACCTGGAAAGGATGCAGCTGGGAGTGAATCTCAACCAATGCAGTGGTGGGTTGCTGCCGGTTGAGAACCCGTAGTGGAAATTTGCCACCGCTCGCCGAACTGGCAGCGATGACCGGCGGTCCATCCTGCCGAACCGGTCCTCCTGTCACTGCGGCTTGGAAAAAAAACCCTCTGCACATGCGCAAAGGCTTCTGTGCATGCGCAGAGGGTCATTTCCGTGAAGTAGCGCGAGGGGGCGCACAAAACGTGCACTTCCGTTGCGATGCGAACCAGTAGGGAAGGTAAGTAGAACCCAGCCCTGAACCAAGGACTTATGTAAATCTGGGTCCATGGAATGGAAGAGCTCTATAAAGTAATGATAACATTTAATACTAATAGAAGAGAATATAGGGTTGAACTGTGGTGCTCTCAGAGCTTGGTTGTTGTCTTGAGATGTTTCATGACCCAACTAGGTAACATTTTCAGTGAACTCAAAGAGTGCAACTGGTACTCCACAAGCAATATGCAATGCAGTCACTTCGTCTAGTTTTGGAAAATGGGTGGGTTTTAGCAGAGGTCTCATATTAATTACGCCTGGAATTATACCCTGTTTCTCCCAAAATAAGACATCCCCTGATAATAAGCCCAATCGGACTTTTGAGTGCATGGCAATAAGGCCAAGCGCTTATTTCAGGGTTCAAAAAAATATAAGACAGGGTCTTATTTTCGGGGGAACACGGTACCTCCATAAGAAAACTTAGATAGCAATAGCACTTAGACTTATATACCACTTTACAGTGCTTTACAGCCCTCTCTAAGCAGTTTACAGAGTCAGCATATTGCCCCCAACAATCTGGGTCCTCATTTTACCGACCTCCGAAGGATGGAAGGCTGAGCCAGCCTCGCATTAATTTGGCATAGAGATGACCAACTTGGATCTTGATAAGAACGGTGACTAATAACTTAATTTCTGTGTCCCTAGGTGCATTTGGCCCAATGACATATTCGGCGATTCCGAAGAAGATCCGATTCAAACCCTCTTGCACATATTTTTCCGTCACCAGACCCTTGGCCAGACTGGCAGTTTTGCAATAGTTGGCTCAAAACAGGATCTGTCAGAAGCCAGCTCAAAATTAATGGAACTGAATTTAGAGATTCGGGAATCCCTACACGTGGTGCAGTCGTACCAGCTTCTTGCAAAACACACAGCTGTGAGAAATCTCAGTACAGGATTTTGAACCACTGCTCCTCAGAAGAAGACTGAAAAGTGGGGAGGGGCTCCCTTTTATCAAGCACCTTTCATATCGAATGAAACTCTTTTATTCTCCAGGGAAGACCTTTTCTAGAAACAAGTTGCATAGCTTAGTAACAGTTCTCAAAACAGCTGACATCATCTTTAATGCTTTTTTTAAACCTAGTATCAGTAATACGAACTCTTTCAAAAAATTGCATTAGAGAAAAGGGCTAAAAGCAATGCCTATAAAAATGCATTTTTCCCCGTCATAAACAGAAAGTACATGGAGTTGCAATAACAGCCTTTAATAGATAATTAAAGCAGGTGAAATGAGGCTAAAATGAACAGTGGATGTTTTGGCTGAAGACCTGTGAAAACTTTCTGGCTTTTAGGACAGTAAATCGTCAAATAATGTTTAATTCATAATTTTGACAGTGTCATGAGGAATGTGCTGTATTATACCGGAATATAAAAGACTGCAAAATCCATTGATTTATCAATATTGTATTTACAACTTATTCTATTTTTGCCTGTAATGATAAAATTTATGCGTGCAAGTAGGAATGAATGGCTATCCAATCATCATATTTTGAGGATATGGATGTTTGATAAAGTTTGAGCATGCCGAAAAAAAGCACTGCAAGATTATTTTTGGAAAAAAGTATATATTTTTAGCTTTAATTCCTAGTCTGTAAATGTTCTGGAGTTTAATAATATTTAAAACTGGAATTATCCAGGTTTTTTTAAAAAAAAAGGAATAATATATCTCTAACTGGTTTGGAATGCTGCTCAGTTTTCTGATCAGTGCTTATAACAAATAACTGATAACTAACCAAAAAGTAGCTGCTTGCAGAGACTTTAAAAATGTATATTAAAGATGCCTATTGTCCCTCAGAACTCATTAGAAAAAAATAACTTATTTTATTCTGTACATATTCTAAAAATTGTATAGTGTAAAATCCAATATTTTTTGTATAAATGTTCAATGACGTTTTATTTGAGAAGTGTTAAAAGCTTGGGGGGGATGGGGGTGGGGTAAGATAGGACAGTGTTTATATCTGTTGTTCCGCAGAGTTCGAGAGAAAGTTTAAGCAGGCATGTTTTCCATGATTTCTCTTTTAAGAAAAGGCAGGGAGAGAACGCAGCCTACGGACTCCAAAAGTCAGCCTCGTAATTAATTCCTTCTCCAAGCATGCAGCATAAAAGTAACTGGATTCCACTCAAACCAAAAACATTTTAATGAAGCAAAAAGGGTGAATGTAGTTCCTCTATTCAAACCAATTGAATCCCCAATATTTTATGTATCTCTCATGCACTGTGATTAAAAATAAAACACGTTTCCAGGGAGCAAAACACAAAAGAGTTAGTGTGGGCTTTTTTCCTTGGGGAAATCAATCCCGTTAAATGCGTAGTTACGCTGAAATGCATTAATTGGAGGCACTGTGCGTTTACAGAACTGTTGGACGGATAACACCAGTTTTTTTCCATTTCAAAACACTGTTAACACGATATATATAGTGAATTCATAGTCGTTGATTTTTTTTATCTTGGTAAAATTGAATTATTTAGAAGTTTCTGTGGTACTTTAGGTTGCGTTCTTAATTATTTAATAACCCATTACAAGTACACATGTAGTTTTTAGTTGTATAATTTTTACATATTTTATCATTCTTTCTTTGTGTGTGTGTGTGTTTTGTTTTTTAGGGGGGGGGGGCTTGTTCAAATAAAAATGTCAATCTACTCCTTTGTGTACTTTCTCAAAGAATGTAAGGGTTGCAATCTGGTGGAATACTTGATATAACATTGTGTTTAATGCCGTATACTTATTTTTTAAACCCTTATTTTTAACTGTGGGGTATGCATATAAACTGTTTGTTTCTGCTTTACATTTAAGAGACTTTTACATGCCTAGTGCAAAACTTAGTTTGGTGCTGAAGGACTTGAGTGGAAAGGGAAGCATCTAAAAAAAAAATTAACGGGATCGGTGCTTCCAGAGCCTCACATCGCATTTGGCATTTTAGGAATTAACCTTTTTAAAAGCAAAATTATAATTTGAGAGCCTAGCTTGATCATTTGTAATTACAACATTGTTATTTTCTAATGTTCCCCGATTACATTTCATAAGTTGAAAATTCCCCACCTGTGGGAAGACTTGGGTCCAGGCCCCAGGGCTAAAAAGTGTATCATCAGCTACCTGGATCAGTAATTGAACTCATGATGCCCGTTTCCTATCTGAGACTTTCGTAAACAGTTTGAGAAATAGAATTTGTCTTGGTTAATTGGCAGAGTAGTATTGGCCGCTTACGAAGGCTAATTTCATTGCTCCTAATTTTTATAGAGTTTTTAAGCATATTAACAAGACCTTTACCGTGAAAAGTGTTGACAGGGCTCAAAACCAGATCCTGCTCTCACTTTCAGTTTGTGGCCCCTCATGTGTGCAAAATTTGAGTTGCCATAATAGCATACAGGTTTTCACAAACATTTACGTAAAGCAGAGGTCCTCAAACTTGGCAACTTTAAGACTTGTGGACTTCAACTCCCGGAATTCTCCAGCCAGCTATGCTGGCTGGAGAATTCTGGGAGTTGAAGTCCACAAGTCTTAAAGTTGCCAAGTTTGAAGACCTCTGGGGTAAATGCTACATAAAATGATCTAAATCAGGGGTCCCCAACCCCCCTGTCCATGGACTAGTACCTGTCCACAGCATGCCAGCAACCAGGCCGCACAAAGAAGCAAAGCCCCATCCGTGGGATGCAGGCAGCATGCAAAACCATACCCCCACCAGTCTGCAAAAAAACCCCTTTCTCCACGGAACCGGTCCCTGGTGCCCAAAAAGTTGGGTCCCGCTGACCTAAATTATACATTTTTTAAAAAAATTAAAAGCAAATATCCACATTGTCTCTCGAGTGATTACTTTCTAAAATTGAAGCAAGTCTCTATTCCTGGTAAGTATAACACAATTGAACAAATATGCAGTGATTTTACTTAGGACAAGGAAAAAATTAGTGATTTTAAGAGAGTCAGTTTGGTGTAGTGGTGAAGGCATCCAGGTAGAAACTGGGAGACAGAGTTCTGTTCCTGCTTTAGGCACAGAGCCAACTGGCTGACTTTGGCCCCGTCGCATACTCCCATGAAGCAGGCAAGGGCAAACCGCTTTGAAAACCTTGCCAAGAAAACTATAAGGACTCGTCCTCAGGTAGTTGCCAAGAGTCAATACTCCTTGGCACAAAACTCTTGATTTAAATCAAGTTCATTCTGCCCTAAAAAAAATAATTAGAAGGACCTACCCTATACAGAAACAAAGTTGGAAAATTGGTCACCGTTACCTAACGGTAAGAGAGCAAAAATTCTAGTCCGACAAAATATAGATCAGCCAAATGAATTGCTATGAAAAATACAGTGGAGGGATGGGTTTCATTTGCATATTGGCAGCACATTTGAATAGAGCTGGGAGGGACCTTGGAGGTTATCTAGTCCAATCCCTTGCTGAAGCAGGACACCGTATACAATTTGTGACAGGTGGCTGTGCAGTCTCTTAAAAACCTCCAGTGATGGAGCACCCACCATGTCTGAAGGCAAGCTGTTCCACTGGTTAATTTTTCTGTTAGAAAGTTGTCAATTCCAGGTTGCTTGTCCTTGATTAGTTTTCATCCATTATTTCTTGTCCTGCCCTCAGGTGCCTTGGGAAATAAGTTGACCCCCGTTTCTGGCAGCCCCTCAAATATTGGAATACTGCTATCATGTCCCCCCTCCCAAGTCCTTTAATCTAGCCAAACCCAAATCCTGCAATCGTTCTTCATACGTTTTAGTCTCCAGGCCTTTAATCGCCTTACTTTTTTCTGCACTTTTTCAAAGTTTCAACATGTCTTTTGTAGTGTGTTGACAAACACAATGTTGATTCACGCTTCATGCAGCCCCCAGAACTAGGTTTCTCAACCTTGGCAGCTTTAATATATGGCATTCCAACTCTTAGAATTCCCCAGCCAGAATTCTGAGAGTTGAAATCATCATACCTTACAGTTGCCGAGGTTGAGTAGTTCTTCTTTAGACAATGGAAGACTGCTAACTTCGGCAGCCAATCTGGTATTCTTGGCATGCCACTTCCTCTTGTTTTGCCAAACAGAGGAGAAGAAGTCCATTCTGACAAATTCCTTTGTGCCACCTGGACAAGTCCAGAAGTAAATCTCTTGCTCATCTCATGGTGATTCACACAAACAAAACTCTTCTCTAAAACTGGCATGCTGTTCCATCACGCTGAAATATTTTGAGATTCAGCATAATGTATGAGTGGAGCAATTGTCTCCCTTACAATCAAACTCTTGGATTTTTTCTGCCTGAAAGGGGATAGAGGCTACTATTTTATTTAAGCCTTGAGGCCATGGACGATTAGACTCCCATCAGTTCCCAGACAGAGCCTAGAGTGAACAGGAAAGACTATCAGCTAGCAATAACTAAATTGTATCATGTCAATTAATGTATACCTTGAATTAGTGTTTCTCAACCTTAGCAACTTTATCTGGACCTCAACTCCCAGACATGGACGGCTGGAGAATTCTGGGAGTTGAAGTCCAGACATCTTTAAAAGTTTTCAGACAAAAATGGTCAGCCGAAGGCCCCACCAGATGCACCTCCTGTTGCTTGCATAGATGTGGTTCTCCATGGCCAAAAAAACTTTGGAAAGTCCAAGCTCTGTTCCATTAGGATACTCAAGTCTTCCCAGATAGCTCCTAGTGGAACCCTTCGGTTGCTTTCTCAAAATAAAAAATGTTTCCTATTTCAAGTGTCTCCCACCCCTTCATACCCATCAATGGAATTGTCAGAGGAGCTGGCAATTAATAAGTAGCTGGACTAGAAAAATCAATGATGTAGTAGTACATCTTTATACCTCCAACCCAACCTTCACATTGGTGTTCCTCAACTTTAGGACGTATGGACTTCCAACTCCTAGAATCCCAACCAGCCATGCTGGGTGGGGAATTCTGGAAATCCAATTTCACACATCTTAAAGTTGCCATGGTTTGAGAATTGCTGCTTTACCTACAGTAAGCATCATAAATGCTCTTCAGCTTTCCATAAAAATCCATCCAAGCGGCAGAACCTGTTTTTTAAGAGGTACATTTTCCAACCCCCAAACCAAGCAGCAGAGTTTGGTGATGGGAGATTGGTTGCATTCAAGTGAACGCTTTTCCCCTCAGCCTCTGATGGAACCTGAGAATTTCCCCCGTGGGAAAAATCCTGGTTGAATGTCAAGCAGATTGCAGTCAGTGAAAACTGGAAGACTGCAATCTTTTTTGATTGAAACCCATTTCCTACTGCGCTTAAATTATTCTAACACAGTCCGAACTATTATTTCAGAATAACTTTCTTAAGCGGCATATCTTCAGTTCTAGACTGGTTCCAGATTCTCCTTCTTGGCCTAGTATAGACTCCACAAATAAACATCTGACAACTAATCTGAATGACAGAAGAATTCAGTCAACCCTGACTGAATTATTAATTATTAACTCTAATAAATCTCCTCCCATCTGCTCACGCTTAAATTGAGCATTCCTAGAAACCAAAAACTCCATTCCAAGTTACAGAATGCTTACACGAACCATTATTCACATTTTTTGCACCGAAGGAATCAGTGGTATTATATGGAGCTTTTAAAGGACTTATTTAAACTTAAAATGACTCATTTAGGTCTGGCATGCATATAAGCATTAAGCAAAGGGGGGAGGGAAGCAAAGTAGAAATAACTTACAATTATAATCATGGTCACTTTATTAAGAGATCTATGCTCAAGAAAATAATGAAATTACCATACTGACTCTGGGCTAAGGAAATCTTAGTTGTTTCTAAACTTCAGATGATGGATTAGCTATGAAATGCTTTATTACTGACCAACAAAATAATTCCTTTCATATTGTGCTGCCGAGATCCTGCTCCCTTCTACCCATATCCATAATAATGCCTATCAACCTTGGCACCCAAACAATTATGTCATTTTACTCAGTGCTGCAGTACAACTTCTGAATTATGGCAATTTGTGCTTGCTTTTTCCATCCTCCTTGAGTTCTTTCAACAGTGTGCTATCACAACTAAAACTTTTCCCGTAAGGTTTGCTTGCCTGCACTGGCAATTGTCACTGTGAAACATTTACCATAACAGTTGCGCATTTTGCCTGAGGTTGACTCACAGTGCATTCCTCTGTCTTGAGCAGCTTCTCTCCTATGAAGAAATTAAGAAGACTATTTCCTTCCCACATAACAAGAACAAAGACTGAGCTTGCTTTGACCGCTTCTGCCGTACCGAAATAAAATTCCGTTTTGTCAGAATACACCCAGCAGATTCCCCTGCTCCTTAATGCGATTATAACAAAAGAGGTAGAAGTTTGGTTCCATCCTGATTTACATCTCAGTTGGCAGGCTTCTCACTCCTGGCAGCCGCCTACTTCCAAACAAAATTTCTGCTCGGTACAATTTGACAGCGAGGGCTCTTCTCGATGCCCTTTCCTTAAATAATATATTTGAAACTAAAGGTGCTATCGCAAGAAAGCCGTTTGCCTTTGCATCTCCCACAAAGGTCTTGACGATGAGGTCTCTTGGGATCCACATGGCGCAGTTTTACCGGGCAGGAACATCTGGTTTGCTTGCAGCTCTGAAATTGACACACACAAAAAGCAATAGGATAACTGAAAATAAAAGCGACTTGGATCTGTATATGAATTCCACAGGAACAAAATTTTGACTAGGGACAATAAGACTGAGGTCAGTTTTTCTGTATTTATGCCTACTGTTCGGTTGCAAGTGGGATGATTAAGATTGCATATTATTATCAGTAGTAGTAGTTGCAATAGTAGTTGTAGTAGTATTGAAACATCTGCTCCAAGGTAGTGGTACATGTACTGGTGATCCTAAATCCTCAGCTACTTTAAGATGTATGGATGTCGACACCTAGAATGATGGCTGGGGAAATCTGGGAGTTGACATCCACACATCTGGAAATTGCTATCCACAAATCTGGAAATTGCTGAGGCTGAGAAACACTCATCTAGATCAGAGGTATTCAAACTTGGCAACTTTAAGACTCGTGGACTTCAACTCCCAGAATTCTCCAGGCTGGCTGGAGAATTCTGGGAGCTGAAGTCCACAAATCTTACAAGTTGCCAAGTTTGAAGACCTCTGATCTAGATGGTTATTACAAAACTCAAAATCTCTCTCCCTGCTCTCAGATGGCCTAACAAGAGGGAAGCCTTTATATATCAAGGATGTGGCAGCAGAAAGAACAAACTGATATGGAAAAGAGGATTAAACTATGTGAGTGCTTCCTATATTCAAGAAGTCCTGCAAAGAAGGAAGTCTGACTTGAGACATTTACCTCAATTTTATTACGTAGGAAAGTTATGAAGTATCCGATATGCTAATGCTCAAATCCCCATATTAAAATCTATACACACACTTTTCAGTTGCTCAGTTCATAATACCATTCTAAAATAGCAATAGCACTTAGACATATACCGCTTCATAGTGCTTTACAGCCCTCTCTAAGCGGTTTACAGAGTTCAGCATATTGCCCCCAACAATCTGGGTCCTCATTTTACCGACCTCAGAAAGATGGAAGGCTGAGTCAACCTTGAGCCTGGTGAGATTTGAACAGCTGAACTGCTGAACTAGCAGTCAGCTGGAGTAGCCTGCAATAGCTGCATTTAACCACTGTGCCACCTCGTATCCTGTTAACCTAAAAGACTAGGTTAACTGGGAATATTTCTATGAACTAATATCACCTGAAACCAATACCAAAAATATTTTAAGATTTCACAATGAAATTATACTTTTCAGCTTGGTCCCACCAAATGAGATATTAACGCAAGTTTATCATAAGCGAGCACAGACTTTAAGGAGACAAATGTACTTTACAGAGCAAAAAAAATTATACACCTTTGAAGTGAAAATATTTCTAAGCTGAAAAACATTGCCCTATTTCTGGGTGTGAAAAACACACCCAGAATCTACCGGTATTATATTTTATTTTACAGATTTCTGAATCCACTAATTAGAGTCACCTGCCAATCCACTAATTGGTGGATTCAGTCAGCTGACTCCACCAACAAGTGCAGTGGTTGGTAGCAATCAGCCAGTCTTGACTCATTTCCCAAAATTAAGGAGGATAACACAAGATCTGTACCTGGGTGAGAGATTACTAGGGAATCTCAGGGCTTGATTGGGAAGTAATAAAATCCCAGAAAGTAGGAGCAAACCAGTTCCATCTGCAGTCAAGGAAACTAAATGGAGCTATCTAAATGGATTTTAATTTAGGGCAGCTGAATTTTTTTTAATCTGCAGACATAGCGTATTTTTCGGACTATAAGACGCACTGGTGTATAAGACGCACCAAATTTTAGAAGAGGTAAGTAAGAAAAAAAAGTTTTTGTCCTCCCCAGGGAGCACTCTGCAGGCCTCCCAAATCCTCTGCGTGCATTGTTTTTTGCAAAAACGGGGCGCACAGAGGGTTTGGGAGGCCTGCAGAATGCTTCTGGGGGCTGGGGGAAGGCAAAAATTGGGGCATTTTTGCCTTCCCCCAGTCCCCAGAAGCACTCTGCAGGACTCCCAAATCCTCTGTGCACCCCGTTTTTTTGAAAAACGGGCCTATTTTTCACAAAAATGGGATGTGGGGGCGGGGCTTCAGGCGGCCAAAAATGGCTGTATTCGGTGTATAAGAACACACCAACATTTCCACCCTCTTGGGGGGGGGGGAAGGTGAGTCTTATACTCGGAAAAATACAGTACATTTAATGGAATTAAGGAACATCACATGGTGAGATTAAGAATTTCTTTTTAACATCAGAACAGCTGCTTTTGGGAGCGAAAACTTACTGCTTGATTCCTCACTAGCATCCTTCCCACTGGGTTTCATTTCAGAGGCCTGGTTGAAAGGAAAGGATTCTAATACTTTTGGGTTTTAAATAATGAGAGGAACCATGCAGACCTAAGCTCAATGCAGTGGAACCCAATGGACCTTCTACCTTAAATGATGTCCTAAAAGGCTCTGCTTACTTGGCAGGTAATATTCTCCACCCGGTACGGGTTGTAAGACTTCTGGCAAGTTCGGCAGAACTGCCTAAAATAAACCTGCGGAAAGAAAGAGAAGATTCAGGTAACCTTTTTCCAGGGCAGGATGATCCCCCACCACCACTCCAGCAAACGGAGTCTACCTTGGGCAGTTTTACGATCTAGGACAGTGATGGCGAACCTTTTTTTCCTCAGGTGCCGAAAGCGCATTTGCGTGCACTATGGGTCTGCGTCCACACCCATAATTCAATGTCTGAGGAGAGCATTGCCCTGCCCCCCCACCGGAGACCCTCTGGAGGCCAGAAATGGCCCGTTTCCTGACTTCCGGTGGGCCCAGTAGGCCCATTTTTCGCCCTCCCCAGGCTCCAGAGGCTTCCCTAGAGCCTGGGGAGAGCGAAAATGCCCTCCCTGCCCCCCCCCCCCCCCGAGGCCCTTTGAAAGCCAAAAATGCCCTCCCAGAGCCTCCGTGTGAGCCAAAAATCAGCTGGCCGGCATGCACATGCGCACTGGAGCTAAGCTAGGGCAACAGCTCGCGTGCCGGCAGATATGGCTCCGCGTGCCACCTGTGGCACGCATGCCATAGGTTCGCCATCACTGATCTAGGAGATGTCCTGACATTATCTGCAGACCACCTCGTTTGCCTCTAAAGATGCCAGCCAAAGTTGCTGCTGGAACATCAGGAAACTTGTTTTCTACACCAGAGGTCTACAACCTTGGCAACTTTATGAGGTGTGGACTTCAAATCCCAGAATTCTTCAGCTAGCCATGCTGGCTGAGGAATCCTGGGAATTAAAGTCCACACCTCATAAAGTTGCCAAGGTTGGAGACCTCTGGTCTACACCATGGGTCCCTAACCATTTTGGTTCCATGAACCACCGGTGGCTTCGGCAGTAGGGGTGGGGGGAAATGGCTTCACACACACAACCTAAATCCCACGGGTGCGCAAATGAAGCTTACACACGCTTCCCCGCTGCTTCAGCAGCCCAGCTCCCAATGGGTCACGGTCCAATAGCGGGCCGCAACCCAGAGATTGGGGACCTCTGCTGTACATCGCATCACTAAACCCTGAAGCCCAATACTAACCCAACCGATTGTAGTTGTGAACACCTACCTTGTTTGTGCCCTGTACGCACCAGACATAGGCACTCTCCCATCGAATATTGCAATCCTTGCAGTGGTAATAGCCATACTTCTGCTCTAGGAACTAGAAAACGTAGAGGTTAAAAAAAATACTACTCCAAGTCCTCCACTAAATTCATCCTACAACATCTTTCCTCAACCCAATGATCTTGGACTGGAACTCCTACAAATCCCAGACAGAATGTTTTGCAGTTCTTATGCAAGTTTATACTGTATTCATTTTTTTTAAATTTACTGGATTTCTAGGGCTGCCCAACTCATAATAGGGTTCTGTGCAGTGTACACTAAAAAAAAATCAAACACAGTTAAACCAAAGGAACCACCTAACGTAGCAATCTTTCTCAGTTTGGGCAATTTTAAGAGGCGTGAACTTCAGTTCCTAGAATTCCCCCCCCAGGATTGTGGGAGTTGAAGTCCAGACATCAAAGTTGCCAAGGTAGTTAAGACAGAACAAGATGGTCATTCTGAAGAGGCAGTCTTCAACTTAAGGCAATTGGGACTGGAAAAGTTGTTAAGCAAAGCTAAGTGAGACATCACATAACTATGAGTTGCAACCTTCGCTGCCAGCTTCTTCATATATTGTGTGTGTCGGAAGTATGCCTGGAGGTTGGCAAATGGTGATCACATAACTCTAGGAAACTGCAACCGCTGTAAATGTGAGCCACGTGTCCACACCCACATGACTGTGGGGATGCTGCAAGGCTCTTAACCATCTATGTCAGTTAATAATCCTTTTAAGTTTGCTTCAGATTGTCAGCTTTAATTGAACGCCCTAAATACGTCCTGAGCAACTATACAAAGTACACTGGCTGGATTCACAAATGACACCTAGGAAACAAACCAGTAAACCGTATCATGGCTTACTCTGGTATGCAAACCCAGCCAGAGTCATAGAAATAAACCAGGAAGTCTGCTAAACTTGGTTTATAAGGTGTGAACAGCACCAGGAATTCCACTAGCGCTAGAATATGAGAATAATCGCTTCTAGTTCTTTTAAGGTCTGAAACGTTATTGTCTGAAAACAGCCAGCCCCCTGAATCCTTATCCTGGTTTTTCTTTAAAAGCATTTTTTTAAAAAAAGTTAAAAAGGCAATCTTGGCTTACTCTTTCCTCAGCCAGAGGGAAGAAGCCCCTCTCTACCTACCGCCCTTTCTTTTGCTAAATCCCCTGTACACGTAAACGGTTTTGGATTTTAAGCCAAGTTCTTAAAGAACAAACACAGGGCGGCCTAAACTTGATCGTCGGAATCTCCGTTCCGTGTTTTGGGGGAGTGAAGCGGCTCTCCCCGTCTAATTTCTCTCTACAGAGGCGGCTTCGGGCAGCCCCACTTCGAGCAACGCTCCTCTAAAGGTTAACAGAAGTTAAAAGATTAACAGAGTTGGAAGGGACCTTGCAGGTCATCTAGTCCAACCCCCTGCCCAAGCAGGAGACCCTGAATCTGCCTCTACCTAGGATTAAACTCAACAACCTCCTGATTGTGAGGCAAGAGCTCCACCTTTAGGCCATAGCAGCTGTGGGGGGAAAAACCCGAGGAGGGCGGCCACGAGGGCACGAGCCGACTTCCACCCGGTTTTTATGGGCGTCCGCACCGTCGCTCGGCCGCCCTCTGGGCTTTTTCACCACGCCCTGCTGGGGGGGGGGGAACATGGGTGGCTGAGGCGCGTCGTAGCTAAGCAGGCCTGCTGGGTTACGGGGAGGCTCCTCGGGCCTTGTCTCTTCGGCGACGGACAGCCTTGGCTGTCGAGGATCCCACCTGGAAGCGCACGCGGGCCTTGTTCGGCCCGGCTTCCTCCCGAGCCAGTTGCGGTGTGGCGGCTTTCCCGTCTTCGCCGTTTTTCTCCTCCTCCTTCTCGGCCGCGCTGCCGGCTTGGGGCTTCGACGGCGAACCGGCCGCCCAGTCGTGGACCGAGGCCGACTTCTTCCGCTCCTGGCACTCGGCGCCGCTCTCCTCGGCTTTGTGGCAAGCGGCGGCACCAGCGTCCCCCTCGAGGCCTGGGGGCGGACCGGCGGCGGGCGTCGACGGCTCCCGAGGCTCGGCTTCTTCCAAGAAGGTGGTGAGGCGTCGGGAGGCCATCGGCGAGTAGACGGCGATGGTCCGGGGGAAGCGCACGTGCCGCGCGGCGCCGCTAACCGGGCAGCCTTGTTCCTGCTCGACGACGCCGACGATGCCTCCGCGGGCCCGGGCGCGAAAGAACAGCGGGCGCGGCCCGAGCGAGCACTGCACCGAGGCGTCCTGGCGCGGGTTGACCTGCACTCCCACCTCCTTGGTGTTGGCCTTCCGCAACCGCGGCGTCAGGTTGGGGTTGACCTGCGAGAGGATGGCCTTCAGCTGCGCCCGCTGGTAGTTGTCGAAGTATTCGGCCGCCGCCGCCGCCGCCACCGCTTCGCTGTAGCCGGAGTAGTAACCGCTGCGGTGCTGCTGGTGCCGCCAGGCGCCTTGCCCTCCTTTGCTCTTCGGCGGCTGGTAGCGGTAGGAATAAGGGTTGTACGAGGGATAAGCGTAGCTCTCCATGGCCTCGTCCATCAAGGTAGCCATCTCGCCTGCGCGCGCCCCGAGGAGAGGGCCCGTCCGCCCGGAGCCGCTTTTAAATCTCCCGCGGGGCGGGCCTGGGAGGCTGCGCTCGGCGCGCCGCTCCCCCAAACGAGACACTCGCCTCAGCTGGGCGCTGCTTTGGGTTGGGGGGGAGGGAGAAGAAGCTGGAGACTCTCCCTGCGCGTGTGGAGGAAAGCCACAATATCCTGGTTTAATTTAGTCCACGTAGAGGGGCTTGGGCCCATCCCATTGTGCCCCAGTGAGGTCGGCTGCTTTTCAAAGCAACAAACCTAACCCAGTTTAAACAGGGTTCCCTGTTGCGATTGCCGCGTTGCTGGGAATTCTCGCCTCGGGAAACACAAAAGTGAAAAGTTGCTTTTGGGCAAACGCGCCCAAGGATCCAGTTGTCAATTTTGGGATACCGTTAGTTAGTAGAAAAGGCGGTTAATGATGAGTCTCAATTAATTAATCTTGCATTCCCATGAGGCAAGCATGGATTAAAAACGAAAAAGGGGGAAAAGGCTGCAATTCTCTGATGCATTTATGCAGAAGAAAGAAACTGCACCCAGTTCATTTTATCAAGTCCGTATTGATCAGGTGCGGCTACAAATGGAAGTAGATAGCTTTGAATCAGTGACAACTAGATATACTAACTATGTGCATGGATACTAAGTATCCTAGGTACTACTTAGGATTCGTTCAATCAATGATTTTTTTTTTGGTGCTGTAGCATTGATTTTTGCAGAGATCCCTTAAATTTTATTGTCATTTTGCTTCGGATTTAAATTGTAAATAACAGTAATAGAAATGTTTGAGAGATATTAAGCAGCTGTTTGGTTATACCCTAAATCAGTGATGGCGAACCTATGGCACGGGTGCCACAGCTGGCACGCGGAGCCATATCTGCCGGCACGCGAGCCGTTGCACTAGCTCAGCTCCAGCACACATGGGTGCGCCAGCCAGCTGATTTTTGGCTGGCGTGGAGGCTCTCGGAGGGCATTTTAGGTTTCTGGAGGGCCTTCAGGGAGGCGTTTTCGTCCTCCCCAGACTCCAGTGAAGCCTCTGAAGCCTAGGGAGGGCAAAAAACGGGCCTATCGGGCCCACCAGAAGTTGGGAAATGGGCCATTTCTGGCCTCTAGGGGGCCTCTGCGGGGGCGGGGGAGGCCGTTTTCGCCCTCCCTAGGCATTGAATTATGGGTGTGGGCACTCGCATGTGCATGATAGTGCGTGCACACGCACTTTCGGCACCCGAGGGAAAAAAGGTTCGCCATCACTGCCCTAAATCCTTTTAAACTGTAGTGATTTGAAACAAGGGAATTTATTCCTGAGCAGGCAGGTATGTTTGTAATTTAAAAAATCCTCTTGAATTCAGTTGACTAATTTTGCCTGAAGTATGTACTTGGGGGTTACCTCTTTGATAGTCTTGATGACCTCTCTTCCCCCATCCTAGGTCTCTTTCCTCTAAATCAGGGGTCCCCAAACTTGGCAACTTTAAGACTTGTGGATTTCAACTGCCAGAATTCTCCAGCCAGCTATGCTGGCTGGAGAATTCTGGGAGTTGAAGTCCACAAGTCCTAAAGTTGCCAAGTTTGAAGACTTCTGCTCTAGATGCATTCAAAATATATTCCAGCTAAGAACTCAGATTGAGGTCTTGCACAGCTGTTGCAGTTAAAGAAAGCACCAGTGGTTTTTGTTTAAACAAAATTGCCTCGAATCAGTTTTCCTCTCCCGAATATCTGTCACAAAGAATTAATCCCAGTAAGAAAACATACAATTTTTATTGCCTACTAGGTTCTTCTACTTCCTATGGAAGAAGTACTTCTGAACTGTAGATGAGGCGGACAGTCTCAGATAAATTTCTTAATGGCTTGTCATATTTGCAAGTAATTTAATCAGTCATGAGTACACACAACTTTACTCCAATCTTTTCAATGTAGAAGCTGAATAATACACAAGGTACACAGTTTTTTTTAAACAGCAAATGCAGTTGATGCAGAAGATTTACAGCTATCAAATACATTCATCAATAGGTTCTCCCTCTCCCTCCCTCCTCTCTCTCTCCCTCTCTCTTTCCTTCCCTCTGTCTCTCTCTCTCTCTCTCTCTCCTGTTCCTTTCCCTTTTTTGGTTTGCTGATGTGATGATGGCATCATTTTCTGAGAACAGGTTGAAGAGATTTATACAGTTGTGCAATTTGTGAAAACAATCACTTCCGAGCGAGCACAGTGAGAAAACCAACATAACAACAAATGCTCAGGACCCCTGTTGTTTCTCCTACTTGGCTGACCAGTTTATTTCATCACAGGGTGCTCTTTTTGTTTAAGATCTTCTCTTCCTCTATAGGACAGTCTGCGTCGGCTCCATAAACACTGGACCACGATCCCCAGCAATTACTGTGCCGTAAGACATTTCTGGGATTTCTTCTTCCTTCAGTTTCTTGTAAGAAACATCTGTATCTTCTTCGTTATCTCCTCCGAGAGGCTCTTGCTTGTACAAATCCTTTCCGTAGATCTTGTAAGCCAGTACGAACAGTCCGGCTTCAGCGGATTGAAAGAGGGCGTAGAGTAAAGGAAACATATACATGCTCCCAATGAATTGTGGCGGGAAGCTCAGCTTGAGGATAGCCGTACAGAGCTGGACGTTCTGGCAGCCAGTTTCCAAGGACACTGTCCGCTTGCTGTGCGGGGGCAAGCGAAATAAGGTCGCTATCCCGTAGCCACAGCCGAAACCTGCCAAGGGCATCAGCACAGCTACTACATATACGGTGGCAGGAATAGTAGCCAGAAGTTCAGGACCCAGCATGGTACCAGTGAGAATGAAAAGTATCACCAGAGTCAACAGGAGCGACCACAGAGAGATCTAGGAAAGAAAGAAAAGTGGATGAAAATTAAACCTGTGATCACCTGATTGCATTTGGAGCACTTATTGACTGGCCGTAAAAAAAAAGTTTGTAAAATTGGGCACAGTCACTTGGTGACATACTTAACTTATGACCATAACCCCTGGCTCAATTAAGGTGGTAAGTCAAGGACTACCTACTGTATACAACTGTGTTTTAGTTGTATCAGTCAGAATCCGACAAGACTGCTTAAAAGTTTTAAATACTTTTCTAAAAGTTGAAAAAGAGAAGGAAAGACATAACATTCACACCCCCACCAAAAAAAATAATTGATAATCGCAGCCAAGAGAAATGATCTTAGAGGTACATTAATTGTGTTTGGTTCCAGAAATCTTTTAATTTCATTAAATCACCCCAGATTCTAATACTGAGATAAAGTGAGAAAATACTTCATATTTCTCTTTATCATTTCTAGGTTTAAAAGACCCCAGTGGCATTTCTTGCTATAAGGAAGATGTTTTAGCCTTGTAATAATTTATTTGCCCCTTTTTAGCTCTACCCTTTTAAAATGTCACAAGTACATAGTTGCACTAGAAAAATCTAAAGAGTCATTAGAATGTCAGATTTATTTACAGACCTTTTTCTAATGATTCCCAACATGGAATTTGCTTGCCATGCACAACATTTCCACTAACATTTTCACATTTTTCCAACTCGGACACCATTGACTGTATGTATAGGTGTGTATGAGAGCCAGAGTGGTGAAGTGATGAGACTAAGGTCACCCAGGTACTGGTCTTCACCTGAAGTGTTAATACCACTTTATAATGCCTTGGTAAGGCCACACTTGGAATACTGCATTCAGTTTTGGTCGCCACAATGCAAAAAGGATGTTTGAGACTCTGGAAAGAGTGCAGAGAAGAGCAACAAAGATGATTAGGGGACTGGAGGCTAAAACATATGAAGAACGGTTGCAGGAACTGGGTATGTCTAGTTTAATGAAAAGAAGGCCTAGCAGTGTTCCAATATCTCAGGGGTTGCCACAAAGAAGAGGGAGTCAAACTATTCTCCAAAGCACCTGAGGTCAGGACAAGAAGCAATGGGTGGAAACTAATCAAGGAGAGAAGCAACTTAGAACTAAGGAGAAATTTCCTGACAGAACAATTAATCAGTGGAACAGCTTGCCTCCAGAAGTTGTGAATGCTCCAACACTGGAAGTTTTTAAGATTTAGATTTATTATTAGAGTTGGAAAGGATCTAGTCCAACCCCCGCTCAAGCAGGAGTACCTACACCATTTGAGACAGATGGCAGTCCAGTCTCCCCTTGAAGGTTGCAAGTGTTGGGGCTCTCACAACCTCCGCTGGCAAGCTGTTCCACTGGTTGATTGCTCTCACCGTCAGAAAGTTTCTCCTCACTTCCAGGTTGAATCTCTCCTTGGTCAGCTTCCATCGGTTATTCCTTGTTTGGCTTTCTGGTGCCATAGAGAACAGCCTGACCCCCTCCTCTCTGTGGAAGCCCCTCAAGTGATGTTGGATAACCATTTGTCTGAAGTGGTGTAGGGTTTCCTGTCTAAGCAGGGGGTTGGACTAGAAGACCTCCAAGGTCCCTTCCAACTCTGTTATTCTATTCTATTCTATTCTATTCTATTCTATTCTATTCTATTCTATTCTATTTTCTTCTGGTAGTCAGAGAAATCAAGAGTTCATGTCCCTTTCTAATTTTGCTGCCTGCATAATTTGGGGCCATTGGTTAACTTATCCATAGGTGTCCCAAATACACTGAGGACATGTCTAGTGTCAGTATCCATCCGAGCACAGGAGTTCTGCTGCAGAAGAAGACTGAAGCTGGGTCAAAACAGTGTGGTAAGAAACTAGTGTTTTCCACAGGATAAAGGAACATGTCTCCTCTTTGTGAACCGTCTGTGTTGTGGTACTCCAATTGTCCCAAATAAGGATCAATTTGTTCTATCCGTCAGCCTTTGTGGTTCTTTGGTTGCTGGAGAACTTTGCTTGCCAGCATATTCTTTTATTTTCAGTAGTGGTTCTATTCAATACTCCTACTGAGGGCTTCCGTTCAGGAGCAATCAAGCAATATCTGCTCTAAATATCTTCACTAAACAGGAAACACACTGGATCTGGTTTTCTGAACTGAGAAAGGTGATCTGTAATACCTCCTTTGTCATGGGCAGATCTATCTATCTGGTCAGATTGCAATGATTGGCATCACCTGTTTCCCATAGGTCAATGGCAGTGATGGTGAACCTTTTTTGGTTTGCGTTCCAAAAGGGTGTGTGTGCGCGCGCTAGCATGCGCACACGTCCCCACACCCATTCCCTCCCCCCATGCATGTGCACAACCCCCCCATGCTGTCCCCTGCGCATGTGCACACACCCCCACCCCCGCGCAAAGGCCTTACTAAAGCCTGGGATGGTGGAAAACAGGAAAAATGGAAGTTTGGAAAAAATGCAGTTCCGGTTTGCCTGTTTTGCCGTCTTTCGCATTCCGGGGCTTCAGGAAGCTTCCCTGAACCCTCCAGAGTGTTAAAAACAACCCAACGGCAAACCAGAAGTGCATTTTTCCGAACTTCCGTTTTGCCGTCTTTTGCATTCCGGGGCTTCAGGAAGCTTCCCTGAACCCTCCGGAGTGCTAAAAACAGCCCAACGGCAAACCGGAAGTGCGTTTTTCCAAACTTCCAGTTTGCCCGTGGAGCTGACATAGGCCAACAGCTCACGTGCCCTCCGATATGGCTCTGTGTGACACCTGTGGCACACGTGCCATAGGTTCACCATCACTGGTCTATGGGGTCAGTTCTGAGGAATGCTCGCAACACTTTCAGAATCTGAGGGATTTTCTGAATTTGCTGGTGGGTGTTATTGCCGATGCCCCAAACGTTACGATCAAGGCCGTCATGATAACATCCTGGAATGGCCAACTTCCCAGATCCTCTATCAGTTGGGGCCCACTGAGCCCCAAGATTTGGTTTTCCAAAGAATTATGGGCCATGGAGCATCCTGGCAAATGTGTAACGCGACAACAGCATACGTTTAGAAGCAAACATAGGCAGGTTTAGCTTTGAGCTCTCTGGAGAGCTTACATTGTGACAGTGATGGAAAAGAGAAATGCTTCCACTGGGCTCGATGAAAATCAGCTCTCGGAGCTGTTCTGTGAAGTGCAGAACCTGAACCCACCTAGGGTTGTGAAACATCCCCTTATATCCCTGGTGGAGAACTATAGAGGCTTCATGGATTTTTTTTTCATAGATGCTTGAGCTGTGGATTCATTTCAACCTATGGATAGTATGCTTGAATGAGTTTGGGCCACTATATAATGCTTCTCCCAGAAGAGTTGTCTTGAATTGGGGAAGGGGTGTGTACTTCTTCCTCAAAAAATCATCAGATTCCTCTTTTTTTCCTCTTCCCCACCCCCCAAATTTAGATCAGTATCTTACTGACCATTTTCTGGCCAAAGTTGTTTAGAGACATGAGTCATTAAGTGAACAAATCCAAGTACTCCTGAAAGGAATTGATTGCCTATATTTATTTTAATTTGGTTTTATGCCAGGCCATAGTTTCTCAATCTGTAACTTTGAAGTTCCTCTCCATTAAGACTATTTTTTTTCATTAATGTCTCTAATTTTCTATTTGAAGACTACACTTACTGTAGATAAGTGGCTGTTTTCATTCCACTAAGTCTCTGTAGTACTAATAATACCTATGTTCTCCTGTAGCACCAATACTTATCCAATGAATATTTGCATAGAACGGATGTCAAACTCGTGGCCAATGGGCCGGACGTGGCATGCGCTGGCCACACCCCTGCCCGGTTTAGCGAAAGGGGGGGGGAATTGCGATATGTCATGTGACAACGCAGTGACGACATGAGTTTGACACCCTTGGCATAGAAACTCTGCCTGTGACAAAGATAAGCCTTCAACTGAATAACCCATTACTTGGGAGACCATATTCTTTAGAGCAAGATAATATTTTGTCATCATTCAAACATTAGGTCTCTTTCTTTTAAGTTACGCATCTGTTTTCTGGAAGCTTCCTTCTCCATGATGGCGGAGGAGAAAGGAAAGGGATGACACTGTTTCAAATCTGGTAGTCTTGCCCAGAAATCACCCAAAAAAAGCAGTATTATCATTTTGTGACCATCAGTAGAGTTTCTGGATGGTTATTGTATGACATGATCCAACTTGTAATAAAATATATTTGGAATGAGCATTGGCCTCTTTCCTTTAAAACAGTGGTTCCCAACCTTTCTAATGCCGCGACCTCTTAATATAGTTCCTCATGTTGTCGTGACCCCCAACCATAAAGTTATTTTCGTTGCTACTTCGTAACTGTAAGTTTGCTACTGTTATGAATCATAATGTAAATAATATGCAGGATGTATTTTCATTGTTGCAAATTGAAGATAATTAAAGCATAGCGATTAATCACGAAAACAATATGTAATTATGCCAGATCAGAAATTCTCGGGCCAGTCTTTGCAAGAGCACAAGGAATATCATCTTCCACTGAATCCGACCCAGCTGTCCTCCTTCCTGCCGTCGTGCGCTGTGAAACTTAAGTGGTCGTTGGCTGGCCGTTCCCTCCCATGACTCCCTTTCCCTTTGACACCAGCGGGAAGAAACTGCCGCTGTGAGCAGGAGACAGGGGTGGCCACAGATGTCTTAAGCACCGCCTTGTACTCTCCAGCGCGCAATCTTGCGACGCCCCGCCCCTTAGCTCAGCCGCCAGGTATCACAAACGCCTGTCACCGAATGGCACCTCTCCCGACCAATAGGAGGGCTCGGGCAAGTTGAGCCAATATGGCCAGGCTTGTGGCAGTGGGGGGGGAGCTGAGGATGCCAGGGCGACCCCTGGGAAATGGTCGTTCGACCCCCAAAGGGGTCCCGACCCCCAGGTTGGGAACCACTCCCACAAGTCTTAAAGTTGCCAAGGTTGGAGACTGCAGCTTTAAAACACACACACACACACACACACACACACACACACTCCCCCAAGTACTGTAATGGGTTATTTCATTTGAGGGCTTAACTTTGTCACAGGCAGAGTTTGTATGCAAATATTCATTGGATAAGTATTGGTGCTACAGGAGAACATAAGTATTATTGGTACCCCAGAGACTTAGTGGAATGAAAACAGCCAATGGTTATCTAACTGCAATCCTTTCTTTTAAAAAGAGAAAGGAAAGGCAAGTGCTCACTGGAAGAATTCTTCATTCAAAATATATTTTATTACAAGTTGGATCATATCATACAATAACTATCCAGAGATGCAAAAACTCTATAAAGCAGCACATTTATTGATGGCAATTACAATCACTAGCACAAGTAGCAGTAGCATTAGCAAAGTATACTTTGGCCAATAAATAGACCATGTATTATTGAAACTTCTTTGGTTCTTGTATTTCTTTCTTGACCTCAATGGTACCAGTTGGTTTAGATTGTCATAGCGAATGTTGTACGAATCTTAATTTAAGCTGGAACAGAATTCTTACACGTGCCTCATTCTTCATTTAGCATTGCTGGGCCTCTGTTTTGACTTTCTTAGGTAAGAATGGGAAAAGGAACAATTCCCCTCCCATTGGATCCCATTCTTACTTGTAATATTGGATCTGGATCTACTGTACATTACATTTTACTCTACTATACATTAGTCCAAATAAATATCTGTTCAAACCTCAGCCAGACCATAAATAGTACGTTATAGTCCTCATGCTTCTCAGCAACTACTAAATAATGAGATAAAGTTAATTACACAACCTTCGATGTGCCCTCAATGAATCTGGATGCTTGCTGGCACAATTCAAATTTTTGTCCCTGATTAATGCTCCATAATTAACATTACATTCCTCTTGAACAAAGAACAGCAGGAAATGTCAGCCTAAGTGCATTAAATGCAGGAGAACCATCCAAACTGTACTCTGATTTCCTATAAGTGTGCATGAGATGAGCATGAATCAGGTCTAAAGGAAGAGCATCGAATCCAGTTAGAAAGAAGGGAGGGGAAATCGTTTTTTACTGAGGTTTTTTGTTTAATTTTCCCTCTGAGTTTGAAAGTATTTTAAAGATAAAAAATTGTTAACTGGTAAATAGCCTATTTTTTGGGGGGAAATGAAATAATGAGTTAAGAAACAAAAATAAACAGAAACCATCAACTGGATTCATTAGATTTTAAAATAATGCTGTTTGCTAGGAATAATTGCCAAATTCAGTATTATCCCTTCCTATTCCTCTAAATCAGGGGTGTCAAACTTGATGACATTGAGGGCCGCATCAGGGTTGTGTTTGACCTTGGGGGGCCGGGGTGGGTGTGGCCAGCTTGACATCACTTGTGTCGGGGGCGCCTGTGGTGGCCTGGTGCTCTGCTAGCAAAAACTGGCTCCCAGGCTCTATTTTCGGCTGTGACGGCCTCCTGCAACTTTTTGCCAGCAAAAACGGAATTTGGGAGTGCCGCCCGCGGCCCTCGCGAGCTCTGTTTTCAGCTGCGATGGCCTCCTGCAACCCTCTGCCAACGAAAAAGGAGCTCGGGAGGGCCCCACACAGCCCTCCCGAGCTCCGTTTTCACTGGCAGAGGCACCGCGGGCAGGTCCTTCGCTGTTTCCAGGGCGGCCCCACGGGCCAGATGTAAGCACCCCGCAGGCTGGATCCAGCCCTCGGGCCTTGAGTTTGACACTCCCGCTCTAAATCATCTTCAAAATAAACAAGATTGCCAGGAGCACCTGCAACTATGTTATGCTAGACTTCAACCTCAAGAACTGGCTTTAAGATTATAATTTTCATCTACCCTTTGGATTCATATTAAAAGATTTGGGAAGGAACCAAAAGATGCAGCAAATGATGTTCTTATAGCTAAATAAATTGTAATAACAAGAGAAAATTGGTTTCAGGGACCATGATCTGCACGTTCTGAATGAATGACTCCAAGATCAAGATGTGTTATAAGGACTGGGAAGAGTAAGTTTTGTCAAAGCATGGTAAACATGATTTCAAAATCATTAAATGAGATCCTGTCACAGGTTGGGGGTGAAAACCGCGAAGATTTCAGATATCCATTGTTTAAGAGGAGAAGAGTGACTGTACTGGGACCTGTTATCTTTGAATGAAAACTTTGAAAATCCTAAGGTTTATTGCCTTTCTTTTCACAAGGCCCCTTGAGAACCAATCATAGAACCATAGGGCTGGAAGGGATGTTGGGTGCCTTCGAATCCAATCCACTGCTCGGGGCAGGAGTCCTTATACCACACAGACAAATGGCTGTCCAATCTTTTCTTGAAAACTTTCAGAGATGGAGCACCTACAACTTTTGGAGGCAAGCTCTTCTACTGATTAATTGTTCTCACTGTCAGGAAATTTCTCCTTCATTCCATGTTGGATCTCTTTATAAAATGAGTTACCACCCATTCATTCTTGTCCTGGCCTCAGGTGATAGATAGATGATAGATAGATAGATAGATAGATAGATAGATAGATAGATAGATAGATAGATAGATAGATAGATAGATAGATAGATAGATAGATAGATAGATAGATAGATAGATATAGATAAGATAGATAAGATATAGATAGATAGATATAGATAAGATTAGATAGAAGATTAGATAGATAGATGATAGAAAGATAAGAGATATAGATAAGATTAGATAGATAGATGATAGATAGATGATAGAAAGATAGAAAGATAAGAGATATAGATAAAATTAGATAAGATAGATGATAGATGGATGATAGATAAGAATAGATGATAGTTGATAGATAAGATTAGATTGATAGATGATAGATAGATAGATAGATAGATAAATAGATAGATAGATAAATAGATGGTTGATAGATGGTAGATATAGAAAGGTAAGATATAGATAAGATTAGATAGATAGATAGATAGATAGATAGATAGATAGATAGATAGATAGATAGATAGATAGATAGATAGATAGATAGATAGGTAAGAATAGATGATAGACGATAGATGATAGATAAGATTGATAGATGACAGATAGATAGTAGATTGATAGAAAGAAAAGATGGATGGCTGGATGATAGGATAGATTAGATAGATATAGATAGATTGATAGATAAGATAAGATAGATGATAGATAAGATTAGATAGATTATGATAGATGACAGACAGACAGACAGATAGAACTTTAGGTCTTGATAAAGGAAAGAAAAATTGGAATGACTGAAAACAGATAATTTTAATGACTCGTATTTAGCAACTAGGTTACAATTTGTTTAAAGGACAAAAGGTCATCATAATTCCTAAGGAAATAATTTGATTATACTTTGAGAATTCCTGGCTTAAAATAAGTAGACAAACAAGACTAATAAGGGCTGATGTTTATTGTCAATCACTCCACCAAGCAGAAGATAAATGCTTTCCAAAATTAATTTGTAACTCAAGAAGACATGGGACAACACGGTCTTTAATTACCTTGACATCTGCTGGGAGATGCACTCAGCTAAGCTCTGCAGGTGATTCTGAATATGGCTTGCTAACAACTCTTATGTTTCAGAAAGCAAAGCAAGGTACAAGAGAAACAGAACCCTTGATTTGATATGAATCAGTAGGGAAGAGTAAAGTGGAAGTTCTGGAAATGTCACAGGGGAAACGACTATAATTCTGGAATTCTAGACTTTAAAGAAAACTAAACCTGAGTATATTCAAATGCATATCCTGGACTTCAAGCAATCAGCTTTTAATCATTTCAAAATGAAGAATTCCATGGCATGAGAACCTAATGGGAAATGGGGGTGAGCATTTCTTTAAAAATGATGAGACTAAAGCAATTCAAAGGAACAATGCAAATCCGGAAAAAATAAGCCACTATTACGACTACAAAAAACTTGATGGCAAACTGAAAACTAAAAGGACACAGTTAGGACATGGGAGGAAGGAAGGACAGGCTATTAAGTAAATACAAATAAGTAATAGGTATCAGAAAAGCAAAAAGGACTATGTATACTGAATAAATGAAAGAACAAAGAGTATTCAGTGATAACTGTAACCCCCCCCCCCCGACATTTAACAATGAAAACAGAAATATTTAACACTTAATTTGGCTGTTTTCTCCTGAAAGATGATGTGTTCCACCATGCAATTATCAGAAACGGGACGAAAAGACACATTTGTTAACAGAAACATGATCAGGGAAAACGAATATATTTTCAATGTGTTTAAACCACTGAGACCAGGTGAATTGCATTCTGTGGTGCTGAGAGAACACAGAACGTAGAATTAGCAGGTCTGGAAGGGACCTTGGAGGTCTTCTAGCTCAAACTCTGCTCAAGCAGGAGACTCTATGCCATTCCAGACAAATGGTTGCTCAATCTCTTCTTTAAAATCTCCAGCGATGGAGCAGACACTTCTGGAGGCAAGCTATACCACTGATTAGCAACAGCACTTATATACCGCTTCACAGTGCTTTACAGCCCTCTCTAAGCGGTTTGCAGAGTCAGCATATTGCCCCCAACAAGCTGGGTCCTCATTTTACTCACCTCGGAAGGAGGAAAGGCTTGGTCAACCTTGAGCCTGGTGAGATTCGATCCGCCAAATAGCCAGCAGTCAGCAGAAGTAGCCTGCAGTACTGCATTCTACCACTGTGCCACCGTGGCTCACTAGTTCTCACTGTCAGGAAATTTCTGGGTTGGATCTCTCTTTAATAATATTTAATAATCTCTCTCTAATAATAATAACAGAAACCCATTACTATTTGTCCTGCCCTCAGGGGCTTTGGAAAATGGGTCAATTCCCTCTTCTTTGTGACAGCCCCTCAAGTATTGGAAGAATGCTATTATGTCACCCCTAATTCTTTTCACTAGCCCTAGACATATGCAGTTCCTGCACCGTTCTTCATATGTTTTAGCCTCCAGCCCTATGATCATCTTTGTTGCTCTTCTCTGCACTCTTTCCAGAGTCTCAACATCATTTTTGTATTGTGATGACCAAAACTGGACACAGTATTCCAAATGCATTGATGATCTTCTGAACTTTATATGTTATCTTTACAAAATCTTGGGGGAAATGCCAGGTGACTGGGGCAGACTACCTGTTGTAGCTAACTTCAAAAATATAAGAGGATTCAGGGCAGGGGCGGGTTCCTCTTACCTGGCTACCGGTGCGCTGTGCGTGCAACATGTTTTGTGCGTGCGCACGCTCACTACACACACACGTCCCCTCCCTCAATTTTGCTTCCGCGCATGTGCAGGAAGCAAAAAATCACCAAAATCTCGCAAGGGGACACGCGTGTGCGATTTCAGCGATTTTTTGCTTCCGTGCATGCACGGAAGCAAAAAATCGCTGAAATCTCGTGCGCACGAGCGTCCCCTCACAAGATTTTGCTTCCGCGCATACGCAGGAAGCAAGAAAAGGCCAAAAATTTGGGGGGAAAGATGGCGCCACGCAACGGACTGGTGAAGACTGCACCGGAGCTGTCACGCGCAAATTGCGCAATCGGCGGGTCCCTACTGGAACAGAGCACTGGACCGCACCAGTAGAACCCACCACTGATTCAGGGACAGTATATTCCTGGAAGTTGGCATGATGAGATCAGAAACTCATCTTACCAAACTAAGTGTGGTCTGCCAGTGGCCTGCGGAGCTGGCAGCAGAGTCGGACAGCGAGGAGGCTGGGGAGGAACATGGGCCAGGTCTGGAGTCTGGAGAAGGCCCGGTGCCAGAGGCAGAGATCCAGCCCGGGCCATCTGGGAGGTGCAACATTTTCTTGCACCAGGTAAGGACAGGTCTCTGGTGTCCTTGATGCTCCAGGAGCTTGGTTGTTCGCTTTCATTACCCAACTAGTTAGCATCAATGCTACACTATGGTACCTAGTCAGGTAATGAAACGCCTGCAAGCAAAGTGCACCAAGGACTCCACAATGCAACCCTAAGCTATCTATCTATCTATCTATCTATCTGTCTGTCTGTCTGTCTGTCTATCTGTCTGTCTGTCTGTCTGTCTGTCTGTCTGTCTGTCTGTCTGTCTATCTATCTATCCTATCTAATCTATCCATCTATCATCATCATCATCATCTATCTAATCTATATCTTTATCTTTATCTTCTATTTCTATTTATTTCTATTTCTATTTCTATTATTTCTATTTCTATTTCTTCTTTCTTTCTTTCTTTCTTTCTTTCTTTCTTTCTTTCTTTCTTTCTCTCTCTTCCTTGTTTCTTTCTTCCTTTCCTTCTTCCTTTCCTTTCCTTCCTTCCTTCCTTCCTTCCTTCCTTCCTTCCTTCCTTCCTTCCTTCCTTCCTTCCTTCCTTCCTTCCTTCTTTCTTTCTTTCTTTCTTTCTTTCTTTCTTTCTTTCTTTCTTTCTTTCTTTTCTTTCGAAGACAGGTCTGTGCTCAGCTTACCTTTACAAGAACGTCCGCCAGTCTTGTGTATCTGTAACGGATGAAAACCCCAAGGCCAATGGGGAGCAGAGTGCTGCACAAGGTCAGGGTGACAGCCCCCAGGGGCAACAGGCGCACTAGTGGGGTGTTGATCCAAGCTCGGCTGTAGATCCACAGACAAAGAGGCATCAGGATCAAAGCAAGCAAGGTGGAGGATGCAGTCATGATGATGCTGTCAGGAAGGAAAGAAAGAAGACACCACTGGGTCGAGAGCACAAGATAAGCGGCATCTTGAAACCTCTTCCTCCACTTTTCCTGAGTGGTCCAGTTACTCTCACTGGCAAGAGGGAGCTGCATTTAACTAGTAGTGCAGAATTCAGGGTCTTTTTCTGTGTACCCTCTATGCCACCTAATGCCCACCCCAAGACTGCTCTGCGAAGGAGAGGAGGAGGCAGCCATTTTGGAAGGGGGAGGGGAAAGGGGAAGAAACTTATTTTGCTCAAAACCAACTCTTAATATTTGCAGAATTGTCTGTCACCCTATTGTATCTCTCTGGCGAAGGTTCTTACAGAGGGACATTTGTCTCTGCTTCCAGTTCTCGCTTTTTCCTACTCCTGTTCTCTAGTACATAATTTTGCCTCATCACCTCCCCCTTGACCAGCTCTGGAAACATAATTTTTCAGCTGGTTGGGTCCGTGGTTGACCATTCCAATCACATTGGAAGTCTCCCAACCTTTTTTTAAAATCATTTAAGGTTCAAGATTTAGATTTAGATTTTAGGTTTATTATTAGAGTTGGAAGGGACCTTGTAGGTCATCTAGTCCAACCCCCTGCTCAAGCAGGAGTTCCTACACCATTTGAGGCAGATGGCAGTCCAGTCTCTCCTTGAAGGTCGTAAGTGTTGTGGCTCTCACAACTTCCGCTGGCAAGCTGTTCCACTGGTTGATCGCTCTCACTGTCAGAAAGTTCCTCCTTATTTCCAGGTTGAATCTCTCCTTGGTCAGCTTCCATCCATTATTCCTTGTTTGGCTTTCTGGTGCCATAGAGAACAGCCTGACCCCCTCCTCTCTGTGGCATCCCCTCAAGTATTGGAACACTGCTATCATGTCACCCCTGGTCCTTCTCTTCGCCAGACTGGCCAAGCTCAGTTCCTGCAACCGCTCTTCATATGTTTTATTTTCCAGACCCTTTATCATCCTGATTGCTCTCTTCTGCACTTTCTCTAAATATATTAGATATTAGATATTTGAGCTGTACAGGTAGCCCTCGACTGAAGACCACAATTGAGCCCAACGTTTCCGTAGTTAAGTGAGAAATTTGTTAAGTGAGTTTTGCCCCATTTGACGACCTTCCTTGCCCCAGTTGTTAAGTGAATCACTGCAGTTGATAAGTTAAGTCACCTGATTGTTAATCCCCTATTGCTTGTCAGAAGGTTGCAAAAGGGGATCAGATGACCCCGGGACACAGCAATGGTCATAAATATGAACCACTTGCCAAGCACCTGAATTTTGATCATTGTGATCATTGGGGATGCTGGGAAGGTCGTAACAGTGGGGGGAAAAACCCGGTCATGCGTCCCTTTCCCCCCCAGTGCCATTGTAACTTTAAGCGGTCACTAAATGAAGCGTTGTAAGTCGAGGACTACCTATACCCAATGTCACTGCTATCCTCCCAATTCCTTAGCACAGAGGTCTTCAAACTTGGCAACTTTAAGACTTGTGGACTTCAACTCCCAGAATTCTCGAGCCAGCTCTGCTGGCTGGAGAATTCTGGGAGTTGAAGTCCACAAGTCTTAAAGTTGCCAAGTTTGGGGACCCCTGCCTTAGCAAGACCCTCATCTTCATTTTAGCAGCCAGGCAACCCTTAGGCTGGGCTACAGCGAGCGCTACACCTGTGGCATGAGAGCGGGGGCCCCAAGCCGGCTCCTTCCCGGTTCTCCTCCCGCGCCCGCCTACCTGAGGTTCATGTCTCCGTCGACCAGGAGGGACATGAGGTTGGAGAGGTTCCCTCCGGGGCAGCAGCCGCAGAGCAGGACAGCCACGGCGGCCACCTCGTCGAGGGCGAAGATCAGGGCCAGCAGGAAAGCCAGCAGGGGCATCAGCCCGAACTGGCAGAGCAGCGCCAGCAACAAGCCCAGCGGCCGCCTCAACTGCGCGCCCAGCTGGCTCAGCTCCACCGTGCAGCCCAGGCCCAGCATGGTCACGCACAGCGCCAGCCCCACGAAGACGCTCAGCCCGTGGTTCAGCGCCCCGTCCCAGAAGGGAGCCTCGACGCCGCTTTCCGGAGGGGCCAAGCCCAGCGCCGCCGAATGAACCGAGCCGGCACCGGGCCGGGGGTCTGGGGTCGCGTTCCCGGCGGAAGGCTGCAGACGCCAAGCGGCCGTGAGGTTCTGTGCCGCGGCGGAGCTGTCCATGGCGGTTTTCCGTGGGCGCGTCCGCCTCGGAAGTTCGAGCGAAGAGACGGGCGCCTTTTGCCAGCCTGCCGTACGCGGGAAGAGCGCACAGAGCTGGAGGCGAAGCGCCCGGGGAAGGAGCCACGGAGGCGGATCCCTCCGATGTGAACCTGCGGGAGACGCCGCGTCCTCCCAGACCCGCTCCGTCCCTCCGTCCGTCGCCTCAGCGCCGCGCCTCTCTCTCTTCCCTTGCGGCCGCCGCCGCCGTTCTTCTCCAACGGGCGCGCCCCCGAGAAGGCCGTCGGACGCCACCCGCCCAGCCCCCGACTCCGCCGTCTGAGGGTGGATTTCTGGCTTCCCTGTGCGCGCCTCCGATAAGGAGCAAGGGGCCCCCGCGCCTTCTGAGGGAAAGAAAGCCAAAGCCGCGTGGAAAAGAACCGTCTATATTGAAGCAAAATAATTAATAATTAATAACAGTAATAGTAATAATAATAATAGTAATAGTAATAATAGTTATAGTAATAATAGTAATAGTAATAATAGTTATAGCAATAATAATAATAGTAATAATAATAGTAATAATAATAGTAATAATAGTAATAATAGTAATAGTAATAATAGTAATAGTAATAGTTATAGTTATAGTAATAGTAATAATAGTTATAGTAATAATAGTTATAGTAATAATAATAGTAATAATAATAGTAGTAATAATAGTAATAATAATAGTAGTAATAATAGTAATAGTAATAGTAATAATAATAGTTATAGTTATAGTTATAGTAATACTAATAGCAATAATAGTAGTAGTAATAATAATAATAGTAATAGTAGTAATAGTAATAATAGTAATAGTAATAATAATAGTAATAATAATAACAACAACAACTATTACTACTACTACTACTACTACTACTACTACTACTACTACTACTACTACTACAGGATTTTAAGGGCAACGAAGCGTGAGCATGTCTGATACCTATCTTGGACTTCAGAAAGCGGTTTTCATAAAGAGATAAAAAATTGCCTCATAGCAAGAGAAAATTAAGGGGGAAAGGAGGGGGGGCACTTGTTGAAAGCACAATTGGTCGGAGGAAAAGGGAAGAGAAGAAACTGCCCAAAAAGCTTAGGGAAGAGGTGGAAAACAAACAGCGAGAACAATTTCTGACAGAACAATCCACCCGTGGAACAGAAGTTGCCTCTCAGAAGTTGGGGGGGCTTCATCATCGCTGGAAGCTTTCAAGAAGAGACTGAACTGCCATCTGGCAGAAATGGTGCAGGGTCTCCTGCTTGAGCAGGGGGTTGGACTAGATGACCTACAAGGTCCCTTCCAACTCTGCTATTCTGAAACAAAAAGTATATCCCATGGCCGTCGGAGAGAGTCAGGTCGCCAAGAAGAAATTCAGAACTGTTGAGAATGAACGGAGGTTGGTGAAGGAATAAAAGGAACTTCTTCAAATATAATCAAGTTAAAAGGGAGGAGGGGAAAACAATTGTAATACTGACAGGGAGGGGAAGGCAATACTAAAATGCAATGCTCCTCTTTTGGATCCATTTTATGTGACAAAAAAAAAGTATTGTCTTCTACCAAGAAATTGTGAAGGAGCAGGACTGCAGCTTCAACCTGATAGAAACCAGATCAGAAAATGTTGAAGTCTTTATTTTAGCAATAGCAATAGCACCTAGACTTATATACTGCTTCACAGTGCTTTGCAGCCCTCTCTAAGCGGTTTACAGAGTTCAGCATATTGCCCCCAACAATCTGGATCCTCATTTTACCCACCTCGGAAGGATGGAAGGCTGAGTCAACCTGAGTCAACCCAATTTTAAATAGGAACCATTCTCCAGGACCAGATTGATAGTATCCTCCAGAAGTGAACAAACTGGCTGATGGTTTGGCCGTACCTTTAAATGATCATCTGCAAATCCTGAAGGATTGCTGTGAAGATAGAGCAAATCTGTGAAGATAGAGCAAATGTTGACTCTATTTTGAAAAAGAGGGAAAAGGAAGATCCAACAAACGAAGTATTCAATTGGATATCAGTAACTGAGAAGATCCTAGGTAAAATTCATAAAGAGATTTCTCTGTAAGCACATTGAAGTCAATGAAGTGATTACCAGAAGTCAGCATGGAATTGTAAAGGAGAAATCTTACTTAATCTCTCTCTCTTTTTTTAATCAGAGAGCTTCATCAATAGATTCTGGGTATGCTATAAGCTATAATATACCTTAAGTTCAGCAAAGCATTTGATAAAGCATGTCATGGAAATTAATTGTGATTGGATGTCATGGCAATTATTACAAAACTGGCTCAAAAATTGTACTCAAGAAATACTCATCAACTAAATATGAAATTTGGATTATTATTTTTACAAATGCAGGCATCTTGGGCAATCAGAACTCATTTTATTAAAAAATAGCATAGTGAAATTATTGATTTACTCAATGAACAAGAATGTTGAATTTTTCTATAACAAAATGGCATTTATCTTTCAAAACTAAAGAAAGAAATCTTTCAGAAAAAAGACCCAAAGGCATTAGGTTAGTGTTTCACTGGGTGCAGGCTGGAGTGCTATTGAAATGTAGAGTATCTTTCTACACCGGTGAACTGCTCCAAATATTCTGCACATAAATAAAGCCTGGGCAGTCATTGGATTAATATGTCCATGCTGTTTTCTTGGAAAATGCTATGACATAGCCTCGGAGGATCTGGGGCAGAGGTGGGTTCCTCCCGGTTCGGACCAGTTCACCCGAACCGGTAGCAAACTGCTGGTGACATCATGATGATGTCACAGAACCGGATCGGTCGATGCCGGTCCGTGGAGGCCGCCATCTTTTTTTTGAATTTTTTTTATTTCATTTTTGTTTGGAATTTTTTGGGGGAATTTTTTCCCCGGTTTTTTTCTTTTGCGCATGCGCAGAAGCCAAGTTTCTGGCACTGCGCATATGTCACCATCTTGTTTTCGGCTTCTTTTGGAGGGGTTTTCTGATTTTTTGCCACTGCGCATGGCCACGCAGCGTGGGAGGAAGCGAACCGGCAGCAAGGTAAGTTAGAACCTGCCCATGATCTGGGGGTGGGGTGGGGTGAGAGTCTGTGCCTACAATTAGTCCTCTACTTACAACAGTTCATTTATAGTGACCATAGTTACAACAGCACTGAAAAAAGTGACTTATGACCGTTTTTCACACTTACAACCATTGCTGCATCCCTGTGGTCACATGATCAAAACTCAGATGCTTGGTGACTGGTTCATATGATGGTTGTAGTCACGTGATTATCTTTTGCGACCTGTCAAGCAAAGCCAATAGGGAAGCCAGATTTGCTTAACAACTGTGTGACTAATTTAACAATTGCAGTGATTCACTTAACAACAGTGGCAAGAAAAGTCTTAAAGTGGGGCAAAACTCACTTAACAAATGTTTCACTTAGCAATGTAAATCTTGGGCTCAACTGTGGTTGTAAGTCAAGGATTACCTGTATTTTATACGTGTATCATGCCTGTTGCTCACACATACAAAACAAGGTGGATTTTCATTGCAACACAAAACACTACGTTTGTTTCCATCCTGTCTTCTTCTGGGACATTTTTTCTCCATTTAGGCCAGTCAAAAGTTGGGAATTTCTGGTGTACATTAAGTAGTAAATCAGGTTCCACCCAGGGGTGAAATTCAGCAGGTTTTGATAGGTTCTGAAAAACCGGTAGCGGAAATTTTGAGTAGTTCGGAGAACCGGCAAATACAACCTCTGGCTGGCCCCAGAGTGGGGTGGGAATGGAGATTTTGCAGTATCCTTCCCCTGGAGTGGGGAGGGAATGGGGATTTTGCAGTATCCTTCCCCTGGAGTGGGGAGGGAATGGAGATTTTGCAGTATCCTTCCCCTGGAGTGGGGAAGGAATGGGGATTTTGCAGTATCCTTCCCCTGGAGTGGGGAGGGAATGGAGATTTTGCAGTATCCTTCCCCTGGAGTGGGGAGGGAATGGGGATTTTGCAGTATCCTTCCCCTGGAGTGGGGAAGGAATGGGGATTTTGCAGTATCCTTCACCTGGAGTGGGGAGGGAATGGGGATTTTGCAGTATCCTTCCCCTGGAGTGGGGAGGGAATGGAGATTTTGCAGTATCCTTCCCCTGGAGTGGGGAGGGAATGGGGATTTTGCAGTATCCTGAGAATTCTGCAATTCTCTCAGAATTCTGAGAGTTGAAGTCCACAAGTCTTAAAGTGACCAAGTTTGGAGACCCCTGCCATAAACTAATGTCTTGTATTTCTCAGGAACAATGGTTGAGTATTTGCTAAATCAGTGTTCATGGTGACTTTATAAAACAGTAACTACCACGAATAATGAGAATTGACTGCATATTTATGTTTTTAATAATGAGAAGTTACAAACCCAAGAATTTATGAAGCTTTTTTTTAAAAGAAACATTTCCAACAGCAGTAATGCTACCTGTTAATCCCACCCTGGAAAGAACGTGAATTATTTTGAAACTAGGATGGTTGGACTTGGTGGGCAAAAATAGCTCTTCCAATTCTGTGATTCCGATCAAAAAGTGTTATCCACGTTTTGTGCAATCTTCCTTCTCAAGTGATTCCACTGAGAGGGAAAAGGTTCAGCCATGAGTTTTCTGTAGCAAGTCCACCAGACCCCCTACCCATTATATCCAATACAGTTGTCCCTATACAAGCATGTGTGGCACTACATCCTTAAGCAGAAAACACATTAAAAGCTCAGGCTACAGAAATGGATGATTGCTTTTGACCTATGCTGAGATGGGGAAAAAATGGGCCAGGGAGAAGCTTAAGGGTGGAAGATCACACTCCGCATGTTCCATTAGCCGGTCATGGGGGAAGGCTTTCTATCTGAGATGCTGGAGAATTGCTGAGGCAAAAGATGAAGCAAACACAGGTCTAAATGGATAATTTGCAGAAATAAGATAATCTTATCTTACATCCAGGAGTTGGATTTGAGGGTTCTGCAAACTGCACAGAATCTTAGCTAGAGGTTCTCCCGAACCCCCAGCAGCCCACCCCTGATAAGTCACTTTTTTCTGTGATGTTGTAACTTCGAATAGTCACTAAACGAACTGTTGTAAGTGAAGGACTATCTCAGTGGTTCCCAACCTGTGGTACGTGTACCACTAGTGGTACGCGAGGGCCTTCCAGGTGGTACGTGAACACTTTCGGGGTCATGAACGATTTTTAGTTAGTTATTTTTTACTTCACAAAAATGTTTACTGCCCAACACAAGATAATCTGGCAATGATTTGCAACTGTTGCCACACGCCACCCACCTGGTCCCAGCGGCCCGAGAATCCAGTTGCTGGATGCGCGGGGCCAAAAAAGGAACGGTGACTGTTCTGAACTCTCAGCAGTCGCGCAGTAGAACCCTCGCGAGAAGGTGCGCGTCGTAGCGAGCTCTCGAGCTAAGGTTAGTCTCACTCTGTTATTGTTAGCACTATGTTCTCTTGACTCAAGTTACCTTTTGATATTCATTACTGCATCTCAGTGTGTATGTTACTATTTTTATTATTATTTTGTATACTTACATACTTATTATTTTCGTAGTTGGTTTGTGTGTTCTACTTGTGCAATTATGGAAATAAAGTGATATCTGATCGAATTTAGTTTCTCTGGAACCAGGTGGTACGCGGCGACTGTACGGGACCTCCAAGTGGTACTCGATCACAAAAAGGTTGGGAACCACTGGACTATCTGTAGTGGAAAGACTCAGTAGCATTGTTCAAGCTTCACATGTCAGGATTGCAACTTCACACTTAAGTCTTCACTCACAGGATAAACTCCTGGGAATTAGTGTCTGAAGTTTGAGAGAGGTCCTTCTTTTTGGTCTAGATAGGTCCTGTCTTAGAATAAGGGAGATTCTTAAGTCCTAAGGCAAGAAATAATCATAACAGCTGCAGTAAACGGGCAGATATCATAAATTTACTTTAAAAGTGTCTTGGAATTAATACTGGTATGACTTTGTTCACTAGCCTGGTGCCTGCATTATGGCGAATTCTAGTATGAAATGGTCATTCTATCCCAAAGTTCCTACAACTTTGAGTCACTCAATCATTTCATTCTTATTAGTTAGGATTACAATCTTACTCTTAAATCCTTACTCTTTCTTCTAGCCCAGTGATGGCGAACCTTTTTTCCCTTGGGTGCCGAAATAGGGCGTGTGCACGCTATTGCACGCGCGTGCGTGCCCACACCCATAATTCAAAGACCCTCACTTGCTCCACCCTCCTGCACAAGCATACGCGACCCCCCACTCCCCCATTTACCGACTTCCAGTGGGCCCGGTGGACCCATTTTTCACTCTCCCCAGGCTCCAGAGGCTTTCTTGGAGCTTGGGGAGGGCAAAAACGCTCCCCCCTGCCACCCTGGAGGCCCTCCGGAGGCCGAAATCGCCCTCCCAGAGCATCCACGCAAGCCAAAAATCAACTGGCGGGCACGCACATGCGCACTGGAGCTGAGTTAGGGCAACGGCTCGCGTGCCGGCAGATATGGCTCCGCGTGCCACCTGTGGCACCCGTGCCATAGGTTCGCCATCACTGTTCTAGCCTGTTAACCTGAATAGTACTGAGCCCTCACTGTCCCTCATGGTAGCATTGCCTTTGGCTGGAGTAAGGTTTAGATCTCCTTTATGAGGTGAGTGAGACAGCTGAACAATGCAAGCTACAAGCGCATGCCTTTCCCTTCCAATTTCTGTGCCAGTGTGAAAATTTAAGTATGGTCCACATTTCAGTGATCTAGAATCACTGGGCATTACTGCCAAATGAACATGATTTCTCTCATGGTAGTGGGAATCACAGAGAGTACCGTATTTTTTGGAGTATAAGACGCACCGGAGTATAAGACGCACCTTAGTTTTGGGGGAGGAAAACAAGGAAAAAAGGCCTCTGCCTCCCAGCAATTTGTCAAACAGCAAACAGCACAGATGATATACACTGTTTGCTGTGTATTTCTGTGCATGTGTGCCTGACCCATAGAAATAGCAAATAATTGGAGAAATGTACATTATGGCAGTATATTAATGCCAGAAAGTTTTCTTAAATGTAATCACACTAACTCCTCCCAATTATTTAAATAAATCTACTCCAAACATGACTAAGTCAGGATTTAACTCAGCTGCCTTATCTTAATACTAAACAGGACACTTCAGATTATACTTGTACAGATCCTGTTAAAATTGATGTGGCTTTCTGGAAGTATACATTATTCCCTGCTATTTAAAAGAAGATAAAATAGCACTGGGCCTCTTCAGATCAAGCATTTATTTTAAAAAGCTTCTTCATTTTGTTAAGTTGTCTAGAACAATAATAAAGCAGTTTTTTAAAAATAAGACTAATAATTCGAACATTCTACAGACATTTATAGTTATTGACTTACCTCCTTGCCTCCAGATCCAGCAACTGATTAGCACAAGAAAATAAAATTCTGCCTCTGTCTCTCCCTCCCAATTTGCCTCCTTGCAGCTTTAGTTTCACTTTCATTTTAGCACGTGGCTTGCCTGCAGCCTCAAATCAGCTGAGGGTCGGGAAGCTGATAATCAGTTGTTTGGCTTAACAGGCTCTTCGCTGTTTGCTGCAAGGAGGTAAATTGCTGGGAGGCAGAGGCCAAAGGATGGGGGTGGCTGGGTAGGTGGGGCTACATTCGGTGTATAAGACGCACCCAAGTTTTCACCCTCTTTTGGGGGGTAAAAAGGTGCGTCTTATACTCCGAAAAATATGATAATTATTTCTTTTTGCAATCTGAAATAGTGATGCTTGATTTCACATTTATTCCTCACAAAACAGGTTGAAACTTATCTGCAGCTGTCCTAACTCAAGTGGACTTCAAAACCAGATTAGATGCATTTACATGGGAGAATTAATAATGTTTTTCTCTGCATGCTGAACTCTTGTGGTTATAAGCCTTATTGATTCATCACCAATATTCCATCTGATTTACTGTAACTTAATAGGTAGGAAGAAGTACCAAAGCACTTACCTGGGTATGCAAGCATAGGATTTTGATTGACCAGGTCACCCACTTCAGTCGCTGTTACAGATAGTCTTCGACTTACAACAGTTCATTTAGTGACCGTTCTAAGTTACAGTGACTTATGACCATTTTTCAGAATTACGACCTTTGCAGCACCCCCATGATCATGTCATCAAAATTCAGATGATTGGCAACTGGTTCCGACTTATGACCGTTGCTGTGTCCAGGGGTCATAGGTGATCCCATTTTGCGACCTTCTGACAAACAAAGTCAATGGGAAAGCCAGATTCACTTAACAACCAGCTTACTAATTCACCAACTGCAGCGATTCACTTAACACTTAACTGGGGCAAGGAAGATCCTAAAATGGGGCAAAATTCACTTAACGAATGTCTCACTTAACAACAGAAATTTTGGGCTCAATTGTGGTTGCAAGTCGAGGACTACCTGTATTTTTGCTAAACTTTTCTCAAGATCAGAAAGTTGAAACTGATACATTGACACAGGTTGTTGATTTGTTAACAGAGAAGTCACCATTTATTTCTGGGATATTTTGTTTGTTTGTTAATACTGGATTTCCAGCTCAAGATTTACAACCATTTCTCATTCGTTTGTGACAGATATAGATCAGATTGATTCATGAGGGCAACTAAGACTTGTCAAAGCCTTGTAAAAGAATATCCAATCTATTTTCCTGCAGTATTTATGCACTTTATTTTCCTTCCTTGTATAAGGACACAAAAGAAGTGTAATACAACACATAAGAAATTGGGCTGGAATCTCAAAAATCTGTGTTGAGATCTTGTCTTTAGCCTGGAGTTATTTTTTGGGAAGTTTGGGTGGGGGGGAGGCTTTATCTTTCACTGTCAGTGTCCTAACTATATAAAAAAAGTATCCCTGCTTAGTAGGTATGATGTGAGCATGAACATAAACCAGGTGGTTGTTTGCAAATTCAGAGTTCTTCTGTTTCTTCTCTGCTATTTATTGCTGGCCTATACTGTGGCCTTTTGTTTCAGCTGGTCTATGCATTATCTTTCATCATCCTATTTTATTTATTTATTTATTTATTTAATCATCATTATCATTATTTCTTTTATTCATTAAACATGAAACTCAGTCAACTGAACATTTAAAGATGTGTCACAAATTCCACTGACTGGTGCTAATGGTTGATACGGGTTGCTGCCAGCGTCCTAGGTACCAACCAAGTATCTTCTTAAAATATATGATGTTCCGAGTAGCGCAGTTTTTTGCAGTTCCGCTTTATTTTTTCCCAAGTAGCGCAGTTCTTTGCAGCTTCCGTGTTATTGTAGGAAGCTGCAATTTCTTGATGTGTTTTGTGAAATTCTTGGACATGGTACCAAGTGCCCCGATGACAATGGGTATCACGGTTACATGTTTCATCCATAGCCTTGTAGTTTTGATGGTTGCGATATTTCGTGATTTTTTCCGGTTCTTTTTCTTCGACTCTGGCATCTCCTGGTACAGCGATATCACTGTACGCTTCGGCCCTCGACAACCGTGATATCTGGCGTGTTGTGTTCCAAATGACGATCTGTCTGTATTTGTTGTTGTTGTTGTTGTTGTTGTTGTTGTTGTTGTTGTTGTTGTTGTTGTTGTTGTTATTATTATTATTATTATTATTATTATTATTATTATTATTATTATTATTATTATTATTATTATTATTATTATTTACACCTGGTTTTCATTCAACATTTCCATTCTGTCTTAATGATCAATTCACACATCTTCCTGTGAATGGTTAAATTTCAACTTATTTATTTTGCTCTCATCCTTTTTCTGGTTTGGCAGTTTCTATGTTTATTTCTCTGTTTTTATGGGTTTATTAGCCACCAGGCTAATAATTTTCCTCCTCTTCCTCCATTATTAATATCCATTAATAGTAATACTTTATCTCTTGGCTTCTTAGATTATTGATCTCTTATTTCAGAATCATCAATATTCTTGATTATACCCAGCACTAATGTTGTTTCACATCCTTTATTTTATACTAACATCACCTCTTATCTTACAGCTTCCTGTTCTTGTTTTTCTTTGATAGTTCTCATCTTCCTCTTCTACTATCCTAAAAACATACATTCTCTGTGCTCAATTTCCATATCTATTCCAGTTAAGCCTTGTATATTTCTATCTACCATTTCTGATGATTCGACTCAAAACTATACATTATCCTTAACCCTTCTACTATTTTCATTTTGTTCTGATTGTGCTTTATGTAATTATGTTATATATATTTTTAGTGGCTTCCTCTATTGTTTCTTATGAAATATAAAATTCCTTTAGCCTTTAAGTCTTTCTAGCCTTGCTTTGCTACATGTATCTCAACTGGGGTTTTTTTTTCAGTTCCTCTTTTCTTCCTCCTCCTCTCTCTGTTTCATTTACCATTAATTAATATCTGAAATCAGTACTCCTTTGTGCATCCTATTTTACATATTTGTTTATATATGTATGAAGTTCCTTTCATCAACAAATATGAATATGGTAAACAATAAATATGGTAAACAATATGGTAAATAAATAATACAAATAATCATGGAATGCAATAAGTACAATCCTAAGATATTAAATAAAGTATTTCTTTACTGTTTTAGGATTGTGCTTAATACACACACACACACACACACACACACACACACACACACACACACCTGGATTTGCCATCTCACCTGTGGCTTAAAGAGGAGCATTCAGTTATGGAGCTGGTTGATGGCCTCCTCTGTCTTTTAATTACCTTTTAATATCAAATTTTAAACTATCCTTGCCTCTATTTTATTTTTTTATATTCAGTTTTAATGTTTTTAACATTGTATTTTTATACCGCCAAGAGTCCCTCTCTGAGGAAGATGGGTGGTTTCTCAATGTGATAAATAAATGAATAAAATAAAGGCAATAAAAATTCAACAGAACAAAGCAACTTTAAATTAGGAACCAAGAGAAAAAGCATGCCTTGGAATTAAGTCACTGTGACATCAATTTTAATCACAGTATGTGGAGAAAATGTTCTAGAAGTTTTGTGCCAAAACAGTAAAAGAGCGGTCATCCATCAGGGCAACCAATTCCACGGAGATATCAAATCTGGGCTTGTATCCAGATTGAAAAGGATTCAGATAATGAATGTCTTCCCAAATTATCTGTTGTTGAGATCCCAATGTTTGTCTTCCAAGACTTTGCTATTAGGAAGTAGATTTATTTATTTATTTATTTATTTTGTGAGATTTATATACCGCCTCACAGTGCAAGCACTCTCTAAGCGGTTTACACCAGTAAGCAATGTATATTTATATTGCCCCCAACAATCTGGGTCCTCATTTTACCTACCTCGGAAGGATGGAAGGCGGAGTCAACCTTGAGCCGGTGAGATTTGAACCGCTGACCTGCGGATCACAGTCAGCTAAAGTGCCCTGCAGTACTGCCTCTAACCGCTGCACCACCTCGGCTCATCAAGATGATTGTTCTCAAACTCTCCTGGGTCACTCATAATGAGTACCCACACAATTACCGCGTTTCCCCCCCAAAATAAGACCCTGTCTTATATTTTTTGAACCCCGAAATAAGCGCTTGGCCTTATTTTGGGGGAGGTCTTATTATTTGGGGGCGTGTGGAGCAAGACAGGGCTCCTCTTGCCATCTTACCTGATTTCCAGCTCTGTCTCCCTAACGCTAAACAGAGGAAGTGGTGGGGACTGGCTGCGCATGCATTTAGATATTTTCAGGGGGGGGCTTATTTTCAGGGAATGCGCTCAAAAGCCCGATTGGGCTTATTATCAGGGGATAATATAACACGGTATATTTTTCAAAGTATCTGTTACCATGCTATTTCTGAAAAAAGATATGACTATCCAGTCAGATCCAAATCCAGTTTGATATTAGTAATCAAAAAGGATGAGAATAAAACCTAAAAATAATTGAAATCCATTCTTTCATTTACTTTCTCCATGTAGCTCAAACTTTTCATGGAAGCATCAACTGAAACTGATTCTTTGCACATGAGACACAACAATTCTATTACTACCTAGAGAGAACAGACTTTATTAACTCATACATTACGGACATCTCTGAGTTGAGGAGATCTCAGTGATGAGGAGATCTATGAATGCTTTGCCATTGGCCCTCTCAAAAAGTAGATTCAGTAATGTCCTTTTGCTTGTGTTCAGTTGCATTCATTGACCAATTTTTGCCATAGCTCTTTTAGTCATTTTCCAGCTAGTTGGCTAGGGTTGAGGAGTTAGGACTCAACCTCAAGGTGAGTTAATCTTTCCTTCCACTTTGCCAACATTTTCTTTAGAAAACCACAAGTCAGAACAAACAAACATGTTGATTCTGGAGGCAGAAGGAGTATACTCTAAGTGTCTATACAATTTTCCCCTGGGTTCTGCTGTAGCTAATTCTGCAGAGGTTGGGTGTGTTAAATATCTCTAATGCCATACTGCAATTTGTAAGTTACATTTACAGATAAGAAAGGGATAGTTTCATCGTATTCTCAAGAACAACTAAGCATATGTAAGCTAAAGAGTAGAAGATTTAAGAAGTGACAGGCAAGATATATTGCTTCTGCCATGCACACACAAAAACTAGACCCAGTGAGAACAGCCATGTATAAGCAATTCTAAAAGGCAAGAAGAAAAGAGACAAAGACAGGAGAATCTGATGAACCAACAAGTTGTATCAATGTTGTCTGTCAGTGTTGGGGTGAGAATAAGATCTCATAGAGGCAATTTAGATCTTTTCTTGGAATTCAGACAGTTAGAAACAAAACCGAGATTAAAGTCTAATAGAAAATATTTATTTCAGTACAAAAACAATACATTCTTAATAATTACATCTTTGCTAAGAAAATACGACCGTTCAGGTCAACAGCTAAGGCAGAAGAGAATTAATGGTGGTTTAGGAATGCACACATGCGCAAAGAACAGCATGTCACGTGTTCTGCCTGTATTGGAATGTACCATAATATTAGATAGGGGTGCATCACCCTGCATAGACATACAACTGACAATATTCACTACGTGACAATCTGAATATCAGAATACATCTGTCTGGCTGTTATAGGATAGAGAGGGCTGGATTAGCACTCTGTTGATCCAGCAAGGATCCTCTTGATATTCTTAAACTACAACATGGTTTTCTTTGACTTTTAACTAGGCTGTTATGTGCAATTTGCAATCACGATTTCTAAACTAGGATTGTTTAGCATTATGTAAGAAGCCAGCTATCACGTTCAGTCGATTCCGGTTTGAATTAGCTATGGCTTAACATGTTGTGTAGATTCAAACCTAATACATTTTCGCATTCTGATCATTTTATTTTGGAACAAACTCAGATTTCTTTTCTCTAATGTTTAATCCATATTGCAAGCTTCCAACAATACTCTATTGCATGATTATTATCACTTATCTGTGTCTGGAAAACATGTTTTGTATAAATAATATTTTGCAGCCATTTCCATGCTTTTGAATATGAGAATATGAAGGGTGAAGTGACAAAGACTTTGTCTCTGTCACACTAAGTCTGCAATCCAGACAGAGGACATAAAAAGCAAACAAGTGACAGTGAAAACAATGATTTTTTGCCTTTTCAATGCCCTTTTCTCTAGCCCAAGCAGCCACCAGAAAGCTGCTCTAATTTCTGCAGCTCCCCCCCCCCTAAAAGCAGCATTTAAATGCTCCGGTCTGGTGGGGGGAAACCCAGCAGGAATCTCAATGGTGGGATTCAAATTTTTTTACTACCGGTTCAGTGGGCGTGGCTTGGGTGTGGCGTGGCTTGGAGGGCTTGGCTTGGCTTGGAGGGCGTGGCAGGGGAAGGATACTATAAAATCTCCATTCCCTCCCTACTCCAAGGGAAGGTTACTGCAAAATCCCCATTTCCTCCCGATCAGCTGGGACTCGGGAGGCAGAGAATAGATGGGGGCGGGGCCAGTCAGAGGTGGTATTTACCGGTTCTCTGAACTACTCAAAATTTCCGCTACCGGTTCTCCAGAACCTGTCAGAACCTGCTGGATTTCACCCCTGCCTTGTTTGATGTATCAGCCATGGTTTTATCAGTATCCCTGACATTTAGAACAGGACAATTTCTAACTGGATTCAGGAACCTCTGGATCCATCAGCTGTCTAGGCAGATCTTGTTACATAATCCAACAGTATAGACATTGATTCCTAACCACAATGACAACACCAGAATAAAACAGATATTGTGGGGTCATGATATCACACACAAGTATAAAAAGGAGGCACTTTTGTGATGCTTCTCTCTATACATGCCATTATTCATATTGTGTGGAAGACATCCTGGAACCCAGTTCCCAAAAGAATCACAATGTTATTTGTCCATTATAACGGAGGCTTTGCTCCTTCAGGTTTGTAAGTGAAATTGAATGAGTAAAGGTTCCTGAGCAATATTTATGGTGACACTACATTTAAGAATTCTAATCAATCTCAACTCCATCAGCAACATGTTTTCTCTCCAATACGCAGGTACTAAATATTCCTGTAGCATACTGAATTTCCCCCTCTTTAATGGTGCCATTAATCAGCGAATGAGAACACAGTGACCAACTATATTGGTAGCTTCTGTGGCGGAAGTTTCTCATATCCATCCATGTGACCTGGATCTGCCATTCTAACAGCCATATATTTTAACTGTTGCTACTAATAGATAATCTGTAACTATAAGCTAACATAGTATACTTCAGGATTATTCTCTGAAGAATGAGTGTGTTTGCACAAAGTACTCAAAATCAACAGAACCATGGCTTACGCAACCCAATTTTTTTCATCCAAACAGCATTTTAGGCTATAATATGATTGGCTGGTTTGTAGCTACCGCTAAATTAGATGTTGAGCCCAAACCAGGGGTGAAATCCAGCAGGTTCTGACATTATGGAGAACCGGTAGCAGAAATTTTGAGTAGTTCGGAGAGCTGGCAAATACCACCTCTGGCTGGCCCCCGAGTGGGGTGGGAATGGGGATTTTGCAATATCCTTCCCCTGGAGTACGGTGTGAATGGAGATTTTGCAGTATCCTTCCCCTGGAGTGGGGAGGGAATGGAGATTTTGCAGTATCCTTCCCCTGGAGTACGGTGTGAATGGAGATTTTGCAATATCCTTCCCCTGGAGTACGGTGTGAATGGAGATTTTGCAGTATCCTTCCCCTGGAGTGGGGAGGGAATGGAGATTTTGCAGTATCCTTCCCCTGGAGTACGGTATGAATGGAGATTTTGCAGTATCCTTTCCCTGGAGTGGGAAGGGAATGGAGATTTTGCAGTATCCTTCCCCTGGAGTATGGTGTGAATGGAGATTTTGCATATCCTTTCCCTGGAGTGGGGAGGGAATGGAGATTTTGCAGTATCCTTCCCCTGGAGTACGGTATGAATGGAGATTTTGCAGTATCCTTTCCCTGGAGTGGGAAGGGAATGGAGATTTTGCAGTATCCTTCCCCTGGAGTATGGTGTGAATGGAGATTTTGCAGTATCCTTTCCCTGGAGTGGGGAGGGAATGGAGATTTTGCAGTATCCTTCCCCTGGAGTACGGTGTGAATGGGGATTTTGCAATATCCTTCCCCCAGGAGTGGGGAGGGAATGGAGATTTTTCAGTATCCTTCCCCTGCCACGCCCACCATACCATGCCCACCAAGCCACGCCCACAGAACCGGTAGTAAAAAAAATTGGATTTCACAACTGGCCCAAACTAAATGCTTTTATTGTTGCGAACAGTCTGCTTTCACTGGGTGGAAAGAAATGCGTTAGCCTGATTTAGGACTATACAGAACATAAACAGTGAAGTAACAAGACAGATGTGCTTGGTCAGTTTGTTGGATTGGAAGTTATGAAGATGAGAAGAAGTTTGGGTTCTGCCTGTTTAAATAATGACGTAGAAAAGGGAAATTCAGCAGGTGTAACTATCATCGGCACTAGCCCTGGTAGAAATTCTCTCTCTCTTAAAGTATCTATGGAGAGATTCTAAGTCATCCAAGTCATGGTTATCTCAAAAGTTCTCATCCAAGAAGCTTCTTCACTTCTTGGCTGAACTGAAGAACAGCAGTTCTTGAACCGAAGAAGCTTCTTGGATGAGAAGCTAAATGTCTTCAAGGAAAAATAAAGAAAGTCCAGTTGCCTCTTGAAAAAGCACTTTTGGGACACTCTTTTCAAGGGAAAGTTAGATTCTCCCCCCCTTTTAGCTCGTTTTAATTAATTATCTTCCTAGCATCCACAGCTGTTGTCCTAAGTCCTAACTATCATGAGAGTTATCATTTCCTGGTACCAATACAAGAAGACACAATTCTGTTAGCCTTAGCTTGTGCAGATTTATAGAGCTTTCTAGCCATACCAATTTCAGGATTATGGCCAATAGTTCTTGGGGTACATAAAAGCAGGTGGCTTGTTGAATGTCTATAGATAAAATCATGTGGCTCGTATTCAGATAGTTGGGGGTTTGTGTGTTTGTCAGGCTGTGCACATTCATTCCTTTTTGTTGTTTCTTAATTCTGTTGTTGCCACTGTTTCAGGCATTACTTGCAAATGTTCTCAGATTGGTAGATAAGAAGGTAGTAACTCTAAAAAGCTAAACTCTTTTTAAATTGTTTTTAATAATTTTATTGTTTAGTTGTTCCTTAAAATGTTGTACGCCACCCTGAGTCCTCAGGGAGTAGGGCGGCATAGAAAAACAAAAATAAATAAATAAATAAATAAATAAATAAATAAATAAATAAATAAATAAATAAATAAATAAATAAATAAATAAATAAATAAATAAATAAATGCAATAGCAATAGCAATAGCAATAGCAATAGCAATAGCAATAGCACTTAGACTTATATAGCACTTAATAATGCTTTACTAGAGCCGTGGTGGTGCAATGGTTAAAATGCAATACTGCAGGCTACTTCTGCTGATTGCTGGCTGCCAGCAGTTTGGCAGTTCGATCCTGACCGGCTCAAGGTTGACTCAGCCTTTCATCCTTCTGAGGTCAGTAAAATGAGGACCCGGAGTGTTGGGGGCAATATGCTGACTCTGTAAACCGCTTAGAGAAGGCTGTAAAGCACTGTGAAGTGATATATAAGTCTAAGTGCTATTGCTATTTACAGCCCTCTCTAAGTGGTTTACAGAGTCAGCTTATTGCCCCCAACATTCTGGGTCCTCACTTTATGACTTTGGAAGGATGGAAGGCTGAGTCAAGCTTGAGCCGCTCAGAATCTAACTCCTGGAGTGAACAGTGGGTTAGTCTGAAGTACTGCATTCTAACCACTGCACCACCACGGCAATAAGATGTTATAGCACCCTCAACATTGTTGAGGGGCAATTTAAATATATTGTAACAGCAGCAGAGCAAATTAAACCATAATTAAGACCACTGTAGCTTACAGGGGCATATTGCACGGAAGCTACAATAGTTTATTGAGCTGAAACCAGCTTAGCCAGCTAAGCCCCAAGCCCTGAAATTGGTAAGGCCTTCTTGGTAGACTAGCCATAGTGGCCTGATTCACAAATAACACTAAACCACAAATCATGGTTGGCAAACTACAATGGCTAGATTCACATACTCACTCATTATCTTAAACCAAAACCAAATAAATCACATTATGACTAGATTGGATATATGGTTAAGTGTCCCCAAAGATTTTTAATAATGTTTTAAAGAGCTGTTCTGTTTGCTCTGTGTATGTTTTAATAAACATACTCAACCAGTTCATATAATCTTTTTGCCTAGCTTGGAAAGTGGTTTTACTTGTGTATCAGATGGTGCGAACATGAACATTTGGTATATTATATGTTTTGTGGGCAAATGTTCAAAATGTGGGTACTCAATGATTACTAATTGTATGAATTGTGGTATTATGTTCATAGCAGAGGTGGGTTCCTACTAGTTCGGGCAGGTTCTGTAGAATCTGTAGTTACTTGGTGGCCTGGATTGCTAGAACTGGCAGCGACCCAGGCCTGCCACGCCCCTGAACTGGCTGTCTCGGCGGCGCCGTAGGCGCTGCCATCTTGTTTTGTAAGCACCGCTCATGCGCGCGCACCAGTGAAGAAAAGCGGAACCCACCCCTGGTTCATAGCTATATATAAAAAGGATATGCCAGCCTGCCAATAATCCCAGATTATTTACGTATGTCACAGGATGCATTTAAATGCTGTAAAATTTCTACTTGTATTTTAGAATCGTATTTTACTACCTTTTGAAAAGATATATGCATAATACTAGCTTAAGCTTGGTAGAATGTACTAATGTCCCTTTCTAAAAACTATTTAATCAAACATGCTGTCTGAAAATGCTTATAGTAGATTATGAGTGGGAAATGCTCTGAATGTGCCCTTTTATCTCTCTTGAATAGAATTGGTACAGAGCCTTCCCAATGCTTATATATATATTTAAAAAAGAAAGAAAGAAACACAAAAACCCTGATTCACCAAAGCCCTTGAAGGAACAGTAGGCTACAAGGAGACATTTAAAGATATGGATGGAGGTGTCATTTAATGAATAATTACGATACTGATGCAGTTCCAGGCATGGACTGCAAAACCGAACAACAGGATTTTTTTTGTAATGAGGGGAAATGTATTTCATCCAAAATACCACATGTCCCTAATTAATCATTTAAGATGGTATCTTTAAAAATCCTGTTTCTAATCATTTATGATGGCACATAAAAACTTCTGTTAAAGCGTCAGGGACTTGCACGGAGGAAACTCAGCAAATTTCCAAAACCCAACTAAATCCAGATGATCTGCTCTACATACATTGGATTGTTCTACACCAGAAAGCTTTTTTTGCCCTTCACTTTATATATATATATATATATATATATATATATATATATATATATATATATATATATATATATATATATATATATATATATATATATATATATATATATATATATATATATATATATATATATATATATATATATATATATATATATATATATATCCATGAGCCTGCACATTATCCAACTCACCCTCTTTCCAATCCTTCAACCTTCACAATTTCCACTGTTCGTATCTGGTCTTCCATTTTTAATCTTCTGCAAAGTTCTTTTAATTAACCTTTGTTACAAATTGAGTATTTATTCCAGAATCTCTGCCCACACCCCAACGTCTGCATGGACCCTAAATCATCATAATTATAGTTAAGAAGTCTTTCTTAAATCTTTATGTTTCAGACCACCTGTGATCTATTCTTCAAAAGAAAAAATAGGGAAGATTTTGATGTAGCAATTATGGTTGTGTTCACTGGTGGGATTCAATTTTTTTTACTACCAGTTCTGTGGGCGTGGCTTGGTGAGTGTGGGATGGCTTGGTGGGTGTGGCTTGATGGGCGTGGCAGGGGAAGGCTACTGCAAAATCTCCCTTCCCTCCCCACTCCAGGAGAAGGCTACTGCAAAATCTCCATTCCCACCCCACTCCAGGGGAAGGCTACTGCAAAATCTCCATTCCCACCCCACTCCAGGGGAAGGCTACTGCAAAATCTCCATTCCCACCCCACTCCAGGGGAAGGCTACTGCAAAATCTCCATTCCCACCCCACTCCAGGGAAAGGATACTGCAAAATCTCCATTCCCACCCCACTCCAGGGGAAGGATACTGCAAAATCTCCATTCCCACCCCACTCCAGGGAAAGGATACTGGAAAATCTCCATTCCCACCCCACTCCAGGGGAAGGCTACTGCAAAATCTCCCTTCCCTCCCCACTCCAGGAGAAGGCTACTGCAAAATCTCCATTCCCACCCCACTCCAGGGGAAGGCTACTGCAAAATCTCCATTCCCACCCCACTCCAGGGGAAGGATACTGCAAAATCTCCATTCCCACCCCACTCCAGGGAAAGGATACTGCAAAATCTCCATTCCCACCCCACTCCAGGGGAAGGCTACTGCAAAATCTCCATTCCCACCCCACTCCAGGGGAAGGATACTGCAAAATCCCCATTTCCTCCCCACTCCAGGGAAAGGATACTGCAAAATCTCCATTCCCACCCCACTCCAGGGAAAGGATACTGCAAAATCTCCATTCCCTCCCCACTCCAGGGGAAGGATACTGCAAAATCCCCATTTCCTCCCCACTCCAGGGGAAGGATACTGCAAAATCTCCATTCCCACCCCACTCCAGGGGAAGGCTACTGCAAAATCTCCATTCCCACCCCACTCCAGGGGAAGGATACTGCAAAATCCCCATTTCCTCCCCACTCCAGGGGAAGGATACTGCAAAATCTCCATTCCCACCCCACTCCAGGGGAAGGATACTGCAAAATCCCCATTTCCTCCCCACTCCAGGGGAAGGATACTGCAAAATCTCCATTCCCACCCCACTCCAGGGAAAGGATACTGCAAAATCTCCATTCCCTCCCCACTTCAGGGAAAGGATACTGCAAAATCTCCATTCCCACCCCACTCCAGGGGAAGGATACTGCAAAATCCCCATTTCCTCCCCACTCCAGGGGAAGGATACTGCAAAATCTCCATTCCCTCCCCACTCCAGGGAAAGGATACTGTAAAATCTCCATTCCCACCCCACTCCAGGGGAAGGATACTGCAAAATCTCCATTCCCACCCCACTCCAGGGAAAGGATACTGCAAAATCTCCATTCCCACCCCACTCCAGGGGAAGGATACTGCAAAATCTCCATTCCCACCCCACTCCAGGGAAAGGATACTGCAAAATCCCCATTTCCTCCCCACTCCAGGGGAAGGATACTGCAAAATCTCCATTCCCTCCCCACTCCAGGGAAAGGATACTGCAAAATCTCCATTCCTACCCCACTCCAGGGGAAGGATACTGCAAAATCTCCATTCCCACCCCACTCCAGGGAAAGGATACTGCAAAATCTCCATTCCCACCCCACTCCAGGGGAAGGCTACTGCAAAATCTCCATTCCCACCACACTCCAGGGAAAGGATACTGCAAAATCTCCATTCCCACCCCACTCCAGGGGAAGGCTACTGCAAAATCTCCATTCCCACCCCACTCCAGGGAAAGGATACTGGAAAATCTCCATTCCCTCCCCACTCCAGGGGAAGGCTACTGCAAAATCTCCATTCCCACCCCACTCCAGGGAAAGGATACTGCAAAATCTCCATTCCCACCCCACTCCAGGGGAAGGCTACTGCAAAATCTCCATTCCCACCACACTCCAGGGAAAGGATACTGCAAAATCTCCATTCCCACCCCACTCCAGGGGAAGGATACTGCAAAATCTCCATTCCCACCCCACTCCAGGGGAAGGATACTGCAAAATCTCTATTCCCACCCCACTCCAGGGGAAGGATACTGCAAAATCTCCATTCCCTCCCCACTCCAGGGGAAGGCTACTGCAAAATCTCCATTCCCACCCCACTCCAGGGGAAGGATACTGCAAAATCTCCATTCCCACCCCACTCCAGGGAAAGGATACTGCAAAATCTCCATTCCCACCCCACTCCAGGGGAAGGATACTGCAAAATCTCCATTCCCACCCCACTCCAGGGAAAGGATACTGTAAAATCTCCATTCCCACCCCACTCCAGGGGAAGGATACTGCAAAATCTCCATTCCCACCCCACTCCAGGGAAAGGATACTGCAAAATCTCCATTCCTACCCCACTCCAGGGAAAGGATACTGGAAAATCTCCATTCCCACCCCACTCCAGGGAAAGGATACTGCAAAATCTCCATTCCCACCCCACTCCAGGGGAAGGATACTGCAAAATCTCCATTCCCACCACACTCCAGGGAAAGGATACTGCAAAATCTCCATTCCCTCCCCACTCCAGGGAAAGGATACTGGAAAATCTCCATTCCCTCCCCACTCCAGGGAAAGGATACTGCAAAATCTCCATTCCCACCCCACTCCAGGGGAAGGCTACTGCAAAATCTCCATTCCCACCCCACTCCAGGGAAAGGATACTGCAAAATCCCCATTTCCTCCCCACTCCAGGGGAAGGATACTGCAAAATCTCCATTCCCACCCCACTCCAGGGAAAGGATACTGCAAAATCTCCATTCCCTCCCCACTCCAGGGGAAGGATACTGCAAAATCTCCATTCCCACCCCACTCCAGGGAAAGGATACTGTAAAATCTCCATTCCCACCCCACTCCAGGGGAAGGATACTGCAAAATCTCCATTCCCACCCCACTCCAGGGAAAGGATACTGCAAAATCTCCATTCCCACCCCACTCCAGGGGAAGGCTACTGCAAAATCTCCATTCCCACCCCACTCCAGGGAAAGGATACTGCAAAATCCCCATTTCCTCCCCACTCCAGGGGAAGGATACTGCAAAATCTCCATTCCCTCCCCACTCCAGGGAAAGGATACTGCAAAATCTCCATTCCTACCCCACTCCAGGGGAAGGATACTGCAAAATCTCCATTCCCACCCCACTCCAGGGGAAGGATACTGCAAATCTCCATTCCCTCCCCACTCCAGGGAAAGGATACTGGAAAATCTCCATTCCCTCCCCACTCCAGGGGAAGGATACTGCAAAATCCCCATTTCCTCCCCACTCCAGGGAAAGGATACTGCAAAATCTCCATTCCCTCCCCACTCCAGGGAAAGGATACTGCAAACTCTCCATTTCCTCCCCACTCCAGGGGAAGGATACTGCAAAATCCCCATTTCCTCCCGATCATCTGGGACTCAGGAGGCAGAGAAAAAATGGGGTCGGGGTCGGTCAGAGGTGGTATTTACCGGTTCTCCGAACTACTCAAATTTCTGCTACAGGTTCTCCAGAACTGGTCAGAACCTGCTGAAACCCACCTCTGGTTGTGCTCCAATAAAGCTTTTCCCCATTTCACTTCTATATAATCAAAACCAGATTGTTGACATTGAGTGTAGCATGGATGACGTTTACTGGCATTTTCTGTATCCTTTCCCTGAAATCCAGAGCCATGACCAAAGTGATCCATCTTCCAATATGGAGGCTGAAAGCAAGCTGCCTTGGAACAGTGAAGAGACAGGATAATTAGTTATGAATGATCTAAATCCTCTAAAAATTGATGCTCCCAAGTACACTTCCTGGTACCATTTAAACTAAATGTTTCAAAGATCATGTAGTTATAGGCTCCTTCAATCTGTCCAGCTACTTTTTAACAATTCCACTGGGCAAAACAAAATCACCCCGTATGAATTATCATGTTCGTGACTAAGCAGGCTACGTTAATCCTCAAGAGAAATGTGATTTTTTTAAAAGCACATAAAGGAGAGGGAAGAAAAAAACAACCAACAGCTTTATTTCTTTGGTTGTAGCTGCAAATTAAAGATGAAAGCTTCCCACCACTAACTTATAAGGTGCTTTGTGATTTCATTTACTACATTTGTAAATCTGGCTGCAGTGTGTTAATAGCTGGGTTCACACAACACAAAGCCAAAGAAACCACATCATATCTTAGCGCAGTGTCTGAGCGATGCCCTTCCATTGGGAGTGCGCTCAAAGATGGGCTCAAAGATAACGGAGGAAGGAATGAGATGTGTACGCTGAGCAAACACTCCAGCATCCCCCATTCACAGGCCAAAATAATGCTTCAGATAAACAGTTCAGTTTTGTTGGAAGAAAAGTCCATCTGGGTTCAGTTCCAAGTGGAGAGAAAGACACTGGAAACATGGAGGCTGCTTGGAGGATGCATAATGGTGAAGCAGAACCACCAAGCACATGTGATTTTGGGTAGCTGACCACCTGTTTTGATGAGCACATGGATTTTTATACAGTTCGTTCTACAGCATTTTGTAATTTAGAGGCTTCTTTTGTGTATTTTGTTATTTGATTTTAATTACCGTATTTTTTGGAGTATAAGATGCACTCCCCCCCCCAAAAAAAGTGGGTGGAAATGTCTGTGCGTCTTATACTCCGAATATTGCGGTGGGGGGGAGAGGGGTTGGTGTGGTGCCGATCAGCTGTTCTAGAATGGGCCGCGGCAGTTGCGAATGGGCTGCAGTGGCGACGAACAGGCCGCAGTGGTGGCAGTGGAAGGGCCGCGGTGAATGGGCCGCGGTGAACGGGCCGCGGAGAATAGGCGGCAGTGGAAGGGCCGCGGTGAACGGGCCACGGTGAACGGGCCGCAGAGAATAGGCGGCAGCGAACAGGCTGCACTGAACGGGACACACCGAATGGGCGGCGGCGAATGGGCCGTGCTGAACGGGCGGCAGCGAGCGGGTCGTGGCGCCAGTGAACGGGCGCCAGTGGCGGCAAATGGGCTGCGGCGAACGGGCCGTGGAAAACAGACCAGATGAATACCAGATGGATGCTGGGAGGCAGAGGCAGATTTTTTTCCCTTTGTTTTCCTCCCCAAAAGCGAGGTGTGTCTTATAGTCCGGAGCGTGTTATAGTCTGAAAAATACGGTAGTTTTTCTCGCGAAGGCCAGCAATGAGTTGGGTTTTTAAATCTTGTTTAACAAATGTAATTAATCCTAGATAAATGCTGGCTTCCTTGGGGTTTTAATCCTGTCTTGAATGGATTACCACATCTGCCTTTTTAAAAGTTGGCCCCTTAGTTTCTACATGGGGCAAAGAGCTGAGGCTCTGAGTTTCTGTCTTTAGAAACATGTTTCTCCTTTAGGGAAAATGTACTGTAATATACTGCCTTTTTAATATTTCCTAGAATATTTCATTATTCTACTGTTTCCTTGAAAATATACCCTGTCTTATATTTTTTTGAACCCTGAAATAAGCGCTTGGCCTTATTGCCATGCACTCAAAAGCCCGGTTGGGCTTATTATCAAGGGATGTCTTATTTTGGGGGAAACAGGATAGGAGAGGGGTGGGTGCTAACTTACTTCAGTTTGGATGCAAAAACAACACCTTTTTGTTCTGACTGAGAATCATGACAAGCAGGGGTGGTATTCACTTACCTTCCTACCGGTTTGCAAATGTGAGCGCGTGCATGCGTGCGCACGCTCGATTTGCTCGCACGCACCTTGTCTGCACATGCGCAAAGCCTTCTGCGCATGCGCGTGCATGCGCACAGCATCAAAAACGTTACGTGCCTACGTCCGGGTGGGTGGGCAGGGCCACCCTCAGTCAGCGCTACCGGTTCTCCCGATCCGGATAGAACCGGCTGAATACCACCACTGCTGACAAGCCCAGATAAGTATTTATGTAATCATTTTATTCAATACAAGGGAAAAACATTGCATGGTCTTGTAAGGCTTTGCTCACACTCCAGTGAAACTTTTGTTGAGCTGAGGGCCCTGATGACTCCTTTAGCTTCCACCAGACCAGGGGTCTCCAACCTTGGCAACTGTAAGACTTGTGGACTTCAACTCCCAGAATTCCTCAGCCAGCAAAGCCTGCTATAGACTGTTGCCAGGATTCTACTCTGGGTGAAAAGCAATGGCTCCCTCTGCTGTTGTCATTCTGGATCTACAGAGGAATAAATGTGGAAATCGCCTATCAAAAAAACTAACAGAATGTAGGGTTGGGGTTTTTTTTTTTTTTTTGGTAATCGATGGAAAATATGCAATGTTGACCTACTAACACTAAAAAAATTAACCGTTAATCCTGTCAGGAGTTATACATCATCAACACAATGTTAGCTTTTTAAGACACATTGAATGCCTCCTTCAAGTCCCTCGATATCGCACCACCTCCCTGGGAAACCCTGGCACAAGATCGATCGACATGGCGCACGCTGATCCACCAAGGCTGCCAGACATCTGAGGACAGAAGAACAACCTTAGCACAAGAGAAGCGAGCACTCCGCAAAGCCAGAGTTGCAAATGCTGCAACAATGATGCCCACACATGTCTGCCCGACATGTGGCAGAACATTTTGTGCCCCTATAGGCCTTACCAGCCACCTGCGGACACATCGTGGACAGCCCACAACCTGTTAGATGTCAAGGTCCTCTTCGAACATGATGGACGAACATCAGCTTTTATATTAAACTGATATTTGTTTATTTAGCATATGGCATATCATACATGGAATAGCAACATATAGGAACATTTTACCTGGATTAGTAAAATACAATGAAATATAAATGTTAAAAAGATCTGTGTTCAAATATCAATGTCGAGGCTATCTAACAATTGATGTGCAGAATCCTTCATATTAAAAAAAAATCAGATACTAGACCGGTATATGCCCTCCGCTTACAGCGGATCACAATATGATCTACAATCTGATGTGGCACCCTGCAGACAACACTGGGGAGGATACTATGCCCCATTTATAAAGAGTTCTACCACAGGTCATGTGAAGTGCAAATCCTATTCAGGATTGTGCATTGCTGACGTGGTAGTTCAAAGCCTGGCCCCTTTTTTTGTGGGATCATTTATAATTCTTCTTATGTCAACACAGTTCTAGGCTGCATTAACAGAGGGATAGAATCAAGATCACGCGAAGTGTTAATACCACTTTATAATGCCTTGGTAAGGCCACACTTGGAATCCTGCATTCAGTTTTGATCGCCACGATGTAAAAGGGATGTTGAGACTCTGGAAAGAGTGCAGAGAAGAGCAACAAAGATGATTAGGGGACTGGAGGCTAAAACATATGAAGAACGGTTGCAGGAACTGGGTATGTCTAGTTTAATGAAAAGCAGGACTAGAGGAGACATGATAGCTGTGTTCCAATATCTCAGGGGCTGCCACAAAGAAGAGGGAGTCAAGCTATTCTCCAAAGCACCTGAGGGCAGGACAAGAAGCAATGGATGGAAACATATCAAGGAGAGAAGCAAATAAGGAGAAATTTCCTGACAGAACAATTAATCAGTGGAACAACTTGCCTCCAGAAGTTGTGAATTCTCCAACACTGGAAGTTTTTAAGAAGAGATTGGACAACCATTTGTGTGAGATGGTATAGCGTTTCCTGCCTGAAGGTTGGACTAGAAGACCTCCAAGGTCCCTTCCAACTCTGTTATTCTATTCTAATGTCTGGGCATTCAGGATTCAGGGGTGTGAAGCTAGTTCGCTTCCTTGTGGTGCATCCTGGATAGCGTAACAGTGTGAACTAAACTAACTAGCAACTTCTGGCAGCCAGGCTACTCTGTAGACCAGGGGTGTCAAACTCGATTTCAATGAGGGCTGCATCAGGGTTGTGTTTGACCTCGGGGGGGGGACTGGAGTGGGTGTGGCCAGGGTGGGCATGGCCAGCTTGATGTCACTCATGTTGGGAACTGTTAAGGTATGTGCAGAGCAACCCTTGAGTAACAAGGAGATGCACATAGAAACGTATTGAAGTAGGTTTGAATAACTATTCAGACACACACAGATACATTAAAGTGCATATAGTTTACTTTAGGAAATAGCACAGTCCAATAAACAGTCCAGGTCATACACGTTCAAATCAGTCAATAGCTAGAAGTACAAAGTCTTCTTCTTACCAGTTCGTCTTTGTCAGTTACAGTAACAAAGCTATCTCAGCATATAAACACAACAGAGTAATAGAATGTCAGAGAGAGCTCCCTCTTATGGCAATTTGAAACACAACAGCCAATCATACATAGCATACAGTTAAAGCTACATCAATATAGTTAAACCTACATACATACATTGTTGGTTTCTATATTGCCAACCCAACTGTTTTGCCTTAGTCCTAACAGGGATGCCTGTGGTGGCCCAAGCACTCTGCTAGTGAAAACGGACTCCTGAGCTGTTTTCAGTTGCGACGGCCTCCTGCAACCCTCTGCCAGCGAAAATGGAGCTCGGGAGGGCCGCGAATGGCCCTCCTGAGCCCCATTTTCGCTGGCAGAGGCACCGCGGGCTGGTCCTTCACTGTTTCCAGGACGACCCCATGGGCCAGATCTAAGCTCTCTGCGGGCCGGATCTGGTACCCAGGCCTTGAGTTTGACACTCCTGCTGTAGACTATCCTGGCTCTGAAATATATTACTGTGTTTTGCCATGATTATAGTAGAGTCTGCAAATGGATCAATAATGCACCTGGATGTATGTCTGGGAGGACCTCACCATCAAGTAAAGGGAGCTGAGCTTTATGTGTTTGTTAGAACCACCCTATAATGTGTTATGTTGTAAAAATGTCAACTTTAGGGGAAAGAACTATTTCCCCTTTTTGTAGTATTTGCTAGGGCTGTGGAGGTCATCCAGATTTGGAGGGCGTATTAAGATATTCATGAACTGGGAGAACCATGTTAACAAGGTCAGCCAATGAATAGGCATAGCAACTAAGTCAGCCAATAGGAATTAAACATTTCTGAGTCTGTGCAGAGAATTGAAACTGAAAACTTAAGCTTAAGGCTGGTCGTGGCTCAGCCCACTCTGTGCTCTTGACTGCTCTGAACTCTGAACTAGAAGCTGCTTGTGTTTTACTTGTAACTGTTGCTACATTGAAGAACAACTCTGCTTATGGTATTTTATATATATAATTATGTTTATAAAGAAGTTAATGAATCCAGCTGAATCAGTTATGTGTGTGTGCTTCTGGATTTAATTTATGCAACAAACTCAAATAGGGCGGAATATGATTTAAAACACAAGTGGATGATCCATAGCACCATTATTCAAGAATAAAACAAGCTGAATTTGGAAAAAGGATAGAAGCAGCCTAAAATGCCACCAATGTACGATTCATCTCTTACACCCTTTTAACATTCCAGTTTTCTGTGAGCACCAAAATATGCATGGATAATTTTGCATAATTTTTTCTTCTTCTCTTTATTTCAAAAGTAAAAAGGGGACCATCGGTCAAAAGCCAAAAATAAATCACCATAAAGGAAAGTTGTTGTTCCGTAGAAGGCTGAACTTTGGCTCTTCAAGAAATTATGAACACATTCTCTTTTATATTTCAGCCTATTGTGAAAATTAGCAGCACTAACTAAAATAGAGTGTTCTGGGAAAAACTTTCATATATCACATATTGTGAGATGTCACAATCAAACCGAGACACCATATCCTATTCCTGTAGGAACCTTATTGCCTTTTCACAGAGAAATATAAGTGGAAACAGCAGGAATGCAGTGGTGGGTTGTAAATGATTTTGCTACCAGTTTGCGCGCGCACGTCGCTTCTGTGCATGTGCAGAAGCTTCCTGGGCGGGTGGGCGGAGCCTCCTGCCGCTAGCGCTACCGATTCTAAGAACTGGTCCAAACCTGGAGCAACCCACCGCTGCAGGAATGTCATCATAATAAAACTAAAAGAATACTTGAACTGGAGCAGCTACATAGCCTATATAAAATCTATATAAAAACTTATTTCTGTAAACAGCCTGATAAACAGACAAAAGCAGTGTAGGGAATAAAAACATTTTATATTAGCATATAATTTGAAATGTGATTATTAAAAAGATATATATCAACCAAAGATGTCACGTGAGCTATTTATGCTTTCTTAAAAGGACCATCCTTTCTTTAAAAAGTTATTTAAAAAGAGCAAAGCTGGTACTTTTTTTTCAAACTGGAGATCCAATGAAGTTCTCTAACCAAAACTTGTATTTTTCCTTTATAAGATCAGAACTATAATTAGGGGTTTAATTCATCTACTGAAAAAATTTCACGATAAAAATTCAAACACAAAATTGTGCTTCTAAGTAGCAGTGAATTGAGAGGAATTTATCTCTTTGTATAAAATGTACAAAAATGTTTATATAATAGATGTAGAAACAAAAAAACCTTACAGAATGGTAAATCTACTTAAGCTTTAAAAAAAATCCATAAAAATAGAAGGAATTCTATTCTGTTGTTTTGTAACAGAACAAATGAAGATTTAGAAAACAGAACATCTGAAAAGAAAGAAAAACTAAGAAACCAGCATGCACTCATGGTAAATTTTCAGCATTTCATATGAATAAAATTAAAATTAGATTAAAATTAGCCAGGTTATATTATTAGAACAAAATAATTTATGCAGACAAGATTCAAAAATAGTTATATAAATTATGCTCTTGCTAAACGTTTTGTTTGTCTAGTTTTCTTTCGCTTTTAAAATCAACTCTCCCTTTTCCTGTTTGATTCATAATATATTATGTTTAAAAATGGGATTGTTGCTATTATGTGTAATTTGAACATAAGGCAGCATCTCCCATTCAAGTTTTTGTTTCTGAAAACATCCAAACGAACAAAGTATTTAATATACTTAAAGGAACAACAAATATTTCATTTTATATCTATTTTATTTCAAAAAGGAGTCAAAGAAATGTTTTAAGAATACCTATATTCTTCCTTTTTACACTTTTTATTATTAACATTTACAAAAAACATTCAAACACTGAGGAAAAATTAAATAATTTGAGAAGCCGAACTCCTGTTTTCTGCCTACATACATACATACAATTCTGAGCTGTTGACACAATCCCCACCCACCCCCACATTCATAAAACCCTTAACAACTATTGTCAAACATAAATTAAGTAAATCATAGGCACTAGTTTATCATATTCATGTTTCCACACTGCAATATACCCAAACCTCTAAAACACAGAAAGTCATAGGATGTCATGGCAATCAAATAAACTGACAATGTGAAAGTCTCCTCTAACTACACCTTTTTCAGGAATCTAAATTTGCTGGATGTTTATTGCAATGTGGCAGCAGGGGGATGATGATGCCCTTAAAACTTGATGCATTATCGAAGTAATGCAAGGATGAGCTTCATAAAAACACACTTATAAATCAAGGTGATGTAGCTTGGTTAAAAAAGGCAACATCTGGATGTTTGAAGAAAATATTCAGTTAAATATTTTTTTTTGTAGTAAAAGTAGAAATGAGAATGTCCCCACTTACAAAGACTGCAATATCTGCTTTGCTAGAGCCCCAGTTTAAAAATTAGGCTAGGTAAAAGTTACCTAAAAAATATTTAGATATCTCATGTTTTCTTTTCGGCCCTTTAAATAGGCTGGACTAACAGTGCAACACAGCTCTGTTAGCTTCTCTTCCTACTGTTATTGGCTACCCTGATTTAAGAAGACCACCCCAGTTCAATTCTTTTTGTTCTGACTTGACTGTAAATTAGGATGTGTTGATAGTAACATTCCCAGTTAAAGGAAAATCACTTCCCACACTGTGCTTGTGACTCACAATCACAGAAGTGCAAGTAAGCCCACTATGTAAAGCGGCAAGAGAAGAGAATGGACTCTGCAAAGTCTCCACGATGCCCGTGTCTTACTTGCAGACGTCTGTCTGAAAGGTCTCTATATTGTGCCTTCAGAACCCAGCACCTAAAGATCCCAGAATCCCATCCCTTACACAAGACCACAGAAGGGCCATTCCTTTCAATTAAAAAAAGAAAAAAAAAGAAAAATTGCCTGAGTGCTGGAACAGATGTCTAGTCCTATCCTGCCTTGGTCACATTTCCAATTCAAGTAAAAATCGCATGGCTTTTAATCCACTAATCTAGGAAGGCTACCTAAATAATCCAAAGACTGGAATCCCCAAACCACTTACTCTTTTTTGTAAAATTCAAAAGCACGCATTTTAAGAGGCAGGCATGAATGAGGTTTTCAAGCTGCGAACAGAATATGTTTGGATGTTCAGTCCTTACCAAAACGGTATCCTAGCTAAAACCTTTTTTTTATATATAAGCTCAGTGCTTTAGACAGCAAAAGGAAATGTCATTCTAAGAGACTGCCTTTTCTTTCCTTAAAAAAGAAAAATAATTCTTGCAACTGACTGACTCTGAATTTCTTTCTGGTAAGCAGCTTACCTTCCGTCTTCCACTCCAACATAAAACAACTGAAAAAGGGGAGCTGAAAAAGAGATGCGGATTTGGGTATTAATATTTTTCTACCGCGTGAGGGGATACCCTGACAACAAGGACTGGCAAAATAGTGAAAAGCCGACAACTGTTAGAGGAACAAACCACTTTGTAAACATACGTGGCAGAGTTTTCTTTTCTTTTTCTTTTTAAACTGTTACCAACAATGCAAAATACAAATATAAGGCAAAGTACATAGTTAAAATATTAATAGGGGCAATAACCTCAGTGGAAGTATTTACAATTAAACACACCTATAGGAAGCTGATCTTTTTTTAAAAAAAGAAAGAGGACTCCCTCATACCGTGAAACATTACCCACATGAATAAATCATTTGGTATCAGCGGAACAACTGATTTCCTTAGAACCTCTGGGCAAGAGCTGCATAGTTGTTTTTCCCTTCATGTTAACTACGGGCCTGCTCAGTTGCACTCCAGGTATTAAGCACGTGGAGATATGTCTTCATCCGTTCCCTTCTCTTTCCAGGAAGCTTGCTCTAAAAAAGGACTCGTATGTTTAAAAAATATCGCTGCAAAATAAAAGAGAGGCTATTTTCCTGAGCCAGGAACAGCTAGTTTTGGGATTGTACAACTGAAAACGAGCCCTTTTGGCAATCGTAGTATTATACAAAACCTGTTATGACAAGTCAACATTAAAAAAAAAAGCAACCTATGCTTATGAAGTCCCAGAGGCCTAAGTTTGTGTTAAAAAAAAATATGGTACGGACTCTCCTACCGCTCCCACAGTGAGACTCCAGAGACGAGGTTGTGTTGTGACTTGGCTTCTCCACACACCTCTTCCACAATTGTCTAAAACAATCTCATCTAGCCCAGTAGCATTTTTACAATCCAATTTTTGCTTTGATCGACATTAATATTTCTCTTCTACGTGTTAAAAGAAAGCCTTGCTCTTTAAAATCAAGTAGTGTGTGATCTTTCAAGGATTTTTTTTTTTTGCTTAACATTTTACGTGCTTTTTTCTTTTTTTCAAAACGGGATGTATCTTTGGCATATTAAGATATCTGCCCTGGTTGTATCCGTGTGGGCTGTTTGCAGTAGCCATGTGAGCGTTGATAACAATTTTAGGAAGCAGGGAAGCAGAGCTTCAGAAATGATACGTGATTCACGTAAAAATGATTTGAGTGATCACCAAGTATCTGATGTTAATGTCATTAAAGTGCTGTTTTATAATCTCTGCCAGCTTGTGCTAATTAAAGACAGAGAGATCTGGAGAGTTTCAATCCCTCCCTCCCAAAGTATTTTCCATCAGCCTGTGGTTTAGCCTGGTGAAGATGGGCGTGCTGAGTTACAAGCTCTGCTGTTCAATAGCAGCCATCCTTCCAGCTCTCGTCTTTTGCGCTGCTATAGGTTTTGGGAGCTGGCAGAGATCTGAAACAGAGAAAATGAGATTCATCAGAAAGTTTCTCCCAGATATTAATTTAATTTAATTTATTGTTCTTATAAGCCGCCCAATCCCGTAGGACTCAGGGCGGCGTACAACAGAAAGAACAACAATCAGAAAATACAATAAAACAATTTTAAAAATTACAAAAGTTAAAAACCAGTCATCCATGGGGGCATTAAGATATATTTTCACCCCGCCTGCAGGAAGAGCCATGTCTTAATGGCTTTCCGGAAGGCCAGCAAGGTGGAAATAGTTCGGATCTTTGGGGGTAGTTGGTTCCAGAGAGCCAGAGCCCCCACAGAGAAGGCTCTCCCCCTTGGTCCCGCCAGCCAACATTGTTTGGTTGAAGGGACCTGGAGGAGACCGACTCTGTGGGACCTAACTGGTTGTAGGGATGTATGAGGTAGGATGCGGTCCCGATATTCTGGTTCATTATAGCCTATTTGTCTATTTTCCCCCCTTTTGATGTAAAGAACAAAAATGAAAATAATCAAAATGAAAATAATCAAAGATTCTGTACTGATTATCTCCTAATGCCAACAAACTCTAATAATATTCCACAGTGCCTTTTCTTATTCCTCCTTTCGGTCCCCTAATTATTCCAGTAGTCTGACAGATGAAGATGTTTTCATACATCTGCCTTATGCCCTTTATTGTAGAATAATTTTTGTATTACTCTTTAAATTTAGCAGTATTTAAATTTTGCCATTTTGAAATTAGCTCTGTGCTTCCTTCCCAGCTTTCAGGGTTGACTTCTGTGTACATACGGAGCCCTCAAACGCACAGCTGCTTTGCCATGCTACCCCTACAGTCTGCCCTTAAGGTGTATCTTGAACATAGCCATGTTTTGCTACTATTTGTAATTCCTCCAAGCAACACAATAAGGCCACCAGTTGGTGGGTTTTTTCTGGCTAAAATTTAAGAGTCCTGAACTGTGGAAAAGCCACTACCTATCACCATACAGAATATGGTTGGAATTGTGCCTGTTAGGGTCAGGAATTCCATTCCATCCACTTTTTTCCCTAAATGAATCACTAGATGGCAGCAAAAGAGCATATAGTGCCTCTGCAGCGGGTTGTAAAGTCAGACAACAGCGAGGGTGCTGGAATGGCTTTTGGGAGGTCCGCTGTAACCTTGACCAGCCATTAAGGACTGGTCATTAAGCAAGGACTACTTGTAGTATGCAGTCTACCATTGTCATGAGCCAGAAAATGTCTTTGCAGTGAAGAATTTATGTAGGAATCCCACAAAGAACCTCAAAATTAGAAAGACAATGATATAATAGAGTAAGAAAAAAAACCTTCAAGTATAGATTTAAGTCAAAAATGTACACATGGTAATGATTATTTAAAATTATAGTTATTTCATTCAAAAGCAGTAGTGTAACAAAACACCCAAAATTACTTTCTGCCTTGGTTGATATAAAAACTGCAGTGTCCATAAAACATTCAGCTCTTTCAAGTCTACCCATACCCCCCCATCTTATCCCAAAACACTTATCCAAAGGCAGAAAAGTAGATTTAAGTCCCCCCACCAGATTACACACAAAATAACATTCCTTTCTATTACCCGCTTCTCAGAAGTACCAGAAATACACATTATTTTTGATACAAAAGTGTCTCGTTTTCAGAATAAACACATGAGACACAAATCATTCTATCTAAGTGAGATAATGCTACCCAAGACAGGAGCGTTTCTCCCAAATGATGGTTTTCGCCAATGTGAAAAGTGAAAGCGGCGGACTCACCTGCGAACGGGCTGTGTGAGTTTGCTGCGAGGCACTGGAATGCCCCCGGTGGAGGGGGCACTAGGTCTTGGCAAGCCACTCCTTAACCCTGTGGTTCCTGCAGGTCTGGTAAGCGTAGCACTGTTGATGCTGCTGGCTGGACTTGCCGAGGCAGAACCGGGAGCCGCTAAAGGCAGCTGCGTGGCTTCGGGAACGGAATTAGGTCCATGGGTATTAAATGCTTTTACTGGCTGTCTCAGAGCCAGAGGTGAGGGCGCTGCTGGAGACCGGAACTTACTGGGAGACGGAACTGGAATAGCACCAAAAGAAAGACAGTCACGTTCAGAGCAGTAAAATGGCCGCCGCTTAAAATCAGGCAGAACCTAAAACGCCTCAGCGATGTAGTAGAACAGCAGCCAATACGTATTATTTCACAATAGCCAATATTTCTGAATGTTTTTGAGAGAAGCAAATAGATCAAGTGTAAATGACAATTTACTTTCAATATTCTACCAGAAAAGTTGAGCAACTCAATGAGAAGCAGTTGAAATAAAAACAGCTGCAATGACATGTAACCGTGTAGATAATTCATTCTAACTGTTTCAGCAGCTAACTACTTTTCATGGATGACGTGCGTAAGTATGTCTAAGTTTCGGCAATTCCTTACTGAAAAAGGAAGTTTAGGAGTCCTCAAGTTTAAATTTATTTTAATTATTACCTTTCTATGACAGCAGAAAATGAAGGTAATATATTCGGCAAACTAAGAATGTGGTTCTTCCAGTCAGGTGTACAATATACAGCAGAAACAACATTAATTAATATGTTATAATACTTTAAATTGTGTATGCATGCACCAGATTGAAATTTAACAAGTATTAACTTCAATTAAATGAGGCTTGTATTCAAACTATGAATTTGCAAGGTATAGTACATTCAAAGAGTAATTATGGGCCTGCCTCATGTATAGCGCAAAGTATGAACATAGTTGATGATAAACCACCCCAATAGGAATGTTATGTCTGTATTCATGCAAACCAGTGGTGGGTTGCTCCCGGTTCAGACTGGTTTTTAGAACCGGTAGCGCCGGCTGCAGGAGGCTCCGCCCACCCACCTGGGACGCTTCTGCGCATGCGCAGAAGCGTCGCGCACACGCGCAAATCGGTGGCAAAATTATTTAGAACCCACCACTGATGCAAACAATGTAGGCCTGTTGAGTTTAAGAGATTCAGGAAGAATTACATTTCAAGGAAATGGCTAGATTTGATACTTAACAGTTGAATTACATGTTACAGATTGTTGTAATCTCTTTCTTCTGATGCTTCATACATTTATGTTGTGCAATGATTCTATTAAAATGCAAAAGGATCTTTCTGTCAAGGATATTTCTAGGGGAATTACCAAGGTGGCATCGTGAAGACATTTTCCGGAGCAGACAATGGGTACAGTGGGGGATGGGGGGGGACACAGAGACTCGGTTTGAAAAAGATCAACATAATGAATTACAAAAACTGCTAAAGATAGAGGGATTATTTGAGAAGCATTAAATATAACTACAGATCCTGAAAGCTCATAAATAAATAAACGCAATTCCAGCTTAGTGTAGGGAAATCTTCCTGAAAAACACAAAAGTGAATTCAAGGATAAAAGAGAAACTAATATGTTTTCTTAATTTAATGGCTCTTGGAATGTGTGTGTATATATATATATATATATATATATATATATATATATATATATATATATATATATATATATATATATATATATATATATATATATATATATATATATATATATATATATATCATATATATATATATATATCATATATATGATATGCATATATACATATATACATTCCAAGAGCCATTAAATTAAGAAAACATATTAGTTTCTCTTTAAATGCTCTAAGACAGGGGTGTTAAACTCACAGCGTCACAAGTCATCACGTGACGTATCGAGACGTTTCCTCCCTTCGCTAAACCAGGTATGGGCGTGGCCAGCACATGACGCATCCGGCCCACAGGCCGGGAGTTTGACACCCCTGCTCTAAGACATCCTATGAACAAGGCATACCAAGCTGACTTTATAAAAAAATTTCATTTGCCTGCAAAACACACTGCCCACAGATGGTAATTTTGCAGTAACAAGAAAAAGGCCTTTACAAGAGAAAGCACATGGCTCAGAAAAGGGTTTCTTTGTCTGAGGTCTAGATCATTTGCAGTCTGATGTAAGTATTAATGGACTGTCGCCTTTGTTCCATTCTCATATAAGTCTTTATTTCAGAGATGTTTATTTGTAACAACACTTCTATAGTACCCACTTTCAACACCAATAGCAATAATTGAGCACACAAATTAGATGTTATCCCTTAATGGTGCCACATTAATTAGAATGCTCTCAAGGCAGACAGTGGCTCAGAAATGAATCCCTCTAGTAAAGAAATAACAAACGTACAAATCTTGAGAGCGACACTAACCCAATAGGCAAAAATGTTGTATATATATGTAAATATGGGCATGCAACACATATCCAGGCAGGCAATAGGCTAATTTTATGAATGCAAAATTGTAACTTCTTGCATGAAAATACAGATGGAACAAATACAGTATACCGAGAAAATGAAACTGGTCTTCTACTATCAAAGATATTATGAAATACTGTAAATTCTTGATCTGTGTAATAGATTACTAGATGTATGCCTACAAAAGCAGAGATATGTAGTTTACCTAGGCGTGCATGGCAGAAGATCCTTAAAGCCTAAAGATTAATGATGTTTATTTTTTTTCCCCAATCAAAACCCTAGATAACTGTTTACATTTTAAATTTGACGCCTGAAGTCATTTATAAACTACAGAAAGAAACTGAAGCTCAATCTAAGCAAGACTTCTAAAATAACTACATTTGATGTGATATGGTTTTGAGGTTTTAGGTAGCTGGGATTGTTGCAATAATCTTGACACTGGTTTTGTATGTGTGAAGCAGAAGTCCACAATAAAGTTATCCAATATAGATGATTGGTATACTGCGTGATTTCTGCTGCTCACCCAAAGCTATCCACCAGTTTTCTATTTATTTATTTTATTTATTTATTTATTTTGTGAGATTTATATACCGCCTCACAGTGCAAGCACCCTCTAAGCGGTTTACACCAGTAAGCAATGTATATTTATATTGCCCCCAACAATCTGGGTCCTCATTTTACCTACCTCGGAAGGATGGAAGGCTGAGTCAACCTTGAGCCGGTGAGATTTGAACCGCTGACCTGCGGATCAGTGTCAGCTAAAGTGGCCTGCAGTACCTGCCTCTAACTTTTAGTGAACATTATTTGGGTGTCTTTTGTATTGTGAGATTGGCATAAACACTGGAACAATCTTCACTACTTAAAATTTCTGAAGTCAGTCAATGTTTGGTATCCTGAGCTTTCCAATAATGTGGACAAGCTTTTTTTTTAAATGCCAGGGCTTTTTCTAAAATACTGTGATTAAGTTTAGCTTTCTCAAAGACTCCATACATTATCCTGATAATACTAAGTTCCATAGCTGTTCTTTTTTTTTTTAGCAGAAAAATACAAAACTACTTTAGTTGTCCCATGACTTTTTTAAAAGCACAACGTAAGAAAACCAAAAGTAATTACCGTATTTTTCGGAGTATAAGATGCACCTTTTTACCCCCCAAAATAGGGTGAAAACGTGGGTGCGTCTTATACTCCGAATGCAGCCTCACCCACCCAGCCACCCCCACCCTTTGGCCTCTGTCTTCCAGCAATTTACCTGCTTGCAGGAAAGAGGGAAGAGCCTGTAAAGCCAAGCAAGTCAGTAGCAGCTTCCCGACCTACAGCTGATTAGGTTTGCCACTGGGAAAATGAAAGTGAAACTAGCTGCAAAGAGGCAAACAGCTGGGAGAGACATGCAGCTGCTACATGCAGTAGCAGCTTCCCGACATGTAGGTCGGGAAGCTGCTACTGACTTGCTTGGCTTTACAGGCTCTTCCCTCTGCTGGATGCAAGGGGGTAAGTGAATAACTATAAATGTCTGTAGAATATTCAAATTATTAGACTGATTTTTTTAAAGACTGCTTTATTATTGTTCTAGCCAGCTTTGTTGGCTGTGGAATTCTGGGAGTTGAAGTCCACAAGTCTTAAAAGTTGCCAAAGTTGGAGACCTCTAAACAACTTAACAAAATAAAGAAGCTTTTTAAAATAAATGCTTGCTCTGAAGAGGTCCAGTGCTATTGTATCTTCTTTTAAATAATAGAGAATAATGTATACTTCCAGAAATTTTAATTAATTTTAACAGCTCTGTACAAGTATAGTATGAAATGTAACTGTGTCCTGTTTAGTATTAGAGTTAAATCCTGACTTACCTTGGAGTAGATCTATTTAAATAATTGGGAGGAGTTAGTGTGACTACATTTAAGAAAACTTTCTGGCATAATGTACATTTCTCCAATTCTTTGCTATTTCTATGGGTCAGGCACACATGCACAGAAATACACAGCAAACAGTGTATATCATCTGTGCTGTTTGCTGTTTGGCAAATTGCTTGGAGGAAGAGGCCTTTTTACCTTGTTTTCCTCCCCCAAAACTAAGGTGCGTCTTATACTCCGGTGCGTCTTATACCCCGAAAAATACGGTAGTCTTGTTGAAAATAGTGAGTTTTTAAAAGTATCTTTCCTTCACCAACCATGAATTTCAGAGATACCAAACTTGAATAATATGTAGGAGCCGAGGTGGCGCAGTGATTAAGAGTGCAGCACTGCAGGCTACTTCAGCTGACTGCTAGCTGCAGTTCAGCTGTTCAAATCTCACCAGGCTCAAGGTTGACTCAGCCTTCCATCCTTCCGAGGTGGGTAAAATGAGGACCCAGATTGTTGGGGGCAATATGCTGAACTCTGTAAACCGCTTAGAGAGGGCTGTAAAGCACTATGAAGCGGTATATAAAGTCTAAGTGCTATTGCTATTGCTATTAAATACAACAAAGTGAAGTTGTCTCAAACTTGAACAAAACAGAACAAAAACTCAAAAACAAAGAGCTGTTGATTTCCGAGAAGATACCCAGGCTATAAGAATTTTTATCCTGCTGTCTTAAAGCAGCCTACGAAGATTACCGAAGTGCCAACCAAAGAAGGAATGATAGATTCTGTCTAGAAAGCATGACAATCAAACAGCTTCAGAACTCCACCCAAGGATGCCGAGTTGACTTAAGGCAGAGACAACCGAATTCAATTAGTATAACTAATGGGAGTTTCTTCTTAGGAAGCAAGAAGGAAGTTCATTTGTACAATCTCCTCAACAAGAGTTAATCCTTTTCTGACAGCTCTGGCTGGGCTGAGTCTTGTACCAAGCTTCAAATATTCACCATCTGCTGACAAGCGTGTGCCCCAAATGTACATGTAAGGATTGCCTCCCCACCCACCTACAAAGTACGAACTTCTGAGCCAGGTAGTTCAAAAGGATTCCTTTAGTGGCAGCTGTGATAACAACCCATTCATTCAAAGCAAGATCTAAATGCCCCTAGGCCAGTGTTTCTCAACCTTGGCAGTTTGAAGATGTGTGGACTTCAACTCCGCTGGCTGGGGAATTCTGGGAGTTGAAGTCCACACATCTTCAAGCTGCCAAGGTTGAGAAACACTGCCCTAGGCAAAGCAAGTACATTTAAACCTTAGCGCCCCTCCCCATTAGGCAGAATGCAAATCCAGACCAATCCACAAGGTGTGAAAGTCCTCTATTCTGGGAATCCGGATGAGTGTACGTTTCCCCAGAGCCCTTTCCGTTCAAACTAACTTACATTGCCCCTCATAAATCCTATCCTAAGATAAAGAGGTTCCCAGATGTCTGGCGCCCAGATATATATGTTGTAAACATCAGTTGATCCAATCAATGCTGATCAATCAAACCCAAGACCCCCCTTCTCCTTAACACTGAAGATTAATATCTCCTGGTGAATACGTCAACTGCACAGTTGAACACAAAAAGAGACAACTTTCTGACTTTAGCTGGAGCGCAGTAATAGCCCGTAAGCTAATTACCTCCTTTGGCAGCTGGAGTAGGAAGTAGTTGTTTGGTTTTGAAGGCAACACGGTGCAAAATTTTCTGCTTTTGCAGAGCTGTTGAAACAAAGATGTGTTATCTCTGTCTAAACAAAGGCGATAAGAACTTTGAACTACATTCAAAAGTTTCACTTAAGATTCTAAGATTGCAATTTTCATCTAAAACGTTAGAAAACAAATGAACCAAAAAAAAAAAAAAAAAAAAAGGCAAAATAGCTTTCAAAAGCTGTTATGGCTCCAGTAATAGCAGCAGCAGTAGCAACGAAGTGTTTCATTTTAAAGAAGTGATGCTCACCGCAGTAAGAACTGTCAGAAAAATTTGTAGAATAAAATGCATTTTGTGTTTTAGCAGGCGAAGAATTTTTTGCAGGCCAAAATAATATTAATAATAAATATCTGCACACCTAGAAGTGAACACAAACCACCAGCCAATCATGCAAAGCCATATCAGTGCAAGGTTAAACTTAAAGGAGGCAACTGTCTCATTTAACTCCAAAGGTTTATAAAGTTTCACATCAGTCAACTCTTAAGAGCAGCTTCTTTTTCCCAAAGGTGTTTTTCAGGAGGCAACTGGACTCTCTGTTTTGTTTTTTTTGAAGACGTTTCGCTTCTCATCCAAGAAGCTTCTTCAGCTCTGACTGGATGGTGGGGAATGGAATTCCTTGCAGAATCCTTCCACTCCCCACCATCCAGTCAGAGCTGAAGAAGCTTCTTGGATGAGAAGCGAAACGTCTTCGAAAGAAAAAAACCAGAAAGTCCAGTTGCCTCCTGCAAAAGCACCTTTGGGACAACCGTGTCCTAGACCAGAGGTTTCCAACCTTGGCAACTTTATGAGGCGTGGACTTCAATTCCCAGAATTCCTCAGCCAGCATGGCTGGCTGAGGAATTCTGAGATTTGAAGTCCACACCTCATAAAGTTGCCAAGGTTGGAGACCTCTGTCCTAGACGACTAAGAATCTCCATAGACTTTTTGGTACGTGCATTTTAAAGAATATTTATTTCTGAAACAAAATTGCTACCCTGTTTCCCCCAAAATAAGACATCCCCTGAAAATAAGCCCAATCGGGCTTTTGAGTGCATGGCAATAAGGCCAAGCGCTTATTTCAGGGTTCAAAAAAATATAAGACAGGGTCTTATTTTCGGGGAAACACAGGTAACTATTCTCTTTCCTATTTCAAACTGGCATTTCTTCATTCCAAATCAGGCTACTCAACTATTACACAGATAGTTATTTAATAACAGATAGTTATTTAAAGGCCTGGGGATAGTGACCTTATGAAATGAATTAAAGAGGCCGCCCCTTGAATGTTATGAATGGTTGAAATGTTTTTAAATTTTAAATGTATTTTTTAAAAAACGTGCGCTTCTGATATTTTTATACTGATTTGTTTATGTCTGCCGTAAGCCGCCCAGAGTCCTTCGGGAGTTGGGCGGCATAGAAATATAAACAAATAAATAAACAATCCATGCCTATTATACAGAAAAGGCAAACACCAACAGTAATCTCTGTGCTAAAGAAGCTCTGCGATCATTATGAACGAGAGGGAAAGAAAATATAGGATGCCACATTTTAAAGCTGATATATGAGGATCAATATAAACCACTACAGTCGGTCCAGTACAGAGGTGGTCAAACTCGATTTCACTCGGCCACGAGGGTTGTTTGACCTCGGGGGGCGGGGTGGCCGTGGCCAGGGTGGGCGTGGCCAGCTTGATGTCACTCGTGTCGGGGGCGTCTGTGGTGGCCCAAGCGCTCTGCCAGCGAAAATGGGCTCCAGAGCTCCATTTTCAGCTGTGATGGCCTCCTTCCGCCCTCTGCCAGTGGAAATGGCGCTCAGGGGGGGGGCACGCGCCTCCCCCCAATTCCATTTTCACTGGCAGAGGGCGGCAGGTGGCCGTCGCAGCTGAAAATGGAGCCTGGGAGGACCGCACGTGGCCCTCCTGAGCTCTGTTTTCGCTGGCAGAGGCACCATGGGCCAGTCCTTTGCTGTTTCTAGGGCGGCCGCGTGGGCCACATCTAAGCACCTTGCGGGCCGGATCCAGCCCCCGGGCCTTGAGTTTCAAACCCCTGGTCCAGTACAACAGTCATCCCCAGAAACAGAATTCTGCATCGTAACATGGAATACTCTTTAGAATCTTCTGCCTTACTTCAGTGTGCAAAAGCCCTTGCTGTTTTCTAAACAGATGACCGCTCTTAACACGCTTTAGATCAGACGGACATAATGAAACTCATTTTGAGAATAATTTTAAAAGTCAACTGCTTGACAAGCGTTTAGGAGAATAGAGAAGATTATTTATTATTTATTCATCTGTGCTTCATGTGTGTGCAGCCATTAAGAAGACACTTTCTCCCAAAGGCCAAGGGAACCGGAAACTGATCCTATTTGAATTTATGGATCGCTCTTTTTCAGAGACAGAGCCAATCACACATATAGCAGATCAACCCTCATCTGAATTATTTTTTAAAAAAATCCTAGTTTGCGTTAATTTTGAAATATCATTATATTTAAACCCATAATACTCTCTTAACGCTGATAATTTTGTTTTTTGTTTGCTTTTCCAGATTCACATTCTTTTGGTGGCCGCATGATTCTTTGTCTGCATTTTCTCAAATAATTCACCTCTGCTGCCAAATCTAGCAGTCTAGTGTAACAGCAACTCTGGGAAGAAAGCTTAATAATAATAATAATAATAATAATAATAATAATAATAATAATAATAATAATAATAATAATAATAATAATAATAATAATAATAATAATAATAATAATAATAATAATAAAGTATATTTAGGTGGTTAAAAATTGAGACTGAAGTTCTTTCTTGTGCCACTTGAAGATGAAGATCTTACTTATTCATTTTTTTTCTTTTAACAACTCTGCAATCCCTTGTATCTGGGTGGAGTCAGAGCAACTGATTGGAGCTGAGCGTTTACTGGCCGAATGCCCTTCCTGACACCTATGCCGAGCTCACAGCAGATATTTTCTCTTTGCGCACACTACCTAGGATCGAACTCAGTCTCCTCACTGTGAGGCAAGAACTCCACCTCTAGGCCACCACGCCACTCTCTTACTCACATATTCAAATATATAGCCTGAAAATGTCAGCTGATATCAAATAAATTATACTAAAAATGTGGGAAGAAAGTCCACTTTGAATCATTTCTCCCAATTATCTGTATCTCCAAAAACATATTCCCAAGAGATCTCTCATTATGCACAACTTCTTTCCTCCACCATTTCTTTTCTGCTGTAACAAAATACTGCTTTTGTTTGCTAACGATCAAAGTTTCTCATGAACCAAAAATATATATATTTATTGATGAATGCTTTGCTTTTGATTACGCAAATAAATTCATGGCAGTCCACTGAGGGAAGAGTTTGAATTATGTTCCTATCAGGAAAGGACTAGGTCAGGACAATCCTGTTCATGTTTAGGAAAAGAAGGTGTCTGTTTTACTGTGTACCCCTAAATGGCCAAAAATAATTAGAGTCCCCTGTCACATTCTGCAACTGGATAATGTTAAGCACAATGATACTGTAGTACTCATTGTTAACTGGTTCCGGAAGGCATGATGAGTATCAAAAATGATGAGTACCAAATAAAATTTCCCCATAAAGGAATAATAAAATGAGCCACAAGGCAGCCAACAATGATAAGTTCAACTTATGCATTGAGTACCAAACAAACAATGAGTACCGTGACAAAAATGTTCACATCAAAATGCACTGAGTACTACATTTGATGAGTTTCAAAGCAGTCGAGTACCAAAGCAGTTGAGTACCAAGGTTGTAATTAGTATTGGGTCTATGCTAATTCAGGAACGTCAGCAAAATTTTCAGGATATATTTTGCAGAAAAGTGAGGGCAGGATTAAGCCAATATTGAGCAAAGAAGCAACTATAGGATGTGAAAACTAACCTGATTGCTTGACAAACCATGACCGAAATAAACTACAGCTTATTGTTACCCACTAACAGAGCTGTCAGCTCTGAACTTGGCATAAAAATAACACATTTTTTCAATATAGGTATCACAATCTGTCAATGCTCTGACATTGATGTATATGTATACTAATGATATATACTGATATTTATACCAGTTTGGATACAATGTTTATATTTCCAATGTGTTTTTCAATACTAATATAGTAGGCATGCAGTTCTGAAAGCTTACTTGTGGAATGAAAAAGGTAATAGTTTTAAACCAAAGTAACCTTGTCAAGTTAAGCCCATGCAGAACAACAGTTTGAAGTGGAAAGGCCATTATAATGTGACAGTGCTTTGTAAAAGAAAATCCAAGGAAAACACGGAAAGGTAAATCACAAACACCGAAAAGTATATAATAGCAAGATTTCTACATATCAAACTTAAGAATACAGTAGGGGCAAACAGCATAAAACGTTAAGCACACGCTGTACAATATCATTAAATGCATCTTCGTTTAGTTGCAAATTGCTTTGGCAATTGGGATGACGGATGGAAATGTGTTCTTCCAAATTAAAGATCCCAGGTCATATGAACCTCAAGAAAACATGTTAGCAGTGACTAGGCAAGATATTAATATCCTTTCTCTCCACAAGTGCTATGGACTTGATTCTGAATGAACAGCTATTACTTAACAGTTACCATAAGTAACAATATATGCTATGTTAAATTTCAATGTTTTCTATGAAGTATAATTTAACCCTTAGCTTCCAAAGGTCATGCCGGATAAGTTTCCATCTTCCTTCCAAATTAGAAAACCACGGTTCTACAATAATGTATTTTATATCCATATATTAGAGCTGTGTTTGTATTCACCTGCCCAGGGGTGACATTCCAATTTTTCTCCCACCGGTTCTGTGGGCGTGGCCAAGTCGCGCCCACCCAGCCACGCCCACAGAACAGACAGAAAAGTTCGGCCAAGTCTTCTAGTGTTCAACCTGGCTGCTTCTCGCCTCCTTCTCATGTTTGCTCTGTGTGTATGAGCCCGAGAAGGAGGAGAGAAGGAGTGAGTGGGAGGGGAGGGGCAGGGCGCACCAGTCAGTGGTGCGATTTACCGGTTCTCCGAATTGCGCATAATCACCGCCACCGGTTCTATAGAACCTGTCCGAACCTGCTGAATTTCACCCCTGCACCTGCCCCTTCTAGACATACAGTATATCCTAACATACAAGGCAATTAATAATATTCTCTTATTTTTATAATACATCCTCCCATTGGCCCTAGGGCGACTCCATAGCAAAATGGATGCAAAGCAAATCAGCATGCTCAAAACGATGGCTACGTAATTAATCACATTATCGTGTTCAGCATCTTGTGCTACTTTTAAGCTCTTTGCAAGCATGTAGGTGGTAGATGTCAGCATAAAAGCAGTGAAGGTAAGAAAAAGCGAGTAAGCCTGCTCCAAACACCTGCACACCTCTGCAGACATCTATGCACTGAGCATGGAAATCATGAATCTGTTCAGTTTGAGTTTGCTGATCAGGCACAGCGGTAAGACAGTTCTAATGCATTTGGACAAACAAATGTGCAGATCTTACAGCTCAGTGCATAAAGATCTGCAGAGATCAGAGGCATGTTTGCGAACTCAGCAACATTAAACTTTGCCTTTATTCGGGTAAGCATTTTAGGAACCCAGTCTAAAGTATGAACTGAGAATGACTGTACTTTTAATCTGTTTCGGAGAATCCACACAGAGAACAATGCACTGTCTTTATCTTATTGTTCCCCAAAAAACAGTATTGAGGCATAACTGCAAAAGGAAAATTGCTTTTCAATACGTTTGGTATTATATTGAAGATATCACCGCTGCAAATTGCAAGAAAATTTGTAGCACACTTTAAATCCTAGGTAGGATGCACGTGTGATAATAAATTAAATATGGACATTATATTTGCTGAGGATATTGAATGCTTAAAGAATCACTAAAGTTCTCTGCGTAAACCTAGAAAGAAAGGAATACATATCAATATTTTAAAAAAAGCAACTTGGGACAAAAAAAATGTGTTTTCAATGGTGGGATAGAAAAATAATTTCATTCATTCAACATACATTAGATCTGGCTCGGTTAGCGTTAGTCACATGAAACATCTAATCCCTTTACCATGAAACTGTAAACATGCAGCTACAATGTTCGGTCTTCTTTCAGAAGCTGCGTTTACAGCATCACTGTAAAGATACTTACTGGCTGAGGACTGAGGTTGAATACGAGGTATTCCTCCGTTTGGCACTTGAAAATTTGAGTCACTTCTACTGTTTTTCACAGACTCAACATGGATGTTAGATGTCCTGGACAGGTTTGGAAGACTACGCCTTAGTTTTTCTGTATTAAAGAAAGATAACAACATACCATCTAATGCAGGAGACTGCACTCTTCTACCACCCAGAGCAACCCTGGAGTACAGTGGCCCTGAGGCAGGGGGAAAGACTGAGTACAGATCTTCAGAGCACATATTTTAGCTGTCAAGCAATACATTATCAATTAAAACATTTAATTTTCTCTAAAATACTACATTTTAGAAAAGTCTGAGCCCTCACATAGAGCCAAAATTAATTGATATTCGTTACTTTAGGAGAAAGAGTCTAGTGTATTGATCCATTCTCTCAAAATGGTGAATGCATATCCAAGAGAGGGCTACCTATTTATCAATTTAAATCCCAGTGTCTGCATAAAGTTACGTAGAACTAGTTCTGAGTCAGAGCTGTGATACTAAAATAAATAAGAAACAAACCAGCAATATACAACTGGACCAAAAAAAAAAAGGTTTAGTGATTTGGGGCTTTACAATAATTTCCTCACAGTCCCATAATTGCTCCAAATCTGTTTTGGATGATCAGATTTGATTTGATTTAATACTGTATTTACAGAATACAGAGAAGGATTCAGAAATTCACTATGTGTTTTCTGGTGGAACAGCTTTTACCAGCTGATACCATTGTACAAACCCTATTTATTTCAAAAACCAATGCTATAATTTTAAGAAGAAACAATGGGAAACAATTTAGACTAGCATTTTTCAGAAACCATACAGTGATGGAGATTAACAGATTCAATAGCTTTGAACAAATATGGGCTTGTAGTCAAAATTTCATCTCCCATAATCCTAGCAGTATTTGCTTACCTATAGAATGATCATTACTACAGATTTGGAGAAAAATCAGCTTTATTAACTAAAAGATATGCTTGCTAGGCAATATTGAGCCTTAATAAGAAAAAAATTAACACTGATATCCATCATAACTGTATAATAGTCCAATAGATTAAATATGAATTTAATTTTTTTTTAAAAAATGGAATGCATTGTGTTGTGGATTTTGTTTATTCTGCTATGGTATAATACAGGGGCGTCCCCAACCTCGGCCGTGGCCTATTTGCCAACCGGGCCACGTGAGCGGCGGGCCAGTGCGCATGCAGTTTGACTTGTGCAAGTGGCAGGTCCGTGTGCATGCACACAGCTCAACTTGTGCAAGCTCTGCGCGCTGGCCCACTACTCGCACATTGAGCTGCGCACAAGCGTGCCGGCCCACTACTCGCACGGCCCAGTTTCCCTTCCCTCCCCCCAGCCAGGCTGCCAAGCCGCAAAGGTTGGGGACTGCTGATGTAATATATAACCAACAAATCTGTATCATTTTAATTTTTCACTCTTTAGTGATAGGAATCAAATGGTGTTCTCTGTATATTATTTTTGCCTGTTATTTCTTTAAAAAGGAAACATTCTCAAGTGCAATAATTGTAAGACATCGTGATTTAAAGCAGATTTGGGAATTTCTAAAAAGATTTATGGGCCAGTTACCTGCATGAAATGACAATTGGCATTTTCTCTGAAAAACTGTTGGAAACTAGATTGAATTGTAAACTGAGATATATAACAATGTGGACATGCACTGAAAGTAGTGCGCAACTCGAAGTAGTAGACCAATGCAAAAAAGAATCCTAACTTTATTTGTAGAATATAGAAACCTGAGCTCTTGGGTTTAGTAATACTACAAATCATGTGAACTTAACTTTCTCGGCTGTCACCAAATCAGCATCCAAGAAACAATGCAAATAATTTCTTAAATGTAATGGAATTAACTATGCTGAGTTTCCTTGACTGCTTTTGCTATACACACAGAATGCATAATTTTAAGTAAAAATAGGCCTCAAATATATTTCACTGATCACAACATATAATCTACTTTTATTATTATTTTTTGAGTTGGAGAATATTTCTTGTTGTTTGTTGGTGTATCCCTTTTTAAGACCAATGCAAGAGAAGCAAAAGCAAAAGCTCAAAGGATGAAAAATAATGCAAACAGGGATAAAGATGAACAGAACTATTCAAATTAAGTTTAGCGCCGCCTGCTCATGAACTACGCCGAGGATCATTATTTTAGTCCGATATACAAATACTGTACATACTTTCATACTGCTGTGTATCTATCCCTCAATCCCATCCAGTAGTAATTATTATAGGGAATAATGGGATTACTCCCCCTTCCCCCCGCTCCCCCAATTATGGCTTGTCTGAGATTAGCAGTCTGAGATTATATAGAGATTGGAACTTAATTATAGAAATATAGAATCACTATGAGCAGCTATAACTTATTGCTATTTTGACTTTGTATATTGTGCAAATCAATCTAATAGCAGCTCCCAAATCGGTACAGAGGAAAATAAATGGGGCCACTCTTACAAATAAAGACAACCCCCCCAATCTATTACTGAGCATATTAGATAATTCCTCACTCTAGCTAAGAGATGCAGTAACAATGTAGATTTTTAATTCGTTAATAGGCAAGTTACTCAGACTAATTTTCCTGATCCCTTTAGGAATTTTCCAACCTACTTCTAATAGGAAGTCTTTCCTTTCCTTTCAACCGGCTGCTCATTCGTGGCGCAAGGGTGTGCATGCATGCAGGGAAACATAAGGTACGCCAACATAATTTAAAAGGAAGGACAGTTTAGGTTTCCAGCCACAGCGTTACTTTTGCCACAGCAAGATTATCAAGAACCAATAAAATACTGCATACAAAAGTGGTCCTGATCGCATGCTTTGTGGAACAGGTGTGCTGTCACTTGCCATTCCAGCCGAGTGCCATCATTGCTGTTACTCACCTTTCCAAGGGCCTATCTAGCTTATGGCTCCCGTTTCCACCCACCCGTATAGTTTTTCCATTGAGATTAAATCCTATTTAAGAGTTAGTGGCAGACAGCCACAGGTGAGGAGAACAGCAGAGTTCAGCACCAGGTGATGAACAACCTTGTCAATACAAAACACAGAATAGACGCAGGGGTCTCCAACCTTGGCAACTTTAAGCCTGGTGGATTTCAACTCTCAGAATTCTGGGAGTTGAAGTCCTCCAGGCTTAAAGCTGCCAAGGTTGGAGACCCCTGGAATAGAGTATTTTCCAGTATGGCATTTTCCACACCACTTGTAGGTATGTGAAAAGGGGAGGTGCAAGTCACAAAGGAGTAAATTGACAAGATGTCACCCTCAATATTTCAGACAAACAGGCATATCCACTTCCTCTGGGAACTATAAATTATTTTCTGTTGGGACTTTAGGAGACATTTCCGCTACATTTTTTGAAATTGTCCCATTGAAGGTACAAGCCCTGCATTGTTTCACTTGATTTATATTTATCGTCTATTCAAACCTTTGAAACACTAAGATCTGCTTAGGAAAATATATGCTCCAGACATTCTGTATTGCTATTTTTGATCAGTCTCCTGTTAATTGAGGTAACAGGAATTATAGTGCTAGAATGACTGAGTTCAAATTGCTCACAGAGCTCAAGTTTCCAAGTCAAAAGAATTACATTTTCAAAATGCTAATAACTGGTTGATAAGAATGATAGAATTCTTTCATTCAACTTTCTCAGATCTTAAGTCTACCTGGTAACTAACATTCAGCTCGCCAACAAAAGAGTTAGCTGGAATTTCACTTGCTGCAGAGGATATACAGAACTGAAAGAAAGCTTTAAAGCAAGCAATGAAAGGGAGCAAACAGGAAGATGAGATTTTTTTAAATGCAATAGTTTTTAAACGGTGCTATACGATGTGCAGTCTGATAGTTCGCCTTTCACAAAGTAGAATTAGCAATGCAACATGCCTTAAGAGATCTAAGAAGAACTGGGAAGCAGCAGGAACATCCAACAACAACAACAAAATAACCTTGTTGAGTCTGTTTGTGGTCTCTTAGCAACAGTTTAGTTTACATATCTCATTGGATTCCGTTAAAAAAAGAGAGACTAACTTTTAAAGTAAAATGTTAACAGAAGAAACATCCTAGTTATTTTTCTTCTGTACTGTAATGAGATTATTAGGAAATATATATAGCTCACCCTCTAACAGTATCTTTCTACTTTGAACTTTGAAAAAAAAAACTATTTAGTTTCTGGATTCAGTGTTTTTCCTTCACTATAACAAATATATGACTAGATCTTAGAAACAGATACAAGAATAAAAAGAACTAAATCCCAATATAATAAAATCTTCAGTCGTTCTTTTAAAATGTATACTTTCTTCCCCCTTCAATATATTCCATTTTTTAGTCCAGTGGCTTTGTTCCGTTTATTTCAAACTAATTTTGACTGATTTGATTCAAAGGGCAAACCATTTTACTTTGTGGCATGTGATATTTAGATTTTTTTCCCCTCAAGTAAACAGTTCTGGCTTCATCCATCAAGCAAGTTAAGTTTGAAGTTAAGAATGAGCACTTAATTTTCTTTAAATAATGGCAGATAACCTACCATGCAAGCAATAATTGAAAACTGAAAACTGAATACATGCATACTTACCAAAAAGGAAATTTACTTTTCCTTTCTCATATATATTTGCTAAGAATAATTAATCCTATTTGCAATAGCTCAGCATCTCAAGAGGTTTTTTTAATATGACATATCTTTAAAGCTACCACCTCTTTGAAGCAACAATTTTCATTTTACTATTAATTCTATTTCCTTTAGGGGAAAAAAAAATCACAATAGTGGTTTGTCACTATTTTGGCCTGGTTAACCTTATTTTTTTCCTAATGGACATTCTTCTTGATGGAGTTCTCAATGTGAGAATTTGAAAAATTACATGGCCACAAAACAAAATTATTTTCAGAGCTTATGGATTTCTAATCATCCTAATGAAAAAAAAAACCCATCACAAAACTTATTCTACCTTTACTTGTATCTTTGGCTGTAAGCACTGTTCCCTCTAAGGTGTGCGGCTGCGCGGCTGCGCACGTGATGAGAGAACGCCACGCGGAAGTTTCTAACTTCTGCCCGGCATTTTCTAATGGGAGAGGCTGCGCGCCTGCGCGGCCGCGCAGATGAAAAGAGAACGCCGCGCGCCGTTTTCTGCTATTACAGGGAACATTGGCTATAAGGCCAAATACATAGCACATTTTTAAAATTTTATTATATTTGAATAATTTACAGGGCTGCTGATTCCACCAGGGGCAGTTCCACGGCCACTAGTTGAATGTTTCGTACGTAAAACTGAAGACAAAGTCTTTTACCTTCATTTTTGACGGTGGTGGTTTGTAAATCAGGGGGATGTCCTTGAAGTGAAAGGCGGGGTTGCTGCAGGCGGCTAAGCATGGGCTGAGGCGACACTCTGCTGTACTCTATTCCTCTGGCAGGGGATCGAGACCTGGGAGAATTCCTCGGGGACTGTTTTGGTGACGGTCGGGGTGAATTGCGGGGTGATGGAGAGAACCTATTCATAGCTGGGTGCACTGCATGGTGGCAGCTGTCCTCTTCGTCTTCTAAGCTCTGAGCATCAAGTTCCTGGTCGCTAAACGTTCCACGCCGCATAGAACTACATGAGGAACCAGAGCTACGCCGGGAAGTGGTTGCTGCATATTCTTGCCGAAGACCTAATGACAGAAAGTACAATCCCCTTTTTGATTAGTACAGACAAGGAACATGTCATAAAACAATTCCCCTGCTTGATGCTACACAATTCGACAAGGGCTGTTTTCAAGGCAGAAACGTCGCTGAAAGTATCTCAACTTTTCCAGTAAAGGCAGTACATTATTAGCTGTCATTGCTGAAGGCATTGAAGAATTTGGTAAAGGAAATAAGTCTGAAGCAGGGGCGTCAAACTCGATCACATCACATGACATATCTAAGTATCGTGGCATTTTTTGCCTTTGTGGATGGAGCCAGGGTGGGCATGATGCATCCGGCCCGCGGGCTGCCAGTTTGACACCCCTGGTCTGAAGCAATGGCCCAATGGAGCATGGGTTATCTAGAATTAACCAAATTTTAGGTTACACACCAGCTATTCTAGATCTAGACCAGGGGTCAGCAACCTTAAACACTCAAAGAGCCACAAAGGTCCTAACGGAAGCCCCCCATTCAATTCTGGAGCCAACCAGAAGTCCGGTTCCCCCACCATAGAGTCTCCTCCTAGCGCGGCTCCTTTTTCCTCTATCTGTCCTAACCGAAAGCCCTATCAATTGTGGAGCTGACTGGCAAACCCGCCCCTTGCCATAGAGTCTCCTCCTGGTGCGCCCTGCTTCCCCCCACCCTAACCAGAAGCTCCTCTCAAAATTCTGGTGTCAACTGGCGACAGGGAGTCGCAGCAGAGGGATAAAAGAGCCACATGCGGCTCCAGAGCTGCAGGTTGCTGACCTCTGATCTAGACCTTAGCATCCAGGATTCAGTCAAGATTTGAAGCAAATGATAAGCATGGACTAGCAATGTGGATTTGACATCAGTTCCAAATTTATCATTTTAACCAATACTACGTTTTTCTTGTCACTATTCAACCGCACTTTATTAGGCCAGCTCTTAATAAACTCAGAAATCAAATATTTCACAGCTTCCACAGCAGCAGATGGAAAGACAAAGCTAGGCATTATTCACATCTTAATGACACGCAACGCCAAATGGCTACAATATGCCTCCACGTTATCCAGCCATAAAACAACACACTAGTTTGATTGTTATGCCTACAGCATCTCAAACCAGAATCTGTTGGCAGTATTAACTGTATGCTACTATATACTGAGAGATTAATTGTGTGGAGAAATTGTATTATAGGACCTCTGAGCTAAACAGAAATGTAATAAATAGACACAAACAAAATCTGGATAATATCTACTGGCAAAATGTAAATAGAAGAGAATAGAATTCTTTATTGGCCAAGTGTGATCGGACACGCAAGGAATTTGTCTCTGGTGCATACGCTCACAGTGTACATATAAACATCAAGTAATCGGTCATAAGTCATAAATAGCAATAGCACTTAGACAAATCTACCGCTTCATAGTGCTTTTACAGCCCTCTCTAAGCAGTTGACAGAGTCAGCATATTGCCCCCAATAATGTGGGTCCTCATTTTACCCACCTCGGAAGGATGGAAGCAGTGGTAGGTTCCTACCAGTGCGGTCCACTCGATAGCACCGGTAGTGGCCCGGTGGTGACGTCACAGTACCGGTGCGGTCAGTTGCCGGTGCCTGGCCGCCCCATTAAAAAAATTTTTTTTAATTTTTTTATTTTTTTAAATTTCTTCTGTGCATGCCCAGAAGCCGAGTTTCCGGCACTGCTCATGCGCTGCCTTCCTACCCCACAGTGAGTCCAAGCAGGGGAGGATGGCTGAGGGAGCGTGTAAGACACTGAAAGTACGGGTGGCAGGAGCTATCTACATTCCCCTCCCTTCAGCAGTCCGAGAAGCCACGAACGCGCGATGATGATCCTAGGCATGTTTGCACGTTCGAGGCTTCTTGAGCTGCTGAGGGGAGGGGGAATGGGCAGCAGGACCTATCTCAGTTCCCCTCCCTTCAGCAGTCCGAGAAGCCACGCCCACCCAGTCACATGGCTGGAAAGCCACGCCCACAGAGTGGTAGTAAAAAAATTAGGAACCCGCCCCTGGATGGAAGGCTGAGTCAACCTTGAGCCGGTGAGATTTGAACTGCCGAACTGCAGCTAGCAGTCAGCTGAAGTAGCCTGCAGTACTGCACTCTAACCACTGTGCCACCTCGACTCATCATCATGATCATAATTATAATCATTCATCATGCGTTACAAACAACAATTGATAAATCATACGAAACCCAATAGGAGAAGATAGTAGGAAAGATGAGAAATGAGACAGTACTGAGGGAATTAAGTGTTCAGCAGAGTTGTGGCACAGGGGAAATTAGGTCTAGTTGTTTTGGCATACAATGCCCTATGGTGGCGTCCTGAGGGGAGGAGCTGAAATAGATTATGTCAGGATGTGAGGGGTCTGTAGATATTTTCTCAGCCCTCTTTCTGGCTCGTGCAGTATACAGATCCTAACTTTAACATGTCATATTTTACTTTCTTCTATGGTGGGGGGGAGGGGACAGGCATTTTTCTGACATCTTGCAGGAATTGTGTAATTCCTGTCCTTCTTCCCTTTGGCTTTAGATTAGGTTGGACCACACTATAATTACGCCGCCAAAGTAATTTATATTATAACTGATACATTTTTCTCAAACGAATATGCGGCTTTACATTTTATCCAGCAGACATAATGAAGACTTAGGTTTTCAGTGAAGTTCGCATTAAGAAGCAAATTTTAGTTGAAATATTCCCACAAGTCCCTTGTTTTATTCTGAGTTAAGCTACTAAATGCAACAAACACGAAGTCACAACCTTTTATAAAACTAGTTTCAGTTATGTGGCCTCGATGGCAATCACTGAAGGAAATTACCGAGCTGTGGTGGCGCAGCGGTTAGAGTGCAGTACTGCAGGCCACTTTAGCTGACTGTGATCCGCAGGTCAGCGGTTCAAATCTCACCGGCTCAAGGTTGACTCAGCCTTCCATCCTTCCGAGGTAGGTAAAATGAGGACCCAGATTGTTGGGGGCAATATAAATATACATTGCTTACTGGTGTAAACCGCTTATAGAGTGCTTGCACTGTGAGGCGGTATATAAATCTCACTAATAAATAAATAAATAAATAAATAAAATTGTTCTGTAAATCCGAATTGAACTCGTGCCTGGTAATGCTGTCCCCAATGCAGCTAAGAGGACTGTAACCAAGAAACATAAAGATTATAGTATTAACTCTGATTTAATTCCCAGTCTGTCACAGAAGGATAACAATGCAATGGTAGCTCATATATAGAGTTTTCCATCCTTCTTCGTAAATATACTGGGAGATGGAGGTGATGCTTTAAGAACTGTCTATTCAAATCCAGATCATGTCTTCAACTACAACCAGCATGTCATCTGAGTTCCCAACAATCTTTTGGGTGATTAGAAGCCAGGAAACCTGTCAAATTTCCAATATGTTCCCACTTCGCTATCGGTTTATAACCGCAACACTATAGCAATTATTTAAAATTACATCTAGAAAGAGATGTTATGTGGAAACATACCCGTATTTTTCGGAATATAAGACGCTCTGGACTATAAGACGCACCTACATTTTTTGGGGAGGAAAACAAGAAAAAAAATTCTGCCTCTGCCTCCCAGCAATTTGCCTCCTTGCAGCAAACAGCCCGTTTCAGCTTCAGCACAGCCTGATTAGCAGAAGCAGCAGTGGCGGGGATCGGAATGGGCGGAAAATGGGGCGCACGGGACATGCAGAGGCCGAAAATGGGGCGCGTGGAGGCAGCAATAGGTAATGGCAATCCCTGCAACCTGAAACAGCTGATGGTCGGGAGGCAATCCAACCGACAATCAGCTGCTTGTGTTAATCAGGCTGTGCTGAAGCTGAAATAGGCTATTTGCTGTTTGCTGCAAGGAGGCAAATTGCTGGGAGGCAGAGGCCAAAGGGTGGGGGCGGGCAGATGGGCGGGGCTACATTCAGTGCATAAGACGCACCCAAATTCTCACTTTCTTTTAGGGGGGGAAGTGCATCTTATACTCTGAAAAATACGGTAAATTGACACATTTCAGTGTTGAATATTTTCCTATTTTTTGTTCACCTCTTAAGTCTTTCTTATTATTTTCCACTTCTTTTGGCCAGTATATTTTTCAAAACTTTTTGTTTCATAACATGTTCATGTTGAATCCCTGAAGTTTACCAACAAAAGCGAAAATAGCAGTAAAAAACCCTCAGATTTTTACTTTTTATGATGTGAAAACTACTTACTCTCTTCTTGCATTCGGGCTAAAATTTGCACATCAGTTAAGTCGTTTAGCTTGTAATTAGATCCTATTGAGTCTTCGTCCATTTCTGAAGCACTTAATTCACTGTCTATAGAGGATTGTGGGCTGAGTGGAGGATTTCGATCAGAACTTTTGAAATGACCTATAAGAACAGAAAAACAAATTAATTCATAAGGACATCCCTGTCATCCCTATAAATCAGCATGATTTATAGAACACTGAAGGCAGAAAGAAAAAACTTCCAAGAACTCAAATACGTTGAGAAAATAAACTCATTTCTCTTCAAGTTAGGTACCGATCAATCTACAAGGTGCTGGACGTAAGTGAACCTCTAAATATTGAAACTTTGAAAGGAAAGTTGATATTTGAAATATTGAAAGGAAAGTTGAAACAAGTCTTCATTGTTTAGACTTCTGCAACTCTCCATCCACCACTTTCATAATAATTGTATCTTAATTTCAATTTGTTTGCTATTAAGGAAAAATAATTCTGGCACTCAAAATTGTACCTCCATTACAAAAGATGAATTTATAAATGCCAAATGGAGTAAGTGTAAAAATAACTTTAATGCGTTTGTAAGTATAGTAGCCTACCTTGTTAAGGTGAGAATAAATCTCATAGAGGCGATTTAGAATCTTTTCTTGGACTTCAGACAGTTAGAAATAAAGCCGAGATTAAAAGTCTAATAGAAAATATTTATTTCGGTACAAAAACAATAAATCCTGAATAATTACATTTTTGCTAAGAAAATGCGACCGTTCCGGTCAAGAGCCAAGTCAAAGAGAAATTAATGGTGGTTTAGGAATGCACACATGCGTACAACTCATATCACGTGTTCTGCTTGTATTGGAATGTACCATAATATTAGGATAGGGGTGCATCACCCTGCATAGACATACAACTGACAATATTCACTACATGACATACCTTGACCAGGATTTGGGCATAATGTAGTCTGTAGGAAGTTAACTACAGGAAGGAAGGAAGGAAGGAAGGAAGGAAGGAAGGAAGGAAGGAAGGAAGGAAGGAAGGAAGGAAGGAAGGAAGGAAGGAAGGAAGGAAGGAAGGAAGGAAGGAAGGAAATGTACAAAGCAATATAAGGATTATAGCTCAAAATTATTCAGACATCATTAAAAATTGCTAATATAGTGCTTTATTTGCATAAACTATATGAGCAGAAATAGATTCAAACATCTGAAATAAAAGAAAATATTAAGAGTGAATACGTTTTTCTTGGTGTCTATCATGTGCCACTTAGATCTGAGGCTCTTACCTGAGTTGTTAGGATATATGAGCTGTTTTGCTAAAGGAGCTTTCGCTGGTGTAGAGGAAGGAGAACTGAAGCTAGTGCTGTAGGGACTGCCAGCACTGTGGCTATAGGAGTTTGTGTAATTGACAGTGTTGAATGGATTACTATATAGGCTGTGTCTCTTGAGAGCTGTATGAAAAAAAAACAGAAAAAAAAATCATATACTGTTTCACAGACTTAAAATTGCATTTCTGATTTTAATTTCATATAGTATGTTATGAGGTACAGAATGTGGGGCCAAAGTAGAATAAGGTTTTTTTTAAAAAAACATATCTCTTCACCTTTTTAATAGCATAAACTCTCTACAGTATAATCCCATCAATTTTTAATTTTTAAATTTAATTTGGCAAACACTAATATTAAAATTTGATAATATAACAGTCCAGAAAATGATAATCTCCTCACTTATTTCGGTTATTTAATGTCCCTGTTTTTGTTTTTTTTGCAAAAAACAATTGCAGATTATTATTTTACATTTATTTATTTATTTATTTATTAAAATTTCTATGCCGCCCAACTCCCGAGGGACTCTGGGCGGCTCACAGCATGTATAGAAACATAAACAGGTAAAAACAATTTTGTTAAAAAGCCATATTAAAATACTATCCAAATTTAAAAATAACTTTCATTCATACCCCGCCTGCCGGAAGAGCCAAGTTTTTATTGCTTTACGGAAGGCCAGCAGGGTGGGGATAGTCCTGATCTCTGGAGGGAGCTGGTTCCAAAGGGAGGGGGCTCCCACAGAGAAGGCTCTCCCCCTCGGCCCCGCCAGCCGGCACTGCTTGGTCGATGGGACCTGGAGGAGACCCGCTCTGTGGGACCTAACCGGTCGTAGGGAGGTATGCGGCAGGATGCGGTCCCGAAGGTAACCTGGCCCTGAGCCATGTAGGGCTTTAAAGGTAACGACCAACACCTTGAATTGGATCCGGAGACTAATGGGCAGCCAATGCAGCTGGCGGAGAATCGGTGTTACGTGGGTGCATCTAGGTACACCCACCACAGCTCGCGCTCGCGATTTCTCAGATACCAATCCATTTAAAATAAAACGATACTGTACAAAACAGCTGCCATGCTGGTATACCTATTAGACAATAACTACAACATAGCTGCACGCTTGTCTCCCATGAATTTTTAATATAAGAAAGCATATAATCTTCCTATTAACGTAAATTGGATTTAAAACTTTCACTAGAACATAACTATTTTTAAAATATATATATATATTAAAATACTACCTATTTAAAACAAGTTAGCATTTAAAAAAAATTTCAGAAGCTCACCTGACATGGTCTGTTCAAGCCTATGGATCAATGACTTTTTAGCACATTCAATGTCTGGAGTTGGATAATCCAGTATTTGCCTGCACCAAACGAGCGGACTCATTGATTTTTGCACTGGGGTCACTTTCTTCTTTGGTGACATATACAACCTGGTGGAAATTAAAACACATGAACATTACATAGGGATATACCAGGGGTCGGCAACCTTAAACACGCAAAGAGCTACAAAGGTCCTAACTGGCATTATATTTGTAACTTTTTGTCATTCATTCCACAATTGTAACTAGTTATGAATGAAATATCAATTCCCTATATTTAACACCTATATAGCAATAGCCATAGCACTTAGACTTATATGCCGCTTTACAGTGCTTTACAGCCCTCTCTAAGTGGTTTACAGAGTCAGCCTATTGCCCCCAACAATCTGGCTCCTCATATGCACACTTTAGGGTGAGCTCCGTTTTCGCTGGCCGAGGGTTGCAGGAGGCTGTCGCAGCCAGAAACAGAGCTCGGGAGCCCATTTTCGCTGGCAGAGCACTCGGGCTGCCACAGGCGCCTCCGACATGAGTGACATCAAGCAGGCCACGCCCACTCATGCCACACCCACCCCGGCCCCCCAAGGTCAAAAGCAACCCTGATGCGGCCCTCAATGAAATCGGGTTTGACACCCCTGGATTGACAACAATGCTATTCATAGGGAATAATGTATGACTTCTGAATTAAACTCGTATAGATTTTCGTGCGTGTCCCATTTCTTCAGTATCATTTCCAGCTTTCATCCTTACATTTCTCAAGATTTTTTTTGATGGGTTACTAACTTTAAAGTATCATACATTGTAATGTGGTTATACTTTGCATGACTAACTTGCATCAGATGTAACAACCACCAAACAGGTCTATACCCTATAACACTGATGACTAATCTTTTCGTCGCTGAGTGCCGAAAATGTGCGTGCATGCACAAAAGTGTGCACATGCGTGTGCATACCCATAATGCAATGCACACGTGACCTCCCTGCGCCCCTGCCCCCCAGTGCATGCACACATGGCCCCCCATGTGTGCTCCCACACATGCATGTGCGACCCACGCACGGTGCGTGACCCCCCACATACCCCGCCCCCCCGCACATGCGCACACAATCCCGCGTGTGCACCCCGCCCCCTGTGCATGCGCACGAGTCTCCCACATGCGCCTGTCCCCACACATGCGTGGCAGAGACCCCAAAACCAGCTGGCTGGCAAGAAGAGCGCGCAAATGCGCAGTGGAACTGAGTTAGGCCAACGGCTTGCGTGCCCGCAGAGAGGGCTCTGCATGCCACCTGTGGCACACGTACCATAGGTTTGCCATCACGGCTCTATAAGACCAATCCACAGCTCTTGTATTTTATTTATATGTCAAGCAATGTCAATTTTCATAAAAGTTTCTAAACGCTTACTCCCTACTTATCTCATGGTAGACCAGTAACAGTAACAAATATTTCATGGACCGACACTGGACCATACTTTGAGTAGCATGGCTGTAGGGAATGCCAGCTGTGGGCTAGACTATGAAAACAAAATACAGCACGCCACATCCATATTATTGCCAAAATATCTTCACTGATTTAAGCATGAAGTTATGAAGTCTTTGATTAAGGAAATAATGCATTTTGGAAAATAGTTCATCAACTTTTTTTTCCATTATCAAAACACTGGACATTATCTACAGGCGAGTGTAAATAGCTCAATAGCAAAATATCAGGCTGTGGAGAGAAAATGACACTTTTAATAAAGTTTTGCTGTACTTCAGAGAAGCGAATGAACACAGAGTAGTGAAATGAATTAAACATGTGGAAAAGAGTTAGACTAACCAATCAGCAGCTAATGACCTCAGGATAATATTTCTACTTGGAAATTTTATTCTGCTTATTTGAGAATTTACTGAGTTAAGTACATACTTGATTGTACCATCAAAGAAAAATAGGTAAATTTAAAACGAGTTTATGTGTGTTCAGTTCACAATTATAAAATTAGTCTAATGAATCACACTGCAGATGAATGAGACAGGAGAGAGGTTCCCATGCTTCTAAATATATGCCTGAATATATATATTTTAATTACTTAAATGTACTTGGGCTCTGCCTGTCAAGAATGAAGCAAATATAATGCATGCGAGGGAGGAGAAGCATTTACAGTACTCAATCATACAAGCAGTACATATAAAAGGACAAAATTGCTCCACACCCCAATTTTAAGTGAAAAAGTCTTGATTTGTTCATTTAAGCTACCACAATCAAATGACATCATGCATCCTTAATATATCATCTCTTATTCTATTATCTAATTTTGGCGCTAATGAACACATCCACCCTGACTCACCATAATAGAAAAATAATTGAAATGTACCCTATTATTTTCATGTGTATAGAAGGCAATATACAAATAAATATAAGGTGAAAGAGAATTGGGAGAGAATTCAAGAAACCTTATTGACTATTGGCTTTTCTTGCTGATGTGTTTTCCAGAATTTTATGGCACATTCTATATTCCTTTCAAGTATTGTTCTATAATGCAACATCACCTTCCCTCCCCCCTCCTCAACTTTGGTGTCTTTTGAAGAGATAGGATTCTAATCCCAAAAGGGTCCCTTGGCTTGCTGTGTAAACTAGCAACTTTAAGGCTGAGAGAAAAAGGCACCCAAGGTCACTATGATCTAATTCAATTTTTTTTCCAAAATTGGCAATTTTAAGACCATTAAGAGTTCAACTCCCAGAACTGAAAAACACTGATCTAATTCAGCCCAACCCAACCCAACCCAACCCAACCCATCCAGTTGTCCAGAGTTAGACCATATTTTACAGATTAACAGAGTTGGAAGGGACCTTGCAGGTCATCTAGTCCAACCCCCTGGCCAAGCAGGAGACCCTACATCTGCCTCTACCTCACTAGTTCTAAAAATCTGGTCTGAATTTACCACCACCCATATTATTTATTCATTCATTCATTTAATTTATTTATTTGTCAAACATGTACAGGATAGTAGGTGTTTGTATAAACATAAGTAAAAAGTTCTGATAAAAGAGGACAGTAGGACAGGGACGGTAGGCACAGTGGTGCGCTTATGCACGCCCCTTACAGACCTCTTAGAAATGGGGAGAGGTCTACTGTAGACAGTCTAAGGATAAAGTTTGGGGGTTTTTGGGTATGAGATATTGGAATATGTATGAGATATTGGAATGAGAAAAGGCGCAACCCGTCCACTCCAGACCCCAGTGTAGAAATAGGTCGATTCAAGGCATCACCCAACCCAATTGTGTCTTTTCCCAGTTAACAAAAGTGTGTCAAGGCCCAACAAGGGAGGTCCCCAAACCATCTTTCCTGCTCCCCTTAAGCAGTTGTGCAAAGAAGGGAAAGGCTGTGGGGAGATTCCTTATGGAAGACACTTGTAGGGAGAGTCCCAGCTTTGGGGATCCTTGCTCCCCACAGGGATACCTAGAGTTAGCCAGTCTTTGAGGGTCCCCCAATATTTGGGGCAGGAGGATCGATCCTTCCTTCCTTCCTTCCTTCTATCCATGTCCTTCCTTCCTTTGTCTATTCATCTCCTTTCTACCCCCTTCCTTCCCTCCTTTCCTTCCTTCGTCTATTCCTCTCCTTCTTTCTGTCCTTCCTTCCTTCCTTCATCTCCTTTTTTCTACCCATGTCCTTCCTTCCTTCCTTCCTTCCTTCCTTCCTTCCTTCCCTCTTCTCTCCTTTTTATTCCCATCTCCTTCCTTCCTTCCTTCCATCTCCTTCCTTCTATCCATGTCCTTCTTTACTTTCCTTCGTCTATTCATCTCTTTCTTTCTACCCATGTCCTGCCTCCTTCCTTCCTTCCTCTCTTCCCTTCCCGGTTCAGGTGTGGCGGCCTCCCTCCCCGCAGCGCTACGCAACCAGCCATGTCGGCCCAAGCCACCCTCCCCGCTCTCCTCCTCACCAGCCCGTCTCGTCCTCTTCGCAGCCGGCCAGCCGCTCCAGCTCGTCGGGCCTCAGCGGCTCCACCTCGTCTAGCAGGCCGCTCTTCTCGGAGGTCCCCCGCGCCGCCTCCGCGCCCCGCTCGTCGTCCGGGGGAGGCCGCCGCGGCGGCCCGGCCTTGGCGTTGAGGCCGCGGCTCTCCGGGCCCAGGGTCGACGGCGAGGAAGAGGGCGAGAGCTGGGCGGCGGGAGGCGTGAAGAGCAGCGGCGGCGGCGGCGGCGGCGGCGTGCAGGCGCCCGACCCTCCGCCGCCGCTGAGTAGCCGCTTGGGGCTGCCGCCGGGCGCCCCGGCCGCGCTGCGGATGCGGAGCTGCTCGTTCTGCTTCTCCAGCTTCTTCACCAGCTCCTGCAGCTTCCGCACTTCGGCGTCGGCGTTCACGTTGGAGTTGATGTCCTCCATGGCGGCGCCGCCGCCGCCGCCGGCCTCTTGTCAGGCGGCGTCTGCCGCTCCTCAGAGGCCGAGGCCGCCCTCTTCCCGAGGCCGACGGGCCCCCCCTACACGGCCGGGCGGGGAAGCGCAGCCTCGCCGCTCCCGCCTCCGCCTCGTCGGTTGGCGGCGCCGGGCCCGCCTCAGCTGCGGCCCCGCGCGGCGGAGGGAACCGACACGTAGTTCCGGCCGCGGGCCTAGCTGAGCCCCCGGGGAGGGAGGCCGGTCGTCGGCCGGACAATCGGCGTCGGGAGGTGGAGCGTTTTCTCCCTGGAAACCCCCGCGAGGGCGCCCTCCGTGGCTGGGTTTGATCGTGGCGGGGCTCGGGAGACCCGGTTGGGGTCTAGGGAAGGTCTTGTCCCTCTGAAAGAACCGGCAGCAGCCATCAGGATAGGCACGAGAGGCCCTTTCTTCCCCAAGAGGCGGTGGGAATCGTTTGGAGGTTTATTGCGGGCATTTGTGACCAGGTGGTCCTCGACTTACAACAGTTCATTTAGTGACTGGTCAAAGTTACAATGGCACTGAATAAAAGTGACTTATGACCATTGTTCACCTTTGTAGCGTTTCCCTACGATCATGTGGTCAGAATTCAGATGCTTGACAACTGGTTCATATTTATGACGGTTGCCAACATCCTGTGATCCCTTTTGCGACCTGACAAGCCAAGATTGTCAGGTCAGACTGACATCCCAATGGGGAAGCCAGGTTCGCTTAACAACCAGGTGACTAACTTATCAACTGCAGTGATTCACTTAACAACTGTGGCCAGAAAGGTCGAAAAGTGGGGCAGAACTCACTTAACGTCTCACTTAACAGCAAAACTGTTGGGCTCAATTGTGGTCGTTAATCGACAACTACCTGTAGTTCGACGTGAGATTGAAGACAGGCTGGGAGGACTTGCTCTTGGGACAAGCTGGATTACCTGTGTGTTTCCCGGGTAGGAGAACCCCCATTGCTGCAAATTTAGTGTGTCATCCCAGTGCAGAGCTTAGTTTAGGCTAATTTCAGATATCATGCATTTTAAACATGTTTGTAATGTACTCCTGTCCTCATTTAGAAATGATTCCTGATTCCTGTTAACTTATAACATACTGATTCCTTGTAACTTTTCACTTATTTTCAGTGGGTATTAATAGAAATGAGAGGAGGTGCATCTAAGAATATTCCAAGAACTTTGTTATAAAACAATCATGGTTTGTGTTGAGGTTATGAATTTGAAATGAATATACACAACGGAATGTGGCGTTGCTGTTCGATACTATAGAATCAATAAACAGTTAATAAACTTCAAAATAAACACTCCACGAAGAATCTTTCTTGAACTTATCTTCTTTTCAATAGCAAACAAATATTGTAGATATTTAATATACAGACACAAAGTCAAACTCTTAGCACTTAGCTATTCACTTAGCAAACAGTTCATCAAAAACCTTGAACTTTTTTCCGGTAGCATCTTAAGTCTTCAAATAGATACAGGAGCAATGAGTAGAAGCAATCACTAAGCACACAGACGCACAAATTACTCAAGCTAACCTGTTCTCTTTTATAATGATCAGCAAGCCTACAATGCTTACAATTTAAAGCAATACCACTTTTTTATACAAACATAGATTAATGGTTTATTTATACATTAGTAACCCAATCAGTTTTAAACATAGTACTGACAGTTTGGTACATTGGAAATCCTTCAAGGCTATACAGAGGAAATTCATCCCAGTGTTTTTTTACTGTTATGCCATTCTTTTATTTATATTTATATTTATATACGTGTGTGTGTGTGTGTAACATTTTTTGCTGATAAATGAAAATAAAGGGACTATATATAAGAAGTCACAAGATTATATTCTATTTTATTTTTGTTTTTTTATTTTTTATTAGATATACATAACAATACGGCAGTAAACAGACATACAACATAGAAGTGGGGCTTTAATGTCCCCCTAACATCCAAAAGCTATTGTCAGATATAATCCAGTTTAACATTTTCCATAAACATTTGTGTTAATCTCTACCTATAAACCAATTTTTAATTGTTTCTAATTTTTAACTAAGTAGTTAGGGCTATAAAGTCTTTGCATAATTCCTTCAGAATACTACATTGTACCTCTTCTTCTATTTATTACAACCGAATAGCCCCCTATCTACTAAAAACTATTATCAAATATAATAAGAATGTGAACCATTTCCCTAAATATCTATTTTTCTCTTTAACTAAACATCATATTTCAAGCACTTCTATTTTTAATTATACAATATAAGTTATAAAGTCTTTACATAGTTCTTTCAGAATACGCAATTATACCTTTCTTTTCAATCAATCGTAACATTCATTCTAGATTATATTCTATTTAATATAGCCATAAGGGACTACCAGTTTATAAAGTACAGGTAGCCTTTGACTTAAAACAGTTCATTAAGTGACTATTCGAAGTTACAATGGCACTGAAAAAAGTGATTTATGACCGTTTTTCACCCTTACGACCGTTGCAGCATCCCCATGGCCACGTGATCAAAATTCAGATGCTTGGCAAATGGTTCATATATATGACGGTTGCAGTGTCCCGGAGTCATGTGATCCCCTTTTGCGACCTTCTAACAAGCAAAGTCAAATGGGGAAGCCAGATTCACTTAACAACCGTGTTACTAACTTAACAGCTGCAATGATTCACTTAACAACTGTGGCGAGGAAGGTCGTAAATTGTCTCACTTAGCAACAGAAATGTTGGGCTCAATTGTGGCCGTAGGTCGAGAACTACCTGTAACCAATAGAATTTCTTTAAAAATGGCACGTTATAGGCCTCCCCGGGCCTAAGGTTCTAAGTTTCTGAGAGAAGTTGCCCAATCCAAATTATTCATTATTCTAACCAATTCGGTTGCACTACTTATTATGTTCTCTTCATTTATGATCAACATCTGACAGCATGTGAGCATAAATAATTGCCCTTTATTATCAAGGCAAGGGGAGCAATCATAGCTACGTTTAATGTGGGTAGAATCCAAACTCCATAGGTAAGTAATACCTTTCATGCCCAGAGGTAGAATCCTGTGATTACTGCTACCTGTTTTGGGGATGAGGTAAAAGGCCCTCATCAGGTGTTAAGCAAAAAAAATTGTCCTAGATTTTTTGTTTTACTCTTAAGAATTGAAATTCCTATTTGAGTCCAACGTCTGGGCATTTTCTGCTGAATTTGGGGGTGGGGTGAATTAGCTAATAAGGTTCAAGGCTAATTTTTTTTAAAAAAATGTTTGGTCTGAAGGCTTTTAGGAGGAGGTGAGGTAATAAGCCTGTTTCTCTGACATGCTGAGCCATGTCTCTGGTACAAAATATAGCTAACCTAATGAAACAGACCATAGGCTGGGGAGCAGCTCTCTTGGCTGGTATCCCAGTCCCATTTGCAGTAGCTGGCTGGAAGAAATGTGAATTGAGACCAAGACCAGAACAAGTTTGACAAGAATAAGAGCCAGATGAAGAAAGGTAGATCTAGAGAAGGCAAAGTTCACATTAAAAAAGATGCAGCTTTTGTGGAGTTCCAAGAGTGAAACAAGATGTCTCGTTTCTGGGAAACCGAGACAAACCACTTTTAAAATCCTTGTCATAAAATTGTGGGGACTAATCTAGATAATCATCAGGAGTCAACACTAGGATTCAAAACAGAAGGGGAGAAAGAAGAGAAAGAGACCTTCCCTATCATACCTGCTGCAGGTAGTCCTCGAGGTACAACATTTTGTTTAGTGACTGTTCAAAGTTGCAGCAACATTGAAAAAAAGTGAGTTATGACTATTTGTAGAATAGAATAGAATAGAATAGAATAGAATAGAATAGAATAGAATAGGACTAATAGAATAGAATAGAATAGAATAGAATAGAATAGAATAGAATAGAATAGAATTCTTTATTGGCCAAGTGTGATTGGACACACAAGGAATTTGTCTTTGGTGCATATGCTCTCAGTGTACATAAAAGAAAAGATACATTTGTCAAGAATCATGAGGTAAAACACTTAATGATTGTCATAGGGTACAAATAAGCAATCAGGAAACAATATTGGTATAAATCGTAAGGATACAAGCAACAAGTTATAAGTGGGAGGAGATAGGAACAATGAGAAGACTAATAGTAATAGTAATGCAGCCTTAGTGAATAGTTAGACAGCGGTGAGGGAATTATTTGTTTAGCAGAGTGATGGCGTTTGGGAAAAAGCTGTTCTTGTGTCTAGTTGTCTTGGTGTGCAGTGCTCTATAGCATCGTTTTTCACACTTAACGACTGTTGTAGCATCCCTGAGCTCGTGTGATCAAAATGTCTGCACGCTTGGCAACTGGTTCACATTTATGACGGCTGCCGTGTCCCGGGGTCAGGTGATCACCTTTTGCAACTTCCCGACAAGCAAAGTCAGTGGGGAAGCCAGGTTCCCTGTGTCACTAACTTAACAACTGCAGTGATTCACTTAACAACGGTTGCAAGAACCTGAGTCCTTCGGGAGTTGGGCGGCATATAAGAATAACAAAATAAATAAATAAAGAAATATCGTAAAATTCACAACAAATGTCTCACTTAACAGATTTTGGGCTGAATTGTGGTTGTAAGCTTTGCTGTTTTTCCTCTCTGACTTACAAGCAGTATAAATGTAAATTGCTGCTCTTTTTTTCTCTCTCTCTTGACTGTTTAACTCCCTATAACTAAATGTGAATTGCTGCTATAGCAGTTCTAAAACAAAAGGTGGCTATGAAGACTATTTTCATGCTGTTTCCTCTTTCTTCTCAAGCAGACTTTTGCTTTGTGGTTCTTGCATCTGTAATTAAAGCTCCCATGTTTTGGGAGATTGCAGTATTGTTGAAGACACTGTTTTCCTTTTGTCACATAATACACTAACATCAGTGTAATAAATTAATGCTCCAATACCTATTATACGAGGGTAAGTCAAAACGTAATGCCATTTTCTTTAGGACAGGTATAATTACCAACACAGGAACATGTAGCATACATCAAAATGAAGCTGGTCCTCTGTGGATCACATCCCTATTTCTCAACATAGTCACCGTTTCTCTCAATAGCAATGTTCCACCTTCGAATGAGAGCATGTATCCCTGCCTTGTAAAATTTTGTTGACTGTTCTTTGATCCACTTCTTCACTGCAGTTTTCACTTCCTCATCACTGGAAAATAATAATCCTCCATACTCACCAGATTTAGCGCCTTCAGACTATCATCTCTTCGGCCTCAAGTGGCTCAAAGAACAGTCAACAGAATTTTACGAGGCAGGGATACATGCTCTCATTCACATTCAAGTGAAATGCTACTGGTTCGGACCAGTTCTCCCGAACCGGTAGTAAAAAAATGCTACTAGTTCGGGCGAACCGGTATATCCCACGATCAGCTGTGCGACGATCAGCCGTGCGGCATGATCTAGATTAGCTAGAAAGCAGGATTTCCTGCTTTCTAGCTAATCTAAATCGCGTGGCACAACTGACCCCCCCTCGCTGTTCTACTTACCTTTGCAGACTCTGATGGCTTCAAAATTCTCCTTTTTCAGCACTGCACGGTAGTGCCTGCAGCGCGCATGCATGTGCGAAGGGAACCAGCAGCAGACTTCAGAGGATTTCACCCCTGCATGACCCCAGGATACTGTAACGGTCATAAATACGAGTCAATTGCCAAGCATCCAAATTTTGATCACGTGACCATGCTGCAATGGTTGTACGGCTGAAAAACGGTCATTAGTCACTTTTTTCAGTGCTGTTGTAACGTTGAAGGACACTAAATGAACAGTTGCAAGTCAAGGACTACCTGTATTCCCCCTTGAAAGCTGTACACAATGAAGTTTGCTGGGATTTTCAACCAAGAACATTCCTCTTAACAGCTGAGACTGCAATAAAACCACCCATTTTAAATGTCCGCATATCTTATTCCCAGAATGCAAAACCAAAAGCTCAAGAGTGAAAATGTATGCATGATGTAAAATATTTGTGAACTACCCAGACACCTTAAGTATAAATAATCCACGGCTTGAATTACATTTCAATAATCGCATAGTAGGACTGAATAGCCTACATAGTCACAGTTGACTAAGCACATCAAATCATTTGTTAAAGGTAAATAGACCATGCCTCTGCTCTGCATCTAATTTCCAAGGTGTGCAAATAATTTTGTCATACCATCCTTTCTCTTTTTACGAAGAATTTTCTTGGTGTGGAACCATCAGTTGTTTAGAAATTTGAATTGTATCTCATCATGTGATATCATAATCTGACTTCATTGGACCGTTTTACATGTATAGAGTTATTAAATAAATACATAAATAAATAAATAAAGATGTATCAATATGTACCAAGAGATGTATGTATGTATGTATGTATGTATGTATGTATATAGTTAAACCAGGGGTGGGTTCCACTTACCTTTGCCACCGGTTCTCATCGTGACGTTTTGCGCGATGCGAACGCATGTCCCCTTATGCGATTTCGCTTCTGCGCATGCTCAGAAGCAGAAACTAGCCCGAAACACAGTTGAGGAGCTCATCAGCTGAGCTTCGAGTGAAGAAATAAAGGTCAGCATTCACCCGCGGGCGGGCGGGAGGGCTCTTTTTCAAGCTGTGGAAGGGCAAAAAGATGGCGGCGCGCACGGAACGGCACCGACAGTGACGTCACGAGCAGATCGCTACCGGTTCGGGCGATCTGGTCCGAACCGGGAGGAACCCACCCCTGAGTTAAATGTAAGGAAAGGATTAGGCTACACTTCATTTACTTCTCAACCTCGGCAATTTTAAGATGTATGGACTTCAATTCCCAGAATTCTCCAGTCATCATGGGCTCTCTGGAGAATCCTGTAAGCTGAAGTCCACACAACTTAAAAGTTGCTAAGGTTGAGAACTCTGCAATTCAGGAATTATGGTTCCATTGCCACAGCCATCTACTTCTTTTTATTATTATTATTTGAATTTATTATCCACCCCACTCCATATGTAGACTTCACACAAAAACTTTCTCGGTAAAAACAATAAAAAACTGACTCTTGGGTAGATGATTCTGAGGTAAAAACTTTAAAAAGTATCTACACACCTTTGAAAAAACACAATTATGGAAAAAGTATGCTTGGAAACCTTGTACAATTTACATTCCCAATTGACAGCTGCCTCTCTGCTCTAGAGGTTTAACATGCTCATACATGCCTTGTTATATATACAGATGTTAAGCTAAACCTTTAGATGAAATCTTATATGAGTTATAAAATTAGTGTCATGGGAGCCTTTGCTTTGGAATTAAAGAATAATTCTGGCTTTTAAAAAAAACTGGTATTGTTTCCATTCATTTTTTTTACATCCTAACATTATATTTATCCAGACAACGTTGGATACTACTGGGAGAAGAAATCAGTTCTCACTAGAATTGAATGCAAATGTGCTTAAGAAATAGCTGGCAAGCAAGTTCTTGTTAAATGTGGTGCAATAAATTATTATGCTTCGAATAGTTGAGTAAATATCACATATATGTTCTGGATTTATCAGCAAGTAGTATGTTGTCTTTTAGTAAACATTCAGTATTATTCACATTCTTCCCCCCATACTTTGTTGTTGCCTTCTAAATCTTTTACATTTGTAATAGGATTTAATGATAAATATTTCATTCCACCGGTATTTGTCTTTGTCTTTGTTAAATGCCATTTTGCTTTCAACAGTTTTGTATTCTGTTGAGGGTTTTATAATAGAGTTCACAGAGATCTGCTAAAATTATTTTCAATCATTGATCTAATATTAAAAATTACCAGATAGACAACATTTCCTATTATTTCGTGGGAACACTGATGAGCACTTTTATATACGGCTTATAAATAGTCCCTTAATACTCTGTACTGATATTCTAGTCAGGAGCAGACCACTATCCTGCATAGTAGAAAAAAGCTGGCTGTGTCTCACAACTCCATTAGTATCTTAGGATGCAGTTTATCTGTGTATGAAGTTCAGAACTGATTGAAGGTAGCTAGGTCTTTCTCAACACTTCTTATCAATAGTGAACCCAAGCCATGACAGCTCTTCAATCAGATTACTTCCATCAATTTTGTAGAAGGTGGGGGCAAGATTAAATTTGATTTTTAACAAATCCGATTTAAATAAAAAAAATCCGATTTAAATTTTTAAAAATCCGATTTTTTAATTTAAAAAAACATCATCGATTTTTATCCATCCTGCTTGTTTCTGTGCCATTGTAACTTTGAATGGTCACTGAATGAACTGTTGTAATGTGAGGAATATCTGAATTCCAGGTCCTGTGATACCCCCAGCCCCCTTATCCGAAGGAGACCTTCCTAGGTTGGAGGCACCAAAGCCAGGTAGATGCCAACTAATTGGGCAATACTTCCGGCCTTTGCTAGTTAAAAGTTGGAAACTATACCAGAAGCGATCATGTTTTCCCAATGTTTCCCTTATGTTAACAGTAAACATAAACAAGAATAACTTGTTCTAACCTTTTCCTGACTTTATTTTAAACAAAGATAAAGTTGTGCTGTATTTGGCCAATCTTTTGATTGTTGCCTCTGCTATGCAAACTTCATAGCTGTGGATAGTATATCACAGTTGATCTCTTAATATGATGGGTGAACACCAAGAACTGTATCTGATTCAACAAAACACAATTAAAATGATGTAGTGTGTGGACACACCCAAAACTTCAGTTAAATTGTCACTAGAGGGCAGACTGTGACCAGGACAGGACATGACTGTTCATTTTTAGTAGATTAAACCTATTTAACTGCAATATAAAAACAGTGTTGGTTTTTGGTTATTGAATATGGATATACTGGTATATACAGTGATCCCTTGTTTTTCGCTGGGGTTACGTTCCAAAAAGAACCCGTGATAGGCGAAATCCGTGAAGTAGTAACTTCAGCTTTGCGCATGCGCAGAGGGCAAAAGAACGCAGATGCCGACATCCAGGTGGGCGGGGGAAGCAGGTGGGGGAAGCCCCGCGCCGCGAACGCCACCAGGTTGTTGAGCTGTGCGAACCGGGAGGATTTCACCCCTGGCCTCACGTGTATTTCACTGCTCTTGGCAAGCTGTTTTACCAATCAGCCAATCAGAATGCAGAACACAATGCACGATGCAAATCCGTGAAGCAGCGAGACTGTGAAAGGTGAACCGTGATATAGCGAGGGATTACTGTATATCAAAATCTGAAGCTGCTGTTTGGAGAATTCTGGGAGATGAAGTCCACACATCTTTAGGCTGCCAAATTCGAGAAACGGGGATCTATGTTCTGAATGGACCTTATAATCCAGAGACATATATACATTCTCTTGTTATGCAACACCCTTCTGTAAAGGAAATTTTCTTTTTGTTAACCCTCTGTGTACGCGCAAAGCCTTCTGCTTTGCGCAGAAGTCCATTTTTTCAAACTTCCGGTTTGCCTGTTGAGCCATTTTTCACACTCGAGGCTTCAGGGAGCCTGAAGCCTGGGGAGGGCAAAAACGGCCTTCCCCAAGGCCAAAAATCAGCTGGCCAGCGTGCACATGTGCACTGGAGCTGACATAGGGCAACGCCTGGAGTGCTCTCAGATATGGCTCCGCGTGCCACCTGTGGCACCTGTGCCTTTGGTTCGCCATCACGGCCCTACACCACTTCAGACAAATGGTTGTCCAATCTCTTCTTAAAAACCTCTAGTGATGAAGCACCCACAACTTCTGGAGGCAAGCTGTTCCAGTGGTTAATTGTTCTCACTGTCAGGAAATTTCTCCTTAGTTCTAGATTGGTTCTTTCCTTGATAAGTTTCCACCCATTGTTTCTTGTCTTGCCTTCTGTTGCTTTGGAGAATAGGTTGACCCTCTCTTCTTTGTGGCAACCCCTGAGGCATTGGAACAAGAGCAGAGATGGCGCAGCAGTTAGAGTGCAGTATTGCAGGCTACTTTAGCTGACTGTGATCAGCAGTTCAGCTGTTCAAATCTCACCGGCTCAGGGTTGACTCAGCCTTCCATCCTTCCGAGGTAGGTAAAATGAGGACCCAGATTGTTAGGGGCAATGTGAATATACATTGCTTAATGGTGTAAACCGCTTAGAGAGTGCTTGCACTATGAGGCGGTATATAAGTCTCACTAATAAATAGCCGCTCTGAGTCCTTATTGGATTGAGTGGCCTATAAATGCAATAAAATAAATAAATAAATAAATAAATAAATAAAAAATAAATAAATAAATTTGTGTAACTCTTGTTCCCTGGTGAGTTGGTTTGTCCCAAGGAGAGCTGATGCATTTACAGCTATGAAGCTGCAAGATCTCTACAGAAACCATGAAGCATATCAAGACCTCCAAATAAGAGAATTAGCAAGGGTACCTCTGGGGATGGGGGTTTAAAGTTAGCTTTAAAAAAAATAGTCACAATGGCAAATATTTACTTACTTATTAGAATAGAATAGAATTCTTTATTGCTAAGTATGATTTGACACACAAGGAATTTGTCTTGGTGCATATGCTCTCAGTGTACATAAAAGATGCATTCGTCAAGAATCATAAGGTACAACACAATGATAGTCATAGGGTACAAATAAGCAATCAAATCATATTAGGAAACAATATAAATTGTGAGGATACATGTTACAATCATACAGCCATACGTGGGAGGAGGTGGGTGATAGGAACCATGAGATGATTAATAGTAGTGCAGACTTAGTAAATAGTTTGACAATGTTGGGGGAATTATTTGTTTAGCAGAGTGATGGCGTTTGGGAAAAAAAACTGTTCTTGTGTCTAGTTGTTCTGGTGTGCAGTGCTTAATAGCGTCATTTTGAGAGTAGGAGTTGAAACAGTTTGTGTCCAGTATGTGAGGGGTCTGTAAATATTTTCACAGCCCTCTTTTTGACTCGTGCAGTATACAGGTCCTCAATGGAAGGCAGGTTGGTAGCAATTATTTTTTTTCTGCAGTTCTAATTATCCTCTGAAGTCTGTGTCTGTCTTGTTGGGTTGCAGAACCGAACCAGACAGTTATAGATCATGTGACCCCGGGGATGTTGCAATGGTCGTAAGTGTGAAACATGGTCATAAGTCCTTTTCAGTGTCGTCATAACTTTGAGCAATCTCTAAATGAACTGTTGTTGAGAACTTCCTGTAATCCTCTGAAACCAAATTATGATCCTACAAGTGAAACCCATCCCTGAAGAGACTTGGGATTTTGATCATGCAGGTATGGCTGCCATCTTGACTTTTCTGGACGTGAGCTCCGTGGGAAAACATAGTCCATTTTTGATAATAATTTCTCCTATATTTCTTTTTCCTAACCCATTGGTGGAACTCTCTAGGACTCACAGACTCTTTTTCCAATCTTCAAATTTCCCTTTACAAATACTTTGGTGTGAAACTGTGTAATTCAGGACAGAAGGACCTAGTCAAAGAACAACTAAAAAGGCTTCTAAGTTTTTGATTTCAAGAAGAAAGAGACAGAGAGGTGAGTGGGAGTGAGGTGTCTGCGGGGCCTGAGCCCTCCATCTTTGTGGGGTCCTTGGTGCTCTCTGAGCTTGGTTGTTTTCTTGCAGACGTTTTGTGACCCAATTAGATAACATCATCAGTACTAATAGGGAGCAAGGTTTGCAGAGTGGAGGTGAAGGGAGGAGGAGGAGGAGAAGGAGGGAGGTAGGGAAGGAGAAGAGAAGGAGGATGGAAAGGAGAAGAAGAAGAGGAAGAACTGTGGGGTCTTTGATGCTCTCTTAACTTTGTTGTTTTCTTGTAGAAGTTTCATTACCCAGGTAGATAACATTATCAGTGCTAGAAGAGAATGAGAGTTACGGGGGGAGGGGGAGAAGAGGAGGATGATGGGAAGGAGGAGAAGAGGAGGTGGAGAAGAACTGTGGGATCCTTGGTGCTCTCTGAGCTTGGTTGTTTTGTTGCAGATGTTTCATTACCCATGTAAGGTCCTCGGCCTCCCCTTGCTCGCTGCTCTGTTCGGACATGGTTTGCAGGGTCTCCACGGTAGAGCAGGAAAATTTTTTCCCCTCTCTGGGTTGAACACATTTGCAGAGCCTACTTTATTTAAGGTCCAGCCTTTCCCCCTTATTCAAGAAAGTAAAGACTCTTGAAACTTGGCATTTCAAAAGGAACCTTTTATTGAACAGGGGTGATAACAGGACGAAATAACAGCAGGCTCTGAGGGCCCTCAGGCAATACAGTTAGAATAAAAGGAATTAGAAACCCCTCCCAACAGTCCAATGTGGATTCAGCCAATCCGCAGGTGTGAAGATGTTATTGTATCGGCCACTCTGAGAAAGTGAGAAGAGAACTTTCTCAGGGTCATCTTATGCCGTCTTTCCAGCGATGCAACCCACATGGCCCACCCTCCCCTTACATTACCCCAAAAGTGAGAAATTGCCAGGCCGCTTTGGCACCAGGCTAACGGTTATAAATCAGGCTAAAAGTTATAAATGAATACAGTGCAGGATATAGGATACATAAGGAGGAAAGCAATAAGTAAATTAAGCAATTCCAAAATCCCCCCTTCCCCCAAAGAATGGCAGATATACGTATCTGACAACCCAGCTAGGTAATTTCATCAGCACTAGAAGGGACTGAGGTTTGGGAAAAAGAGGAGGAGCAGGAGAAAGAGGGGGAGGAGCATGTGGAGAAGGGGAGGAGAAAGAGGAAGATAAAGAAAATGTGCAAATGTCCTAATCCACAAGCATTGCTTTCCCCTAGGGAATCTCTTAAACCATTGGCATTGTTGCATTTTGCCACCTCCCTGAAGTCCTGATGCTCTTAAGAGATTTTGGTCCCATCATGCATGCAAAGAGACTTTTTCTACTAAAAGCCCCCTTTAACATAAGATCAGAGATGGGGTTTCAAGGTCTGAAACTCAGTACAGAAGAAGGCTGGGGGATTCTGGGAAGGAAAGTCCAACATCTTTAGGAGGAATATACTCCAGGCTATTTGGTCTCCTCTGACTGGTCATAGATTTCAAAGACCTGAGACCGGTCCTGAGATTGTAGGTGGTGCTGGAAATTCTCCATCTCCAGAACTATTTTATAATGATAGAGAAGATTATGAGTTGCCCCAACGAACATCTCAAGTAGACCCAAAGGTGATTTTTCCAAAAGCAACTTGGACATTGTTTTTCCTTGAAGACATTTCGCTTCTCATCCAAGAAGCTTCTTCTGATTTGACGTAAGGCAGAACTGGAGAAGCTTCAGCCAGAACTGAAGAAGCTTCTTCGATGAGAAGTGAAAACGTCTTCAAGGAAAAACAAAGTCCAGTTGCCTTTGGAAAAAGCACCTTTGGGACAACCATGACCTGGATGACTAAGAATCTCTATCAGTTTCCATCTATTGCTTCTTGTCTCGTCTTCCGGTGCTTTGGAAAATAGTTTGACCCCTTCTTTGTACTAACAGGACTCACAGAATCTCTCTGAGACAGATTCGTACAGCCTTGATTCTATGCTATGACCAAGCAGCAATGGGAGCCCAACCAGAAGACATGATGCCTTTAATTGAACACATTGTGTCTGAGATTCACTTCCAGTATTCTAGTATGAACTAGGTAGGCTGCTTTCCACTTCTCTTAATGCTGGGGTTTCTATTTTTTAGAAAGGTGGGAGTCATGTCCCAGGTCTTCCCTCTGAATTAAAATGAAAAAAAAAATGATTATTTTCCAGTATCGCCTTTCATTAGCTCCGTTTTAATTACAAGATCAATTATAACCTGGAGTCCTTAGCTTGGTTGCTTTCTTGCAGACATTTCATGACCAACTAAGTAATGTCATCAGTGCGTTGTGGGAGAGGAAGAGGAGTCGGAAGAGGACTGTGAGATCCTTAGTGTTCTTTGCTTGGTTATTTTCTTGCAGATGTCTCCTTACCCAGCTAGGTATTTATTTATTTATTTATTTGTGAGATTTATATACCGCCTCACAGTGCAAGCACTCTCTAAGTGGTTTACAGCAGTAAGCAATGTATGTTTATATTTATATTGCCCCCAACAATCTGGATCCTCATTTTACCTACCTCAGAAGGATGGAAGGCTGAGTCAACCCTGAACCGGTGAGATTTGAACCGCTGACCTGCGGATCACAGTCAGTTAAAGTGGCTTGCAGTACTGCCTCTAACCGCTGCGCCACTTCGGCTCTTCATCTATCATCAACACTGATGATGTTACCTCATCAGTGCTAGAAGGGAGTGGGGTTTGCAGAGAGGAGGAGGAGGAGGAAGAGGAAGAAGAAGAGGAAAAGGAGGACTGTGGGGTTCTCAGTGTTCTCTGCTAACTTGGTTTTTTGCAGATGTTTCCTTACCCAACTAGATAACATTATCAGTGCCAAAAGGGAGTGGGATTTGCTCTCAGTTTGTCCTGTCAGTGCTGGCAGGACTATTGTTTTCTTCTTGATAGTTCCCTGATCTACTGTTTACTGCTGCATCGTTTGTCTGGTGTTAATCCCTGCTTATCTGGATTTCAATTGTTGGTGACAAAATACAAGAAATGTCTGCAAAAAAACAACCAAGCTCAGAGAGCACCAAGGACTCCACAGTTCAACCCTGAAGTACAAATATCCTCTTTTATTGAACAATTACAATCTGACTGCAGTTCTTAGAGAATTGCTTGGAAGAATCCTGGACTTTGGATCAGCAGGCAACCTCAAGTCACCAGTTATTCCTCTAATTCAGATTTGCTCCCTGTTCTAGTGGTGGGTTCCTACCAGTGCGGTCCACTCTATAGCACCGGTAGCGGCCCGCTGGTGACGTCACAGTACCGATGCGGTCGGTTGCCTGTGCCTAGGCGCCGCCATTTTTTTTAATAAAATATTTTTTTAAAAAAATTTTCTTCTGCGCATGCCCAGAAGCCGAGTTTCCGGCACTGCTCATGCGCTGCCTTCCTACCCCAGAGTGAGTTTAAGCAGGGGAGGATGGCTGAGGGAGTGTGTGAGATGCTGAAAGAACGGGCGGCAGGAGCTATCTCCATTCCCCTCCCTTCAGCAGTCAGAGAAGCTACGAATATGCGGTGATGATCCTAGGCATTTTCGCACGTTTGAGGCTTCTCGAGCTGCTGAGGGGAGGGGGAATGGGCAGCAGGACCTATCTCAGTTCCCCTCCCTTCAGCAGTCCGAGAAGCCACACCCACCCAGTCACATGGCTGGCAAGCCACACTCACAAAATAAGCCACACCCACAGAGTGGTAGTAAAAAAATTAGGAACCCGCCCCTGCCCTGTTCCAATTGCACTGTACATTTTTAAATCCTAGTTGTTCATTTATCTATGATGCTGCATTTCTTATACTCAAGGCATTGCATGTGCGTTATACTCCTTCTTCCTTTCCACACAACAACAACCCTGTGATGTGTGTTGGATTGAGAGAGAAGAACTGGCCCAAAATCACCCAGGCAGCTCTCATGCCTAAGGCGGAACTAGAACTCACCAGCTCCTGATGATTGGCCCAGTCACCCAACTGGCTTTCATGCCTAAGGCAGAACTAGAACTCACCCTCCTGGTGATTGGCGAGAGAGAGAGAGAGAGAGAGAGAGAGAGAGAGAGAGAGAGAGAGAGAGAGAGAGAGAGAGAGAGAGAGAGCCATACTAAAATATATGAATTTAAAAAGGAACCACAGGAACTAGATAAGATCTTATTCGGCACGGATGAAAAATTGATTGGTAAAATTTACAAATTTTTATTAAGATATAAAATGGAAGAGGAGGTGGTTAAGGAAACAATGATACGGTGGGCAAAAAATTTTGGACATACTATTGATTTGGAAAATTGGGGAAAAATTTTGGAAATAAATTTGAAACTGACAATGTCTGCAGCGTTCAAGGAAAACCAGTAAAAGATGTTTTACAGGTGGTACCTACCCCCTGCAAGACTAGCTAAGATGTTCCCAAATACATCTCCATCATTTTGGAAGTGTAAGAATGATTTGGAACATATTACCACTTGTGGTGGACATGCACAATAGCAAAAAAATATTGGGATAAAATTAAATTATGGTTAGAAGAGATAACAGGAGAGGATATAGCTTGGAAACCAGAATTATTTTTATTGGGTATATTGGGAAAAAATTACAAGGAAATACAATATTTAATTATCATAACAGCAACGAGAATAATTTATGCACAATATTGGAAAAATGAGGGTACACCAAAAGATGAAGAAATAATAAGAAAAATTCTGGAATGTGCAGAGATGGACAAATTGACAAAGGAAATAAAGGAAAAGGAAGAGACGGAATACTATTTAATATGGAACAAACTATATAAATGGTTAGTGGATAGAAAGAAGTAAAAGAATGTATATTAGGGGTCAGCAAAAAGTGAGGAAATGAGAGTGTGGATAATTTTGGTTATTACAACAAATATTTAATGTAAAGTATTATAGAAAGTGTAAGAAACAAGAATTACGATATATAACTATATTAAGAACAAGGGAAGTAAATTGTAAAATGTATTATATAAATATTTAAAAAAGAAAATTTAAAATGTCAATATACACCAATGCAGACTTATTGTAATACAGGAAATTGATCCCCCATTGTTTTGTCTCATAATATTTGTTGGTGTTATGTCTTTTAAAAAATAAAAAAGTTAAAAAAGAGAGAGAGTGTGTGAGAGATAGATAAATAGATAATTTAATATATAAAATACAAAGAAAAATAGAAATGGGAAATTAGGGGAAGGAAAAAGACAGCAGAAAAGGGGGGGGAGAAAGGCATTGACTTCCAACTCTTTTTAGCACAGTACAAGATTAAAAACAGTCCAGCCTCAACTTTTTGCTTTTACACATTAGTATATAACTATAGCCATTTCTATCATGACAAGACTATCTAATCGCCAAAACCAAAGTCAAAAATTCATTTTTTTCCTTTCATCACAAGCACAAAATCCAGAAATGATATATCCAAGTGAAAACGTACTTAAATCTATTTTCCACTTTGAATAAAATGATCCATATAACCATGCCTCCTTTATTTTCCTTGCTGTGGAAAGAGTATGTACTGTATTTTTATTTGCACCTAATAATCTTTGCGAACTGTCGCCATTTTTACTAACAAAGGTTCACTGTATTTTTTCAGATTCTTTGATCTTACAGGGAAAAATAGTCTTCCCCCCCCCACCCTTTTTAAAATACTAAACTTTCTTTAAACTCTTTTCTAAAATCAAAACTTTCTAATACATCTTTCACTTCTTTAACCTGGGTTTTAAGAAGTTAAAATGAATCTGGTTTCCCCAACTTATGTTGTTAAGTGAGAAATTTGTTAAGTGAGTTTTGCCTCATTTTACGAACGTTGTTGCCACGTTTGTTAAGTGAATCACTGCAGTTGCTAAATTAGTACCCCAGTTGTTAAGTGAATCTGGCTTTCCCGTTGACTCTGCTTGTCAGAAAATCGCAAAAGGGGATCATGTGACCCCAGGACACTGCAACCGTCATAAATATGAACCGGTTGTCAAGCATCCAAATGTAAATCACGTTGACCATGGGAAGGATTCAGTGATCATAAGAGTGACAAAATGATAAGTCACTATTTTCAGAGCTGTTGAAATTTCGAATGGTCTTGAAACAAATGCTGGTAGGTCATGGACCGCCTGTAGTTTGATTAGATACACAATGAATTTGTCTCCAGTGCACAAGCTCTCAGCATACATGCAAAACAGCAGAGTAATAAATATCATAATAATGATACCAATAAGAGGAGGTAGTAGAAATGAGAAGGATGACATATGGCCATACGACATGGGTAAATAGACCTAAGACAGTACTGTAAGAATTAGGTGTTCAGCAGAGAATAGAGCTGGAAGGGACCTTGGAGGTCTTCTAGTCCAGCCCCCTGCTCAAGCAGGAGATCCTATACTATTTCAGACAAATGGCTGTCCAATCTCTTCTTGAAAATGTTATATAACTGAATTGTCCAACCTTGGCAACTTTAAGAGCTGTGGACTCCAACTCCCAAAATTCTCCAGCCAGCATGGTTGGCTCAGGAATTCTGGGAATTGAAGTTCACAGGTCATAAAGAGCCCATAGTTACCAATCCCTGACATAAATCATGGTCATGGGACACTGCAAACTGCCGTAGATGCAGGCTGATTGCCAAGTGACCAAAATACAATCATATGATCGCTGAGGAAGGAACACCTCTCAGAACTTCAACTCTGAGTCACAAGTAGTCCTGGAGAGATCCGCCATAACTTTAAATGATGGCTAAGCAACCAGTTGTAAGTTAAGGATTTCCTTTATCAACCAGAAAAAGCAGGTAGGGATCAATGTTCCCTGTAAAATTAGAAAACGGCACGCAACAGTTAAAAACTGCCGTGCTGCATTCTCCTTTCATGTGCGCAGCCGCGCAACCTCTGCCATTACAAAATGCCGCGCTGAAGTTAGAAACTTCCACGCGGTGTTCTCTCGTTACATGCGTGGTCGCGCACCTTAGAGGAAACAGTGGTAGGGATGGGAACAGGGCCAGCTGGATGGTGGTCATATCTCAGGAGCTTTCTTAGTTGTGTTTCCTTCTCCTTTCAGGAAGTCATTGAAGATGAGCCTGTGAGAGCCTTGTCGGTCATAATCCTCAATCAAGCGATCATCACAGTCACCTGCATGATGTACGCAGCTGCCCTCCTCTTCTCTCTCTCTCTCTTTCTTTTTAAATAATATTTTATTAGATTATCAAAGAAAATGCAAAAATGCAAAAGCAAAGTGAAATGTGCTGGTTGGCCACTAGAGGGCCGATCACGAGCGAAAGAAGCAAGGGTTGTGATTGGTTGTTCCGTTTGACAGCCAGATATAAAAGCCGGCTGTCAGACAGTTATTTTGAGTTCTAAGTTAGTTACAGTTACTAGCTACAGTTGCAGTTGCTGTCTGAGATGTTCAGCTACAAATAAAGGCTGTTATAACGAAATCCTGTTGACTGCGATGTCTACAACAACCTCGACTTAATATATAATACTGGCGACGAGGTACTGAATCCTGACATGCTGAATTTCGTAATAAATACAAGGAAAACAGAATGGCCACTCAGCACACGTTTGCTCCGTTTAACCACCCCAGTGAAACATGGCAGTCTTATGTAGCAAGATTTGAGTGTTTTTCAATTGCAAACGCATATACTGAACTATCGGGTGACAGAAAGAGGGCTTACTTCCTCGGGTTTTGCGGCACAGAAATGTTCGAGACCGCTCGAGCTCTCTTCGCACCGAACTCTATTCATACAGTTTCCTGGGAGGAACTACTGGAAAAGCTAAAAGACCATTACGCACCTCCCCCTTCCCGTTGTGCAAGACGGTATGCCTTCTATCATAGGAATCAGGGAGAAGGTGAAACTATAAATCAATAGTCGCCTGAAGCACCGGCTTCTGGCCATGCATGGACTCACTTTCCAAGTGGCCTTAGATGAAGCAGGGGTGGCTGAGATGTCATCTCAGTCATTGACAGAAATGGATGGGGTGCCCGGCATTTCAGGGCAGAACAGAACAAATGTGGTGGAGACATTGCCAGACCCCCCCAATATCAAATTTCAAATGGAGGACGAAGTCTACCATTTAAATGACAGTTTGAAAAGCAACGGCCAGAAGGGAAGAACGTTAACAGGCGCGCCATGTTTTGGGTGCGGAGAGCCTCACATGAGGGCCAACTGTCAATTTAAAGATGCGATCTGCTGCCGTTGCAGCAGAAAAGGACACATAGCTCGTGCCTGTAGGGGGTGAAGAGGATCGCAATGACAGGCGAATAAAGCAGCTGGAAACTCACCTAAATGGTCTCCGCCGGGCTCATTCCGTCAGAAGGACAGTTGTTTTGCAATTTATTGTTATGGGAACACCCATGCCTCAGTATCCCACCACCTTCGATTTCCATCTTGTGAGTGGGGTGGGAAGGGTGTCAGGCTGCGGCCCTAACCTCAGCCACATAGGCCACCGTTGAGTGGCTGGCTTCTCCACGATTCCCTGCGGCCTGGCATTTCACCTTACCTGGGAAGGTCATCATTGTCGCAGAAGCTCCGCGCTTGGGCGACCTACAGCCAGCGTGGCCAGTGCCACATCCGCTCCTGAGAGAGGCTCGCCGGAGGATCTTTTGATGATCGCAATCTCGCAGAAGCCTAGCGCTTGAGTGAGCAACACCTCTCTCTCTCTATCGCTCGCTAGCCTCTTGCCGATGCGTGGAAGACAGGCATCAGCTGTGCTTCGGGGAATCGTATTACGAGCGCCGCTAACCTTGGCACCAGGCGCGACTCGTGGGCTTGACAGTGGCTAAGCCTCGGCCTCCTCCTTCAGCAATTTGGCACCGGTGGCCATTTTGAAACCGCCGACTTGTGACGTCCCGCCCATCGTGCCGAGCCGCGCGCACGTGCACTAGAGCTTCCAGCCTGCCTGCTCGATCATTACAAGCCGCATCTCTGTTTGCTTCTCGCTGCTCCTCAATCGGCTTGTTACCAGCCCGATGGCTGACAAAGCAGCCAAATCAGGCAAGGCCAAGGCCAAAACCAGCCGCGAGCCACACAGAGCGGAGGACAGGCCCAGACCTCCATCTAGTATTGAAGGGTCCAAAGCTCCTCCCCGCAGAGAGAGGTCCAGAACCCCTTCCAACAAAGAGAAGCAGGGTTCTGGGAATGCATCCAGCAGAGATCGCTCCCCTATTAGACAGCGAACAGTGGAAAAGACCACGAAATCAGCCCAAGGGGGTGGGGGGCGTCATTCTGCCACACGTGAGGGGGCTAAATCACCACACACTGTCCAGGGCTCTGGACCCAGTGACCCTCCCCCCACCAAGGAGGCAGGCGGCCACTCTGTGAGCTAGTCCAGGCAGTCATCAGGGGCATTCTCCCTCGATAACCCCAACCTCTGCTTGGGGGAGGGCGATATTTGGGAGGATCCCAGGCCGAGGGGAGAGGTGCCAGCCACCAACACCACCCCCATGGCGGTGGCCGCCCTTTTTCATAGTCCCGAAGTGCAGGCCATGATACAGCTGGCCATTCAGAGTGGGATCGCCACAGGGCTCAAACAGGCCTCCACACAGGTAGCACAACCACCCCCAGTGGCCAAAAAGAACACCCCGCAGTCGGCTCGTCAGGCCACAACCCCTGAGCCTTGCCTCACATTAATGGAGGAGGAGGAACCACTCCAGGTGTTCCCTGTGTCACCCCAGGATCCTGAGGCACTGGAGGAGGATCTAGAGATGTCGGCCGACGAGGATTTGGCACCGGAAGCCCCGCTTTCGGTGGGGCTGTTCAATCCAGGCCTGTTCAAATCACTACTACATAAAGCCAAAGCCACGGCTAAGGTCAATCTACTGACCCTAAGCCGATGGAGGAGGAGGTCGGGGACCCCCTGTTTGAGGAATCCACATTCCAGGCGGAGGTCATCCCGGCACCTAAGCTATTCGTGAAGTCGGTACTTAAACAATGGCAGACTCCATTCTCAGGGGCCCTCCCGTCCTCCCTCGACAAACCCTTCTTTAATGTCGCTCAGGGGCTGGCACAACATCTTCCGTTACCACCTGTGGATGCGCCCATCAAGGCGCTGTATTCAACGGCTCAAATGCTGGGTGATTCGGAAGAACTGCTGCGTCCCGAGGACAGGCGGACTGAACAGGTACAACGAGCCCATCAGTCGGCAGCATGTGCCATTAGAGCATCCACAATGGCCTTTCTTTTGCCGCACATCGATTCGCTGGCTGCGAGCACTACAAGACCACCTTCCCGCTTCTGATGTCAGGGCCCGCCAGGATATTAATAAGTTAATAACAGCTTCCCAATTCACTTTGGATGCCACGCTGCAGGCGACTCGCTTCGCGGCTAGGGCTATGGGATCATCCGTAGTAGCCCGACGGATGCATTGGCCCAGAAGCTAGCCAATAGATTGCTGGCACAAGTGGCGCTTGGCGGGAGCGCCAGTCAAGAGTCAGTCCCTCTTTGGGGATGCCTTGGATCCGTACTTGATCGAATCCAAGGACAAAAGAAAGGTCTTGCCCAACTGCACCTTCCACTTCTGCCCCCGCACCTGACCCACGACGCCCGTACAGGGCGCCATCCTATCCCCAGCATAAGCAGCAGTCATGGGGGCGGCAGTCCCAGGGGCAGGATCGTAATCGGGGTGATCAAGCTTTCAAGCGCCCTTTTCGGGGGGCAGGCGGGCGCCCCTTCCACTGCTACAAGTAAATGACCAAGGACCTCCCATTGTGGGCCGCCTACGACTCTTTGCTGGGCGGTGGGAGGCCATTACAACCGACGCGTGGGTTCGCGAGACCATAACATCGAGTCTCGCCCTGGACTTCATCTTCAACCCCCCTGGGATTCTTTTAGAGGTGCCCCAGTCCTCTGATCTTGAGAAGCGGTCCCTGATGGTGACCACCATCTGGCACCTGCTCGACATCAACGCCATCCAAAGGGTGCCAGAGGACCAACGGAGCCTGGGCTTCTATTCCATCTTGTTCCTCGTTAAGAAGGCCTCGGGCGGGTGGAAGCTGTCCTCAATTTGAAGCGTCTGAATAAATATTTGGTTTACAACAAATTCAAAATGCATACATTGCAGTCTATTTTGGCAAGTGTACGGGAGGGCGACCTCATGTCATCTATTGACCTCACGGAGGCATACCTCCATATACCCATTTGGCCAGCACACCAACAGTATCTTCATTTCTATTACCAGGAAGAGCACTATCAATACTCTGCTCTGCCCTTTGGGCTCTCCTCGGCCCCTCGGGTTTTTACCAAGGTTTTGGCGGCACTGGCCGCACACCTCAGATCTGTACCGGTCAGAGTCCAGTGTTATCTGGACGGTATTCTCGTCCAGTTGTCCTCTCTAGCTCAGGCTGAAATTGACACTCAACTTACCCTGGACACTCTTCGCTGGCAGGGGTTTTCGGTCAATCTAGAAAAGAGCCATCTCTGCCTCACAACTAGGCTCACTCATTTAGGGGCCATCATTGACTCTCTGGAGTGCAGGGTGTACCTCTCGCAGGAACGACAGGAGGACCTGGCCCAACTCTCACGTCAGGTTCTAGGCCAAGGGCAGGTGCCTCTGCACCTCTTTTCATCCTTGTTGGGCAAGATGATCTCAGCGATTCATATTACACCATGGGCACAGCTGCATTCCAGAGACCTACAATGGTTTCTTTTGCCGTTTCAGAGGGCTGGCAAGAGCACATCTTCGGCCAAGGTACGCCACCCCCATCGGTTCGGCGCTCCCTCCAGTGGTGGCAGTCTCCGGCAGTGGCCAAGGGCAGCGACTTCACCGAACCGCAACGAGTGACAGTGACCACCGACGCCAGTCTCACCGGATGGGGGGCCCACACCCGATCGGGAGTTACCCGGGGCACCTAATCGCGAGAGGAGTCCTCTCTCAATAACAATCTCCTGGAGCTGAGGGCATCCTTTCTCGCCCTTCAACGGTTTCAGGACATCCTATCGGGTCAGCATGTCCTCCTGCTGACCGACAACATCACGGCGAAAGCCCATGTGAACCGACGGGGGGGCCACGATGTCCCGTCGCCTAATGTCAGAGGCCAAATCATTAGGATTGTGGGCGGAGAGGCATCTTCTGTCACTCAGGGCAGAACGTATCTCAGGTGTGTCAAACAAGACAGCGGACTGGCTAAGCCGGCACAAAGTGGATGCGGCGGAATGGTGTCTCGCGATGACCCTGTTCCAGGAGATCTCGGACAGATTCGGCCGCCCACTAGTCAACTTGTTTGCCACACCACAGAACGCGAGGCTACCCCGCTATTTTTGCAGATTTCCGGCACGGGGGGTGGAGGGGGTGGATGCACTCCGTTGCCCCTGGCCGAGGGGTCTGCTATACGCATTTCCTCCTCTCCCGCTGATTCCGAGGGTAATACGCAAGATCCTTTCCAAGAAGGCAGAAGTGATTCTACTGGCTCCTCATTGGCCGAGGAGGGCCTGGTTCGCAGACCTCAGGGCACTCTCCACCTGCCCACACTGGCGGATCCCGCTGACAAAGTCGTCGCTCTCCCAGGGGTCAGTGCGGCATCCCGATCCGCACTGGTATCAGCTGACCGCCTGGCGCTTGAGCGGCGTACTCTGACTCTGCGTGGAGTAACGGACACCATTATTCAAACACTGGTTTTGTCCCGCAGGGCATACACAGTCCAGATCTATAACTCCACGTGGCGAGCATTTTGCAAGTGGTGTCGCAAAGAGTCACGGTGTCCTCTAGATCTTTCGGCCATACACGTTCTGCAATTCCTCCAGGCCGGCCTGGACAAGGGTTTGGCGCCTAACACCCTACGGCGTCAGGTAGCTGCACTATCCACAGTCCTCTCTTGCCATTCGGCCGGGCCACTTTCGGGCCACTCGTTGGTGAGTCGTTTCCTTAAGGCGGCGACAAATATCTCTCCACCAGTCGTTCACAGGTACCCTACGTGGGACCTCCCAAAGGTCCTTAGTTGCCTGACCAGGGACCCTTACGAGCCACTGCAAACAGTGTCTCTCATGAACTTGATTCGGAAAGTGGCCTTTCTGGTCGCGAATACATCGGCGCGCCGTATTTCAGAGCTCGCAGCTCTTTCAGTTCAAAATGATCTCTGCGTATTTCACACGGATAGGGTCATTCTACATTTGGACCCATCATTTATCCCTAAGGTCAACACGATTCCATCGATCTGAGGAGATGGTTTTACCATCGTTCTGTTCTCAGCCCATCTCTGATGCCCAGCGCGTGGCACGCAGTGGACGTGTGGCGGGCGACCGAAATCTACATTCAGCGGACGGCTTCCTTTCGTCGCTCTGAAGCTTTGTTCCTCGGCTTCCATCAGTCGTCATTGGGACAAAAGGCTTCTTCAGCGATGATTGGTAGTTGGATACGCAAGGTAATATCCACTGCATATGATCTGCAGGACCTGCCGCGTTCGGATCGGCTGACGGCGCATTCAACGTGGAGTGCGGCCACCACGGCGGCATGGTCCACACGTGCCTCAATCGAGGAGGTGTGCCAGGCCGTGACTTGGACGTCGCCTGGGCCATTCATTAAGCACTATAAAGTTGACGCATTCACTTCGGCGGATGCAGATTTTGGCAGCCACGTACTGCACTCGGTCGTGTCACAAGAGGTGTTGGGCGACGTAATATAAGACCCTCCCTCGGGACGTTTTCTGCTTTGGCATGTCCCAATCTTGGAGGCTGGCTCCACCCACTATGGAGAAAGGGCGTTGTCTTCTTCCTGAACGCCCCTTCTCGTAGGGTGGAGCCAGCCTCCAAGTCCCTCCCGTTTGTACAATGGTTTGTAATTTGTTAAGCTTGGGGAGTTCCTTGGAGTCTGACCTTGTCCTTCGTTTCAAGAGGGGGAGCATAGCAGGGGGACAGCTTTTATATGTTATCAGACTCAGTCCTAATTGGCTGCGATATGTGTCATTCCCAATCTTGGAGGCTGGCTCTACCCTACGAGAAGGGGCGTTCAGGAAGAAGACAACACCCTTTCTACCTACTCTATTATTATTATGTTCATTCAGACCCACATCCGAATATCACATGATGGATGATATGAACAGGGTGTCAAACTCAATTTCATTCAGGGCCGCATCAGGGCTGTGGTTGACTTCGGGGAGGGGCTGGGGGTAGCCGACTGGATAGGTGTGGGCAACTGGGTGGGCGTGGCCATCTTGACACCACTCACTGGGCGAGGCTGACTGGATGGGCATGGGCAGCTTGACACCACTCCCCAAACTGCTGGCATGGGTAGACCGGGCCAAAGACAGGCTTGCCTGATGTTTCCTCTTCGCACTGGGTAGACTGGGCCGAAGCGACACAGGCCGGCCTCTTACATTTTCCAGGGCAGCCCTACGGGTCAGATCCGACCACATCGTGGGCCAGATGAGGCCCAGGGGCCTTGTGTTTGACACCCCTGACATGGAATAAGTCTTGCCTCTCTACATAGTGTGCTTTCTCCAAATCTGGGTCAAAATCTCTTAAGGCCCCCCCCCCTTGGCTTGGAGGGAGAAGGGACTCAAAACCCTAATGCATCTCTGAATGGTCTCCTTTTCTTCTTTCCGATAGGCCTTTGGTGAGCATCTCACCACCACCACCCCCGCAGATCACAGACCTGATGATGAAAGTCCTCGAGGCTCTCACAAATGAAAATAACAACATTTCTCAGGCTGCTGGACTGTTTTCTACAGGAATGCGGGATGGACATAGAAGTAAGAAAATGCAGGGTTTGGAGCAAAAGAGATATAGGAGATTTTGTAGAAAACAAAGATGAGAATGGGTGAGACCTTGTTGTCTTGGTGACAAGACTACGGCTGGTTTTAAGAGAGCTAGGGCTGAATGGGAGACGGGCAGGTGATCTTAGGGCTGTCGATTAAGTTGGGTAAACCTTCCAGAAGAAGGGCAAAACAAAATAACCACATTGTTTTCATGAAATTTGGAGAGCCAGTATGACAATGGGTAAGGCATCAGGAGAAGTTCAAGTCCTACCTTAAGCCATGAAAGCCTCATGGGTGACTTTGGGCCAGTTATTCTCTCTCTCTCAGCCCAACTCACCTCATAGGGTTGTTGTCGTGAGGAAAAGAGGAGGGAGAATGTTAGATATATTCTCCGCTTTGAATTATTTGTAAAAAGAATAAAGGCGGGATATAAACAAACACACAAACATGTTGCCTTCAGGCATCACATCTGGACTTGACTGGGGATAATGGAGGTGGTAGTCCAAGATTCCAGAAGACAGTTCAGAAAAAGCACAGAAGTAGGGAATTAGCGGCTATCCAAAATTTGAACTATGAATCTCAGGATTTCTTGCCAGTGGCTGGGCTGGGGTGGTCATGAGTTCCAGATCAGTCTTTTTGGATGTTCCTCATCTTTTCCTGGCTCCATTCCAGTTGACATTAAAAAACAAATGCCAAGCAGTGTTATAGAATCCTCTGTTTGGAAGACCTCTTGAAGCTATCTAAACTCAACCTCTGCTCAGGGAAGGCCCAGTTCAACCATTTCAAACAGAAATCATCATAATCATCTTTTAACGACCCCATAATCCCTTGTGGGGTGGAGTCTGGGCAACTGAATGGAGCTAGCAGAAGGTTTACTGGCCGGATGCCCTCCCTGTCGCCAATGCGGAGTTTTGTTCAGCAGATAAATTCTCATTGTGCCCAGAGAGAGAAATTATCTGCCTCTACCTAGGATCGAACTCACAGCCTCTTGATTGTGAGGCAAGAGCTCCACTTCTAGGCCACCGCATCACTCCTAACCATTTCAAACAGAAATATATTAAGATATTAAACATCCCCATGGTCATGTGATAAAATTCAGGTGCTTGGCAACTTGTTCATATTATGACAGTTACAGTGTCCCGGGGTCATGTGACCCCCCCCCCTTTACGACCTTCTGACAAGCATAGACAATGTGGAAGCCAAGTTCATTTAACAATTGTGTTACTAACTTAACAACTGCACCGATTCGTTTAATAACCATAGCAAGGAATATCATAAAATGGAGCAAAGCTCACTGAACAGCTGTCTTGTTTAGCAACAGAAATTTTGGGTTCACAATTGTCAAGGACTAGCTGTATATGTTGGATAGATTGTTTTTGGGGCCCGCAGTCACAATTCGGTGATGATATTTTGCCCCATTTATAGAGGGCATCTGCACATCTACCACTGCCAGTGCAAATTCGGTTCAGTGCTGTCCAGACCGAGTGACTCTGGGTTTGGGGTTCTTTGGTCCAGGGAGAATTGCCACCTTTGGTCTTGGATGGGGTGGCACTACACCAAACAGACCCTGTGCGTAATCTGGGGTTCTCCTGGACTCATAACTCCTGCTCAAAGAGCAGGTGGCGGTCATAGCCAGGAGGGCCTTTGCGTAACTGTGGGTTATACATCAATTACGCCCTTTCCTGACCGACAATCCCTACTCATGGTCACTCATGCCCTAGTCACTTCCCGTCTTGACTACTGCAATGCATTCTATATGGGGCTGCCTTTGAAGAGCATTTTAAGCTCCAGTTAGTGCAAAATGCAGGGCCTGCATGGTTTTGTGCAGACTTTGGTGTGCACATGTATCATACCTCTCCTGCGGGAGCTGTGTTGGTTGCCAATTTGCTTTTGGGTCCAATTCAAGGTGCTGGTTGTCACCTTTAAAGCCCTGCATGGCTTGGGACCAGGTGATCTTTTGCCAGTCACATCTACCTGACCCATCAGAGCGGGGAGGCAGGAAATGTTGCGAGTCCCATCCCCTAGGGCAGGGGTCGGCAATCTTAAAAACTCAAAGAGCCATTTGGTCCCATTTCCCAGAGAAAACAAAACACCCGGCGCCACAAAACATGGGTGGGCATGGCCAACTCGATGTCACTCCCACCTAGTCACATGACCCCCCCAGCTACACCTACCCAGGTTTTGTGGCTGTTTTCTTTTCTATGAGAAAAAGGTATCTCTCTCTTTTTCCTCTTTCTCCCTCTCCTATCTATCTCCCTCCCTCTAATCTTTCTGTCTCTCTTTCCCTCTCCCCATCTCTATCTCTCCCTTCCTCCCCACCCATCTCTCTCTCTCTCCTTCCCTCATCTCTCTCTTTCTCCCATCTCTCTCTTTCTCCCTCTCTCTCCCCTTCTCTCTGTGTGCTGAGGAATGATAGCCACCCCAGCTTCTCTTTGGGAGACCCTCGTCCCCTTCTTGCAACTCCCTGGCTGGCTGTGGCGTGCGGGGCGGCAGGCGGCTGCTCGCTTAAGGAGGATCATTGGACGCTCAGACTGCGTTTTCCTTCTCAGGCCCTGGTGGGTTGTCCCGACTTCTACTAAAGAAGAAGGGAAAACAAGCCCATATCTCATTCTTGAAAGTGGTCAAGACTGCAAGCCTGAATTTTAAAACTCAGCTGTGCTTCATCGTCGTACAGCCTTTCCCGTTTTCACCCTTCCTACTTATATATAAAAACGTTCCCTGTATTCCTTTTTTTGGTTCATACTACATAGCTAAAAAATGCTGACAGCAGGAGGCCAGAAAGCAAGCTGTGAGCGGTATTATAAATTTAAGCTTTCTTTTGGAGTGTGTGTGTTATTCTTGTCCAAATGCATCCACCGAATGGCTTCCAAAAGTTTTACAGTTTTGCAGAAGAGAGAGAAGAGAACAAAGACTATTCTTTTTCTCTCCCCTTAATGGCTGAATATGGCATCTTAGTAGAGGCTCTCATGAAACTTCCCTTCCTTTGCTTTGCTAATGCTCAGTATATCTAATCTTGTTGCTCAGCTTCTGTATCACCCTGAGGTTGGAAACATCTTCATGACGCAAGACATTCTAAATGTTCTCCACAAATGTATGATACAATCGTACCCTCTGATACAAAGATTCACTATTCGAGATCTGGGTTACCTTCCGCAGCACCCCTTCAAGGTAAGATATGGGGTGCAGGAAGTGAGTGACTTTCAAGGTAGTAGCAGGTGTGACCTCACTCTCTGGGAAGTCTACAAGGAAGGAAGGATAGAAGAAGGAGAAGACAACGACCTCCAGAAAGAGGATGGATTCAGTTGGAGTGGTGTCTCTTCTACAAAGATGGTTGCACCCCTGGAAGATCTGAAGGATGAAGTTGAGAGCAGATCCTCTTGGAGAACATCTGAAAACAGAAGAAGAAGCAATGGATAAAAACTAATCCAGGAGAGAACCAACCTAGAACTAAGGAGAAATTTGCTGACAGTGAAAACAATTAGTCATTGGAATGACTTGCCTCCAGAAGTTGTGGTTGCTCCAAAACTGGAGGTTTTTAAGATGAGATTGGACAGCCATTACTACTAGTTTTCTGAGTAGTAATGTACAGCTGTGAGAGATGGACCATAAGGAACGTTGAATGCCGAAGAATTGATGCTTTCAAATTGTGGTGCTGGAGAAGACTCTTGAAAGTCCTTTGGACTATAAGGAGATCCAGTCAACCCTAAAGGAAGTCAACCCTGACTCTTCTTTGGAAGGACAGATCCTAAAACTGAAGCTCAAATACTTGGCCACCTAATGAGAAGAGAGGACTCACTGGATAAAAGACCCCCGATGTTGGGAAAGACTACTGAAGGCCAAAGGAGAAGGGCAGCAGAGGGTGAGATGGTTTAGATGGTGTTATCAACACAACAAACATGAGTTTGGATAAACTCTGGGACCTGGGATGTTCTGGTCTGTGGGGTGATGAAGAGTAGGACGTGACTTAGCAACTGAACAACAACGATCAAACATAGTTATTTATTTTTTAATAATCTTTTCAAAAATCAAGTGAGATAAGGAGCTGATGGACACAAAAGAAGACCAATTGTACCCTGAGACATCACATTGCCTGCATTTGTCCAACCAAGGACTAATTTTGTTCCTTGTAGCAACCATAACAGAATTCTTGTATATCCGAAATAAAAACAGACATGTTCATCTCTTGAAGACTGAACAGGAGGGAGAGATGCTGCATTTCATGCCTCAAAAAAGGACCTTAGATGTTCCTCAAAGTATCTTAAGAAGAAGCCTGGTTCTTCTGGTTGAGATCTACTTATGGGGCTACAATGAGCAGAAATTACTCCAGTTGGTCAACGTGAGGTCTCCCCAGCTATTGCATTCCTATGGCTTTGAAGATAGAATAGAATAGAGCTGGAAGAGACCCTGAAAGACTTCTAGTCCAGCCCCCTGCTCAAGCAGGAAAACCTATGCTATTTCAGATAAGTGACTGTCTAGTCTCTTCTTAAAAACCTCCAGTGATGCAGCATTTTGCTTCAAGTGAAGATGTCTCTTCAAAGTTCTGGGATGAGGAAGCAACTGAGCTGACCTAAAAAACCATCCAGCTTCTTCATTTCCAGATATTTCCTGAAGTTCTCCCCTTGCAGAATTGAAGCTCATGGGGAACGTCCACCTGGGATGCTGGCTGTTATGGTTATCTTTATTTATGCATCTTATCCAGATTTCTCATAATTACAATCAACTCCAAAGAACATACAAAGAATGGTTACAGGAATTGGGAATGTCTAGTCTAATGAAAAGGAGGACTAGGGGAGATATGATAGCACCTGTTTCAATATTTGAGTGGCTCCTAGAAAGATGAGGGGGTCAAATTGTTTTCCAAAATACCAAAATGCAAGACAAGAAACAATGGATGGAAACTGACCAAGGCGACAAGCAACCTGGAACTAAGGAGAAATTTCCTAATGGTGAGAGCAATCAACCAATGGAACAATTTGCCTTCAAAAGTTGTGGGTGCTCCATCACTGGTGGTTTTCAAAAAGAGTCTGGAAAATCATTATCTGAAATAGTATAGAGTCTCCTGCTTGAGCAGGGGTTGGGCTAGAAGACCTCCAAGTTCCCTTCCAACTCTATTAATCCATGTTCTATGTTCTAAGTGCATATGTTTATGTGCTTGAAATGGGGCATATTATGGTATGTTTAACTGTGTAAGTTGAAGTGTTTCACTTCAGTTTGCTTTAGCTGGAGGCAAAACATATGATGAACAATTGGAGAACTAGGCAGTTCTAGTCTAACAAAAAAAGGAGGGGCTAGGATGACATGCGTCTTTAATATTTGAGGTCTGCCCCAAAGAAAAGGGGGTCTATCTATTCTCCAAAGAACCAGAAAGCAAGACAAGAAATCATGGATGGAAACTAATCAAGGAGAGAAGCAACCTGAAACTAAGAAGTAATTTCCTGATAGTGAGAACAATTAACCAGTGGAACGACTTGGCTCCAGAAGTTGTGAATGCTCCAATACTGGAGATTTCCAAGAAGAGACTAGACAGCCATTTGTCCACAATGGTATAGGGCAGCAGTTTTCAACCTGTGGGTTGCGACCCCTTTGGGATCGAACGACCCTTTCACAGGGGTCACCTAAGCCCATCGAAAAAAACACATTTCCGATGGTCTTAGGAACCGAGACACCGCTCCTCTATCCGTCTCCAGGATCCACTCACATGCAAATAGACTACTGCAAATATATATATATATCTGTACCATGGGCACTTCTGAGCATGCGCAGAAGCTGAATTTCTGGCATTGAGCATGCGTCGCCATCTTGTTTTTGGCTTTTTTTGTTGCAATTTTTTTTAAACAATTGGCACTGCACATGCATGCGTGCACATGCAAAGCGCACCCACGAGGCGCGGCCACACAGCGCAAGAGGAAGCGAACAGACAGTGAGGTAAGTTAGAACCCACCCCTGAGTTTCCTAATAATTTTATTATTTTATGGTTGGGGGTCAACCCAACATGAGGAACTGTATTAAAGAGTCGCGGCATTAGGAAGGTTGAGAACCACTGGTATAGGATCTCCTGCTTGAGCTGCAGGTTGGACTAGAACAGGGGTGGGCAAACTATGGTTCTTTGAGGACCTGTGGACTTCAACTCCCAGAATTCCTGAGCCAGCCATGCATGCATGGCTGGCTCAGGAATTCTGGGAGTTGAAGTCCACAGGTCCTCAAAGAACCATAGTTTGCCCACCCCTGGACGAGAAGATCATTACGTTCCTTTTCAAACCTATTATTCTATGTTCTGTGGCTTTCTATGTGTTTGTCATTATCGCTACTAGACTCAGAGAACTCCAGTGACCTTGTTTTATTGCTTGTTTCTTTCCCTGTTTCCTCCAGGATATGTTTTTAAAGCCGGTTTTAAATTCTGTGATCAACTGGGCTAGTCAACTAGACAAGAGTGGTGTGAAAGATTCTCTGAGGACACTTCAGTTAATGTTCCGACACTTGGATGTTGAGAAATATGGATACAAGGCACACAAACTTATTCTGCTGCTCTTGAAATATTTTGATCACGTGACTATGGGGATATTTCAATGGTCATAAGTGTGGAAAATGGTCATAACTCAGTTTTTACTGTTTTAACGTCAAAGCATCACTAAATAAATGGCTGTAAGTCAAGGACTACCTGATACTTAACCCATGTAGTCCTCAACGTATGACCACAATGGAGCCCAACATTTCTGTTCCTGAGACATTTGTTAAGTGAATTTTGCCCCATTTTATGACCTCTGTGGTCACAGTCATTAAGTGAAACACTGCAGTTGTTAAATTAGTCACACGGTCATTAAGCGAATCTGGCTTCCACATTGACTTGGCTTGTCAGAAAGTCACAAAAGTTGATTACATGACTCTGGAACACTGTGACCGTTGTAAATGTGAATTAGTGGTCAAGCATCTGAATTTTGATCATGTGACCCCGGGAATGCTGTGAAAAATGTTTAAAAGTCCCTTTTTTCAATGCCGTTGTATAACTTTGAACGATCACTAAATGAACTATTGTAAGTCAAGGACTACCTTATTCCATGCCAGCCTGGGTTCTTTTCTTTTCGTTATGCACTTTCTTCCAAGTATTTCCAAAATATTCCAGCAGATGGTGGCATCATCTTACAAATCTTCCCTCAGACAAGCTCTGTAAAAAATAATAACCAGAATTTGATTTTGCAATTTCCCGATATATATACGGTATTCATTTTCTTTGGCTTGTAAGCTGCTTCCAATCACCACCAATTGAAAGTGGTTTACCACCAGTCCTCAACTATTCATTTAATGACTGTTCAAAGTTACAAGGACACTGAGAAAGGGATTTAGGACTAGTTTTCACACAGTGGCAGTGGTTAGAGTGCGGTACCGCAGACTACTTCTGCTGACTGCCGGCTGCCTGCAATTTTGCAGTTTGAATCTCACCAGGCTCAAGGTTGACTCAGCCTTCCATCCTTCCAAGGTGGGTAAAATGAGGACCCAGATTGTTGGGGACAATATGCTGACTCTGTAAACTGCTTAAAGAGGGCTTTAAAAGCACTGTGAAGTGGTATGTAAGTCTAAGTGCTATTGCTAAGTTCTGTCTATCATCCATCCCTCATCCATCTATCCATATATCTATCTATATATATATATATCCATCCACCCAGTTCTTTATCTATCCATCCAGCTATCTAGTAATCTAGCTATCTATATATCATCTATCATCATCATCCCTCTCTTTCCCCCGCTCTCCCTCTTAATGTTTCCACTCTGAAAAGTCATCATACTTTTAAGGATTTGAATAGTTTTCAAGAATTCTTGCAAAAATGATGCAATAACCCTCTCTGGAGCAATAAGCTTTTTAGCCGAACCTTGGAAACTGGTACCTAAGATTTTAAAGCAAACACTAAATACTCCCCCCCCCCACTTCTTGCAAGGTATCATGCTTCTAGAATTAGAAATTGAGGGGCTGTTCAGATGAGTTCCAAAGCTGTGGAGTCCATTGTATATACCCATGCAGGAAGTCCCGAAAAGCATCTATTTTTTTCAAGACTTACAGTACATTAAGCTGGTCTTACCTCTCTGCCCTCCACTGAGTAGCGTTCAGTCTGGAGCTGATTGATCCAGCGTGGGCATTTCTCAAGAAGTAGAAGGACTTCTACTACGTGGTCCTTTCCGCAAATTCCAGGGCCTTAAGCAAAACCCTACAGAGGAGAGTTAATTAGTCTGGAACAAAGGCATCTGATAAAGAGTGCTAAAACATGCATCACAGTATCATCATGCAAATTTACTGCTTACATAGGAGCTTGTGGGGTCAACCTGCATATTTCACCCTCTCTTGCCCCTCTCATGGACTTCCATGTTTGGGAATCGAGCAGAATTATTTAGCCCCCTGCATGGTTTCTGTTCTCCCTTGTTGGCAGAGCTAGCTGAGATTTCAAAAGGCAGAGAGAAGCCGGCAGGGAGGGGAGAGGTCTGCTTTGCCCAGAAGTCCAATAGCTCCGTTCAGGTGGCGGGCAAAGCAAGCACAGGGTCTTTAGGCACATGGTAGGGCAGGATATCGGGGTGTGTGTGTGTGTGTGTGAATAGATAGGTGGGCGTGCCGCAGCATCTCTGCAGTTGGAGAGAGCCGAGGTGGCGCAGCGGTTAGAGGCAGGTACTGCAGGCCACATTAGCTGACACTGATCTGCAGGTCAGCGGTTCAAATCTCACCGGCTCAAGGTTGACTCAGCCTTCCATCCTTCCGAGGTAGGTAAAATGAGGACCCAGATTGTTGGGGGCAATGTAAATATATACATTGCTTATTGGTGTAAACTGCTTAGAGTGCTTGCACTGTGAGGCGGTATATAAATGTCACAAATAAAATCTCTGCAGTTGGTCCTAAGGGCGAATGATGGTTGGCTCTGTAGAATTTGTAACTTTGCAACAGGGTCGTATGTGGCTTGGGGGGGGGGGTTGTTTGTAACTTCAAATTGCCATTAAGTGACTGTCGTACCTTGAGGAATACCTGAACTGTGAAATTTTGCACACTCCATCTTTCAATATTGAATTATATTTAAAAAATAATAATTTAGATCAAACAAAATACCGTGGAAATAAGAAAACAAAACTAATGACATTAGGTCAAAAACATTTGCACTAATTTCAGTTAAACTTGTTATACCTGTTTTTTTATCCATCTATGTCTAGAACAGTGGTTCCCAACGCCCCACAAGGGGGCAATTTGATTTTTAATGGGGGAAATTCAAAACTGTGTGATGTCAAGACTCTAGACCTTAGCAACACTTTTTAATATATGCATAGACAAGACTCGAAGAATTATATGTCATTGGGGGGGGGGGCAATCAGGATTTTAGAGATGCTTAGGTGGCCAAAAAAAAGGTTGGGAACCACTGGTCTAAAGCCATGTATATAAGACGGGAGGCCTATAAATTGATTACACAAATAAATACTTTCCATGCACATACCATTGGAAATCCATTATTATATTCCATTATAACGTGCAAGGAGTCTTTGTCATGCAGTATTTTTCTTAATTTTTTCCTGAAATTGTGGTCTTTAAAACAAGAGAAATATTTAATATCTACTACCAATCCATCCTATGAATTTGTCTCCAGACTTTGCCTGATGGTTCAAGAGAATTGCACAGATGAAGCTTTATGAGGCTGGAGATGCACAAATCTAATATCCCAAATTTGATTTGGGGGATATCCCTATTACATTTACTGTGAATAGGGAAGAAAAATGTCATGTCCCAATCCTTGGTAGATGAGCTGAATTGTTAATAAAAGCAAATAGTGCCAAAATTCATCCATGCTAATCAGCATCACGTTTGAACATAAATGAGATCATCTATCCACAGTGAAAAGTTATGCTTTCTGATATGAAATAGTGCTCAGGTGTTAACCACATCATTATATAAGCAAAATAAAGATCAATTAAATAATTTAAATAATTTAAATAATGATCACATTGTTCAAGAAACTGCTGTTAAAATAAGCCAAATACTTATGGCATCTATCACAAAAACTTTTTTACAAAAATGGATGCCACGATGAATTTCCCAATTGCATGCTATTAAACTGATAGATACAATTATTAATCCCTTTAAACAACCAAATAATGGATTATAACTAGAATGAACTAGTAATTAATTTAGTGGGTAAAATTCTGCTTTTTCCATGCTTAAAATTCTGTTTTCAAGGAAAATACTGGAGAAGCGTGCCTTACCTCCAAAACATGAACTGAGTCTCTTCTTGGTTTGTAAAAGCAAAAAAGACCTGTGCTAAATGGCAAATTGATTACAAAAACGAAGATCTGATTTGATTACAAAAACGAAGATCTGAAGCTTGTACTTGAACATAGACTGAATTGAAATAAACTTGATTCTCTATATAATGCGTAAGAAAGCATTTCTTACGAAAGATCTTCGTTTAATCTAAAACGATTGGATCATCAAGATTTCTGTTCTTTAATCCAAAAGCTTGGAATAGCTTTCAACAGCATTGACTAATGAAACTTAAAGGAAAGAGATTCCGAAAGGAATGAATTAAAAACCCCAGGCCAAAGGCACAATCTGAGAAAAAGATAACTGCCTAAATAACGCTTTGGAGGTCCATTTTGTTGCAGGATGGTAAAGATTCATTCCCAACTTGGCTTTTGTAGAGGAAACGTCCCCACTTTTATTTACTCAACCGAGACACTCCAGTGGCTAAATGATGGAAAGGGGGTGGGGATGCGATTTATAGGTCTGCCTGAACATTCTCGGACTTTTTGTGTGGTAAATCAATGGAGGTTTTGGCTGCGAGGCCTGACTCCGTGAGGCTGGGGTGCCTTTGCACAGGTCATTCTTCCCCTCTTAAGTCCTTCACCTGTCAGGCGCTAATAAATAGTCCCTCGGAGCAACGGTCTCCTCTTCCTATATCTTCTAGGCGGTTAACGGCGGTTAACGGCCGGGCGGTTGAGGGCGCATGCGCTCATTTTCCCGCTCATTTTTTTCGTCGCTGAGGGGAAAAGAGGCGGTGAAGGGCGGGGCTGTGGGGCCGAGCGAAGGGCTTCCCCATCCCGTGGAGGCTTCTCCCGGCCTCGAGGGCCCGTGGCGGGGATGAAGGAAGCTCCCCGGGCTCCTCTGGCAGCCGTCGCCCGGTTTCCGTTGCTAGGAACGGGCTCAGCTCCTTCCCTCTCAGCCTCCTATCGCTTCCCCGCTTGGTTAGGGCAGGCGGCTGTTCAACAGGCGGGGTTTCCTTCCTCCTGGAGGAACGGGGGGGAAAGCTATATGGAATGCCTTCCTGCCCGATCAGAGGCTGCGGGGGGAGGGGGAACCATTGGTTTGCTTCATGATGACATGATGATGAATGCTCAACAACATCCATAAAAAAGGTCCCAAAATCTGTTCAGATGACCGACATATTTCATGACCGTTATGTTATGCCATACCACTGTAATGGACAGGTTCCATTACAGTTGTGTGGCAGGGACAACATGAAGTTGTTTCTGCCCAATTGTTGATGAAAATGTTCCCCTTTCGTTCATTCATCCCTCTTTTCTTGGCCCTGTGTGATGCCATTGGAAGAAGCAAAGTTGGGATCAAAAATGTAGAACAAAAGAATGCAGTCTTAAATGTATGAATTTCTCCCCTGCAGCTTCTTTCATATCTACCCTCCTTTTCTAGCCGTTTCTTGAATTCTTTTTTTAAAAAATAATTTTTATTGAATTTTTTCAACATTTTAAATCACATATTTGCTTTTACAGCTGTCCATTATCGGTGTCAGTCCTTATTTCATTTTTCCTAATTCTAGGCTATGATTTCCATACATTTTGTAATTTCTGCTTATTTTACATATCAACATCAACCTAAATATACATATAACTATAGCATCTATAAAAATATACATATAACTATAGACATACATTGACACATCAATATATACGTATACAATTTCTAATCCATATTTTATATACTTTTTATGCATTGATTGTACTTTTATATTCCAGCCAATTAAACCATTTGTTCCATATCCTATAATAATCAGTATCCTCTCTGTCATGTAATTCCATTGTTAATTTGTCCATTTCTGCACATTCTAACACTTTTTTGATTATCATTGCACTCAAATCAGTTTCTGATTTCCAATTTTGGGCAAAGATGATCATAGCTGCTGCTGTTACATGGACTATAATATATTGGGGATTTTTTAAACTTATATTTCCTCTTATAATTCCCAGCAGGAATAACTCTGGTTTCATCTCTAATTTTTGTTCCATAATTTCCTCCAACCACCTTTTAATTTTTTTCCAATAATTCTTCGCCTTTGGGCACGTCTACCACATGTGGTATGGTAGAACGTCTCTTGGTCATGGTTACACGTCCAACAGTTTGCTGGTCTATTTGGGGGCATTTTTGCCAACCGTGCCGGAGGTAGGTGCCATCTGTAGAACATTTTGTAAATATTTATTTATGAGATTTATATACCGCCTTCATAGTGCAAGCACTCTCTAAGCGGTTTACACCATTAAGCAATGTATATATTTACATTGCCCCCAACAATCTGGGTCCTCATTTTACCTACCTCGGAAGGATGGAAGGCTGAGTCAACCCTGAGCCGGTAAGATTTGAACAGCTGAACTCAAATGATCAGTCAGCTAAAGTAGCCTGCAGAACTGCACTCTAACCACTGCACCACCTCGGCTCTTTTTATATGTTGCTGCCAACATTAATATATACTTTTTCTCCCAAATTTTTTCCCAATACTCCAATTGTATATCCAAAATTTTGGGCCCAAATTACCATTGTCTCAACTGTTTCCTCTTCCATTTTGACATTTAACGGGCAATTATAAGTTTATGATATCATTTTTTCTTCTGTCCCTAATAAAATTTTGTCCAATTCTCGTTCTTTTTGGAATCTGTATTGCATTATATCTTTTGTATCTGGACTGTATTTGTAGGTAGGGCCACCAATCTATTTCTATGCCTAACACTTTTAATTCCAGGTTCGATTTAAGTTTATCCTGCTCATCTAATAATTCTTTGTATGTCACTATCTTATCGAGATCCAATACATTCGGATAAACTATTGCTTCCATGGTAGATAACCGTTTTGGAATTTTAGTGTAATAGTTTCCTTTAATTTTCAACCAAACTTCTAATAAAGCGCCTATCTGGTGTCTCTGAAAATATGTGTGATTTCTGTTTCCCTTCTCAGATGAAAACGTGCCAGCTGATCTGTAAATCATGGCCTTCTATTGTTAATATTTGTTTATTTTTGAGTAAAATCCAATCTTTGAGCCTTGTTATGGCTGCTGCTTGGTGGTAAAGTTCCCAATCTGCGAGTCTGTTTCTTGAATAGCAGCTCCATACCTCCACAAAATAAGTTGAGAATACTAAAAAGCGTCTATCTGCTAAGGCTGGTTACTTTCTAATCCCCTACTCTATTTTCAAGAAAATAGTCTTGAGTTTTGCCCCATTTTACGACTTTTCTTGCCACATTTGTTAAGCGAATAACTGCAGTTGTTAAATTAGTAACACAGTTGTTAAGTGAATCTGGATTCCCCATTGACTTTGCTTGTCAGAAGGTTGCAAACGGTGATCACCTGACCCCCCCCACATGCAACCATCATAAATATGAACCAATTGTCAAGCCTCTGAATCAGGGGTGAAATCCTCCCGGTTCGCCCGGGCCAGTCCTTCGGCGTATAGCCGATGGAACTGGCGGCGGTCGCGGCGCGGAGCTTCTCCCGCCCGCTTTCCCGGCCCGGCTGAACACAATCACCGCTTTCCCGGCCCGGCTGAACACAATCATTCGGGTTATTTTTCCCTCTGTGCATGCGCGCGCATGCACAGAGGGAAAAATAACCCGAATGGCGGCGTTCAGCCGGGCCGGGAAAGCGGGCGGGAGAAGCTCCGCGCCGCAACCGCCGCCAGTTCCATCGGCTATACGCCGAAGGACTGGCCCGGGCGAACCTTGAGGATTTCACCCCTGCTCTGAATGTAAATCATGCAAACATGGGGATACTGCAAAGAGCTGTAAGTGTGAAAAATGGTCATAAGTGCCATTGTAACTTCAGTCACTAAATGAACTGTTGTAAGTCGAGGACTACCTGTATCAAATGAATTTGGTTTCAGGTTTTATGACAAACTTTTTAATGGACTTGTGTGTATATTTCATTCATTAGAATTGATTAAGCAGTGAGGCAAGGTAATAAAATTGGTTTTATTTTTTTTATTCCTTTCAGGTCAAAAAAGAAGAGCTGATTATAAAGCGTTGCCTGAAGTTTCTAAGCAATCCATGTTCCAACATCAGGCAGCCCTCCTTGCAAGCCTCGCAGCTGCTCTTTACTCTCCCTGTGCTGCTTGTGAATGGCAGTGGGGGGGGGGATCGGAGGGGTTAGGGGGCCTGACAGCCCACTTTGCAACCCTCGCAGGTCCCCTTTATTCTCCCTGAGCTGCGCATGAAAGGCAGTGGGTGGGGCAATTGCAGAGTTTGGGGGGCCCCAACAGCCATCCTTGCAATTCGTTTACTCTCCTGAGCTGCATGCGAGTTGTGGCAGAGGGGCAAAGGTGGGGTTGGGAGGGGTCTAGCAATCCTTGGAAGCCTCACAGCTCTTCTTTAAGCTGTGAATAGCGACGGGGAAGGCCTGGTAGCCCTCCCACTCCCAATTGCACACAGACATGATCTTGGAGCCACTGAACATAATCTTTGAGAGCTTTTGGAGTATAGTGGGACTATCCGATGACTGGAGAAGAGCTGTTGTGCTTCCAATCTACAAAAAAAAGGGGAGGGGGCTCAGAAAACTACAGACCAATCAGCCGGACATCAATAAAAATCCTGGAAAAGATAACCAATGGACTTGTGAGCATCTAGATTCTAGAATGAACAAGACAATGGATTTTGTCAGATCATGCCAGAGAAACCTTATTGCAGATACTTGTATACAAGTAGCATGTAATAAACTTTTAGTGCTTTGAACTCAACTTCTGTGCTTGGTTCATTGTGCCTGACAAATGCAGTGGTCATAGTTTACTTAGAACTCGGTAAAGCAGTTGAGAAAATAGACCACAGCCTACTCCTTGGTAAGATAGAGCAATGTGAGATAGTACCACCAAGAGATGGCTTCACACTTGGTGACCAAATGCACTCAGCGGGTAGTCCTCAATAGGGCTATTTCTACATAGAGGAAAACATGCAACGGGCTTCCTCAAAGTTCTGTCTTAGGCCCAACATCTTCATAAATGATCTAGATGAGAGGATAGAAACGGAACTCATCAAATCCGCAGACAACACTGTGGTGGTGGTGGGGGAATAGCTAAAACTTTATAGACAGACTCAAGATTCAGAAGTTCCTTTATACTGGACCCTATCTGACAAAATGCAATTTTATTGTTGAGAAAAGTAAGGTCCTACACTTGGCCAAGAAAACCCAAATGCAGAGATATAGAATAGATAGAACCTGGCTCAGTAGACCGATGGGGGTAATGAATGGCTGAATGCCACCCACAAGCAATATTTCCGGTGCTTCGTGAATCAACAGGACAACTGGGTGGATGTGCTAGCGGTGGCTAAGTTTGCATAAAACTCACAACACACCTCCACCCAAGTGACTCTTCGCCAGTTACTGGCTTCACCTGCAACTTTCCCTTTCCCATTGGACCCTCCCATGCCCAGTGAATGTATTCCTTCAAGAGCTTCAGGCTGTGCAGCAACTCGACAGGGCCACACAGAGGACTATAAGAAGTTTGGCTTTCCACGCAGCACCTCCCTTTGAGTTGGCCATCCCAAAAACTGGACCGCTATGTGATCCCATTTCCTGTTGAAGACGTGATCAACCCTGTAGTCTTCTAGCTAACCTTGCCTCGAAGCATGAGGATCCACCCAGTGTTCCATTGGTCCTTACTGGTGGTGCCTGTGTCAGCAGACTCATCGTCTCGCTGCATCGCCACTGGGTCCCATGGCCACACGGACCTCTGGACTATGAGGTGGACAGCATTCGAGATTCACATTAGATGAGATGCTTCCAGTACCTGGTGGTTGAAGGACTATGGACTGTAGGACTTTACATGGATGGATGCCAAGGATGTGCATGCTCCCCCATCTGGTTCAGACATTCCACAAGTGCCCGGAACGCCCTAGTTCGCACGGTCCCAGGGGAGAGGTGCCTGTGGTGGGGGGATAGTGTCATGGCCCATTGGAGCCCAGTTTGGAGGAGTTGTTGAAACTGCGACTATCCGACAGGAATGGCACGTCTCCCTTGGCATGTTTGGAGAGGCCAGGGCTGAGGACAATGCTGTCCCGGGCCCCTCAGGATTGGAGGAGGTGGTCAACCTGACGGAGAGCTGCCTGCCTACACAGACACAGGGGAGGATTGGCTGCTGACAGGCAGTGGTACTGGTAACAGCAGATCTCTGATGAGGAACAGCTGCCCCCTCCATCGATCCAAGGGCAAGGAGAGCAGAGTACAGGAAAGATCAGAGAAGGGATGCAAGGCTACTCAGGAGGAGGTCCTCCCCCCAACTTCTAAACTGTTTTGATCACCAGAAATATTGGTGCCTTTTGAGGGAATTGTGTTTTGAAACATTGTATAAAGGCAACTGCAAAGGATTTGCCATTTTATAAAAGCTTTTACAATTAATTGTATTATTTTAAATGTTATTTTTCTTTTGGTAGACATTTAAAATACGATTAGCTTGAAACAAATATCAACAGGTCTATTATTATTATTATTACAGCAAGTAATGCAGACAATTATTGAAAGCCCTGCTAATACAGCAAATTGCTATTACAAATTAATTGCTGCTTTGGATCAATCCTGAAAGTATCTGATTATTTTCCCTTTCCAGCTCTGGAATAGACGGAAAGTGCTTTAGTACAGCATTATTTCAAAGATGTTTAATGAGAGCCAAAATAAAGTTAGAATATATGCAGAGGTTTATGCATAGCCTTTTGCACCATTACAGAAGAAAATCTAGGCAACTGGTTGTGTTGCTGCAAAAGCTATACAGGCAATAAGTGCTATATTTGAAAATCAAATAGAAATCTTATTTTCTTTTCATTATATCTGCGTGCCTGGATCACTGAAAGAACACCAACTGCATAAAGATTACTTGCTTATTTAAAGAAGTCTGCTACCAGATAGGATAAAAGCTGTAACCACAATGCCCCTCTTGAATAAATACTGCCAACTTACTCTCTCTGAATCCTCTAATCAATTCTGGGGCAGTAGAAAACAACCGGGCCTTGTTGTAGCTGCAGAACCTGTTTTAGACACTAAAAAAGATATCCCGATTCCCTTACAAACAGGAGAGCCTCCTGTTTGTAAGTGACAATACTGACTCTCAACTTCCTAGACATTTCTTTCCACCTTTTCAAGCCATAGTTCACCATTCAAAAGATTCCCAAAGAAGACTATTAGCTGCCCATATATTGTATGTATGTTTGGAGAAAGAAATTGCAATGTTAGTGGAACAAGTTTGCTTTACCTTGAGAAATAGCAACAGCTAACCTTTTATTACCATAGAAGATGCCTCTGAGATATCATGAACAGGTAATCCTCAGTTGAGCCGAATTTTTTTTGTTGCTAAGTCAGAACAGTTGTTACATGAGCTTTACCCCATTTTACGACCTTTCTTGCCACTGTTGTTAACTGAATCACTGCAGCTGTGAAGTTAGTAACCCGGTTGTTAAGTGAATCTGGCTTCCTCATTGACTTGACTTGTCAGAAAGTCGCAAAAGGGGATCACAGGACCCCAGGACACTGCAACGGTCATAAATATGAGTCAGTTACTAAGCATCTGAATTTTGATCACATGACCATGGGGATGCCGCAATGGTCCTAAGTGTGAAAATGGTCATTTCAGTGCCATTGTGTAACTTCAAACGGTCACTAAATGAACGGTTGTAAGTTAAGGACTACTAGTATGGCCTTCTTAATATTCTCTGGGTCATGAATTGCAATGCATGTGCAGCCGCAGCTTTTTCGTATTTCCTTTTCAAGTACTGCCACGTATTTGAACTATCTATTGGAGGTTTTGGTGGTCATAGATCAATGTACCTTATCAATATTATCACATTTAGCTGTTAAATGGCATACAGACTATTTGATCCAACCATTCTGGCTAGTCTCAATTTACCACCTGTATTACTTATTTACACCGATTCTTATTTTCAAACGATATGCTTTATATTACTATGATGATAATATGCTTGTTCTGCACTGATTCTACGTGGGAAGGAAACTAAGCATGGGAGAATGAATGAGAAATAACTGATTCAAATAATACAGCTGTATCTGAACAGATATCCAACTTAGTTGCACTGAAACATCCCATTCTGTTCAAAGGAGGGAACACAGTGGGGTCCAGCTTATAAAAATCAGGCGGACTAGAGACAGGGGTCGGCAACCTTAAACACTCAAAGAGCCACAAAGATCCTAACCGGAAGCCCCCTGTTCAATTCTGGAGCCGACCGGAAGTCTACTTCCCCCTGCCATAGAGTCTCCTACTAGCGTGGCGTCCTTTTTCCTCTGCCGACCAGAAGTCCAGTTCCCCCACCATAGAGTCTCCCCCTAGCGCGGCATCCTTTTTCTTCTACCTGTCCTAACCGAAAGCCATATCAATTGTGGAGCCGACTGGTAACAGGGAGCCACAGCAGAGGGATGAAAGAGCCACATGCGGCTCCAGAGCCGCGGGTTGCTGACCCCTGGACTAGAGACAGGGGACCTTAATTTGTTTTAATGCTGTTTGGTTATTAGCAATGTTTTTCTTCTCTTTACGTTTTAGAAAAAATAATACTTCTGCAGAAGGCTTATCATGAAACTGGTTGATTCTTGTGAATGAGAAGTGAAAGGTGGGGTTCAGAACTGCTAAAGAAACCAGGCAGAAATAACTGCAAAATATTTGATTGTTACTCAGAAGCACCTTTGGCACCGAAGTATTTACATATTCTTTGACCCTGCTCTACTGCTCATCGTCTGCAACCTGTAAAATGGACAATTCATCAAACGTCTTCAGCTTCTTCAATGTTTTCATTGTTCCGGTCTCCTCAGACAATTGCTTTTGGTCAGTCAGTGCAGCACTGAAGAATCAACGAATCAAAAACGTGTGCAGGTAGATTTCTCTTTCAATCCATTCAAGAAAGTGAGACACATTACTATAAACTCCGGGACCCAAAACTTTGGAAAAACAGACAGAGCCCCAAGAAGTCAAACCAAATAGCGTCCAGCGTCCAGCCGGCTGCTCACACACAAGCGGACCTCCGCTGTCACCCTGTAAGAAGATGGACAATATTAAGGTTGAGAAAAAGGTGAAATATTTGGGGGTTATGTTGACAAACACAAAACTGTTCCAAAACAATTATGTGCCTCTCTGAAAGTGTTAGCATGCCAACAAGGGGCTTGAAGCAACACGAGTTCGCTGCCCCAAAACCGCACTTTGGCATGCAAATGCTTTTCCGCGCCGAGCCTGGAAACCTTTGGAGGAGACTCACCGACGCTGCCCGCTATCAATCCTGAAGCTGACCTGACCGAAGCCACCTTGGAGTTTCAGTGTTGCCACACTGGAGCTGAGGGATAGGGAGGGGGGATTAGAGATAGCTGGGGGTTTTGTAGCCAAAATAAAATACTTTCTCTTGGGACATTCTCACAGCTGGCCAGAGGAAGGAGAAGTGATGTCGGCAGGCAACCAGACAGCACCTTGGCCCAGCCATGTGACTGATTGTTTGGGGTTGAGGGGAAACTTTTACTTAGGTGAAAACCGTGGGAACCTTCAGAGTCGGTTTTCACCAGATCTGTGCCATTATGATATATCCAATAAAGCTGTTCTTTAAGGACTTCATCTGCCTTGGGGTTTTGCTTGCTATGGGTCTATTACTTGGAACCCTGACACCCGCTGTTCCATAAGTGGCAGGCAGGCTCAGTGAGTCAGGGAAGCCGAGCAGGGCGCCCTTGTCCAGCTCTCTCTCTGCTCTTGCCGGGAGCAGGCAAAGAAACAGAGAGGATGGAGAGGAGACAACTTACTAAATCTTCAAAAGGTAAGTGAATCTGAACAGGTCTGCCTGTAGAGACCTGGCCGGGGGCGAATAGACAGAACGAATGTTGCAGTGCCTTTGCGGTCGTTCGTAAGGGTGAACGATGGCCTTGGTGCTGCAACATTTGTAACTTAATATGTACTTGGGGGTAATAAGTACTTGGGGGGGAGGGGCTATGTCGTAACTTCGAATGGTCGCTAAGTGAACTGTCATAACTCCGGGTTTACCTGTATTTTCCATTGATTAGTGTTTATGATGCAGATTCTTGTAAACGATCAAACATTTATTTTGAAGTGACAGAGTAATTAATTAAAAAATCTAGTCAACCTTGGCTGATTTCAAAAATTGAGGCAGTTTGGACCTGATTAGTGGTGGCTGCTTGGGAATTCCAGGGCTCCTGGCTAGACTTGGAAATTAAAAGAATAACCCATAAGAAGGAACTTATTTCTAAAAAAAACCTGCCCCAAATCCTGTGGAAGTGGCCACTAGGAGAGGTGGTTAAACTGATGTTTTTCCACTGTACTAGTTAACACAATCCTTCTAGGACTGTGACTGCAAGCTGATCTTAAAAGTATTACTACTATATTTTATTTAAACAATTTATTCTCTGCATGAATTTATTCTCTGAAATTTATGATACAAATTCTTCAAACACAATATACTCAGAGAGGAAAGCAAAAACTGCACGGGAAAATTTTCTTGCCGACATCCCAAAAATCCTAAAACATAAGCAAAAATAAAATAAAATAAAAAATAAAAATAAAAATAAAAAATAAATAAAAAAAATAAAAAAATAAAAAATAAAAATAAAAAAAATAAAAAATAAAAAAAATGGATAGAACAAACTTTTGATTCGCGAAAAACCTGGAAACCTGGCTTTTAAACGTTTGTCTACAAGAATTGTGGGCTTTGGGTTTCTCTTTGTGAACAGCCTTACCATACAAGAATCCACAGTTCCAGACTCGTAGCCTGCACATAGCATCCTGACTGTGATGGTCTTCATGTCAAAGTAGGACTGACATTGGTCCAAGGAAATAATGCGTACTTCTCCTTCCTGCAGTTTGAAGGGCACTAAACAGAAGGGGGAAAAACACAACTGGGTGAGAATCTATAGCTGCATAAATGAGGTCACCTGCCTGACCAAAGCTTCATCCATTGTGCACTGACACCACACATGTCTCAAGTACCCACAATCTCAGCCTTCTGATCTATCCCTCTCCCTGGTGGACTTTCGCATATATTCATAGTGGTTTTCTTTTTTTTTTTTAATGTCCTAGTTTTGAACAGCAAAAACTTAACGTATGTTCAGTAGTGGGTTCCTACCGGTGCTGTGTGGGACACCGCACCGGTAGGAGCCCAGCGATGACGTCATTTTTAGGCACTTTTTTCCAGCTTCTCCGCGTCCTGAGCTGTCGGAAAAAAGCCCTCCCACTTGCCCTTGTTTCAATACCGACCTTTATTCTTCCTCCGAAGCACAGCTGAGAAGCTCCTCAGCTGTGTTTCGGCTTGTAATGTCATACTAAGCATGCGCGGAAGTGAAATCGCCTGATGGAATGCGAGTTCACTTCTGAGCATGCTCACGATGTGCACCGCTAGCAAAAATAACTGGAACCCTCCGCTGCGTATGTTTCGATATTTTGTTTAGCACAACAGAAGATTTTTCATTGGTTGCTTCAAATTTAGATCCACTACCTTATTGTTCATTGGAAATGGGGGACTACCAATTATCTTGACTAAACCGATTGGACATGGCAAAGGAGAAACAGATTTATCACATGGCTACATGATGCTTACTTTTGCTGCCCATATGTCCCCAGCCGGTGATGTAGCAATAGGTATTTGGCTTAACTAGGTGTTCCCTGGTGGGAAGGCAAACTGGCCTGACGTAGCTGGTCTCGTTGATGCCTTCATTGAGTTCCACAATGCTGATGTCGTAATCCACCACGGCGCGGTTGTAACGAGGGTGCAGAATAATTGTTTTCACCAGGCGGGTTTGCGTGAAGACTGACGGATGATCCAAATTGTTGATGCCAAAAACTACTTTCCATACCTTGGCATTTTCTCTCCTTGGGGAAAGAAAGGAAAGACATCAGATACCAGTGAAGATTCTAAATCTATCTGCCATAAGATGTCATTTATGTACTTCACTCTCCTGGTGGATGTGCACCAACTATAGGCAGTCCTCAACTTACGACCACAATTTTCTGGTGTTAAGTGTTAAGTGAATTTCCCCCCGTTTTATGACCTTTCTCGCCTCTGTTGTTAAGTGAATTGCTGCAGTTGATAAGTGTCATGCCCCCGTCGGAGCCTGAATCCACGGGGGAGGATGAGCCGGAGCTGTGGCTGACAGAGACTGAGGAGGCGGCTTTGTTGGCTTTGGAGGAATGGGGGGAGGTGCAGGACAAGACACCCCCGGGCGCCTCGGGCTTGAACAAGGACCGCCTCCTCCTGATCTCCGAGCACGGAGAGTGGAGAGGAGGCGGGAACAGCGCAGGCCAACCCGACAACTTGGGAGGAGAGTGCCCCGCCCCTCTTCACAAGGCACACCTGGGGACTGAGACTTAAGGAGACACTGTGGGGAGGGGCGCTTGTCGGGAACGCTGAATTTGCGGAGTTTTGTGTGCCGTTGCTGATGTCTGGCATTTCCAAGACAGCTTGCTTCTTCCTTGCTTCGTGAACTCATTGCTTCTTCCTTGCTTCGTGGATTCATATCCTTGTTCCTTTGCGTTGCTGGACTTCTTTGAAGCCGTTGTGCTAACAGTGTTCGCTGGACTGCTTGCAGCCAGAAGCTGCTGTGTGTGTGTGAGCACTTTGCTCTGGGACTTGCGTAACGTGGGAGTGTTTGGGGGGAAAGTTGGAGCATTAAAGGGAAGTTTGAACTCTCAGCTGGCTGTATGGCCTCCATGCCTTGCCCTGGGTCATCACAATAAGTTAGTAACATGGTTGTTAAGTGAATCTGGGTTCGCCATTGACTTTGCTTGTCAGAAGGTCGCAAAAAGTGATCGCCTGACCCCAGGGCACTGCAACGGTCATAAATATGAACCAGTTGCCAAGCATCTGAATTTTGATCACATGATCATGGGGATGCTGTGAAAAATGGTCATGTCACTTTTTTCAACGTCATAATTTTGAACGGTCACTAAATGAACTGTTGTAAGTCAAGGACTACCTGTATATAAATAGGAAGATGAAAGTGTGGTTTTTTGCAAAAGAAAAAAAAACTATGTCCGTTTGGATGATATAATGAAGGAAGGTGGAAACTATTTCAGTTTTTACTTTCGGTAGAAGTATGACTTTTGATGAAACCGTAGATACAACAACCACTTCAAATAGAAAAAGTTACCGTATTTTTCGGAGTATAAGACGCACCTTTTTACCCCCAAAAAGAGGGTGAAAACTTGGGTGCGTCTTATACACCGAATGCAGCCCCACCCAGCCACCCCCACCCTTTGGCCTCTGCCTGCCAGCAATTTACCTCTTTGCAGCAAACAGGGCAAAGCACAAGAAGAGCACAAGAAGAGATGATCTGCCACCCAGCCTACAGCTGACTGAGGCTTACAAGCCACGTGGTAAAATGAAACTGAAACTAAGGTGGCTGTGATGAGACATATTGCTGGGAGATAAACTGCTGGCAATATTAGACTGCTAAAATTGCAAGAAGGAAAGCTAGAGCTGCTGTAGCTCAAGAGATAGAGCTCTTACCTCACAATCAGGAGGTTGTGAGTTCTATCCTAGGTACAGGCAGATTCTGTTAATATGTTATTTTGTTAAATGTTTGTAGAGTATTCAAATTATTACTTATTTTTTAAAGACTGCTTTATTATTGTTCTAGACAACTTAACAAAATGAAGAAGCTTTTTAAAATAAATGCTTGCTCTGAAGAGGCCCAGTGCTATTGTATCTTCTTTTAAATAGCAGAGAATACTTCCAGAAAGCCACATCAATTTTAAAGATCTGTAAAAGTATAATCTGAAATGTCCTGTTTTAGTATTAAGTATTAGTATTAAGTATTAGTATTAAAATAAGCCAGCTGAGAAACCCTGACTTAGTCATGTTTGGAGTAGATCTATTTAAATAATTAGGAGGAGTTAGTGTGATTACATGTAAGAAAACTTTCTGGGATTAATATACTGCCATAAATGTACATTTCTCCAATTCTTTGCCATTTCTATGGGTCAGGCACACATGCACAGAAATACACAGCAAACAATGTATATCATCTGTGCTGTTTGCTGTTTGGCAAATTGCTGGGAGGTAGAGGCCTTTTTTCCTTGTATTCCTCCCCCAAAACTAAGGTGCGTCTTATACTTCGGTGCGTCTTATACTCCGAAAAATACGGTAGTCCCATAATGAATAACAAACCTGCTTTCAATTCAATGTAAACTAAAGTTCACATGTTCTCATCTTTTCACCAGACAGAAACAGGGGTGTCTGCAGAGAGAGGATCAAAATCTTTAAGAGGGTGGTTGCAGTGTTATGATCCAGCCCCACATCTATTGTAGATGTATCAACCCCACATCCATCATCTTGCAGATTTGCACCTTCCAGTGTGTGCCCCTAGGAAACAACCAAATGGCTGTCTCAATTAAATGAATAGAAATGAATAGAATTTGAACTATAAAAAGTTTAATTACTAGGTCAAGTGGTGGTATGGATTTCTGCAGCCCAAAGATCCTTTAAATCAGAGTTGTTCAAACTTGGCAACTTTAAGACGTGTGGACTTCAACTCCCAGAATTCTCCAGGCAGCATAGCTGGACCCTGGCTTTAAATCATAAATTAATGGTTTTCAAACTTTTTCAGGCCACAGAACCAGGAATTCTTCTCATGTATAATAAGCTGTGTCCAAGTGAACTTTTTGTTTTTGTGTGCCTGTTTGTGTGTCAAAAAAAGTCTTGTGCATTAGAAGCCCGTCTCTGTTCTATGTGTGTTGCACATGACACCCCTGCTCCATTCATTGTTAAAGGAACAAGGAGTCCAGAAGAAGCAGTCCCAAGGGAAGGGCATAATAGAGCAGTGTTTCTCAACAACAACAATTAAAATACATAAACTTTCAATTGTGCAGACTTCCCACAATTCCCCAGCCAATATGCTGTCTGGGGAATTCTGGGAATTGAAGTCCACATATCTGACAACTGCCAAGGTTGAGAAACACAGTGATAGAAAGGACATGACTTTTCTAACTCAGCTCAGTCACAACTCTTGGATGTTTCCACGTACAAAGCTTTAATCATCTCACCAGCTTGGCATCCTCTCTCTGATTATAACGCCCATCCAGGGGTGGGCCTCAAAAATTTTAGCAACAGGTTCTCTGCCCGGTTGCTGGGTGGGCGTGGCCAAGTCGGCCTCCTGAACCAGGGCGGGGGGTCGTTTTTGCCCTCCCTGGGTTCCGGAGGCTTTTTTCGAGTCTCCAGGAGGGTGAAAACAACCTCTCCGGGCTCTGGAGGCCCTCCAGAAGCTGGAAATGGGCCCGTTTCCGGAGCCTCCGGGAGGCCTGCTTTTCGCTCTCCCAGATCCTCCGCACGGGGCCTGCACTTACCTGGCATCCAAAATGGGCAGCATAGAGACTCCTGGGAGGGGAGAGAGGAATGGGCGGGGCCAGTCAGGAGTGGGATTTGGGGGTTCGCCCAACCTCACAGAATCTTCGCTAGAGGATCGCCGGAACCCGGGCGAACCCAAAGCAGCCCACCCCTGCGTCCATCCTATTTCTGAAGCTCAGCACTACTCACCCTTCAAAGCAGTGTGCCACTGTTAAGACCCATTTCTTTGCTATGAGAACACAGCCACAGATGTGCCCACTGGGTTCGCTCTGGAGCGAGCACTGCCATGGCCAACGTCCTGAGCGACTGGTCCTGCCACCGAGAATCCTCTTGCTCATGCGAGCTGCAGGGCGACGGCCACAATCTTTTAGGAAAAAGATCAGCTGGTAAGTACCGGAAGAGTGACTTGCTTTTTCTGGAAAGCTTTAGCTTTTTAGCTTTAGCTTTCCACAACAATCTCAAAAGACATAGTATACCTGAAGACAGGGGGTGTCAAACTCGATTTCATTGAGGGTCGCATCAGGGTTCTGTTTGACCTTAGGGGGCTAGGGTGGGCGTGTCGGGGACACCTGTGGTGGCCCGAGTGCTCTGCCAGCAAAAACGGGTTCCCGAGCTCTGTTTTCAGCTGCAATGGCTTCCTGCAATCCTCTGCCAGCAAAAACGGAGCTCAGGAGGGCAGTGCACGGCCTTCGCGATGTCTGTTTTTGGATGCGACGGCTCCTGCAACACTGCCAGTGAAAATGGAGCTCAGGAGGGCCGTCCGCGGCCCTCGCGAGGTCCGTTTTTGGCTGCGACGGCTTCCTGCAACCCTCTGCCAGTTAAAACAGAACTCAGGAGGGCTGCGCGCAGCTCCATTTTTGCTGGCAGAAGCACCGCGGGCCAGATCTAAGCACCCCGTGTGCCGGATCCGGCCTGCGGGCCTTGCGATTGACACCCTGGATTAAATCATACTAACAATGTCAGAAAAAATCCTGATTAAGTAAAAGGCCTAACACAAATTATAAGTCAAATTGTGGGCGACCTTGCTGCCCTGAGCAGAAGGCTAGAGTAGAAGGCTATTCTAAGGCTATTCTATGGCTCTGTTAGCCTATGTAACCTTGCAGACAAGGTGCTTTAGCATCTCAACAAATATTAGGGCAAGAGGGAGTAACCCAACCTTATTTATTTGCATAAAAAACAGGTTCTTTGCTTCCTTGAAAGGAGTTTTGGGGTTTGCAAAACTACAAAGAGTGATAAACAAAATTCCAAGCAAAGAAAAAAAAATCCAATCCAAAATATGAAAAAAAGAAAAGAAAAATGATGGAAAGTAGGTAAATGGAATGGAGAATGGCTGTAAAAAACAGCACACTCAATGTTTTAGAAAGTTCAATATAACAGAATTACAGAGCCAGAGGAGACTTTGGAGGTCTTCTAGTCCAACCCCCTGCTCAGGTTGGAGACCTTACACCCTCCCAGTTTTTGCTTTAATATTCTGTTTCTGGGCTTCTAGAAGGCATATATTTTCCATTCAGAAAGCAAAATGACGCCCTGGATAAAGATGAGGTAAGGTTCCACTTTTATTCTCCCCAAAGAACCTTTTATAAATTCTCAAGAATTAATGGATAATTTGGAAGTATCTAATTTACTTTTTCATGCTTCTATGAATTATGATCTTACCTTCTTTGGCACAGAGAAGAGAAACCACATTCTTGCTTTTACATGGTAACCTAGATATAGAAAGAACAGCTTAAAACAGGCTCAGTTTCATCAGTATAATATACGAGGGTGAGTCAAAAAGTAATGCCAGGTATAATTACCAACACAGGAACATGTAGCATACATCAAAGTGAAGCTGGTCCTCTGTGGATCACATCCCTACTTCTCAACATAGTCACCGTTTCTCTCAATAGCAATGTTCCACCTTCGAATGAGAGCATGTATCCCTGCCTCGTAAAATTCTGTTGACTGTTCTTTGAGCCACTTCTTCACTGCAGTTTTCACTTCCTCGTCACTGGAATAATAATCCTCCATACTCACCAGATTTAGCGTCTTCAGACTATCATCTCTTCGGCCCCATGAAAGAGGGTTTGAGAGGCAAACATTATTCCAGTGACGAGGAAGTGAAAACTGCAGTGAAGAAGTGGCTCAGTCAACAAAATTTTACAAGGCAAGGATACATGCTCTCATTGGAAGGTGGAACATTACTATTGAGAGAAACGGTGACTATGTTGAGAAGTAGGGATGTGATCCACAGAGGACTAGCTTCATTTTGATGTATGCTACATGTTCCTGTGTTGGTAATTATACCTGTCCTAAAGAAAATAGCATTACGTTTTGACTCACCCTTGTAGAAGTGCAGGAATCATATATCTACTGAAAAACTTTTATCTGTATCATCAAAAAATGTGCCTGGAACATAGAGGACACTTGATTTCTAAAGGTAGTATTTTGATGCTTCATTTATTCCTCTCAAAAAATTCTCAGGACTGGCAGCTAGATCATCTATCAGCTGAAAACCAAAGCTGAATAGTTTTTTTAAAAAAATTGTAAATGGGACTCAAGTCAAAATACAAGTACTCCTGCATTTGCTGACCGTTCAAACTTACAACACATTGAAAAATGTGACCTATGACCGTTTTTCATATTTACCACCTTTGCAGCATTCCCATGATCATGTGATTAAAATTCAGATGATTGGCAGCCAGTTCATATTTATGATGGTCGCAGTGTCCCGGGGTCACGCGATCCCCTTTTGCGACCTTTTGACAAGCACAAGTCAATGGGGAAGCCAGATTCACTTAACAACCGTGTTACTAACTTATCAACTGCAGCACTTCACTTAACAACTATGGCAGGAGAAGTCGTAAAATGGGGCAAAACTCACTTAACAAATGTCTCACAACAACAGAAATTGTGGACTAATTGTGGTCGTAGGTCGAGGACTATCTCTGCTACCTTTTTATACATGGACTGCCTATAAATGGCTAGGACCTCTGTGCAATTGGAAATGCATATGGAACATCCTATGAAAGCACAGCTGCTGTGGCCTAGAGGTGGAGCTCTTGCCTCACAATCAGGAGGTTGTGAGTTCAATCCTAGGTAGAGGCAGATGTAAGGGTCTCCTGCTTGGGCAGGGGGTTGGACTAGATGACCTGCAAGGTCCCTTCCAACTCTGTTAATCTGTATCTGTATCTGTACCTACAGATCCAAATGGGGAGTGTCACACCCTAAAGGGTGTTGAACAATTTGAGTAGACAAGATTATTTATATAGTCTGTGATGGCCCACTGTTTAGAATGAAGTATTGCAGGCTAACTCTGCCCCACAGCCTGGAGTTCAATCCTGACCGGGCTCAAGGTTGACTCAGCCTTCCATCCTTCTGAGGTCGGTAAAACAAGAACCCAGATTGTTGGGGGCAATATGCTGACTCTGTAAACCGCTTAGAGAGGGCTGTAAAGTACTATGGGGCGCTATACAGGTAGTCCTTGACTTACAACAGTTCATTTAGTGACCGTTCAAAGTTACATCACTGAAAAAAGTGACTTATGACCTTTTTTTCACACTTATGACTGTTGCAGCATCCCCATGTGTTCAAAATCCAGACGCTTGGCAACTGACTCATATTTTTGACATTTGCAGTGTCCTGGGATCATGGGATCATTTCTTTGTGATCTTCTGACAAGCAAAGTCTACGGAGAAGCCAGCTGACAAGCAAAGTCTACGGGGAAGCCAACTGTGCTACTACTTAACAATTGCAGTGATTCACTTAACAACTGTGGCAACCAAGGTTGTAACGTAGGACAAAACCAGTGGTGAAATCCAATTTTTTTTTTACTACCGGTTCTGTGGGCGTGGCTTGGTGGGCGTGGTGTGGCTTGGTAGGGGAAGGATACTGCAAAATCTCCATTCCCTCCCCACTCCTGGGGGAAGGATATTGCAAAATCTCCATTCCCACTCCACTCTGAGGCCAGCCAGAGGCGGTATTTGCCGGTTCTCCGAACTACTCAAAATTTCCGCTACCGGTTCTTAAGAACCTGTTAGAACCTGCTGGATTTCACCCCTGGATAAAACTCAATTAACGAATGTCTCATTGAGCAATGTAAATTTTGGGCTCAGTTGTGGTCATAAATCAAGGACCACCTGTATAAGTCTAAGTGCTATTGCTATTATATGCAATATCCCAATTCTTGTTGTTAGGAAATCTGAGATCTATCATATGTGCATAGGCTGAAGGAATAACTTTGAGGAACAGAAGAAAGAGCCACTACCAAGACAAGATTAAAAAAAAATTAATCTGGAGGAGAAATATAATTTGAGAAAGTTTCGGATGTTGACCCTCCCTAGTTCTTATGAAGATAAAGAGAAGGACAGGGAAAATGTATTCAGACTTGGAAGATTCTGTTAAGTATGGTAGCATTACCATTCATAATGTTTTTCCCTAGTCTCGCTCGCTTGAAGGGCTGACTTTGTGCTACATTTAGACTGCTGGATTCTCTCCAGATATTCTCTCCATCCATAGAGTATAACACCATGGTAGCTATTTCTTACCCTGTTACTAAAAGAGCATGCAGTGTGGACCTATTTTTCTTCTCCCATTCAGGGTGTAGATTCAACCATTTTTCCTGTTCTGGAAGCTCATTCACTGGAACAAGTTCTGTCACAACTGGCCCACTGGGGGAAATAAAAAAGCATACATTCAAGATAGTTGAATGTTAAATTGATAAAATGGGGATCCTGACTGATGGAGGAAGATGCTGACTCTGTAAACCGCTTAGAGAGGGCAATAAAGCACAGTGAAGCGGTATACAAGTCTAAGAGCTATTCCTATGTAGTGGAACTAAGGGAAAAATATGTTTCTTCCTCCCACAGAAAATAAGCTATGGTATTGATTGACTAGGGCAGGGGTCTCCAACCTTGGCAACTTTAAGACTTGTGGACTTCAACTCCCAGAATTCCTCAGCCAGTTTGCTGGCTGAGGAATTCTGGGAGTTGAAGTCCACAAGTCTTAAAGTTGCCAAGGTTGGAGACCGCTGGACTACGGTACTGATAATGTACCAAAGATAAGGTGACCAGACGTCCCGCTTTTGGCGGGACAGTCCCGCTTTTTAATAATTTGTCCCGCGTCCCGTGGCGTTTCAAAAAAGTCCCGCTTTTTAAATTTGAATTTGCCCTGCACACCTCTCTGCCTCCTGCCTCGCCTGCCTCCTCCTGCCAGGCGGGGAGGGAGGGCAGTGAGAGGGGCAGCGGCGGTCTTGCCTGTTCGTCGCCGCAGAGCCGAAGAAGCTGGTGGTGTTCGCGGCGCGGGGCCTCCCCCGCCCGCTTTCCCCGGCCGCCGGGACGCCGCCATTTGCGTTCTTTTGCCCTCTGTGCAAGCAGAACGCTTTGCGCATGCGCAGAGGGCAAAAGAACGCAAATGGCGGCATCCCGGCGGCCGGGGAAAGCGGGCGGGGGAAGCCCCGCGCCGCAAACACCACCAGCTTCTTCGGCTCTGTGGCGACGAACAGGTAAGCCTGCACCAGTAGGAACCCACCCCTGGCTGCGATGAAGGGGGGGTGTTTGGGGGGGGTGCACAAAGCTGCAGGATAAGAGAGATGGACCCCTCCCGTCTTGCTCCCCTAGAAACCCCGCCCCCGTCAATGGTGTCCCGCTTTACAAAAAATAAAATCTGGTCACCATAACCAAAGATCATATGCGGTAACAAATATCAGAACATTCCATTCGCATTAAATTAACAAAAATGTAGAAAACTAAATGATCCCATGTCTTAAGAAAACATCACAGATTCAAAGACTTGTCCCCAATTTATAATCACATTCAAGGCTATGATTCATCAATATTACAAACTACTGACCTTACCCGAAACCCATCTGTTTGCATGCCAAGCGGCTTAAATTTTCTTCCCAGTCATCAGCGCATACATAATAATTGGCAGCTGACCTATATACAGTCAGGAACATCAAAGAGCTGCTCTTTTTATATAGGGACACTGTGTAAAGAAAAACAAAGGGAAATTTAACTTTAATACATCCAGGGAGAAGATAATTAATTGATTTCTCATGACATGGAAGATTTGCAAATTAATATGCGATCAATAATAAATACTGTGAGTGAATACATATAATTCGATCATGCAATAATGCAGCTTAATATACCAATTGCAAACAGATAACCAAACTACAAATAGTCAACTTACAACCGTTCATTTGAACGTCTGAAGTTACAATGGCCCTAAAAAAAAGATTTATGACTCGTACATACACTGCACAGATCACGAAACTTCCGAAAACACCTTGAAAAAAACAGCTGCAAAATTGAAAAGCTGGAACAATTTACAGAACAGATTGGCTGGAACATAGCAATAGCACTTTTATATCGCTTCACAGTGCTTTACAGCCCTCTCTAAGCGGTTTACAGAATCAGCATATTGCCCCCAACAATCTGGGTCTTCATTTTACTGACCTCGGAAGGATGGAAGCAGTGGTGAAATCCAAAAGTTTTCCCTATTGGTTCTGTGGGCGTGGATTTGTCATGTGACTAGGTGGGCGTGGCCAGCTTGATTGGTCTCAACCTTAGGAAATTTCTTAGTCCAACTCACAATAAAATAGCACAATAAAATAGCACTGTTCCAATATAACAGAGTTGGAAAGGACCTTGGAGGTCTTCTAGTCCAACCCCCTGCTTAGGCAGGAAACCCTACACCACTTCAGAAAAATGGTTATCCAATCTCTTCTTTAAAACTTCCAGTTTTGGAGCATTTACAACTTCTGGAGGCAAGTTGTTTCAATGATTAATTGTTCTGTCAGGAAATTTGAGAGGCTCCTACAAAAATGAAGGAGTCAATCTATTTTCCAAAGCACCAGAAGGCACAACAAGAAACAATGGATGGAAACTAACCAAAGAGAGAAGCAACCTAGGACTAAGGAGAAATTTCCTAAGGGTGAGACCAATCAACCAATGGAATAGCTTGCCATCACTAGAGGCTTTCAAAAAGAGTGAGGGAAGTACACCCCAAAAGGACAGTGCCAGGAACCACTAAAACAAAGCAGAAAACTTAAAAAGCCATTCCCCTTTAAAAAAAAAGTCAACCCCAAAGCAAATGCAGCAGCTGAGAGGGAAACTAAGAGCAGCTGCTCAGGCTAATTGAAAGCCTGGGTGTGCTGCCAAAAGCCATTAACCCTTCCAACTCTATTATTCTATGTTCTCTATGTTCTAAATTGGGTGCTTCATAGCAGAAGCAATACAGCTGGCTGGACCACACATGCATTAAATTCACGGCCTGTATGATCAAGCTGCATCATTGTCCCCCTCCTGTATCTTTCCCCCCAGGAAGAAACAAGAAGTAGCCAACATTGTAGCAGCTATAAAAGGTCTTGGGAAACTCCAGGGGGTATCATCTGATTACAGAAATGTTACTTAATACTCTTTATAATAAAAATGTTTGTAATCTTGTCCTTCTTCCTGAAAGGAAGAGGTTAATCCCATCCCTAGATGGGTGATTGATGGGTTTCCCTGCCCGAATCCTGTCAGTTTATGTTGTTTATTGACTTGATTCAGCGTGTAATGGCTGCATTCCAGCTGCAACTGTTAAGTGGAGTTATTAACTGAAGGGAGGGAGAGAGAGAAAAAAAACTTCTCTTGCACTTTATTCTTAACCAGTTCTCCGAATTGCCTAAGCAATTTACTAACTGTTCGGGCGAACCAGTGAGAACCGGCTGCATTTCACCTGTGGATGGAAGGCTGAGTCAACCTTGAGCCTGGTGAGATTTGATCTGCTAAACTGCTGACAGCCGGTGATCAGCAGAAGTAGCCTGCAGTACTGCACTCTAACCACTGTGCCACCGCTGCGCCACCCTTATTATTATTATTATTATTATTATTATTATTATTATTATTATTATTATTATTATTATTATTATTATTATTATTATTATTATTATTATTATTATTATTATTATTATTATTATTATTATTATTATTTATTCACAAAAAATGTAATACACAGCAAACGAGATTTATATGCTGGATTTCGTATCACTATATCACAAGTCGAACACTTCCCAAGCGTCTAGGACTGTGTGATGTATTTTCGTATGATGCGCGCAGATCCAAGTACGGTGGCCTTTTGCAACTGACAGATCGTGATTTTGTCAATGTTTATTGTTTTCAAATGCCGGTTAAGGTCTTTTGGCACAGCACCCAGTGTGCCGATTACCACTGGGACCACCTGTACTGGTTTATGCCAGAGTCGTTGTAATTCGATTTTAAGGTCCTGATATCGGTTAAGTTTTTCTTGTTGTTTTTCATCAATTCGACTGTCACCTGGTATGGCGACATCAATGATCCACACTTTTTTCTCTTCCACAATCGTGAGGTCTGGCATATTATGTTCCAAAACCTTGTCAGTCTGAATTCAAAAGTCCCAAAGTATTTTGGCATGTTTGTTTTCAACTACTTTCTCAGGTTTATGATCCCACCAGTTCTTTACCACGGGTAGGTGGTAGTTGTGGCACAGGTTCCAATGAAGCATCTGGGCCACGTAGTTGTGCCTCTGTTTGCAGTCCGTCTGTGCGATTTTCTTGCAGCCGCTGAGGATATGATCAATTGTTTCATCAGCTTCCTTGCAAAGTCTGCATTTTGGGTCATCAGCTGATTTTTCAATCTTGGCTTTGATTGCATTTGTTCTAATTGCTTGCTCCTGGGCTGCAAGAATCAAGCCTTCTGTCTCCTTCTTCAGTGTTCCATTAGTGTTCCATTATTATTATTATTATTATTATTATTATTATTATTATTATTATTATTATTATTATTATTATTATTATTATTATTATTATTATTATTATTATTATTATTATTATTATTATTATTATTATTATTATTATTATTATTATTATTATTATTATTATTATTATTATTATTATTATTATTATTATTATTTAGATGCTCTTCTATTGCCGCCCTACTCCCTGAGGACTCAGGGCGGCGTACAACATTTTAAAGAACAACTAAACATTAAAATTATTAAAAAACAATTTAAAAAGTATCAAAAACAACATACAATAACATGTATACATGGGGGAAAGTAGTCTCAAGGTCACCCCGCCTGCAGGAAGAGCCATGTCTTAATGGCTTTTCGGAAGGCCAGCAAGGTGGGGATAACTCTGATCTCTGGGGGTAGTTGGTTCCAGAGAGCGGGAGCCCCTACAGAGAAGGCCCTCCCCCTAGGGCCCACCAGCTGGCATTGTTTGGCTGACGGGATCTGGAGGAGACCCGCTCTGTGGGACCTAACCGGTCGAAGGGAAGTGTGAGGTAGGATGCGGTCCCGGAGGTAACCTGGACCTAAGCCATGTAGGGCTTTAAAGATGATGATCAACATCTTGAATTGTACCTGGAGACCGACGGGCAACCAATGCAACTGGCGGAGTAGGGGTGTTACGTGGGTGTATCTTGAAATACCCACCACAGCACGTGCAGCTGCATTTTGCACCAGTTGACGTCTCTGAATACTCTTCAAGGGTAGCCCCATGTAGAGCGCATTACAGTAGTCCAAGCGGGAGGTGACAAGGGCATGAGTGACCGTGAGTAAAACCTCCTTCTCCAAAAATGGTCGCAATTGGTGCACCAGGCGAACCTTTGCAAAAGTTCCCCTAGCCACAGCTGTGAGATGTTGGTCTAATTTTAGCTGTGGATCTAGGAGAACTCCCAAATTGCGAACCAGTTCCGAGGGAGTTAATTTTTCTCCCTCAAGAACCAAGGAGAGACAGTCGGCATGGTCCTTAGGAGGCAATATCCAGAGCCACTCAGTCTTGTCGGGGTTGAGCCTGAGTCTGTTCCTCCCCATCCAGATCCTGACTTCGTCCAGGCATCAGCACATTACATCAGCACCCACATCCTGGGTGGCTGATGCTAACACCCTACGAACAACAGCCTTGGCTTTGGTTTATTCCACAGCTGAATATTGTGCCAGGGTGTGGCTTAACAGCGCCCACACCCAACTGGTGAATGTCCAACTCCAACAGACAATGCATATCATCTCTGGCACATTGCATCCCATTCTTGTGCATTGGTTACCAGTACTTAGCACTATCATACTGCCCCACATTAGAAGATAACAAGGTCTTGTTTGCCTATGGTCAAGGATGCTGAACAACAAGGACCTCCCTATTCATCAGGACAATGCAAAGCTCATCACAAGATTGAAATCCCAGTAAGCCAGCAAGGGAAACAGGTATTCACTTAACATTTACCGTTTAATCCCGAGAATGCCAGGAAAGAGGAATGTACAAGGTACCTTCTTGAGGCCTGACCATTAGTGATCCCTCTACCAAACCACTTGGTTTTGATCTACCTCGTTCTGTCTGGATAAAATTGACCGGAATGAAGTGTGATACTGGAAGAAGTGCTTCTGCCCTGTATCAATGGATCTGGAAAGGTTCTCCTTGTTGTGACTGTGGTGCTAATATGCAAACTATTAAACCTATTGTGCAAAACTGCCCACGACGACATGCGTTCTCTGGTTCCTTAAAATTACTGCACGAAGCAACTCCAGAGGCGATTCCTTGGATAGTTGAATTGGACATCTAGTTATGAGACCATTGCTGTACCCTGTAAGTTTTGTATGTGATTACGTGGATTGGGTGCATATGTTTACTTCTCTTCTGACACGTTCTCATGATATACTAAACAAATAATAAAATTCATACAATTTTTTTTCCTAAAGCAGAGATGGCCAAATTTCTTAGGTTAGAGGCCAGGCCTTTCATTCCAATTACACTCAGCAGAAAGGTTACACCAGCAGTTATTTTTTGCCAATGGGGTGTTTTCCTGGGCAAATCCCATTTCCACATTTATCACCCCCCCCCCCAAAAAAAACCCTTTCCCCAAAACTGTGCCAGCAAAATGTGAAAATTGGCCTGGATTTGGGCAGTGAAATTTTAGATCATTTAGAAGTGCTTCCAGGAAGGGTTCCGTAGGGTTGATTCAGAGGTGGTATTCAGCCGGTTCTATCCGGTTCGGGCGAACCGGTAGTGGCGTCTACGGGAGGCCCCGCCCACCCATCCGGAGGTAATGACATCCCATTTATTGACATTTTTGAAGCTCTGCGTGTGCACTCACATTTGCGAACTGGTAGGGAAGGTAAGTGAATACCACCCCTGGATTGATTGGTCTAATTTTATTCCCAACTGTTTGAAAGAACAAATGTAACGCCATTAAAATTTTGAATTTTGGAGGCGAAATCCCAGGACGCCAAGGACATAAATGGACTCTGATGAGGCTACTCAGCCTAGAGTCATGTTTGCCGACTTTATTTTTATTTTCATTAAAGCAGAAAGAAACAACGGCCAACCGTTGTTGGCGAGGTGGCGCAGCAGTTAGAGTGTAGTACTGCAGGCCACTTTAGCTGACACTGATCCGCAGGTCAGCGGTTTAAATCTCACCGGCTCAAGGTTGACTCAGCCTTCCATCCTTCCGAGGTAGGTAAAATGAGGACCCAGATTGTTGGGGGCAATATAAATATACATTGCTTAATGGTGTAAACCGCTTAGAGAGTGCTTGCACTATGAGGTGGTATATAAGTCTCACAGATAGATAGATAGATAGATAGATAGATAGATAGATAGATAGATAGATAGAGAGAGAGAGAGAGAGAGAGAGAGAGAGAGAGAGAGAGAGAGAGAGAGAGAGAGAGAGAGAGAGAGAGAGAGATAGAGAGATAGAGAGAGATAAAATAAACCAGACTTGAATCTTTGATTGTCAGAGCTAGTCATTTACTTTAAACGTGGTTGATCTATTTCCCAAAGGTTTGTTTCTCCTCAGCAATCCTCACGTTAGCCTCTTAATTATGGTGCAAGTCTTAAAACTTACCACAGCTCCATTCATCTGATTTGTCGGCACAATCTGCTCGCCCATCACACCACCACTCGCGGGCTACGCAGTCGTGGTTTGCACACGGAATTTCATCCTTCTTGCAAAACGCTGCCATGAAAAATGCAAATTGGGAGAAACCCGTCTTTAGAAGCGTAAAGTTTTAAATCCTCTAGAACAGCGGTCCCCAACCTTTCTGGCACCAGGGACAAGTTTTGTGGAAGACAATTTTTCTATGGACCAGGGGATGGCTTTGGTTTCACTTGCTCACCCCCACTCATGCGACCCAATTCCTAACAGGCTATAGATCGGTACCGGTCTGCAGCCCCAGGGGTTGGGGATCTCTGCTCTAGAAAATGCTAAAACCTTTTTTGAATTGGGAATAGAGTTGTGCCTGTGAACAATCATAACTTATTAGGACTGCTCATACCTGGAGGCTAACTCTATACTTGCTTTGCATAACCAGGAATAAAAATCTTTGAAAGTCTGGAACTTCTTAATTCGGTAATATTTCTGTAAACTCAACATTGCTGGTAACCGCATTATGAATACGCCTTTGGTGCTGAAAAACATCTTGATTTTTCATTTCTAGGACGTTGGAAAACAGTGCTTTGAAAACAGTTCAGCTTTGGATCTCACGTGAACAGTGCAAATACTTGGAAAAAGGCTGAGTTGCTTTGATGAGCAACTATGAGAGTTGTGCTATGCTTACACAAGGTCCATAGTTGTTCTTCCAAATTAGTTTGGAAAAATGCACTATTTTAACAGCCAGCTTCACGTGTCTGAAGAAATCAAATTAACTACCGTATTTTTCGGAGTATAAGACGCACCTTAGTTTTTGGGGAGGAAAATAGGGGGGGAAATCTACCTACCAGGTATTCATCTGGCTAGCGTCCTTAGTCTGGTCAGCTTCAGCACATTATTTTATCCCCTGGTTAGGGCTTAAAAAAACCTTATTCGGAGGGAGTAGCAATGAAAAAAATCCTGCAAAGACTTAGGGCAGGAAAAAACCTCCTTCGGAGAGAGTAGCAATGAAAAAGCCTGCAAGCCGTTAAGAGCCGGGAAGATCGTTAGCACCTCGTTAGGGCTGGAAAAAACATTCTTTGGAGTGATTAGCAATGAAAAAAAAGCCTGCAAGCTGGTATGAGCCGTAAAGATCGTTAACACCTCATTAGGGCAGAAAAAAAAAAGCTTCGAAAAAGCTACATTCACAGTATAAGACGCACCCAAATTTTCAGCCTCTTTTAGAGGAGAAAAAGGTGCATCTTATACAGTACTTAATGCAATTTTATTGTGAATCGGCCAGATTCAAGAGAGTCAGAAAGGAAAAATAAAATTTCATTACTGCATAAAGAAATGAAACATTTCAGAAAAAAATGCATTAAAACCCTGAATATTCCGTATTATGAAAATTTATCAACCCTCAAAGCCTCTGTCTAGTGAAGCCTCTACAGAATCAAAATCTCTTAAGAGTTCTCATGAACAAAGTTTCTTTAATCACCATTTGTTATCAATATGCAAAGTGCTTCCAGGGAGCCACACACTGCGAGAATGGAATAAAATCAGCACCCAACGGTGGTGTTGATTGCCTTCTAGGCTTTGTCAAGGAATTAATTAAATAAAGCACAATAAAAGCAAACCTATGAACTATTAATACTTGACGTAAAATATAAAACTAAAGGGAAGAAACAAAAAACCAAACCCAAAATAAAACAAAAGAAATAGAAATTCAGAACAGTTTCTTCCTGAATAAACCACAAGAAATGTAAATACTAAAAACCTCAGCAGTGGCAAAAATGCTTGCATGTATCTCCATACCTTTCCTACTTTTCACTCTTGCTCAGAAAGTTCGGCTGCAAAAATTCTAAATAACGCATTTTAGTCGGTTATAAAATAGGTAAGGGGATAATTTATTTTGCTCTCTTCTTTCTGTGGCCGTTGAAGGGACAAAGCACGCAAAGTTCATAAAGGATGACAAGAACAGAAAGCTCGTCAAAAATAATTGATATTCAGACAAAAGCACAAGATGAAAGGGGATCTCAGGACAGAGGGAAAAGGGAAGGAGGCAGATAGCAAGAAGAGAGAGAAAAGGTGGCAAAAGAAAAGCATAGTTATTAAAAAAAATAAGCTAGAAATTAATAAAGGCAAAGATGGAAGATTGCTCAGTATCAAAGGGGAAATGAAATGAGTAAAATTAAAACCATTTAAATAAGAAAGGACATGCTGCGTCCTTGACTCTCTCTGAAGAATGCAACACAATTTGAAATACTTACAGCAATTTTTTTCATCCACCTCGTCAAGACAGTCTGGAAAACCATCACATATCATTGCATGGCGAATACACAATTTGTTTGTCGGGCATTCCCAAAGACCTCTTTCTTCGCAACCTGGACATAAGAAACCGACCTGACAAATCATTCATTCTTATGAACTGGCTATAAGCAGGTAATAAGCTATTCAAATAAAAATGCAGGAATACACAACATTGTTGTGGAACGTTGACTTTATGGACTTAGAATGTGTTTTTGACTTGACAGCCAAAGATGGGATACAGAGGACATTGGAACAACCCTTCACGGATATGCAAATGTTGCTGCCTATTCTATAGCTATGTTAACTTCTGGCTGAAAGTTCTGGAACCCAGCGTATCAAGTAATTTCTTCACCAGAAACAAGACAAGAGATGCATTCTAGTTCCTCTTTATATTAGTCAAGTCTCTCTGATTCAACCTTTATCTTCCAACTTGGTCAGTGGACCACAACTCATCGTGTTAGGTTGATCAATTTGGACGGATGTTTGGGTGAAAGGACATTTTGGACAAATTTGTTTGTCTAAATTCAGCCCTGTCTTGTAGTTTCAATTTTTCTTAATTGTTTCTTTAAAAGTTTCTTAAAAAGTGATAAAAAAAACAATTTATTTATTTATTTATTTGGCAGTTTTTCTATGCCACCCTACTCCCTCAGGACTCAGGGTGGCGTACAACATTTTATGAAAACTCCAAACAAATAATTAAAAAAGCAATTTTAAAAAACAATTTAAAAAACATATAAACAACATACATACATGGGGGAGACATCTCAAACTCACCCCGCTTGCAGGAAGAGCCATGTCTTAATGGCTTTTTGGAAGGCCAGCAAGGTGGGGATAATTCGGATCTCTGGGGGAAGTTGGTTCCAGAGAGCAGGGGCCCCTACAGAGAAGGCTCTCCCCCTAGGCCCCGCCAGTCGGCACTGTTTGGCTGACGGGACCTGGAGGAGACCCACAATCTTGAAACTTCAAGATAGAGCTGAATTTAGACAAATTTGTCTAAATGAATTTATTTATTTAAAGTATTTATATTTTTTTTAAAAAAATCATTGGTTTGCTTCAGTTGAATGTTGGTATGGGATTAGATCCAGACTTAAATTATATTTAGAACAAAAACCCATGAAGTCAGTATGATTGAAAATAAAAGTGAATAAATTCAGATGCAACCTATAACAGATGTTAAACTGCATCAATACATACTATATATTGCCTGAAACTTTAAAATTAAGCCTTTAAAATATCTCTAACATATAATCCATTCACATTTCAGATTCTGACAAGCAAAATATTTTTTGGGTTGTTCCCCATTTACACCCCCCCAATAATTGCCACGGATTCTTTGGGGGACCTCTAGGTATAATCTAACAAACACTTTCCCATCATGTTAATGGGAAAAGTCTGTACTAAATTTTTCCGTTAAAATGGATAGGATCTGATTCTGTTGATTCTGTGCCAATAAACATTTTGAAATCAGAATGTTAAAAGAAAAAGGAAGTATAGATTTATTTAAAAACTCAGGCAATGGGTAAGATTGTAACAAGGTATGCATTAAAACGGAGAAATGTCTATTGATGTTGATATCCTGAGGCAGAGCAGCGTTCAATGAACATAACCTGTCTTCTCCAATTGTTTTTAATCGCTCAAGCTGGTCTTATAATAAATCCAATATGAACTTTTGCATACCTATGTCAGTCATTCAATATTAAATTCTTATTTCATCATGTGAAAGAAATTAAGGCACAAGGCAGCTCTATGAAATATTTATATTTTATCAGATTGTATGCTTTTTCTCTCAAAGCAAGCCCGTTTCAGATGAAAGAATGACCTGTGTTAAAGCAGGTCATTCGTAAGTTTTTAAATATGATTTTAATAATGCCTATAGATTTCACTTTGCCATAAACTTCTACAGGACTGGAAACCTTAAAAATAGATTCCTTCAAAAGTAAGAGTTTCATTTTGGGGGGGATTTGTAGAGCATCAAATAGTCTGAATTTCACGAACATTTGGTCCCAGGTGGAATAAATGAAAGTAAATGAAACTAGATTGAAGAACATCATAATTTCTCCATGGAATATAACAATATAATCCATTCCTTCAAACAAATTCACCAAAAAGCATAAAGGAGGATACCTCACAGAACCTTTTGTATTATGTCATTTCCCCCAGAAGTTATTAGTGTTGGAGATGCCATCTGGTCTTTTCATACCTGACCATGGTGAGGATCAGTAGACAAAGCAATGTCCTATCATTCATCCACTCTTGTGTTACCCTGCCTTCAACATAAAAATAAAGCTTTTCTATCCTGATGTATTTCTTCCAAAATTTAGCTTCTACTTCAAATGCAACGAACAACTATTGGCATTTTACGACTTTTCTTGCCACGTTTATTAAGGGAATCCCTGCAGTTGTTAACTTAGTAACCCAGTTGTTAAGTGAAGCTAGCTTCCCCCATTGCCTTTGCTGGTCAGAAAGTTGCAAAAGGGGATCACATGACCCCAGGATGGTCGTAAATGTCAGTTGTCAAGCATTCTGAGCAGGGGTGGGTTCCTCCCGGTTCGAACTGGATCGCCCGAACCAATAGCGACCCGCTGGTGACGTCACTGTCGGTGCCAATCCGTGCACGCTGCCATCTTTCTCCTCTTCTGTGGCTTGAAAAATGGCCCTCCCGCCTGCCCGCGGGTGAATTCTGACCTTTATTTCTTCGCCCGAAGCACAGCTGATCAGCTCCTCAGCTGTGTTTCGGGCTCATTCCTGCTTCTGAGCATGCGCGGAAGCCAAATCGCACGAGGGGATGCACAAAACATCGCGATGCGAACCAGTGGCTAAGTTAAGTGGAACCCACCCCTGATTCTGAGTGTAAATTACGTGACCACGGGGATGCTGCAACGTAAGTGTGGTCGTAAGTGTGAAAAATGGTAACCAATCGCTTTTTTTCAGTGTCGCAACTTCGAAGGGTCGCTAAGCGAACTTTTGTAAAGTCGAGCTCCCTGTATTCTTTCAGCACCCTCTTTATGCTTAGGAACTTATCTTCTAACAAGGACACCTGCTGATTTTAAATCGTCAATAACTGCAAATGTCAATTGTAAAATCCGTCAGGAGAAAGTTGGTTTCAGTGTTAGGATTTAATGTCAAGGTTGGTGATCATTAGTAAGCACACTACATTTAATAATGGACTGGTGTAGAATCTAAAACATGCTGTGCGTGGCAGTATGTGTCAACAAGTCTTAACTTAAGGGCTTCACATTTGTAATCATCAGTGTGCGGAGACAGAAATGTGAGCTTGAGATATTTTTGTAGTCCCAAACTGAGAATGCAACATGGAGGATTTAGTCAGAAATTATAAAAGGTTATAACCTTCCTATTTTTACACTAACTTCCATTAATTACTACAGGATCCTTTGAAAGTCAAAAACTGAGAGACTAAGAGAATTGGGGAAACTGGTCTAATTAATATCACTGCGAATTCTGGAGAGAGAAAAGTTGGGGAGACTTGTAAACACTGTTCCCTCTAAGCTGTGCGGCCCCGTGGCCGCGCACGTAACAAGAGAATGCTGTGCGGAAGTTTCTAACTTCCACGCGGCATTTTCTAATGGCAGAGGCTGCGCGCCTGCGTGGCCGCGCACATCAAAAGAGAACACCGCGCAACAGTTTCTAACTGCCGCGCACCGTTTTCTGATGTTACAGGGAACATTGCTTGTAAATACCCTGTTTTCCCCAAAATAAGACATCCCTTGATAATAAGCTTTTGAGCGCATGGCAATAAGGCCAAGCGGTTATTTCAAGGTTCAAAAAAATATAAGACAGGGTCTTATTTTTGGGGGGAAACACGGTACTTGTTCTTCCTTAATTTGATCTCCAATTCTTTGACAAAAAATGTGGTACAGCAATCGCTGAATTATCCGAGAAGATGCTTGAAATCCTCTCTCTGGGAACTGGCCAGAGGACAATGAAAAATTAATTGCTGTGCCCGGAAATGGACCTCTCTGTTTCTAAAATGTAATAAAGCTGAAATGTCTTGCAAAGATATAATTGTATCTTATTTGATAAGCGGGAAGCGACTCTGGGTAGAGGACAACGATCAATAAAAACAACAAATGTATAAAAAGGCTAATTATAAAAATTTAAAATCATTGTGAAAAAGGAAGACACTATTTTAAAAAATTAAAATCTACAAATCACACAGAGAAATCTTCTGATCATCAAGCTGCCAAGGTGGAAGAACAGTGAACTAAACTTTCAAATTGATAAAAAGACGTCCCTATTATTTATAATTTAGTGACTGTTCCAAGTTACAACGGCACTGGAAAAAGTGCCTTACGACAGTTATCACAGTTACAACCTCTGCAGCATTCCCTTAATCACGTGATCAAAATTCAGATGCTTGGCAACTGGTTCATATTTATGACCGTTGCTGTGTCTCAAGGTCATGTGGTCTCCTTCTGTGACCTTCTGACAAAGCAAAGTCAATGGGGAAACCAGATTCACTTACCAACCGGGTTACTAACTTATCAACCGAAATGATTCACTTAACAACTGTGGTAAGAAAGGTCATAAAATGGGGCAAAGCTCTCTTGATTGATGTCTCACTTAACGACAGAAAGTTGAGGCTCCATTAGGGTCATAAGTCGATGACTCTCTGTACTGCAACGTAATAATAATAATCACGGATGGTTCTGAGCCACAACGGTTTTGTTGTAAGTCTTGCTTCATCCATTTACCACAGTTCTCTTCATCACTATCGTCCTCGCAATCTGGTTGCCCATCACACCTTCTGGAGGCCAAGATGCACCTTCCCGAACGACAGTTGAAGTGACTGGGCGAGCACTCTGCCAGGAAAATTACAAAAAGCAATCATTTAAAATTCCTGCTGTGCTAAAGTAAGGTGACCAGACATCCCGCTTTTGGCGGGACAGTCCCGCTTTTTAATAATTTGTCCCGCGTCCCGCAGCGTTTCAAAAAAGTCCCGCTTTTTTCAGCCGGGCCAGTCGTTCGGCGTAGAGCCGATGGAACTGGCGGCGGTCGCGGTGCGGGGCTTCTCCTGCCCGCTTCCCCCGCCCGGCTGGACGCCGCCATTCAGGTTATTTTGCCCTCTGTGCATGCGCAGAACGCTTTGCGCAGAACGCTTTGCGCATGCGCAGAGGACAAAATAACCCGAATGGCGGCGTCCAGCCGGGCGGGGGAAGCCCCACACCGCGACTGCCGCCAGTTCCATCGGCTCTACGCTGAACGACTGGCCCGGCCGAACCGGCAGGATTTCACCCCTGGCTCTGCGGCGACGGACAGGTAAGCCTGCGCCAGTAGGAACCCACCCCTGGCTGCGATGAAGGGGGGGTGTTTGGGGGTGTGCACAAAGCTGCAGGATAAGAGAGACGGACCCCTCCCATCTTGCTCCCCTAGAACCCCCCCCCCCCCCGTCAATGGTGTCCCGCTTTACAAAAAATAAAATCTGGTCACCTTATGCTAAAGGGTGTATACAAACTATAAAAGAAAAGAAAAAAAACCAGAGAGCAGCAGCCTTCAAATCATTCTGAAATGTCAGACAATTCCTCTCAGTAACTTGAATTCTGAGATTTATCCACCTGACTTAGTCACCTGTCAGGGTGTTGTAAGGAATATCCTTCTGGGTTCAATTCCAAGTGGGGAAAAAGACACTGGATTCATGGAAGTTGCTTGGAAAGAAGGTTTTAATGGTGGGCAGGAGCACATGGCATGAGCACCTGAACAGAAAAGGTGGATCACATGCTTCCAGATGTGGGTGAAGAGAAAAGGAAGGAAAAGATGCTGAGTCTCCTGGTTTTATGACCTCTGTTGGGCCCCACCTACTAGTTTCCTGTTCCTGTGTATGCAATGCACTCCGATTGGTGGTCAGGCTCCCAGGGGGGCATGCAGTGGCAACTCTATAGGCTTTTCTCTGTCCCAGGCTTGGCTGTAATGAAAGGGCTTTGGGCAATTCCTAATATGGCTCTGTCTGAAGGAGATAAATCTTTGTTATGTAGAACAGAGGTCTCCAACCTTGGCAACTTTATGAGGTGTGGACTTCAATTCCCAGAATTCCTCAGCCAGCATGGCTGGCTGAGGAATTCTGGGATTTGAAGTCCACACCTCATAAAGTTGCCAAGGTTGGAGACCTCTGATGTAGAACAGTGTTTCCCAAGCTTGGCAACTTGAAGATGTCTGGACTTCAACTCCCAGAATTCCCCAGCCAGCATTCGCTGGCTGGGGAATTCTGGGAGTTGAAGTCCAGACATCTTCAAGTTGCCAAGCTTGGGAAACACTGATGTAGAAGACTGCTCCAAGCTATTAACAAAGGGGGGGGGGGATGAGTGAGCTGGGCTATTCCTTGCTGGCACATTGACAAAGGTGAGGGCGACTAAGAGTGAGTCTGTTTCCTTTCTAACAGCATGTTTCTCAATTTATCTTGGGATATTCTATATAATATTCTGCCTTTTTAAATATTTCCTAGGATATTTCATTTTTTCTAGAAGAGGGGTGGGTGCTAACTTCCTACAATTGTATATAACCACTTTACTTTATTAATTAAAAAAGCACTTTGCTTTTACTGCTCCAGAGATGGTGATGTAAGGTTTGGTGATATTACTAGAAGGAGCAACAGGTTAGTAGGACATTCTACTCGCTTCTGCTGCAAACTCTACGTTTTTCTAATGGAGTTTTCTTTAGAGCTTAGGTCTGGAATGCTTAACTATCTAAAATACCTGTAAGGCAGGACAGAGATGGTCTCAGGATAACTAAAAATTGGAACATATAATAACCCCCAAAAAGCCATCTCAGAAATAAGCTGTTTATAATCTTGTTCAACATTAAGCCTGGAATCTTAAAGTTGAATGCTACATTACTGCAGGAACAAAACAATTATTTTGCCCCTTCCCAGGTATCTTCCTTAACTAAAGGGTTGCACAGTTTAATTTTAATGCAGGAATATGCTAAGCCAACAAACTTAGTGGAGTTAGAACTACAAAAAATTCTTTTGTAGCAAAGAAATTCTTTTTTTTCTGATTCTAAAAAAAAAACAGCTTGAGAACTTGGGAGTTGTGCTTCCTTAAAGGTTTCTATTGTATGTGAGACTGGGAGAAATTGGTAGGCTGTGTCCATTCAGGACAATGAATGAATGAATGAATGAATGAATGAAAAGAATGAATGATCTGATCTAAATGTAGTTCATAAAATCATATATCAAAAAGTCCTTCCTGTCAATGACTACTTCAGCTTCAACCGCAACAATACATGAGCACATAATAGATTCAAACTTAATGTAAACCGCTCCAAACTCGACTGCAGAAAATACGACTTCAGCAACAGAGTGATCAATGCCTGGAATGCACTACCTGACTCTGTGGTTTCTTCCCCAAACCCCAAAAACTTTAACCTTAGACTGTCTACAGTAGACCTCTCCCCATTTCTAAGAGATGTGTAAGGGGCGTGCATAAGCGCACCACTGTGCCTACCGTCCCTGTCCTACTGTCCTATTGTCCTCTATTATCAGTACTTTTTACTTACGTTATGTTTATACAAACAACTACTATCCTGTACATGTTTGACAAATAAATAAATTACAATAAATTACAATAAAATAAAATGAATGAATGAATGAATGAGGACAGTCCCAGTTAGCTGTCCTAGTTTGACATATAATTATGTTCAAACATATACTTCTCAGCATTTTTGCCTTAAAGGTTAAATGGCACAAATATTGGGCTTCAGTAAGAGATTAGGGCCACCATTTAGCAAAATAGAGTAAAAGATAAACATGCAATTCTTCTCAGACCCAACTCAGCTCAACTTTAGAAGAACAAATAAAACATAACACTCTAGTATAACCTCATTTTATTGCACTGAGGCTTTTAATGTGTGAAGAGAGAAACTAACTTGCTCATAAATTATCATGGTAATCATTATACTTAATGACATTCACAAATTTCTCGTTATTTTTCTTCTTTAACAAATGGATAAGCATTATTTGAATGCACTAATCCTATCTCTACCAGTTACTTTCTCCTGTATTCTAATTACCGCAATTAGTTGCATTTTCTAATTAAGTAAACTTCGTTTTATTCTCTTATTTTATCTAGCATCTGACTGGAGAAAAAAAAAATTTAAACACCAGGTAATCATTGCTCTCCTACAAGATTGAAATATTCATTAGTTATTCAATTAATCAAGGAGAGAAGCAACCTAGAACTAAGGAGAAATTTCCTAACAGTGAGAACAATTAACCCGTGGAACAGCTTGAATAGAATAACAGAGTTGGAAGGGACCTTGGAGGTCTTCTAGTCCAACCCCCTGCTTAGGCAGGAAACCCTACACCACTTCAGAAAAATGGTTATCCAACATCTTCTTAAAAACTTCCAGTGTTGGAGCATTCACAACTTCTGGAGGCAAGCTGTTCCACGGATTAATTGTTGTAACTGTCAGGAAGTTTCTCCTTAGTTCTAAGTTACTTCTCTCCTTGATTAGTTTCTACCCATTGCTTCTTGTTCTACCCTCAGGTACTTTGGAGAATAGTTTGACTCCCTCTTCTTTGTGGCAGCCCCTGAGATATTGGAACACTGCTATCATGTCTCCCCTAGTCCTTCTTTTCATTAAACTAGACATACTAGTTCCTGCAACCGTTCTTCATATGTTTTAGCCTCCAGTCCCCTAATCATCTTTGTTGCTCTTCTCTGTACTCTTTCTAGAGTATCAACATCCTTTTTGCATTGTGGTGACCAAAACTGAATGCAGTATTCCAAGTGTGGCCTTACCAAGGCATTATAAAGTGGTATTAACACTTCACGTGATCTTGATACTATCCCTCTGTTAATGCAGCCTAGAACTGTGTTGGCTTTTTTGGCAGCTGCTGCCCACTGCTGGCTCATATTTAAATGGTTGTCCACTAGCTTGGCTTCAGATGTTGTGGGTGCTCCATCACTGGAGGCTTTTAAGAAGAGACTGGACAGCCACTTGTCTGAAATGCTATGGGAACTCCTCCTTGAACAGGAGGTTGGATTAGAAGGTACTTCTAAGGTACTTCCAACTTCGCTATTCTGTTAAAAGTTGAGAAATATAAATAACCTTCTACATTATCATCCGGCATCAAGCAAGTTCGATTGTCCGAATTTTCTTCTGGGAACTGCGCACAATCTGTATCCTCCGGCCACTGTAAACCGACAATTCCAAGCACAGACTCACAGCGTTCTTTGGACTGCTCACAAAGAGTCCTGAGAAGATCAAGAGGAATGAAGGGAGAAGGAAGGAGGAGGAAAGAGAGTGGGAAATAGGTAAAAAACTTATAACCACATAATTAGAAATATTCACATACACATAACAAGCCCCATTAAAACAACACTATTTAAAAGTCATATGGTAGAAAAATGCATATTAACATACACAAACACAAGTGGGCGTATATTATGTTAGAGGTAGCTCTCGGCTTACCTCTAACATAATTGGGACTAGAATTGCCATTGCTAAGCAATGCGGTCATAAAGCATGACATCACGTGACTGTGATGTTTAGTGACAGCACTTCTAGCAGTCCCATTTCCCTTTGTTAAGTGAGGGCCACATGGGTCGTTAAGCAAGGACCAAACATTGTCACAACTTCTAATTTCGTGCCAGCTTCTCCGTTGACTTTCTTTGTGGAAAGCCAGCAGGGAATGTCAGAAATTGTGATCACTTGACCACAGATCACTGCGACATCCTAACTGTGAGCCCGGTGCCAATCATCTGGATCACAGCCAGGGGCGGGTTCATCTGTGGGCGTGGCTTATTTTGTTGGTGTGGCTTGCCAGCCATGTGACCGGGTGGGCGTGGCTTGCCAGCCATGTGATCGGGTGGGCGTGGCTTCTCAGACTGCTGAAGGGAGGGGAACGGAGATAGGTCCTGCCGCCCATTCCCCCTCCCCTCAGCAGCTCGAGAAGCCTCGAATGTGCGAAAATGCCTGGGATTATCACCGCGCGTTCGTGGCTTCTCGGACTGCTGAAGGGAGGGGAATGGAGATAGCTCCTGCCGCCCGTTCTTTCAGCGTCTCACACGCTCCCTCAGCCATCCTCCCCTGCTTGGACTCACTGTGGGGTAGGAAGGCAGCACATGCGCAGTGCCGGAAGCTCGGCTTCTGGGCATGTGCAGAAGAAAATTTTTTAAAAATTAAAAAAAAATGTTTTTTTAAAATGGCAGCGCCCAGGCACCGGCAACCGACCGCACCGGTACTGTGATGTCACCAGCGGGCCGCTACCGGTGCTATAGAGTGGACCGCACCGGTAGGAACCCACCACTGATCACAGCCATGTGACCGGGCAGAAGCTGCAACAGCCAAAACACCACAGACCAGTCGTAAGTCCCCAAAATTCAATGCCCTTCATAACTTTCAATGATCACTGAACAAATCAACATAGCCTGAGGTCTGTCTGTACATTTGATTTAATAATTCAGTAACTGAATTATTCAACATATACGTACGTACGTTCAATAATTCAGTAACTCAGTCCTAAAATTTTTCTGAAATGCTATATAATTGTTTGGAACAGGACAAAACAGAGATGGTAAATATGGTAATCCTACTCGGAGCATGACTATGCCACGCAGCAATAGTTGATACTGTCAGAGTGTGCACAGCGTGACTACTATTTTGAGACAACCCAGGAGCAAAATACATTACACAGAGGTTTGTCTTACAAACAATGATTTATATACAAGACTTCTATATACTGTACATACATACATACTGTACACGTCAGTAGTGGGTTCTAAATCCCGTCGCTACCGGTTTGCGCATGCGCTCTTGACGCTTCTGTGCACGCACAGAAGCTTTTGCACATGGGCAGAAGCATCCTGGGTGGGTGGGCGGAGCTTCCCGCCGCCACCGGTTCTCCGAACTGGGAGCAACCCATTGCTGATACACGTGGTAAGCACATACCAGGCAATCAATCAATCTTCAACTCTACATTTCGCGGATGAGAAGCGCAACGTCTTCAAAGAAAAACCAGAAAGTCCAGTTGCCTCTTGAAAAAAGCACCTTTGGGACAATAATATTGGCCATGAAGGAGAAGAACAGTTGTGGATTCCTGCCGGTACGGTTAATAGCTGTTGTTCGGCGCAGAGCCGAAGACGCTGCTGCCGTTCGCGGCGCAGGGGCTTTCCCCGGGCGCTTTCCCCGCCCGCATGGACACCGCCAATTGCGTTCTTTTGCCCTCTGCGCATGCGCAAAGTGTTCTGCATGCGCAGAGGGCAAAAGAACGCAATTGGCGGTGTCCATGCGGGCGGGGAAAGCGCCCGGGGAAAGCTCCCGCGCCGCGGACGGCAGCAGCGTCTTCGGCTCTGCGCCGAACAACAGCTATTAACCGTACCGGCAGGAACAGGCAGGAACCCACCTCTGGAGAAGAAGTATGGAAGAGGCATTGTGATGGCATCACACAAATGGCACACTGTGCCCATGCTGAAAACGCTAAAAAGATTGAAAATAAGGAACAAAGTACTGAATGTCACGATGTGAATATTGTCAGTTTGTGCATCTCTATGTTTTCTACTGTTTTCTTGTATTTATGGTCAAGCAGACGTATAATATATTCTATTACGCATGTCTGCATTTCTGAAGTCAACTCCTTTTTTTTCTCTTCGCCATTTCTGCCGAAGGTAGAAGTGATTTTTTTCTTTAGGCGATAAGATGTAGCTTCCTAAGGATTCTTTTTATTACTTTTCTACTGAAATAAATATTTTGTTAATTAGATTTGAATCTCGGTTTTATTTTCTAATGAGAATGACTTCAAAGGGAAGCAAAGATCCATCGACCTCCGGAGGATTGATCCTCCCCCCTTCTCTTCCTAACACTGAAAGCCAAAGAAATTAATTAAACAACAATAAAGGCAGAACCAGAAAGAATATAAGAATCACACTGCTGGATCAGCTAGCTATAATTTACATTTTATTGTGTTTGGTTTGTTTTACTTATTTTAGAGCAAAAATAATATAGCACGTTACCTGCATGGTGGGATACGTTCATTTGTTTGAAAATCACATTTTGGCACTAAGATGGTACAGGCAAAAAACATCAGGTATTTATAACAGTTAGTTTGGACCAAGGCTGGGAAGAGAGAAGACTCCCAGCTAATAGAGGCTTCCTTCTGCGTCCGATGGCCTAAATAGTTGGGGTAATGCGTATAATTGTATGGCAGGTTCAGGCACAATTCCAGCGTAATGTGTTCACATTGACCTGGGCAGAATAAAACAGAAATTGATTTAACGATACAGAAACAATTACTCTAGATGTGTGATGGCGAACCTATGGCACATGTGCCGGAAGTGGCACACAGAGCCATCTCTCCGGGCATGTGAACTGTCCCCAGTTGCTCTTCCGGGTTCTGCCGTGCAGGCCAGCTGGTATTCACGCGTGCGGGAGTGCCGGAAACCGGAAGAGCAGCCGCCCGGTGCCGCATGTACGCGCTGGGAAGATGATCTTCCGGTTTCCAGTACCACCAGTTGGTCTTCGCGCATTCATATGCACCAGAAACCGGAAGACCAGGTGGGCAGTGTGCATGCACGCACCGGAAACCGGAATATCATCTTTATAGCTGCTCTTCTGGTTTCCGGCACGCACATGCTCACCAGCTGGCTAGTTTTTGCGCACTCATGCACACCAGAAACCAGAAGACCAGGTGGCCAGTGCGCATGCGCATGCTGGAAACTGGAAAAGCAGCCGCCCGGTGCGCATCCGTGAGCTGGGAAGATGATCTTCCGGTTTCCAGTGCGCGCATGCGCACCGGCCACCTGGTCTTCCGGTTTCTGGTGTGCATGTGCACTTGAAGACCAGCTGGCAGGCACACCGAAACCTGGAAGAGCAACAGGCGATGGCTCGTGTGCCAGAGAGATGGCTCTGTGTGCCGCTGCTCTTCCAGTTTCCGGCACGCACGCACGCATGCTCCCATTTCATCACTCAGTGCCGAAAAGGTTCGCCAACACTGTTCTAGATTTATATGATAGTTTCAAGAATCATAATATATACAAGGAATCTTACAAAGGAGAGAAACCTGCCTAAAAATTATTTTCTCTTTGATGCAATGAATTTTCCTAAGAAAATTAAGAAGTAAGAAAAATGGACACATCAAATTCTACTGTGTATTAAACTTCAATGTCTTGCTTGAACCATATATGTTGAAATGAACAATGGTGCAGATTCAGACAGCAGCTTTCACATCTGACTGTTCATTCTTGCATAATGTATTTTGAGAAACTGTGAAACAAGGAAAGCCCAGTTGGAAGAAAGGACAGGCAGCATGTGAAAATAAAAACTTGGAACAAAGATGCACACAAACAGTATGTCTTTTTAGATGCAGTAAACATGTGACACTTTGCTTTTTTTTGTCTGGTCGAATCAAAATGATTTCATTTGTGTGATCCTTGACAATTAATCCTCACAAGTAACTAAACATATTTTCTGAAGTGCACCAATGTCAGTAACAGGAACACAGAGGCTATTAGAAAGTGTACAGAAGCGGCAACAATTCAAAAAGCAATAGTTTGTGATGGAACTCGCTCGTATGGCTAAACTGATTCCTTTGATCGGAGAAAAGACAATATCTCTGTTTATTGCTGGCTGAAAACCCTTTAGAGAGATTTTTTTTAACGTGAAACAGAAAACAATGAACTTATGGTTTATGATTTTGATAATTATAGAGAAGATGTAAGATGTAACCATGGCTTAAGAGATACATTTATAATTGTATATAATTATAAAGGCTGTAAAGAAGAATGGAAGCTGCTTTCTTTTTTATTTCTGTTCTGTTTGTTTCCTTCTTTTAGCTTTCATTTTGATTTCTTTCATTTTCGTAATTTACATTAGTTTATATTAGTTTTTATCGTCCTTTTAAAAAACCTTTTATAAAATCACAAAGCAATGTGCTACTCACTGCAATTCACTTGGCTGCAGAGAGGAGAATGGCTACAAGAATCAGCACAGGAAGTTGAATTGCACTTCTGATCTCTTTCATGGCATAATCTTTGGCCTAGGACAACAACAACAAAATCTTATCTCTATCGGTGAATTATATCATAGGAACACAATAGCCATATATGGATGTGGGAATTGGTGGCTGTTGAGTCTTGCAAGTAATCTTTGCTTATTTTAGCCCAGGGCCCTCATAAATGAGCCTCATCTAAGCATGCAACGAAGAAAGTGGTACAGCAGTAACTTCTGCAGATAGGACTACAAAACTGCTTACCGGTTCTGGCTGAACATTCCCCCCCCCCCCGACACTTGTTGATAACCAAGAAGAGCATGAGCTACCAATCCTCCTGGGAAATTCACTAGGCAGATATCAAAACTCACCAGTTTCGCTAATTTCAATTTACTTCAGCACTTCATAGCGGGGAAAGGTAAAACAGGGTTGAGGAGACGTAGAAGAAAGTGCAAATTTGAAGAGGACTGCAAATGGGATAAGCACCGTATTTTTCGGAGTATAAGACGCACCTTTCCCCCCCTCAAAAAAAGAGGCTGAAAATTTGGGTGCGTCTTATACTCTGAATGTAGCTTTTTCAAAGCTTTATTTTTCACGAGGCGCTAACGATCTTCCTGGCTCTTATTGGCTTGCAGGCCTTTTTTCATTGCTACTTGCTCCAAAGAATGTTTTTTCCAGCCCTAACGAGGCGCTATCTTCCCAGCTCTTACCAGCTTGCAGGCCTTTTCATTGCTACTCTCTCTGAAGGAGGTTTTTTTCCTGTCTTTGCAGGCTTGTTTTCATTCCTACTCCCTCCGAATAAGGTTTTTTTCAGCCCTAACCAGGGGATAAAATAAAGTGCTGAAGCTGACCAGACTAAGGACGCTAGCCAGATGAATACCTGGTAGGTAGATTTTCCCCCCTATTTTCCTCCCCAAAAACTAAGGTGCGTCTTATACTCCGAAAAATATGGTACATATTAAGATGTACTTAAGAATGGAGATTCTCAGTCTTCCAGGACATGGTTGTCCCAAAGGTGCTTTTTTGGCATATTTGTCCATCAAGCTGAAGGTAAATAGTGAAGCAGAGACTGATGAAGTGCCTGATTCTGGAAATTTCTATCTTAGTGGATATAATTAGGTCAGGTATGTTATATAGTATTGCTGTCATGGATTTTTTGGCTAGCTTTGGATCTATCGATTTAAAAAGTGCTGAGACATTGAATGAAATCATAATATCCTCTTCTGCTTTTATGTCTGTGATTTTTCTGGAGGCATTATGGGGGGGGGGTTTCATAGAATAATGTCCCCCCTTATGAGATGTGAGTCATGGGTTTCAGCGTTCCGAGTAACGCACCCATTGAAAGCAGAACTCTGAGGCCGGTAGATTCCTCAAAGAACATGTTTATTGGATACATCATATTGGCACAGCCAGTGAAAACCAACTCTAAAGGTTCCCCCAGTTTTCACCTAATTAAAAGAGTAAAACTCCCCCTCCCAGGTGTCACAAGTCACATTGCCCAATGAATATAGCTGGCAGGCTCCTCTCCTCTGTCACTAGCCACCTGTTACGATGACCTTGGTTCCCACAGGAAAACCTTTTGTTTTAACTGTTAGCTGGGCTATCCACTTCCCCCCTCCCTTCGCTCTCTCAGACTTCGTGACAGCTATGAGGCAGCACAAGATGGTTTCAGCCAGGTTCGCTTCAGAGTTGACAAAGGGAGCAGTACTACACAACATACCCAATCTAGTAAAATACACTAAGACTGAGAAAACCTGAGTTACACATATTCTCTTCCATTGGAAATTTGTTCAAGCCTGGAAAAATAATACAATCCAGACAACATCTGACTTGGAACTTAAACTTGGAGAATACACAGCGATGGCAAAACTGTATATATAGTATAGTATATATAAGCAATAGAAATTTTAATTTAACCAAGAATGGTTCTCATATATTGAATCCAGCAAGCAACTTGGTAAATTTAACCACCTATTGTCTGGATTTTAAGGGGGCTCAAATGCTAACAAATACCATAAATCAGCAAATGTGTTTAAAAAAGTGAGACAAAAATCAATAGGGTTTTTTTCTTCTTTCCTTTTGTTAAAATTATTATTACCTTCTTTGGTATTTTAGGAATTTTAACTTTTAAGTATTTAACTTTTATTAAGCTGCTTTGTCTATTTATTGTTTCTTTTTATCAATATATATACATAGAGGGAGAGACAGTAGCAATAAAATGAAGAACTTAATTCAAGACTGAAACTATTATCGTGTAACTAATACTTTGATGTGATAGCAGTAATTCTTTCTTTTTTTATCTTATAGTCAACTTTGGATGGAAAGTTAAATATAATCATATAATTGTAATGTGACATCCCAAAAGGCAATTGATACTGATAAAATATTTACTATTCTCTTTTTTAGTTTCAATACTTTAAGCTTTTTAAATAACAGAAAGTTAATACTTTTAAACATATTATATTATATTATATTATATTATATTATATTATATTATATTATATTATATTATATTATATTATATTATATTTATTTATTTATTTATTTATTTAAATTTCTATGCCGCCCAACTCCCGGGGTCTCTGGGCGGCTCACAGCAGGTATAGAAGCATATAATAAGTAACAACAATTTTTAAAAAGCCATGTTAAAATACTATCCATAATTTAAAAAAACTTTCACTCATACCCCGCCTGCCGGAAGAGCCAAGTTTTTATTGATATAAACATCAATGCGTTGAAATGTATTGAAATAACTGTAGTGTAATCATACAATAAAAGAAACAAAATGGGTAGTGGAGAAAGGGCAAGACAGATTTTCCCTAAAACAAATCAAAACACTGTATAGAGAAAAATGGTGACTCTCTGCAGAAGTATTTCCCCCCCTCTCTATTTTTTTTTTAAATAATATTTTTTATTGTTTTTAAGAAATAAAAAATTCCTTTTTACAACATTTGCGTTATCGGTATACATTCAGTTTTTCTTTTTTCCCCATCATATTAACATCTATACATATGGTTCTCTTTGTCCTATACACTTTATACATACTAATACATTCATATCAGGGGTGAAATGCCACCGGTTTGGCCCGGTTTGGATGTACTGGTAGTGGCCGCCGCCGGTGGTTCAGAGAACCGGTAGTGGCAGCAGCACAAGGCTCCTCCCATCTGCCCGGACATCGCCATTTTCTTTTTTCTAACCCTCTGCGCATGTACAAAGCCTTCTGCGCATGCGTAGAGAGTGGAAAAGCGTGTGCTTCCGAACCAGTAGGGAAGGTAAGTAGATTTCACCATTGCATTCATATACCATTTTACAAATGTTCTATATCTTTATACCAGTGATGGTGAACCTATGGCACGCATGCCACAGGTGGCACGCGGAGCCATATCTGCCGGCACACGAGCCGTTGCCCTAGCTTAGTCCCAGCGTGCATGTGTGCACCGGCCAGCTGATTTTTGGCTCATGGGGAGGCTCTGGGAGGGTGTTTTCGGCTTCTGGAAGGCCTCCAGGGGGCAGGGGAGGGCATTTTCGCTCTCCCCAGGCTCTAGGGAAGCCTCTGGAGCCTGGGGAGGGCGAAAAACGGGCCTACTGGGCCCTCCAGAAGTCAGGAAATGGGCCATTTCCAGCCTCCAGAGGACCTCCGGGGGGGGGGGCGCGGGAAGCCGTTTTCACCCTCCCCAGACATTGAATTATGGGTGTGGGCACTCGCCCGTGTGATAGTGTGCACACACACACTTTCGGCACCTGAGGAAAAAATGGTTTGCCATTACTGCTTTATACCATCATACTATTAATTCCAAATTTTCATCTATTAAGCATTTTCTTGTTTATTGTTCCTATCTTCTAACCATTTATACTACTTTTCCCATACTAAGTAGTACTTCATCTTTATTTTTCATTTCTTTCGTCAATTTATCCATTTCTGCAGAAGTATTATAAGACTCCAAACCCATGTGACGTTCTCACAATATATTGTGTTCTGAGTTATGAAGCACATGAATACTGGGGTATTTATGAAACGAACAATCTGAGCCACCATCTTCAAAAGAACCCATAGAACAAAATAAATATTATTTTCCAAAGGAAGCTCTTAGATCAGGGCTGTCAAACACCCAGCCCATGAGCCGGATGCGTCATGCACTGGCCACACCTACGCCCGGTTTAGCAAAGGGGGAGGGGGGAAGTCCCAATACGTCACTTGACGCCGCCATGATGACATGAGTTTGACACCCCTGTCTTAGATCTTTTCTCCAGCAATTTGAATAGGGAATGACGTAAGTAGTATGCCCTTACTTCCACCGCAATTCTCTTCATCACTTCCATCTTTGCAATCATTGTCTCCATCACACTGGAAAGCACTAGGAACACACTGACCGTTTCTGCATTCCACCAATCCTTGGCTATGGCATGCTGGAAACAAGAAGACGACCACTTTATAGACTTTTCATTTCTCATAAATTACAATGACTTAATTTCATTCATATATGGATATGACAGAAAACCTACAATTACAAAATAGGATACAAATAGGATATTTCTGTCAGGCAGTGATTTTATATTGCCTGTTACAATTTATATGCAGGGGAGATGCATCCCTATGAAATATAATGGTTTATTCCTGAGCACGTGATTAATATGTTCCTAGTACGCATGTGTACATTCCTTTCTTTGTTCCTTCCTTCTTTTTCAGCTTCTGTAAGGAGCAAGACCTGTTTTATAGCCAGGATGTGATTTATTTGTTTTTGTACCGAAATAAATATTTTATACTTTAGTATTTAAACTGCGGTTTTCTTTCTATAATGTCAGAGTTTCAGGAAAAGATCTATTTCGCCTCTGATGAGAGTAATTCTTATCTAACAATTTCTGTTACACTGTTAAAATAATGAGGAAATAAGCAAAGGGTAAAGGTTTGTTCTCCGAGGTTGTGGGTTAGAAACCAACCCACAAGCTCAGAGAATGAACCTTTATCCTCATCCTACACCTGAGCTACAGATATTCACCACTATTGCAAATAAGCAAAGGGACAGTTTCAGAGGTGATATTCAGCCGGTTCGGACCGGTTCAGGCGAACCGGTAGTAGCGATCTCCGCCCACGCGCTATTCCGTCCTATTTAGGCACGTTTTGAAGCAGCGTGCATGCGTGCAATGCGTGCATGTGAGCAAAGCACATGCGCGGAAGGTGCGAATCGGTAGGGAAAGTAAGTGAATACCACTTCTGGCCAGTTTGACGTAGTGGCTAAGCACCAGGCCACGACCCAGGTGACTGTGAATTCTAGACCCATCTTAAGCACGAAGCCAGCCAGGTGACTTTGGGTCAGCATTGGGAAAGAGGCAATGGCCAATCACTGGAATAATGTTTGCCTCTCAAACCCTCTTTCATGGGGCCGAAGAGATGATAGTCTGAAGGCGCTAAATCTGGTGAGTATGGAGGATTATTATTCCAGTGAAGAGGAAATGAAAACTGCAGTGAAGAAGTGGCTCAAAGAACAGTCAACAGAATTTTACGAGGCAGGGATACATGCTCTCATTCGAAGGTGGAACATTGCTATTGAGAGAAACGGTGACTATGTTGAGAAGTAGGGATGTGAACCACAGAGGACCAGCTTCATTTTGATGTATGCTACATGTTCCTGTGTTGGTAATTATACCTGTCCTAAAGAAAATGGCATTACTCTTTGACTCACCCTCGTACTTCAAATAAGATTCCTAAGGAAATCTATATCAAACATGAAGATACAACATTTAAACAGTCTGTTATCAAAACACAAACTATGAACTAACTTACAACAGTTGGTTTCATCTGATTTGTCTAGGCAGTCAGGATCACCGTCACAGATCCAATCCATGGTTATGCATCTCCCATCTCCACACTGATGCTGAGTCACTGGATTACAATCTTTAATAGATAACATCGATAAACGCAGACGATATTTCTTACTTACTTAGTGTAAAAACTGGCTAGCAGGATACTGTACTGACTTAAATTCTCTTCCTCTGTTGTCAACACTGATGTACAGTAAACGTAATCATTAAGAACATGTTGCAGCAACATTGACCAGAATTCAGTGGACCATTTTAGCTAAATCTAATTTTCAGTTTATATTCCAGATTCAACAGGAGTGGTGCAGTGGCCTAGAGGTGGAGCTCTCGCCTCACAATCAGGAGGCTGTGAGTTTGATCCTAGGTAGAGGCAGATATTTCTTTCTCTGGGCACGATGAGAATAAATCTGCTAAATATAGCTCTGCATTGGCGACAGGAAGGGCATCTAGCCAGTAAATACTCAGCACCATTCAGTTGCCCAGACTCCACAAGGGACTATGGTAGTTAAAAGATGATGATGATGATGAAGATGATGATTCCAGATTCAACAGAATATGAAAATAAAGTATTTCCAATTTCCTTTAATGAGGCATATATACATGACTTTCAATGCTGGTAAATATTTTGATTATGCAAGCTATGGTTGATTTCCAAGTCAAAGGCTGATACTAAAATGTAGACAGTGACCCTGGGATGTAGATTACAAACAATATTACCTTTGTTTATCTATCCTGCTCAATCCAATTTCATAAAAGGGCCACAGATTTCACATGATATTAAATTACTGAGTATTTAGATAAACATTCAGAAAAACTGAAATCAACAATGATAATCTTGTTAGGTGTGGTAAAGGAGCTGGACCTGATCCGATGGAAAATTCTGGAACAAGGAAATTGGAATAAAAATGTTTTTAATTAACTGGACTAGAATGGGGTGATTGTGAATGAAATTATAACCTGCCAAGATACTTTAGGGAAGTCATAAATTCTTTATCTTCTCTTCTATCTAATTTGATATTGGTCTTATTGGCTTGTCAACAAGTAACTGAAGGAAATTCTAAATATAAACATTTCCTAAGAGTGCATTTTATGATGTGTTTCATTAATAATTATTAGACTAGTTTTTATTAATATAGTGTACCACATTGATAAACAATTATGTTAAATACATAACATAGCTACCGTAAGTCTTATAAACTTCTTACAGGTTGCACAGTATCTATATAAATGCGTATAGGCTTCTCCATTCAGACCTGAATAGTACACAGAAAACATGAAGAACATGCTTAAATCTTTTGATCTATATGATCAAATAGTGCTAATTCTTGCTTCTGTGCTAATTCTTGGCTTCTGTCGGCTCCAGAATTGAATCTAGAAAGAGGGAGCTGTGATTTTAGAACAAACATAGCTGTCTGTGGTACTGCATATTATCTAACAATGCCTGTATCCAACTCTTTTGGGATTAAACCCACTTCCTCCAAGCTTTTAAAATATATTTTTCCTTTACCACAATTCTGTTCGTCACTAAGATCTCCACAGTCATCATAACCATCACAAACAAAGGTATAATTGAGGCATCTTCCAGTGTCGCAGCGGAAAAGCTCTTCACTGCAATCTGCAAAATAGAAATATATATTTTTAAAAAGCTTAGTTTGGTTGAACTAAGATAGTCCATTCCCCCAAGCGAAAGATTAATTCATTTCTGATATTTTACAAATTATTAGATAACTTTTAAAATTAACACTAGTTTCATTCTTCCAACAGCACGACTAACAGGTAAAGGTTGAAAACTACAACAAAATAGCTTCAACTTCTACTACTGTTTTTCATAGGGTTGCGATATACTTGGCGGTTAATTGAAGCTGAATACAAGTACTCCTCGACGTATGACCACAATTGAGCCCAAAATTTATGTTGCTAAGTGAGACAGTTAAGTCAAGTTTGCCTCATTTTACTACCTTCCTTGCCCCAGTTGTTCAGTGAATCAGAGCAGTTGCTAAGTTAGTAACACGGTTGTTAAGTGAATCTGGCTTTCCCATTGACTTTGCTTGTTAGAAGGTGTGAGAAACAGGGTCTTGTCTCATAAATTACCTCAGGTTACATTTCTGGCCTGGACTCTGATGTCTTTTACCTGATAGGTCAGTGATGGCGAACCTTTTTTCCCTCGGGTGCTGAAAGTATGTGCGTGCCCACACCCATAATTCAATCCCCTTATACCTAATACAACGAAGGTAATGTTAGTACTCATAGTTTGTGCTTCTAATCTGGACTACTTTGGAGGACTGACATCTCTACTCTGGCTTCAAAGGTTTAATAAGAATTAAACACACATTCAAGTCTGTTTTCTTAACTGTAAGAGCTAAACTTTAAAAAAGGAATATTATGTAAATGATATGCAGGTGAAAAGTGGTGCTTTGGTGGTATTTGCATCACCAACGGTATATGCCTTTTTGTTGAATACTATTGGATGGTTCTGTAAAAATCTGAATAGTCAGTAGTTGGATAATTATTCTTATGAATAAAATTAGTTGAATTTGCCTTGATTTGTAGTCCACTATTTTGGCATGCACTGTGTTGTGCGATCATATTGTCCTGGAGAAAGGAGTAGATGCATTGCTCCAAGTAAGCCAAGAATCTACTCCTGCTTCAAGGAGGCCATTATAAGATCATTATTAGACATACCTTCCAGAGGTGGGTTCCTCCCGGTTCGCACCGGTTCTATAGAACCGGTAGCAAACCGCTGGTGACATCACGGAGCCAGTTCTGTTGGTGCTGGTCCGTGGCCGCTGCCATCTTTTTTTTGGAATTTTTTTTCTGATTTTTTTCTTCTGCACATGCGTAGAAGCTGAGTTTCCGGCACTGCACATGCGCCGCCATCTTGTTTTTGGCTTTTATTTTATTTTATTGTAAATTTTCTGCAGTGCACATGCGTGCGCGTGCAGAATGCGCGGGCAACACGTGGCGTGGCCACGCGGCGCAGGAGGAAGCGAACTGGCAGCAAGGTAAGTTAGAACCCAGTCAGGACTATTTAAGAACCTAATATTGTAGGAACTGCTGAATTAAACCAAGACCCATCTTAGTTTAGCATTTTGTTTCCGATAGTGGCCAATGGTCACAAAAAATTAGAGGTAGATTCTTCCCCCAATTCTTCCTCTACCATTTATATTTGGAAGCAATCCAGAGGCAAATGAGTCTTCCAGACTCTTAACAGACTTTTCCTCCATAAATTGCTCCGGTTCCCTCCTAAAGTCATCCAAATTGATATTACCACCATGTCTTGTGGTAAATAATTCGGACCAGGGGTGAAATCCAGCAGGTTCTGACAGGTTCTGGAGAACCGATAGCGGAAATTTTGAGTAGTTCGGAGAACCAGCAAAAACCACCTCTGGCTGGCCCCAGAGTGGGGTGGGAATGGAGATTTTGCAGCATCCGTCCCCTGGAGTGGGGTGGGAATGGGGATTTTGCAGTATTCTTCCCCTGCCACGCCCACCAAGCCACACCATGCCCAAGCCACGGCCACAGAATCGGTAGTAAAAAAAATTGGATTTCACCCCTGAATTCCACATTATGTGTCATGTGAAGCTATGCTTCCTTTCATCTTATATCCCTTTCCAATCAGAACACAACTTCAGACTTTGAGGGGGGGGAAATGTATCTGCGTGCATTTACTTCATATATGCATATTGAACTGAAACAGTCTCCTTCAGATGCCTTTCTTCCCAAATTAAATAATATTTTTGTTTGATCCTACTCATTACTTTGGTTGCCCTCTTCTGAGAATAGACTCAGACTTACATCTGCATGTTTCACTTAACAACCACATAACTCATAGCCACTTGATTCATTTAATGACTGCTGTAAAAAGTCATAAAATGGTGTCCAGTCCTGTAGTCTCCTCAACGTCATGACTATCATGACTTACAACAAAAAGTCCAGTGTTAATTGCTGTTGTAAGTCAAGGACTACCTATTATACCAGCGGTTCTCAACCTGGGGGTCACGACCCCTTTGGGGGTCGAACGACCCTTTCACAGGGTTCGGGAGACCTCGCCTGGACGCCACCATTTGGGTTCTTTTACCCCCTGCACATGGGCAGAACGCTTTGCACATGCACAGAGCAGGGGCGGGTTCCTAATTTTTTTACTACCATTCTGTGGGCATGGCTTATTTTGTGGGTGTGGCTTGCCAGCCATGTGACCGGGTGGGCGTGGCTTCTCAGACTGCTGAAGGGAGGAGAACTGAGATAGGTCCTGCCAACCATTCCCCCTCCCCTCAGCAGCTCGAGAAGCCTCGAACGTGCGAAAATGCCGAGGATCATCACCGCGCATTCGTGGCTTCTCGGACTGCTGAAGGGAGGGGAATGGAGATAGCTCCTGCCGCCCGTTCTTTCAACGTCTCACACGCTCCCTCAGCTATCCTCCCCTGCTTGGACTCACTGTGGGGTAGGAAGGCAGTGCATGCACAGTGCCGGAAGCTTGGCTTCTGGGCATGCGCAGAAGAAATAAAAAAAAAAATTAAAAAAAAAATTTTTAATGGCAGCGCCCAGGCACCGGCAACCGACTGCACCGGTACTGTGACGTCACCAGCAGGCCGCTACCGGTGTTATAGAGTGGACCGCACCAGTAGGAACCCACCACTGGCACAGAGGGTAAAAGAACCCAAATGGTGGCGGTGGGGCAGGGGTCGTGACGGAAGGCGCGGCAGCGGGGTGGGGGCGTGTCGCGGCATTAGGAAGGTTGAGAACTACTGTATTATACAGATACAGTGGATGAGTACAAGTTCACTGTAATAGCTGTTAATGTTGTTTTTCGCATTAATATATTGTCTAACGCACTGAGGTAACTTACTGCAATGCATTTCATCGCTCCAGTCATCACAATCATTAAAGCCATTGCACTGCAGAATCCTTGGGATACAAACCCCACTTCTGCACAAGAAGCTTTCATCTTCTTCACAAAGTACTGAAAAACAAAAATAAGGAACAGGATAATTGGCTTTTCTTAGATTGAAAACCAAAAGTACTTCCCAACATTCCTTTGAAAAGGCATTAGATAACCTCAAGCTCCAATTGTTAGCAAGTCCAATTTAAAATCATATCCCATTTACCGTGATAAGGAAGATTATAGCAATAGCAACAGCACTTAAGACTTATATACCGCTTCACATTGCTTTACAGCGCTCCCTAAGAATCTGGGTCCTCATTTTACCCACCTCGGAAGGATGGAAGGCTAAGTTAACCTTGAGCCACTCAGAATCGAACTGTTGGAGTGAGCAGTGAGTTAGCCTGCAGTACTGCATTCTAACCATTGTGGCACCATAGCTCTGTATAGAACAACATTGATTATTAACTAATAGAAGTTGCCATCACATCCCAGTAATGCCCTACTCCAGGGATCCTCAAACTATGGCCCGCGGGCCGGAAGCCATTAATTCGGCCCGCGCAGGACCACGAGGCTGCAACGCCACCCACCTTCTAGAGACCAGGGAGGCCAAAAACGGGACACGCGGAGGCCTCCCTGGCCTCCAGTAGCATTCTGCTGCCCAAAAACAGGCCCGTGACCTCCACATGTCCCATTTTTGGCTGGCAGTGTGGTACTGGAGGCCGGGGAGGCCAAAAACGGGACGCACCGAAGCCTCAGGAGGCCAAAAATGGGCCCGTTTAGAGAGAGAGAGAGAGAGAGAGAGAGACAGACAGACAGACAGACGTCCCTCATACACACCCCAAGGCAGCCACATCCCTTCACTAACCTGCTTTCCACCCCCAGGAGCATAACAAATTAAAATTTAATTTGTGTGTATTGTTTGGACTGCTAAATTGGCCACGCCCACCCAGTCACATGACTACCTAGCCACACCCACCCAACAGTCTGAGGGACCGTGAATTGGCCCCCTGTTTAAAAAGTTTGAGGACCCCTGCCCTACTCTGACTATGTCAATCTCTGGGGATATGTGGAATAATAAATTGGATGAAGACCAATGGCATTTACACTGGGCCCTATCTAACAAAAAGCAATTCAATGGAGAAAAAAGTAAGGTTTTACATTTAGGCAAGAAAAACCAAATGTACAGGTGCAGACTAGGTGAAATGTGGCTCAACAGCAGTAACTGCGAGAGGGGTCTTGGGAGTCCTAGAGACAATTACTTAAATAGGAGCCAGCAATGTGCTGCAGCAACTGGTAAAAAAGTCAATACAATCTTAGGCTGCATTAACAGAGGGATAAAATTAAGAACATGAAAAGTGATACCACCACTTTATAATGCTTTGGTAAGAGCATACTTGGAATGCTGCATCCAGTTTTGGTCACCATATTATAAAAAAGAGGTTGAGACTCTGGAAAGAGTGCAGAGAAGAGTGACAAAAATGACTGAGAGCTGAAGGTTAAAACAAATGAAGAACGGTTGCAGGAACTGGGTATGTCTAGTCTAGTGAAAAAAAAACTAGGGGTGACATGACAGCAGTGTTGCAAAATTTGAGGGGCTACCATAAAAGAAGAGGTGGTCAACCTATATTCCAAAACATCAGAAGGCAAGAAGCAATGGATGGAAACTGAACAAAGAGAGTGGCAACCTAAGGAGAAATTTCCTGACAGTAAGAACAATCAACCAGTGGAACAACTTGCCTTCAGAAGTTGTGGGTGCTCCAACACTGGAGGTTTTTAAGAAGGGATTGGACAACCATTTTGTTAGGATGAGAATAAAATCTCATAGAGGCAACGTTTGGATCTTTACTTGGAATTCAGACAGTTAGAAATAAAACCGAGATTAAATGTCTAATAGAAAATATTTATTTCAGTACAAAAACAATAAATCCTGAATAATTACATCTTTGCTAAGAAACACGACCGTTCAGGTCAAGAGCTAAGGCAGAAGAGAATTAATGGTGTATTAGGAATGTAGACATGCGTACACGTCCTATCACGTGTTCTGCTTGTATTGGAATATACCATAATATTAGACAGGGGTATATCACACTGCATAGACATACAACTGACAATATTCACACCGTGACACATTTGTCTAAAATTGTATAGGGTCTCCTGCTTGAGCAGGGGTTGGACTAGAAGACCTCCAAGGTCCCTTCCAACTCTGTTATTTTGTTATGAATGTGAGTAGGTCATTGCTCAACTGGGCAAAGTGCAATCTATGCTAGAAGAAGTTTTGTATAAGCTTCCTCAGGTAGATCAGAGCCGGAGTCAACTTCACAGAAAGGCTAAAACTATTTTTCAGAGTCACTACAAAAACAGAATCTTGCAAGTCTGACTGCTTTACCCCCTCCCCATTCTTATACTCATGTGAATTAGGGAGGTGCCTGTCTGAGCTTCTTCCAAATATTTTCTCTTTTTTATGGACTAAAATATGCATTTGTCAGTCCTTCAAGCAGACCGAACAGGAAACATGACAAGATAAGCTAAATCTACTTTATTTTAAGGCTATTCTTCTTCTGAGAATGAAAGTACAAAATCTCCCACCTTCTCTTTTTACCGCCTGATTAGTTGGGACAGATACACACACACACACACACACACACACACACACACACACACACACAATAGATTCAAACTCAATGTAAACCGCTTGAAACTCGACTGCAGAAAATACGACTTCAGCAACAGAGTAATCAATGCCTGGAATGCACTATCTGACTCTGTGGTTTCTTCCCCAAACCCCAAAAACTTTAACCTTAGACTGTCTACGGTTGACCTCACCCCATTCCTAAGAGGTCCGTAAGGGGCGTGCATAAGCGCACCATCGTGCCTATCGTCCCTGTCCTATTGTCCAAATTTACCTATACCAACTTTGCTTTTGTTTATGTTTATACCATACCTGTTATCTTGTACACGTTTTTGACAAATAAAAAAAATAAAAAAAATAAAAAAATAAAATATAGTTCCTTTTTCTGCCAGCTACTCAATTTTGGGCTCCTCCCTCTTTTATGTGACGTTTTCTGGGCAGCTTCTCCCCCCCCCATGTTTTCTCACATTCATTAGTTTTTCTCCTCCTCACGTGCTAACAGAATTCATATATTTTCATCAAGATCATCTTCTTTACGCTTTCCTAAGAAAATTCAGACATGCTGTTTCAGAGAGCTTTTGGATCTAACACTGCTCCCAAAAAATAAAAACTAATATTGATGGTCAGGACTATTTTATATCAGTTTCAGCCAATATACTAATGCCACTTTATCCAGATAAGGATGATGGATAAATAATTGGCATTAATTATGATATTTTTTTCAGTTGGGTGTAGGAGATGACCAGGCTGAGCCTAAGGGAGGGGTAAAACATGTCATAAGTCACGAGTCCCTGCATGCCTGCAAGAGATCTAAGTCCAGCCCACCTTGAATGCCTTTCTTATCTCCCACTCATTTCCCTTGACCGTTAGTTGGTCAGATTCTTGTAGAATTTAACCTTGCAATAAATCTTTATACTCATTTGAACATCCTGAATCTCCTGATTTCCCCAGCACTTGACATTGGGATTACTCTAATATAATAGACAATGGCCTAGTCCAGGGGTGTCAAACTGGCGGCCTGCTGGCTGGATGCGTCACACACAGGCCACGCCCACCCCAGCTCCACGAATGGGAAACACGTCACAAAACGTCATGTGACGCCGCAAGTTTGGCACCCATGATCTAGTGCAAGCAGTCGCCAGAAGTCAACACTGACTTGAAGACACCCACCCCCCAAAAAACCCACAATACTCTGCCTTTGAAAAGTGCTCAAAATCTTCACTAACCTAAATGACAGCTACTAAACTAGGACCAATTAATGATGTCTACTACAATAATTTTCACCATTCCTGGACAAAATGTTGGTGTTGAACTTTAATGATGCTCTGATCTACATAAACACTTAAACTTCCACCAGTAGGAACCTTAGAGCCAAACCAGACAGTATATTAAAAATATATGAATGATGAATGGAAAGAGTATATTGTCATATGGACCGTCTGACACCACAGCAGTCTATTTCCCAAAATTCCCCATATAAGGGACTAGCTGTCTCCCACAGCATCTGCCCCTCCTAATAATATTGGCTTGCTTTAGGACCCACCAATCAAGCAATTTAGTGGGACCAGAAAGCAGATCTTCTTTGACATTGCAACTGTCCTTCAAAACAGTTTCCCACCTTTCCTGCTTTCAAAGGCCTTTTTAAAAAAAAAAACCTGGTTCATCGTCCAGGATCTGGTCAGGATGGTCAGACAAGCCCCTCAAACTTGTAGAGGGACATGGAAGGATGGTTCTGTATCTTGAATGATTGTTGTTTTATGGATATTGTTCAGTTGTTCTGTAATTCTTGTTGCTATTCAACTGTTGTGAAGCCACCCGAAGTTGTTTGAAGTTGGGCAGCATAGATAATTTACCGTATTTTTCGAAGTATAAGACGCACCGGAGTATAAGACGCACCTTAGTTTTTGGGGAGGAAAATAGGGGAAAACAATCTGCCTACCAGGTATTCATCTGGCTAGCATCCTTAGTCTGGTCAGCTTCAGCACATTATTTTATCCCCTGGTTAGGACTTAAAAAAAACCTTCTTCTGAGAGAGTAACAATGAAAGAGCATGCAAGCCAGTAAGAGCTGGGAAGATCGTTAGCACCTGGTTAGGGCTAGAAAAAAATTTATTCAGAGCAAGTAGAGCAATGAAAAAAACCCTGCAAAGACTTAAGGCTGGAAAAACATTCTTCTGAGAGAGTAACAATGAAAGAGCCTGCAAGCGGTAAGAGCTGGGAAGATCGTTAGCACCTGGTTAGGGCTAAAAAAAACTTATTCGGAGCAGCTTCAGCACATTATTTTATCCCCTGGTTAGGACTTAAAAAAACCTTCTTCTGAGAGAGTAACAATGAAAGAGCCTGCAAGGTAAGAGCTGGGAAGATCTGTTAGCACCTAGTTAGGGCTGAAAAAAAAAAGCTACATTCGAAGTATAAGACGCACCCAAATTTTCAGCCACTTTTAGGGAGGAAAAAGGTGCGTCTTATACTCCGAAAAATACGGTAATCTATAAACTGTTTCCCTATCTAAAATACAGTAGCTTCCAGCTCATTACATTGACTGGAAAGAACACAGAAGTCAAGAATTTGAACCTTGAATTCAATAGAAATAGGAATTGTGTTTGATGCAAAATAGTTGCTGCTGGTTGTTGTTGTTGTTGT
>JALIGW010000006.1:9476698-9924198 GCA_023053685.1 Diadophis punctatus similis
ATAGCAGTCCAAAAAATGCCCTCCCTTTTGTTAAGATGTATTTGTATTTGTTTATTTGTCAAGCATAAATGATTATAAGCAAAGTATAAACAGTAAAACATGATTGAATATATATGTAATATTTCAAGCATGAATAAGAGTAAAAGAGGTATGAATATATGGGTACATTAGGACAGGAACGGTAGGCACGATTGTGCGCTAATGCACGCCCCTTACTGACCTCTTAGGAATGGGGTGAGGTCGATGGTAGATAATCCGAGGTTGAAGTTTTTGGGGTTTGGGGAAGAAACTACTGAGTCAGGTAAAGTGTTCCAGGCGTTGACAACTCTGTTGTTGAAGTCGAATTTTTTTCAATCAAGTCTGGAGCGGTTTACATTAAGTTTGTATCTATTGTGAGCTCGTGTATTATTGCGGTTGAAGCTGAAGTAGTCGTTAACAGGTAGGACATTGAGGCAGATAATTTTGTGAGCTACACTTAGGTCAGATCGAAGGCGGCGGAGTTCTAAATTTTGAAGTCCCAAAATTTCAAGTCTGGTTTCATAAGGAATTCTGTTGTGAACAGAGGAATGTAATACTCTTCTTGTGAAGTATCGCTGGACATTCTCAATTGTGTTAATGTCTGATATGTAGTATGGGTTCCAGACTGATGAGCTGTATTCAAGAATCGGTCTAGCAAATGTTTTGTATGCTCTGGTTAAGAGTACAATGTTACCAGAGAAGAAGCTGCGCAAGACTAGGTTAACCACTCTTAATGCCTTCTTTGCTATTTAGTTGCAGTGGGCTCTGGCACTTAGATCGTTAGAGATGAGTACTCCAAGGTCCTTTACTGAGTGAGGATCATCATCAAAATCATGATCATCAAGTTTTTATTTAGTGTTTTGATGTAGACAATTTGCAAGTCATGGAAGCATCAGCAAGAGTGAGTTAGAAAAAGCAGGCTAATTTTATTTATTTTATTTATATCCCAGCCTTATTATTTTTACAAAGAACTCAAGGGGTGAACATATCCTATCTCCTCTTCCTGTTTTCCACACAACAACCTTGTGAATGGGTTGGGCTGAGAGAAAGTGAGTGGCCCAAAGTCACGCAACTGTCTTTCATGGCCAAGACAGGGGCTTGAACTCACAACTTTCTTGCTTTCTAGCCCAGTGCTTAACCACTACTAGACCAAACTGGATCTAACAGGGTCTCATTACATATTACATTACATATAACCCACATTACATATCGGACATTAATACAATTGAGAATGTCCAGAGATATTTCACGAGAAGAGTCCTCCACTCCTCTGCTCGCAACAGAATACCTTATGCCAGCAGACTTGAAATTTTGGGTCTAGAAAATTTGGGCCGCCTCTGATCTGACCTAAGTGTAGCACACAAAATCATCTGCTACATGTTGAACAATAATATTATGTGGTTATGATGAACTTCAAAAGCTTTATTATTTAATATGTAGACATGTAATATTTTTTTATTTGAGTTAATAAGTTGTTGTATAATAATGTTGTTATGTGAAATTTAAAGGTATTATTATTTAATATTTTTTTATTATGAATCAAAGTTGTTGTATAATAATATTATGTTATGATGAAACTTAAAAGTTTTATTATTTAATATGTAGACATGTAATACTTTTTTAGTTTTACTTGAGTTAATAAGTTGCTTTAGAATAATATGTTGTTATGATGAAATTTAAAGGTATTATTATTTAATATCTTGATATTAGCTATGTAAAATTTTCTTGGTTTTAGTTAATCATTATCATTAACGTTTTTTTTTTTAAAGATTTAGTATTATTAATAATTTTTATAGATCTAGAAAGTGGATTGAAAAGAGGAGGGAGAAACTGTTTTCCTTCCTTTGTACAACCCAGATTATATATATTAATATATTTTTATTTTTTATTTTTTATTTTTTAGAATTATATGGGAAATAATATAAAGTATAGAAATGTAATTTGGAGTTGAGGGGTTTTTCTTTTTTCTTTCTTCTTCTGTAATTACTGATATTATGCCCTGTGTTCTCTCTGGGAAGTCCGGGGGGAGGGGGGAGGGCAGGGGGTGGGGGTGGGGAGAAAAATTAAAAAATGTTTGTACTCTGTACTAATAAAACTTTTTCAATAAAAAAAAAATCATCTGCTACAATGTCCTACCTGTCAATGACTACTTCAGCTTCAACCGCAACAATACATGAGCTCACAATGGATACAAACTTAATGTAAACAGCTCCAAACTCGATTGCAAAAAATCCAACTTCAGCAACAGAGTGGTCAATGCCTGGAATATATTACCTGACTCTGTGGTTTCTTCCCCAAATCCCCAAAACTTTTAACCTTAGACTGTCTACGGTTGACCTCTCCCCATTCCTAAGAGGTCCGTAAGGGGCGTGCATAAGTGCACCAGCGTGCCTACCGTCCCTGTCCTAATGTCCCCATGTTTTCGTAAAATATCATGTACTCATAACCATGCTTGTACATCTTATATATTCACAATCATGTTTGTACCTTGTCTGTAACGCTTGACAAATGAAATGAAATGGAAAAAAACCCAATCATGGTCGAAATCCCTTTGGTATGTGCAATGATGTCACACATAAAAAGAAGCATATCTTTAGTTACACCCCCACAATTGCCATCTTGCCTTTTTTTTTAATTTCCCCCCCTCCCACCCAATGCATGTCACAGCTAGGATGGTAAGGAACATCATAATCAATCTGATGATATGGAAAGAATACTGACTTTCCACAATCTTGTGGCCCATATTCCAGATCTTCTCTATAGATGATGTGCTGTGGATTGTGGAAAACCTAGTGCAATATACTGTAGCTGGGAAAAATAATACATTTTACTGAGATCATGTACACAGCGATGTCTGGGGAGCACGCTTATTCCTGATGAGTCACAAGCAGCATTAAAATGAAATCTCCCTGATTATGGGCCTGTCTGACTCAATTTCGAGGAGAGCTCGGTACGTTCTGACCTTGCAACTCCTGGGACGGAATGTTCTCCAGGACCTGCAGATGAGACAGGACCTGCCACAAGTTTGCAAGACAAGCCACCACATTTCAGCTGTCAGGGAATCATCCCCCTGTTACAGAAGCAAATCTGCAGACTGAGTCCCCTGACTTAGAGAAAGAAAACATCCTCAGCCTTCACACATTACACAAAGATCAAGAAAGTGGAACGAAGATTTCAGTAAGGACCCTTGAAAAGAGAAAGGCACAACTCTGGGACAGAGACCTTCTGTGATGACCTAGGCTACGGCACAGAGATAACCCAAACAGCTGGCAGTTTAAACCGGCACTTTTAGTGCTCCAAAACTCCCCCAAACAAACCTCTGGTCGCAATTAGTCCAGCCCAGCGCTGTCTGCATCAAGGCTGCATGGCAATAAACCCCAAATTTATCTAGCAAAACAAGAACAAAGCAAGGAGTTCAGGGAGCAAAAAATAGAGATAATCAGTCCAGAACGCCAGACAGGAATGCAAGGATTCTTGGCAAGTTCAAACGTCGGCACACAACACTCCAGGAACTCAGCGTTTGTTCCCGACAAATTCCCCACCCCACAGTGTCTCCTTTAAGTCTCATTCCCCAGGTGTGCCTGGTGAAGCTGGGCGGGGCACTCTCCTCGTGAGTGGCCTCCTCCATCTGAGCTGATCCCGCCACCTCTGCACTCTCCAAGCCCTTGCATCAGAAGGGGATGGTTCATGCTCCTCGGCTGAGCTCTGTTCCTGCCTGCCTGCAGCCTTGCTAATTCCGAACAGCCTGGCCTGGACTGACTCTGCCCTTCCCCAGTTTCCTCCAAGGCCAACAGAGCTGCCCTCTCACTCACTGTCAGTTCTTGTTCCAGCTCATCTTCCGCTGCAGAGTCAGACTCCGACAGGGGCATGACAGCTTCCATGGCAAACAACACTCCAGCCTTGAGCTTGACCTCCTGAATATGTGTAGCTCCAAATTTCCTGACTGAGCTTTGGACCTGGACAAAGCTACATTCAGTTCCGATTCTTTGATTTATCGGTATGAAACTTTCGTGTCTAAAATCAACCTTGGTAGGTATTTTTCCTGAGCTCTAGCATTCCTGTACCAGAGTGAGATTTATTCAGGTAGTCCTGGACGTACGACCACAATTGAGCCGAAAATTTATGTTGCCAAGTGAGAAAGTTGTTAAGTTACTTTTTTGCCACCTTTGTATGAGTGAATCACTGCATTTGTTAACCTAGTAACACGGTTGTTAAGTGATTCTGGCTTCCCCAATGACTTTGCTTTTGAGAAGGTTGCAAAGGGGGGAATCGCATGACTTTGGAACACTGCAACCGTCATAAATATGAGTCAGTTGTCAAGCACCTGAATGTAAATCACATGACCATGGGGATGCCGCAACGGTCATAAATGTGAAAAATGGTCATAAGTCTCTTTTTTCGGTGCCATTGTAACTTTGAATGGTCACCAAATGAACTGTTGTAATTCGAGGACTACCTGTACTGCCATAAAGATTAGATCTGACCTCTGTACTTAGTTCTTGATGCTATCCTCACTCATGTTGAGCTTAATTCCTAGTGATTACATGGTCACCTCCATGTTCTTCTATTTACTCACCTTCTTCTATCCAATAATAATAATTTTTATTTTACAGTCACAGATCAAAATACAAATGCAACAAACAAAAAACAAAAAGAGAAAAATACAATCACAAACAATTAACACCAGAAGCCTTGGCTAAAGGGAATTACAACGTTCTCCTCTAATCGTTATAGCTCTTTAAAAAATTTTTGAAACCTGAGAAGTAATATAGAAGGAGTCATCCTCTAGATCAGTGATGGTGAACCTATGGCACACACAGGTGGCACGTGGAGCCATATCTGCTGGCACGCGAGCTGTTGCCCTAGCTCAGCTCCAGCGTGCATGTGCACACCGGCCAGCTGATTTTCGGCTCGTACGGAGGCTCTGGGAGGGTGTTTTCGACTTCTGGAGGGCCTCCGGGGGGCGGGGGAGGCTGTTTTCGCCCTCCCCAGGCTCCAGGAAAACCTCTGGAGCCTGGGGAGGGCGAAAAATGGGCCTACCAGGCCCACCAGCAGTTGGGAAATGGGCCATTTCCAGCCTCCAGAGGGCCTCCGGGGGGGCAGGGGAGCCCATTTTCGCCCTCCCCAGGGATTGAATTATGGGTGTGGGCACTCGCGCATGCGCGATAGCGCACGCAGACGTGCTTTCGGCACCCGAGGAAAAAAAGGTTCGCCATCACTGCTCTAGATAATATAAGGCCAAATTACTAGCATTAGAACCAGAGGGATCAATTCCAAGAAGAGACAATAATTTAATTCTGTCTGTGTTATACATAGGGCAGTATGACAAGATATGCTCCACAGTTTCGACCTCAGCCCTATCACAGGGGCATAGTCACTCACTAGTCAGGAGCCTCTTGAATTGCCCGTCGAGTAGTGCTGAGGGCAAAACATTAAAACGGGCTAGGGAAAATACTCATCTATACTTGGGGATGGTTAAAGTATAGAAATATGAAGCCATCCTCAATCCATAATTATTAGAATGGCTGAAAATCAAAGGGGAGAAGGTTTTGTTGGCTCTGGATCTTAAATATTGCAAATCTATGTCCACAAGCCGTTGGACTACCCTAAACTGGGCGTCCTTGAGACCATAATCTCCCAGAGCATCCCCCGTAAAACCCAGCAAGTGGGGTTTCTTCATCAGCTCCTTCTCCCAACGAGAAATATGAGAGTCAGCAAGCACCAGGGAAAGGTAGCTACCGGGGACTGCCAAAAAGAGCACCCGGACCTTCTTCTATCCAATGTTAAGTAGCGCCAGTCTTGAACCGACCGCTACTTAACATTGTACAGAAGAACATGAATAAATAGAACAACATGGATGTAACCTGTACTGTATTTTTCGGAGTATATGATGAACCTTTTTACCCCCCAAAAGAGGGTGAAAACTTGGGTGCATCTTATACACTTTGGCCTCTGTCTTCCAGCAATTTACCTGCTTGCAGGAAAGAGGGAAGAGCCTGTAAAGCCAAGCAAGTCAGTAGCAGCTTCCCGACGTACAGCTGATTAGGTTTGCCATGTGGGAAAATGAAAATGAAACTAACTGCAAAGAGGCAAATAGCTGGGAGACACGCAGATTTTTATTTTTTGCTGAACTGGCTGCAAAGGGGTAAGTGAATAACTATAAATATCTGTAGAATGTTCAAATTATTAGACTTATTTTTAAAAGACTGCTTTATTATTGCTCTAGAGCCAGGGGTCTCCAACCTTGGAAACTTTAAGACTTGTGGACTTCAACTCTCAGAATTCAACAGCCAGCTTTGTTAGCTTTGCTGGCTGTGGAATTCTGGGAGTTGAAGTCCACAAGTCTTAAAGTTGCCAAGGTTGGAGATCCCTGTAAATCTAGACAACTTAACAAAATAAAGAAGCTTTTTAAAATAAATGCTTGCTCTGAAGAGGCCCAATGCTATTGTATCTTCTTTTAAATAATAGAGAATAATGTATACTTCCAGAAATTTTAATTAATTTTAACAGCTCTGTACAAGTATAGTATGAAATGTAACAGTGTCCTGTTTAGTATTAGAGTTCAGTTACCTTGGAGTAGATCTATTTAAATAATTGGGAAGAGTTAGTGTGACTACATTTAAGAAAACTTTCTGGCATAATGTACATTTCTCCAATTCTTTGCTATTTCTATGGGTCAGGCACACATGCACAGAAATACACAGCAAACAGTGTATATCATCTGTGCTGTTTGCTGTTTGGCAAATTGCTTGGAGGCAGAGGCCTTTTTCCCTTGTTTTCCTCCCCCAAAACTAAGGTGCGTCTTATACTTCGGTGCGTCTTATACTCCGAAAAATACGGTAATCACCAGGAATTAAGTGCCAGTCTTGAACTGACCTTCAAAAAGCTAAGCAGGGTTGGTGACATAGTTACTGTACCTACAGAGAGAGAACAATGATGTACAAAGATTACCATTTTCTTTACGTCAAGGCAATATTTTTGTTATCTTAGTATCATCACCAACGTGAGGGGAAAAAAAATAAAGTTAGCATTTTTAATTCCCTATACCAAAGATCATCATAGGAAATGGTTCTGTAAAACGTGTAACCCAAAAGCAACGGGGAAGGCGCTATCTCTAAAACATGCAATGTTTTTTTTCCTGCCTTGCTTGCAATTCTAACAGAACGTTAATTATTTCTATGCTTTCAGTTTAAAGCTTTTGCATGTTAAATAATCTTATTTGCCTTGGTTGCCTTATTCTGTGCAGTCATTTTTCATTATCGGATGGAAACACAGAAGAAGAAAAATGATTAGCCCAAACCATATGGTCTCCATATAACTGGCAGCGACACGCGGTGAATTTCCAAAACGTTTTCAAGAGTTATGTATCACAGTCGCGATCTCTAGAGCAGATGCAGGCAACCATTTTTACAGTAGATCAAAAGCTGTGTTAAATAACCTACTGCAGAGACACATATTGGGGAGGGAAGGACCGAGCCAAAAGGCATCATTTTTTTGTGTGTTTAATGGCAGCTCACTCGTCTTTTCATCTTTTATTTTGACTGACTCGCTGTCCCTGCCTATTCCTAAAAAGCAAAGCAAAGTTATAGAAGTAGTCCTCGACATATGGCCACAATTGAGCCCAATTTTTGTTGTTGTTGCTAAGTGAAACATTTGTTAAGTGAATTTTGGCCCATTTTACGACCTTTCTTGCCACAGTTGTTAACGGAATCACTGCAGTTGTTAAATGAATGATTAATGGTTGTTGAGTGAGTATGATTTTCCCATTGACTTGGCTTGTCAGAAGATCGTAAAATGTGATCACATGACCGCGAGATCCTGCAATCTTCATAAATGCGAGTCAGTTCCCAAGCATCACAATTCTGATCCCATAACCATGGGGATACTGCAATGGTCGTAGTATTGAAAACTGAGAATTACTGAAAAACTGTTAGATAAGAATTACTCTCATCAGCTGCGAAATAGATCTTTTTCTGAAACTCTGACATTATAGAAAGAAAACCGCAGTTTAAATACTAAAGTATAAAATATTTATTTTGGTACAAAAACAAATAAATCACATCCTGGCTATAAAACAGGTCTTGCTCCTTACAGAAGCTGAAGAAAAAGAAGGAACAAAGAAAGGAATGTACACATGCGTATTAGGAACATATTAATCACGTGCTCAGGAACAAACCATTATATTTGATAGGGATGCATCTCGCCTACATATACATGTAACAGGCAATATAAAATCACTGCCTGACAAAAACGGTCATAACTCACTATTTTCAGTATCATTGTAACTTCACACGGTCACTGAGTGAACTGTTGTAAGAGGACTTCCTATATCTGCTTAGTGCCTGGAGAAGAGATTACATATAGAACAATCCAAGATACCCAGCTTCTTAGCCAAAATGAGCATTGAAAGGAACAACCAATACAGATAGTCCCCAACTTACGACCATAATTCAGCCCCAAATTTCTGTTGCTGAACCGAGACATTTGTTAAGTGAGTTTTGTCCCAATTTTACGATTTTTCTTGTTAAATGAATCACTGCAGTTGTTAAGTAAGCAGCATGGTTGTTAAGTGAATCTGGTTTCCCCACTGACTTTGCTTGTCAGAAGTTCGCAAAAGGCGAATCACATAACCCTGGGACACGACAACCGTCGTAAATAAGAGTCAGTTGACAAGCGTCTGAATTTTGATCATATGTCCATGGGGATGCTGCAATAAATGGTCATAAGTCACTAAATGAAGTGTAGTAAGTCGGGGACCACCTGTACCTATGAATTGTACCCATGAATTGTACCCAAAGGCATAACAATACAGCCATTTATTAGCCCACATAGATAGTCTTCATTTAATGGCCATCCGTTTAGCGACTGTTCAAAGTTACAACAGTGCTGAAAAATGTGACTTATGACTGGTCCTTGCATTTAAAACCACTGCAGTGTCCCCACAGTAACGTGATCCGTCTTATCAATGGGAGGGGAACGTATAAATTTAATAAATGATAAATAAATAAATGTGGGCATTAGGCAACCAGGACATCCTGCAGTCATTTGATTTCCAGCTGGTCTCTGACAAGCAGAATCAATGAAAAAGCTGGAAGGAGGTTTGTAATTTCACGGTCACCTGATGTCTCGCTTAACAACAATGGACGATCTGTTTAACGACAACTGCAAAAAATGTTGTGAAGCTGCAGTGTGATGCCTCATTGAACAACCGCATTGCTTAACAACATTTCTTTTGGTCCCTATTGTGCCTGTAAGTTGAATACCATCTGCAATACTTATTTTTTTAAAAAAAATTATATAGTCACCCACCATATGGAACATAATCTGGGATTCCCAGTAAAATCCCAGATAAAACAAATTTTTAAAAGAAGCAAAATCCTTCAACCAATATAGAAACTCCCAATGTCCCCAATCACAGCAGATCTCCACACATTAAATATTTTTTCTGGACAAACAAGATGGATTATTTTGTTTCAGCTCAACCTGTGCAATAAACACAGTCACTAAGGAATAAAAACATACAAAATGAGTTGGTATCTTATATGTCGTCCTATTTGGCACTCTCTCAGTTAACAGGGTTGTAAATAAATATCTAAGGAGCAAGTCTTTCTCTGTTCCAATTAATAAATTAGGCGTTGGGTGGCTCACGTGGTTAGAATGGTGGTTTGACAAAAAGCAAGCTCGCGTTCGAGACCCAATTGCTGTTGTGAGGGATGGGGTGAGTTCCCATCCTTCGCTCCAGCTCCTTGATGGGGACATGAAATGAGCCCACAATTGGTTGTCTGCCAGGCAACGGTGATGCAACCTGCTAATCCTTTCAATCTGGAAGCGCCAAGGTGCTCCGCCACAAGTGTGATGCAATTGGTAAATTTTATTTTTTAAAAGGTTACAATGATATTATAAGAATTCCAATAAGTAGTTTTGTTTCCATATTATATATATATATATATATATATATATATATATAACCAAGCCACACTCACAGAACCGGTAGTGAGAAAAATTGAATCCCACCACTGGTTCTAAACCATATCCTGGGGGTGAGCCACAATGATGGAGGCAAACTGTTCACTCCAATGACGCTGTAAATAACTATAGTAATGAAAAAAATTCCAGAGCTATTTCCCCCCCCCCTCATTAATCATGTTTTAAAGACCATGTTTAATTCTGATTGCCAAAAAGAATGCACAATATAAAGGACGCGAAGGGAGGATATGAAGAAAAATATGTGGACCTTTTTTTTAATTTCTAGGGAGGTGACCCAGGAATGTCATTTTGGTATTGTTCTTCTGGATAAATAAGCAAGGTCAGAAAGAGCAAGAATGATGGATGAATCCTGATTTTCATTACTATGCGTGCTGATAACTTATTTGAAAAACTTGTAGAAATATAATATTTCCACCAAACCATGCTGAATTTATTTTATTTTACTCATTCCTTGCATTTATACAGCAACCAGAATGTGACCTTGGGCAGCGAACAATAAAAGAAAAACATAAAACGAATCTAAAAACACTCCATAATTTTAAAAAAATCAAGTATTAAAGACCAGAAGAGAGCATTTTCATGGTTAGACAATTCAGCCAACTCAACAAATTATTATTTCTCTGAGATCTCCAAGCTTCAGTGGCTCTGATTTGCAGTGCATAGGGCACTTACTCCCTGTTGAAGTCTGATTCATTTATAGCTTGTTTATTAATTAAATTATCTGAGAGTTTATAACTAGTGGATGGGAATGGAATGGAATATGGAAATAGAATAGAATAGAATAGAATAGAATAGAATAGAATAGAATAGAATAGAATAGAATAGAATAGAATAGAATAGAATAGAATAGAATAGAATTCTTTATTAGCCAAGTGTGATTGGACACACAACGAATTTGTCTTTGGTGTATATGCTCTCAGTGTACAAAAAAAGGCAAGATACGTTCGTCAAGAATCACAAGGCACAACACTTAAGCATAGTCATAGGGTACAAATAAGCAATCAAATCATACTATGATGTTGAGATGTTGAGAATCTGGAAAGCGTGCAGAGAAGAGCAACAAAGATGATTAGGAGCCTGGAGGCTAAAACAGATGAAGGTTATAGGAACTGGGCATGGCTAGTCTAGTGAAGAGAAGGACTAGGGGAGACATAATAGCAGTGTTCCAATATTTGAGGGGCTGTCATAAAGAGGAGGGGGGGTCAACCTATTTTCCAAAGCACCTGAAGGCCAGACAAGAATAATGGATGGAAACTGAACAAGAAGAGATTTAACCTAGAAATAAGGATAAATTTTCTGACAGTGAGAACAATCATCCAATGGAACAGAAGTTTCCTTCTGTTGTGGGAGCTTCATCACTGGAAGCTTTCAAGAAGAGATTGGACTGCCATCTTTCAGAAATGGTGTAGGGCCTCCTGCTTGAGCAGGGGATTGGACTAGAATCAGGGGTCTCCAACCTTGGCAGCTTTAAGACTTGTGGACTTCAACTCCCAGAATTCCTCAGCCAGCTTTGCCAAGGTTGGAGACCCTTGATCTAGATTGTACCAGCAAAGCTGGCTGAGGAATTCTGGGAGTTGAAGTCCACAAGTCTTAAAGTTGCCAAGGTTGGAGACCCCTGATCTAGATTGTACCAGCAAAGCTGGCTGAGGAATTCTGGGAGTTGAAGTCCACAAGTCTTAAAGTTGTCAAGGTTGGAGACCCCTGGTCACTAGATGACCTCCTAAAAGGTCCTTTCCAACTGTGTCATTCTATTCTATTCTAAATCAGTTTCACCTTCAGGTCAAACTCAATTCATGAAAACTTCCATGAGGTGTGTTTGGCATCATGTGGAAAAGGTTTGCCATTGCTTTTTCCCCCCTAAATGTCTTTTAATTTCCCATTCTTTCCTCCAGGCCTGGATTTTCCCCATCCAAGTACTACTTAATATTGTGTCAGATTCCAGACTCTGCCATTCAAAAGGAGAAGGCGGTCTTGGTTCTGCTTGATCAAACAGTTACAACAGGGGTGGGTTCCTAATTTTTTTACTACCACTCTGTGGGCCTGGCTTATTTTGTGGGTGTGGCTTGCCGGCCATGTGACTGGGTGGGCGTGGAACTAATTATTTCAGAGAGATGTTACTACTATTTTTGCTATTTTATACCTTACATGAAAAGTTTTGCATACAAAGTGCGTGTTACACCATGGCAACATAGCAACCTTTATATGCAGAAAATGCTATAGTTAAAAGACAAGCAAGTCTCATACAGCATTTTTGGTTTCAGTCATGGATTCCTTAGACGAAAATATTGAGGACTGTTAAAAGAACAGTATCTTTTAACAGTCCTCAATGTTTTCGTTTAAAGAATAACAGTATAAAGCTGTATAAAATTAACAGTATAAAAGGTTAAGCTTTTGGAAAATGCCCACTTTGGGAAGCTTTAGGCAAAAGCGAAGGAAAAGTGTCAAATGCAAGCTTCTTATTATTTTCAAGCGAAGGGACGGGGAAAGACTTAATTGTCAGGTTTCTGGGCACGTGCAGAAGAAAAGTTTTAAAAAAATTTAAAAAAAATTTTTTTTTAAATGGCGGCAACCAACTGCACCGGTACTGTGACATCACCAGCGGGCTGCTACCGGTGCTATAGAGTGGACCGCACCAGTAGGAACCCACCACTGAGTTACAACATACATCCGGATCTTAGACACCTGGGAACCTTCTCATCTTAGGATAGGATTTATGAGGGGCAATGAAAGTCAGTTGAACGGAAGGGTCTGTGGGAACGTAGGCTCATCTGTCCTTCCAGGAAAGAACTTTCACACCTTGTGTATTGGTTACTTTTGCATTCTGCCTAATGGGGAGGGGCACTAAGCTTTAAATGTGCTTGCCTTGCCTGGAGGCATTTAGATCTTGCTTTGAATGAATGGATTGTTATTACAACTGCCAATAAAGGAATCCTTTTGAATCACTGACTCAGAAGTTCGTACTTTGAAGGTGGATGAGAAGGCAATCCTTACATATCGATCTGTTTAGCCTCTGAAATGTCCCAGATGTCAAGAGCTACCAGCCAAGAGTGCTTTTGATGTCCCAGATTTAACCTCATGTGAATTTCAGTACTTGATTCAAACCTCGAGTACTGATATGATAAATGATATCTGACTGGCATTTAGTTTTGACTATGAATTAGACTATGAATTAGTATTTCAGTTTGTATCTTTAACAAATTAAAAAGACCAGGTTTTGTGCATCTCTTGCTTCACTTTTCATAAAAAAACCCAACAGTAGTTTCTGTTCTTGTTTTAGCAAATAGCTGCTTGATGAACTATTGCCTATTTCTTTCTATTAGCTTGCTAAACATTTCCCACTACTTTTCCTCCCTGAAAAAATATTTAATTTTCCATAAAAATATATCACATCACAGTTTTACTCCGGCTAAAAGCACAGTTTAAAAAAAAGAGAGAGAAAGACTTACATCCTTTCCATTTTTCCCCTTGTGGGGAGAAGCAAACCTTGGTAATGTTGTTACTTTTTGTGTTGTTATGGAACTGGGAACAGGCGAGGAACTCTGGCCAAGAAGAATTGACCATTGCAAGGACTGGTTCACATCCTTTCTTTGCAGCTTCACAAAATGATCTACAAGGTAGAAGTCCATGACTACAAAGGAAAAGAAAATGAAAGGTTATTGTTCTTTTTTGGTACCCATCGTATTTTTCAGAGTATAAGACGCAACTTAGTTTTTGGGGAGGAAAATAGGGGGGAAAATCTGCCTACCACGTATTCATCTGGCTAGCATCCTTAGTCTGTTCAGCTTCAGCACATTGTTTTATCCTCTGGTTAGGGCTGAAAAAGCCTTTTTCAGAGGAAGTAGGAATGAAAACAAGCCTGCAAAGACTTACTGTAGGGCAGGAAAAACTGCTTCGGAGGGAGTAGGAATAAAAATAAATGCAGCAAGCCAGGAAGATCGTTAGCACCGCGTTAGGGCTGAAAAAGCCTTTTTCAGAGGGAGTAGGAATGAAAACAAGCCTGCAAAGACTTAGGGCAGGAAAAAACCTTTTTCGGAGGGAATAGGAAGCCGCGAAGATCGTTAGCACCTCGTTAGGGCTGGGGAAAAAAAGCTTCGAAAAAGCTACATTCGAAGTATAAGACGCACCCAAATTTTCAGCCTCTTTTGGGGGGGGGGGAAAGGTGCGTCTTAAACTCCGAAAAATACGGTACGTTTGTTTTGACATTTAAAAACGGCAGAAGTGTATCATTTTTTAGTTTGATGTTTCACAACTTTAAGATGTGTGGACTTCAACTTCTAGAATTCCTCAGCCACACATCTTAAAGTTGTCAAGGTTGGGTTGACATTATTTCATTCCTCCCTTATATTCCACTTACATAACGCTAGACAATTCACATACAGGTAGTCTTTAACTTACAAGAGTTCATTTAGTGATATTCAAATTTACAACGTCACTGGAGAAAGTGACTTAGGACCGTTTTTCACAGTTACCATCTTTGCAGCATCCCCATGATCGCGTGATCAGAGTTCAGATGCTTGGCAACTGGTTCATACTTATAACTGTTGCTGTGCCCCAAGGTCATGTGATCCCCTTTTGACAAGCAAAGTCAACGGGGAAGCCAGATTCACTTTAATAACCAGGTTTCTAACTTATCAACTGCAGAAATTCACTTAACAACTGTGGCAAGAAAAGTTGTGAAAGGGGGCAAAACTCACTTAACAACAGAAACTTTGGGCTCAATTGCGTTCGTTAAGTCGAGGACTACCTGTATTAATGTTTTTAAAAATGGCAGCTAAAAACAAATAAAGGCAAACAAATCAAAGCCTGAATGCAATTTTTATTTAGTTATTTATTTTATTAGTGAGATTTATATACCGCCTCATAGTGCAAGCACTCTCTAAGCGGTTTACACCAGTAAGCAATGTATATATTTACATTGCCCCCAACAATCTGGGTCCTCATTTTATCTACCTCGGAAGGATGGAAGGCTGAGTCAACCTTGAGCCGGTGAGATTTGAACAGCTGAACTCAAATGATCACAGTCAGCTCAAGTAGCCTGCAGTACTGATCTCTAACCGCTGCGCCATTTGCACATCAGGGAAGATTAACAAAGTCCCTGATTATCTTAAAGATAAACTGTATTAACACACTGTTCAAATCAGACAATTTTGAAAAGCTAAGAAAACAAACAGACCAGAACGCATCCTCTCCACCAGCCAACACCCTGATAAGCAGGGATTAACACCAGACAAAATTGGACAAAAAACAATACCCTAATCAAGAAACGACTAAGGAGAAAAGAATACCAACATTGGCAGGGCAAGTTACTGTATACAAATAGGGAACTAACTTATTGGCACCAAAGATTGGCTAATGAAAACATCTGCAAACATTCAGACTCAAGAGAATACTCAAGCTGCCACATTCAACCCTAATTACATATTCTTTATATATTTTATCTATCTATCTATCTATCTATCTATCTATCTATCTATCTATCTATCTATCTATCTATCTATCTATCTATCTATCTATCTATCTATCTATCTTGTCAAGTGTGTATATGATTACAGACAAAATATATATAATGAATGAATATATAAGAAGTACAATATATAAGTAGTACCAAAAAATGAATATATAAGAAGTACAAGCATGGTTTTGAGTACATGATATTTTACGAATACATGGGGACATTAGGACAGGGACGGTAGGCACGCTGGTGTGCTTATGCACGCCCCTTACAGACCTCTTAGGAATGGGCTGAGGTCAATGGTAAGACAGTTTAAGGTTAAAGTTTTGGGGGTTTGGGGAAGAAACTACAGAGTCAGGTAATGTATTCCAGGCATTGATCACACTGTTGCTGAAGACGAATTTTTTGCAATCAAGTTTGGAGCGGTTTACGTTAAGTTTGTATCTATTGTGAGCTCGAGTATATGTATTCTCTTCCATTGGATTTATTTTAATGTTACAAGATGACTCCTTCTCACATGTCTGCTCAAAATGCAAGTCCACACCTTGTTATCTGCTTTCTACCTCATTCTTCAGGGTTATTATAAAGTGAATGACAGTATCAAAAGGCTCCCTGAAAACCTTCTCATAGTTTTTCAGTAGATGTCATGTACCGCCTGACACAGGAAATGATAAAAGAATAGCCACGAGAACTGGTATGTTTCACACTCAGATGAATAATTTCCTAGCTTAAAAATATTTTTGAAAAATCAAATAAAAGAGAAATATACCACTGTCTTACTCCATTTGCCTCAAAGTTATATTTTCTAAGATCTCCCTAAGGATACATATTGGCAAATATCAAAGAAGTCTAAGTTCCATTACCATCCAAAAATAAAGTTCAGTCATAAACAGAAGTCTTGTTTTCTGAATGATTGGCTCGGAAAGTGCTACTGGATCAGATAACAAGGCTTGAATTGGCAAGAAAGCAACAATGCATGAAGTTGAATTAAAATAGTTTTTAATCTCATGTGTGAGACAAGCAATAAATCCCTTTTTTCAGTCCAAATCTTTTAGATGTTGACAATTTCAAAACAAAACCATTCATCTCTTTATAAAATTATGTTGAAAGTTCCAACATTAAAATATTATACATCTCCTTATAAATTACAACCTGCCATTAGCACATGAATACACAAAATATACTTTCATGCTAAGCACTTATCTATAGTGTTCTGCTAGATCAGTGGTTCCCAACCTGTGGTACGTGTACCACTAGTGGTACGCGAGGGCCTTCCAGGTGGTATGCGAACACTTTCGGGGTCATGAACGATTTTTAGTTACTTATTTTTTACTTCACAAAAATGTTTACTGCCTAACACAAGATAATCTGGCAACGATTTGCAACTGTTACCACACGCCACCCACCTGGTCCCAGCGGCCCAAGAATCCAGTTGCTGGATGCGCAGGGCCAAAAAAGGAACGGTGACTGTTCTGAACTCTATGGAAATAAAGTGATATCTGATTGAATTTAGTTTCTCTGGAACCAGGTAGTACGCGGCGACTGTACGGGACCTCCAAGTGGTACTCGATCACAAAAAGGTTGGGAACCACTGTGCTAGATGATATGATAAACATGTCCAGTTAAGATTGTTGGTCACCTTTAATATTTGGCAGTATCTCAGCCATATTTGCCAGTGCTAACAGCTAGCACTTCCTTTTTTTATTACTGCTAAGGTATTATTATGCTTAAAAAGGACGTGGTGGCTCAGTGGCTAAGACGCTGATCGAAAGGTCGGCAGTTCAGAGGTTCAAATCCCCAGCGCCACGTAACGGAGTGAGCTCCCGTTACTTGTCCCAGCTTCTGCCAACGTAGCAGTTCGATAGCCCGTAAAAAATGCAAGTAGAAAAATAGGGACCACCTTTGGTGGGAAGGTAAGAGCATTCCGTGAGCCTTTGGCGTTTAGTCATGCCGGCCACATGACCACGGAGACGTCTTCGGACAGTGCTGGCTCTTCGGCTTAGAAACGGAGATGAGCACCACCCCCTAGAGTCGGGAACGACTAGCAGGCATGTGTGAGGGGAACCTTTACCTTATGCTTTGATGTTTGAAAATAAACAAACATATGCTGAAAACATGTCAATTGGTGGTGTTTATTACTTAAAGCCAAAGTCTAAAACGCAAGCACAGGCAAGTATACAAACTCCAAAAGGAGAGAGCACTTGTCCCTGTTTGTGGGCTCTGAAAGGAGCCAAAACGCCTTGTAGGAGCGGCAAAGCTAAGGAGGGGCACTCTTGAGAGGTCGCAGGAGATCGCAACTCTCCTGCTGAACCATGGGGCTTTTTTCACTCTATGCCACAATGAGGGGAAGAGGTAGTCTAAGATGGCTGCCACAAAGCTGGGACATCTGATGACCATCTAAGCACAGTGCAGGTTCATACTTTGGTGAACATTGTGTGAATTGGGCAAGAATAATTCTTTTTATTCAAATTTTAACCCCAAAAGAATATTCAGGAAAAGAGAGGCTCACAATTATTTTTAAAAGTAGCAGCAACCTAGCACTTTAAGAAAACTTTAAGATCGAAATTGAAGGAAAAGAATTAAAGGGAAAAGGGCAGAAAAATCGTTAAAATACAGAAAATTGTACTTTCAAATTGGATAGGCACTGCTTTGGATAGGCATTTTGAAATGCTGGAATAATCTACTTAAAAAACGACATTATTTTTACATTGTGGGAAATGGAAAAACTGGTTAATATTGAAATCTAATCTAAGAGTGCCATCTGCTGACAAAAATAATAACATACGCCCAAAATCTTGGAAATATTTGATTACTGGAGATTTAAATGTGATAAGACATCATTAAAATGACCCCTAAAGATTACAACACAAGTCTGAATTTATAGAGGGACCTAAGGAGGTTCTGGAAAATTTATGGGATTATCCAGAGGAACAGGTTGATCAACTATGGGATACAAAGAACTAAGAATATTGAATTTTTTGAGAAGTGACTATAGGTTTGAATATATTGTCTTTGGATTATTGGACAAAAGAGGGATACAATAAAATTTAACGAGATGCTTCATCAAGGAGAAAGGAGTGGAATTTGGGAAGAGATGGCGTCGGCAATTCAAAGTACAAGGGAGACACTGATAAGTCATTTTAAGGAAATTATGAATCAAATAGAGAGCATGGATGGAATGCCGGGAAATATAACACAAAGGATAAAGAGTGATCAAGACGCTCAGGAAGAGGAGGAGCCAACTGAAAGAGTAGATGAAAAAATGGAACAGACAAAACAAATGAAACAAGATGAGGAGATAATAACAAAAATAATAAGGATTGATGACATAAGCCAAGGGGAGAGTATTTCAAGGGAATTAAAAAAGGAACCGGAGAACCAGGAAGATTCTTATGGGAGAGAGTTAGGAGCAAGAGTAGATATTTTGGGAACTAGACAACGGAGAAGGGCAGAGAAGGGAGAAATGTTTAAAATGAGTAGCCAAGATGTGGAAGCAGACAGAAATAAAGATCCAAGAGAGGAATACGGGAGGCAAGCTAAGAAACGAACAATTAAAGCTTTAAAGTGAATAAGACATGATGGTTAGAAAGGGACTATGTTTAAATACAGTAGTGGCATAATCAAAGTTAGAATAAGGATGGAAACTAGAGAGGAGAGGATTAATAGAACACACATTCTTATATAATAAGGAGAAGTAATAATAATTAGAATTAGAATGATGGTATTACTAAGTATATAGGGGAAATTAGAATTTGAATGATGGTATTACTAAGTATACTTAAATAATATGGTGACTGGCATAAAAATAATATATTGAACTATTGATTAAATAAATAATGAAATATTATAATTCAAGATGAATATGTGTATGTTTGCTAAATGTAACAAATCTGATTAAAATATTTTATTGGTATTAAAATGTATGACATGCAGAATATGGTGATTGACATAAAAATAACGTATTTGAAATATTGAATAGCTAAATAATAGCAATAGCACTTAGACTTATATACCGCTTCATAGTGCTTTACAGCCCTCTCTAAGCGGTTTACAGAGTTCAGCATATTTCCCCCAACAATCTGGGTCCTCATTTTACCAACCTCGGAAGGATGGAAGGCTGAGTCAACCTTGAGCCGGTGAGATTTGAACAGCTGAACTGCTGAACTGCAGTGCTGCATTTTAACCACTGTGTCACCTCGGCTCTGTGGTTCCTTCTTATAATCTTTCTATAATGAAGGATTATAAATTGAAGAAGCAAATAATGGAAGATTTTAATTTAATATAAATGTTAGTATTATTATTAAAATTACATAAACTTGCTAAAATATTGAATAACTAAATAATGAAAGATTATAATTTAATAAAAATATGTATATTATTACTAGAATTATATAAACTTGTTAAATGAAACAAATACCGTGTTTCCCCAAAAATAAGACCCTGTCTTATATATTTTTTGAACCCTGAAATAAGCGCTTGGCCTTATTGCCATGCACTCAAAAGCCCAATTGGGCTTATTATCAGGGGATGTCTTATTTTGGGGGAAACAGGGTATGATTAATACTATTTTATTTGTATCAAAATGTATGACACTCAGGTGCCACACTGTTCACGCATTGATATGTTTGTAAAAAATAAAAAACTTGAAGTAAAAAAAAATACTGATATTTTAAACATAAACATAACATTTAAACATTTAAATATATATATTGAAATGGTACTGCCTTAAGATATGGAATAACATTGTACAGTATGATCTTTGTATTCCAACAATCTTAAAATAGCAAGTTAAGTAAACATAAAATCAGCTGTTAAAGTCCTGTGTTGCTTAGTTTCTGCCAGTTCCCAACGGAACAAAGTTTTTTTTCTCTTCAATTTCTTGTCAGGAGATCATTCACACGAAACTGAAGAAAAACACAACTCCATTTTGTTGCTTGCTATTTTGGCTTCAGGCTCCAGAGAAATTCCATTATCATATCAAAGAATTCTGCTTTTTTCCCCCCAGAAACAAACATTTCCTGAAGCAGCCACCTGTCCCAAATGATACACTACTGTTTCAAAATCTAGAACGTGATCCATAGAAAAGTGTTTCCCACAGTGAGTTTGCTTTTGAGGGAGACAAAGCTATCTGAATGAAGAATTTGTTTTGTTTTGGGTGGTCAACTGCCTTTATGATTGGGTGGTCAACTGCCTTTATGTAGAGGAATTGTGCTATCACAATGATAGGAAAATGCAAGGTAACAGGAGCAGGAATCAGCAGCTGATGATACAGAAATATAAACATAAGGATCAGTGGTGGGTTCTACTTACCTTCCCTACCGGTTCACATCGCGTCGGAAGTGCGTCATTTCCTGCGTCACATTGCAGTAATGACCCTCTGCGCATGCGCAGAAGTCTCTGCGCATGCGCAGAGGGTTCTTTGCCAGCCGTATCATACCGGAGGACCAGTTCGGGGGCGTGGCCAGCCGGCCATCGCTACCAGTTCGGCTAGCGGGGGCAAATCTCCACCACCGGTTCGGGCAAACCGGTCCGAACCGGCAGCAACCCACCACTGATAAGGATGTTGTCCACTCTCAGCCGTTCTCCCAATTCAGGCAACCTGGGGGCATTGCTTCATAATGATCCTACAAAATTGAAGATTACAGCTAGTCCTTGACTTACAAAAGTTCACTTAGTGACTGTTTGAAGTTACGACAGCAAAAACTTATGACCATTTTTCACACTTACAACATCCCCATGATCATGTGATCAAAATTCAGACGCTTGGCAACTGAATCATATTTATGACGGTTGCAGTGTCCCGGGGTCATGTGATCACCCTCTGTGACCTTCTGACAAGCACAGTAAATGGAGAAGCCAAATTCCCTTAACGACGAGTTGCTAATTTAACAACTGCGGTGATTCACTTAACAGCTGTGACTAAACAGGTTGTAAAATGGGGCAAAAATTCACTTAACAAATGTCTCACTTAGCAAACAGAAACTTTGGGCTCAATTGTGGTCGTAAGTTGAGGACCGTAGTAGTCTATTGAATGCGAAAATGGCAGTCGCCTACAAGAAATTTGGTCTGGGAATGGAGAAATACGTATTTTCTACCTTATCCTAGAGAAGGCTTTACAGACCAGGAAGTAAGAGTTGCAAGGGTCTGCCATGACTTTTTCTCCTGATTAGGATTTAAATGTGCATATCTGAATATGGGAATATAAAGGTGAGGGGGGAACCCTTAATCAGCTCTAGCATAGATATAGCCATACAAATCCTTTTTTTGCAGCATTATGGAAATAAGCTTGCAGATATCTCCTCTGGCTCTGAGCTTTTACTTCCCAGTTAAACCTTCATCCGTAGATAATAGAATAACAGATTTGGAAGGGGTTTTGAAGATCTTCCAGTCCAACCCCTTGCTCAAGCAGGAAACCCTGTAACATTTCAGACAAATGGTTGTCCAATCTCTTCTTAAAAACCTCCAGTGTTGGAGCATCTACATCTTCTGGAGGCAAGTCATTCCACTAATTAATTGTTCTACCTGTCAAGAAATTTCTTCTTAATTCCTCTTGGTTCTCTCCTTGATCAGTTTCCATCTCTTGCTTCTTGTTCTGCCTACCAGTGCTCTGGAGAATAGGTTGACCCTTCCTGTTTTCTCAGATGATTCTCCATCTATTGCTAATTAAGAGTTAAGCCAAGAGTTTGCTAGACCAGCTAGGAATCAGATACTCGGTTGAGTAGGTACACAGGTCAGAATAAGAAGTACAGTGCTCAATATGAAATCAACCAGATTAGTTGCACTGTCCAAGGAGTAGTAGACCAGAACTCCTCGTTTTCATGGTATCTTCCAGGATATCCAACAGTAAACACCTAAATTGGAAGTCTCAAGAGAATATCAGGGCTGTAGATTAGACTACCATGGCAATGGAAGATGGCAATGGAAACATCTCTTCCAGGGGTGAAATTCAAAATTTTTCCCTACAGGTTCTGTGGGCGTGGCTTGGTGAACCTCGCAAGGGAAGAATACTGCAAAATGTCATTCCCACCCCACTCCAGGGGAAGGATACTACAAAATCTGCATTCCCACCTCACTCTGGGGCCAGCCAGAGGTGGTATTTGCCAATTCTCCGAACTACTCAAAATTTCCGCTACCGGTTCTCCAGAACCTGTCAGAACCTGCTGAATTTCACCCCTGATCTCTTCCAACTGTTGCTTCGTGTGTCCATAAACTCCATCAAGCTTGACAAAGGAAAAATTACCTTATTTCCACAAGAAACACATCAGTAATAACATAATAAACCTTTAAAGAATAAAATTATTCATACTAATGTATGTTTTGATTTGTGTCAATATGTGTTAGGGAAAGAATAACTCTCCATAGAGGCGATGTTGATCTTTCTCCTGGAATCCAGACAGTTAGAAAATAAAGCTGAGTTTGAAAGTCTAATAGAAAATATTTATTTTGGTACAAAAACAATAAATCCTGATTAATTACATGTCTGCTAGTAAAATGCGACCGCTCTCGGTCGAAGCCAAGTCAAGAAGAATAATGGAGAATTAGGAATGTAGACATGCGTACAAGGATATCGTATCACGTATTCTGCTTGTAATGGAATGTACCATTATATTGGATAGGGATGCAGCATCCTGCATATACATACAACTGACAATATTCACATTGTGACAATATGTGTATGTTAATTCTTGACAATTATAGTTAGAAACAATATTTTTTCCGCAGACTCCTGTATCTGTAAACCAGTCCTTCATTTCACATATAATGCTGCCTTGACAGCAGCCCTTATCACTCAACTTCTACTCTTTATCTGACACATATCCTAATTCCCAGGCACTTTAAAGAAGCTTTTAATAACTTTATTCTTGATGTGGTTCTCACTTGTCACTTCAACACCATTTCTTGATAACTTTAAAATCATGGTTCTGATATTCTACAGCAGTGATGGCGAACCTTTTTTTCTTCGGGTGCCGAAATAGTGTGTGCGCACGCTATTGCACGCGCGTGCGTGCCCACACCATAATTCAAAGCCCCCCACTCACCCCACCCCCCTGCGCATGCATGCATGACACCCCCCACTCCCCCGTTTCCCGACTTCCAGTGGGCCCGATAGGCCCGTTTTTTCGCCCTCCCCAGGCTCCAGAGGCTTTCTTGGAGCTTGGGGAAGGTGAAAAAGCTCCCCCCCCCGCCACCCCGGAGGCCCTCTGGAAGCCAAAATCACCCTCCCAGAGCCTCCGTGCAAGCCAAAAATCAGCTGGCGGGCAAGCACATGCACGCTGGAGCTGAGCTAGGGCAATGGCTCGCGTGCCGGCAGATATGGCTCCGCGTGCCACCTGTGGCACCCCTGCCATAGGTTCGCCATCACTGTTCTACAGGAACAAGTGGTGGGGAGTCTCCTTTATTTGAAAACATTGCATTTTTATTATTTTATATTTCATTACTGAAATAAAAAGAGCAATTCTTTGATTAATTCCGAGCATGTACAGACTTGTTACATGCTGGTAGTTATTAAGATGGTGGTTAAGCATAATTCTTTGGAGCGTGGTCAATATATCGTTTAAGAAAAATCTGGTTTTTTTTAAATCAGTTTAGCAGATGTTCTCACAATTTTTCATATGCTACCTATCAATCTTTCCCAGTATAATATGCTCTATATCAGTGGTTCTTAACCTTGTTGGAGGTACTGACCCCCACCAGTTTCATATTCGCATTCACTGAACCCTTCTTAATTGGAAAAATAAAATATTCATCACGAATCATATGAGTCGGGTGTGTGTCTTGACCTCCGCTGAACCCACGAGACTGACTCACTGAACCCCTGGTGTTCGATCGAACCCAGGTTAAGAACTACTGCTCTATATGTATGATAAATATGATTATAATTCCTAGAATTCTAGCCTCCTTTGACTTTTGTTAGGAATTTTGGAAGTTGGCCGCAAAACATCTGTAGAACATCGTGCTAAGAAAACTTCCTATTGTCAATGCTGATCATAGTTCTGCTTCATTGCTTACGGGGTGCTTACGTAGATCTGGCCCGTGGGGCCACCCTGGAAACAGTGTAGGACTGGCCCGCGGTACCTCTGCCAGCAAAAACAGATCTCGGGAGGGCCACACATGTAGGATCCCCCAGCCCCGCTCAAGGCCACCACAGGTGCCCTGAAACAGATGTCGAGCTAGCTATGCCCCCCCTGGCCACACGCCCCCCCCCGAGGTCAAACACAACTCTGATGCTGCCCTCAATGAAATCGAGTTTGACACCCCAGTGCTAAAACAATATAAATCTTAATACATGGAAGACTTAGTAAAATCCTGGTTCATTTGTGCTGGAAAGCATAAACACAAAATATCAAAGTTACGAGATGGAAGAATGGGTATAAGTTGTCTGTGATATACTTTCTCTAACATTCGATGCTATCCGTCATTGTTAACTATTCTCATTCTGAATATTGTAGTCAATTAGCAGGTAACCAATAATATCAAATCAGACACAAAATATTTATCAACTAGTGTTTTTTTTTTAAAGTTATAAAATACCTCAACTTTTCCACAAGTGATTTAGAAGAAAAAATGTTCAGGTCACATTTCCTTAATCTCCAATGTTTCATTTTCTAACTTAAATTCTGGTATCTGAAGTGTACAGTGCACTTCACACGGCTTTGAACAATGAAATTCATTAAAAAAAAATAGGCTACTGTATTTATAAAAGAATTAACTTTGTCTGGTCAGTAAGGAAAGTTGAACTTTGCTGATTTCCGTACTGGAGCATACAAATTGTGAAGGGGGAGATGGAACATCAACTGCAACTTTTTCCTTTGCTCCATTCCTTTAATCTTAAATACAATGTTTTACAGCGCTGATAGGAGCCATAGGGAAGGAAGAACACAAAACGAAGGAAGGGAAGAGATGGTGTTACTGTTGCTACTTCACTTCAAATTTAAGCTATTGTTCTGTCAGTAGCAGCCCCCCTCTTCCTCTCCTCAATCAGAGAAATACTTTTTGCTAATGATTAACAGAGTTGGAAGGGACCTTGCAGGTCATCTAGTCCAACCCCCTGCCCAAGCAAGAGACCCTAACATCTGGCCTCTACCTAGGATCGAACTCACAGTCTCCTGATCGTGAGGCAAGATCTCCACCTCTAGGCCACAGCAGCTGCCGAAAGATGAGATTAAGATGAGATGAGACCCTGTGGGGCTTAAACTTCATAGAGACAAAGAGACACACAGAGAGAGAGAGAGACAGAGAGAGACAGAGAGAGAGAGAGAGAGACAGACAGACAGAGACACAGAGACAGACAGAGACACAGAGAGAGACAGAGAAAAAGAGAGAGAGAGAGAGAGAGAGAGAGAGAGAGAGACAGAGAGAAAAAAAAAGAGAGACAAAGAGAGAGAAAGACAGACAGACAGAGACAGAGACAGAGAGAGAGACAGAGAGAAAAAAGAGAGAGACAAAGAGAGAGAAAGAGAGAGAGAGACAGAGACACAGAGAGACAGAGAAAAAGAGAGAGAGAAACAGATAGAGACAGAGAGACAGACAGAGACACAGAGAGAGACAGAGAGAGACAGAGAGAAAAAAGAGAGACAAAGAGAGAGAAAGAGAGAGAGACAGAGACACAGAGAGAGACAGAGAAAAAGAGAGACAGAGAGAGAGACAGAGAGAAAAAAGAGACAAAGAGAGAGAAAGACAGACAGACAGAGAGAGACAGAGACAGAGAAAAAAGAGAGAGACACAGAGACAGAGAGAAAAAGAGAGAGACAGATAGAGACAGAGAGACAGACAGAGACACAGAGAGAGAGAGACAGAGAGAGACAGAGAGAAGAAAGAGAGAGAGAGAAAGAGAGAGACAGAGACACAGAGAGAGACAGAGAGAAAAAGAGAGAGAGACAGACAGACAGAGACAGAGAGAGAGACAGAGACACAGAGAGACAGAGAAAGACAGAGAGAAAAAAGAGAGAGACAAAGAGAGAGAGAGAAAGAGAGAGACAGACAGAGACAGAGAGAGACAGAGAGAAAAAGAGAGAGAGAGAGAGACAGAAAGAGACAGAGAGAAAAAAGAGAGAGACAGAGAGAAAAAAAGAGAGAGACAGAAAGAGACAGAGAGAAAAAAGAGAGAGACAGAGAGAAAAAAGAGAGACAGAGAGAGAGAGAGAGAGAGAGAGACAGAGACAGAGACAGAGACAGAGAAAAAAGAGAGAGACAGAGAGAAAAAGAGAGAGAGACAGACAGAGACAGAGAGATTGATTCTTCTCACTTTCTCCCACCTGCCCTCAATTTTCACAGCTGCAGATGTGGAATATTGGGGCCCAGAGAGTTTTAACTCTGTCACTTCTTTCTTTATCTAAATCAAGGGGGCCAAACTCGTGTCATCACATTGTCATCATGTGACGTATCACGACTTTCCCCCCTTCGCTAAACTGGGGGTAGGCGTGGCCAAGGCGTGACGCACCCGGCCCGCGAGTTTGGCTCTTGCCCCTGGAGCTGCACTAAAACAGCTTCCATAACAATCCAATTTCAGGCACTTTCTTCCCTTCTGCAAGCATTCTCTGCTTTCCCAGAATCCTTGTCTCCCTGCTAGGGACTGATAATGCCTTATGCCCGTGGTGGCAAACCTATGGCACGAAGCCACAGGTGGCACACAGCCCCCTCTCTGTGGGCACGCAAGCTGTCACCATAGTTCAGCTCCACTGCGCATGCGCGCGCACACCTCTCACTGGCCAGCTGGATGTTGGGTCTCTGCCTCACATGCGTGGGGCATGTGCGGGGGGAACGTGTGCATGGGCGGAGGTTGGGGCACATGCGGGGGCCGCACGTGCATGCATGGCGGGGCGTGCAGGGGGAGCAGATGCATTCATAGGGGCGGGGCATATGCGCCGGGGGCATGTGGGGGGCCAACACATGCACATTGCATTTGGGGGGCTTTGGGCACTCGGTCCGGAAAAGGTTTTATGCCTTATGCTTTGCCACTCCTTCAAACCTAGGACACTAGGACAACAATAGAAATTGCCTATCAATTCTATGTGAGCTTGTATTTATTTTTTATTCTGAATTCTTTTGCTGAACTTGGCCGGCTAAGAAATCCTGTGACTAATGTAAGAATGTGAACACTCTGAAGTGTAGCTATTAAAGGTGAAATAATTCCATCCAACTATAAAACAGCTAATTCAGATATAATTCATTTAAAATGAAGACAACGATTGGTTTCAACAGCCTTTTAAAAAATGCCACGTTATTCATTCTGCCTTTAAATTAAATGGGGATTAGAAACATATGTGCCAAAATCATAACCCATAATCCCTAATAAGATTAGTCAATATACTTGCTTTACTCAGGGAAGTACAATACTACAAATAGGTTTTTTTTCCTAAACAAACAAACATATTATATATACTCTTTGCAGCTATTTTTTTCTGATAATCTTCTGGTATAAACAGTCTTAGCTGTGAGTTTCCTCCCAGAGGTTGTAAAACCTAACACTTACTCCACTGCCATAATTAATCTTTAATCACAAACTAGCGTTGCTTCCCAAATACCTGTTGACACCATCGCTGATGCACTGAGGAAGAGCAAGGCTACATCCAAACAGCATAATGTGTTGATAACAGCCGAGGCGTTTGAGATAACCAAAGAACTTGAGAAATTTTTCCATTTCAATGCTTCTCACAATAGAAAGAACTGATCTTAGAGTGGTCTGGTTATATGGCAGCATTTCACATTGGCTGTAGTTGATGTTTATGCACAAGCCTGCAAAATAAGAACATGTTTGTGATAGATACTAAGAACAAGGGTCTACTAAAAGCGAAAAGTCACTAGTTAGTTCAAAGTATATGAAGCAGCCATCTTAACTACGATACTATCCTTTCCCCTCAGAAAGGGGAGATCTAGTTCAAAACTCAACAAGAAATAAGTACAGTTCTACCAATTTCCACTCAGAAAATAAAGTCCTGTTAAATTCAATTGTCCCTAAAGTAAGCTATAGCTTATAAAAGATTGCGATTTTAGTTTAACTAGAAACATTTGATACTTGCAAGAGTTCTTTTTCAACTTTATTTAGAGTGAGGTGTTTTAAAGAAACTACTAATGTTTATATCTATTCCTCTTCCTCACATCCCTCCATTTATTCACAGGTTTGCATGTAGTTTTTTGAACAGACTGCTTTATGATTGTTTTGCATTAACATTTATTTCAACCATGTTGTCTACTGAGGTATTTAGATGCTTAAGTTAATATTTTATGTGTAACATGCTTTAAAGTTTAAATTCAGGGGCTGCACCTTGTTCTATGAACCTTGTTCTATAAAGCACAACAAAGAATGTTCTTTCTGCGCCAACTCAGGAAGCTCAAACTGCCCAAGGAGCTGCTGATACAGTTCTACAAAGGAATTATTGAGTCTGATATCTGCACCTCTATAACTGTCTGGTTCGGTTCTGCAACCCAACAAGATAGACACAGACTTCAGAGGATAATCAGAACTGCAGAAAAAACAGTTACTGCCAACCTGCCTTCCATTGAGGACCTGTATACTGCACGAGTCAAAAAGAGGGCTGTGAAAATATTTACAGACCCCTCACATCCTGGACATAAACTTTCAACTCCTACCCTCAAAACGACGTTATAGAGCACTGCACACCAAGACAACTAGACACAAGAAGAGTTTTTCCCCGAACGCCATCACTCTGCTAAACAAATAATTCCCTCAACACTGTCAAACTATTCACTAAGGCTGCATTACTATTAGTCTTCTCATCGTTTCTATCACCCATCTCCTCCCATTTATGACTGCATGACTGTAACTTTGTTGCTTGTATCTTTACAATTTATATTGATAGTTTCCTAGTATGATTTGATTGCTTATTTGCACCCTATGACTATCATTAACTGTTGTACCTTGTGATTTTTGATGAATGTATTTTGTCTTTTTATGTACACTGAAAGCATATGCACCAAAGACAAATGTGTCCAATCACACTTGGCCAATAAAGAATTCTATTCTATTCTATTCTATTCTATTCTATTCTATTCTATTCTATTCTATTCTATTCTATTCTATTCTATTCTATTCCTCCACTCATTGCTTAATAATATATTTCTAATAAATTTACTCAGGATCCTTCATCCAGAAAGGCTAGAAGGCCAAGGAACGCAAAGCGTTTGGATTATGAAACTTGAGAATCTAAATTCAGGAGATTTTTCCTTGTATAGCTTTTGGAAAACTGTAAACCCATCTTGTGGACCCAGGACACATACAGACAGCCACTAGATGAGGGGACAAAAGGGGAATTCATCACATTTGTAAATGACACAAAGCTGGCGGGAATAAGCAACACTTTAAAAGATAGGCTCAAGGATGTTGACAGATTTGAATACTAGGTCCTATCCAACAAAATGCAATTCTATGGTGAGAAAATAAGGAAAAACCAAGTGCCAAGAAATATAACATAAACTGTTTCAACTTCTTGAAGACAACACTATAGGGCATTGCACACCAAAACAACTAGACACAAGGACAGTTTTCCCCGCATGCTGTCACACTGCTAAACAACTAATTCCCACAACACTGTCGAACTACCTACTAAGGCTGTATTACTATTATCCTTCTCATCTTTTCTGTTATCTATTCCTTACCTTCTTATGACTATAACTTTTTTGCTTGTATCTTACGATTTATATTGTTTTATTTAGTATCTTAGCATGATTTATGTTGATTGCTTATTTAGTATCCTATGACTATCACTGAGTGTTGCATCTTATGATTTATGATGAATTTATTTTATGATTATAATCATGCTTTATCACTTGTTGCTTGTATGTACACTGAGAGCTTATGCACTGGAGCTGAAGTGGTGCAGTGGTTAAATGCAGCCATTGCAGGCTGACTGCTAGTTCAACAGTTCAGCTGTTCAAATCTCACCAGGCTCAAGGTTGACTCAGCCTTCCATCCTTCCGAGGTCGGTAAAATGAGGACCCAGATTGTTGGGGGCAATATGCTGAACTCTGTAAACCGCTTAGAGAGTGCTGTAAAGCACTATGAAGCGGTATATAAGTCTAAGTGCTAAGTGCTATTGGAGGCAAATTCCTTGTGTGTCCAATCACACACGGCCAATAAAGAATTCTATTCTATTCTATTCTATTCTATTCTATTCTATTCTATTCTATTCTATTCTATTCTATTCTGTTCTGTTCTGTTCTGTTCTGTTCTGTTCTGTTCTGTTCTGTTCTGTTCTGTTCTGTTGTTCTGTTCTATTGATACTCTAGTCTAGTCTAGTCTAGTCTAGTCTAGTCTAGTCTAGTCTAGTCTAGTCTAGTCTAGTCTAGTCTAGTCTAGTCTAGTCTTTATAGGAGGTGATACCTGGTTCAACAGCAGTAATTGTGAGGGGGATCTAGTTGTCCTAGTGGACAATCACTAAGTATGTGTCAGTAGTGTGTGGCAGCTGTCAAAAAGGCTAATGCAGTCTAGGATGCAACAACAGAAGGGATTGTATAAAGATTACGTGAAATGTTAGTATCACTTTATAGGTACTATACACACTTGGAATACTGTGTCCAGTTTGATCCATGATATAAAAAAGATGCCAAGACTCTAAAAAGAATGCAGAGGAGAGCAACTAAGATAATTAGGGGACTGGAGGCTAAAGCATATGATAAACAGTTGAGGAAACTGAGTATGTCTTAGTCTAACAAAGAGAAGGACCAGGGGTGACATGATAGTAATCTTCCAATATTTGAGGGGTTGCCACAAAGAAGACAAGGTCAACCTATTCTTCAAAGCACCTGAAGGCAGGACAAGAAATGACGGATGAAAAAGAGAGATCCAACCTAGAATTAAGGGGAAATTTCCTGTCAGTGTGAACAATTAAGCAGTGGAACGACTTGCCTCCAGAAGCTGTGTAGGTGCTTCATCACTGGAGGTTTTTAAGAAGAGACAGGACAGCCACTTGTCTGGAACAGCATAGGGCCGTGGTGGCGAACTATGGAACATGTGCCGGAAGCGGCACGCAGAGCCATCCCGCGCAGGACAGGCTGGCTCCTCTGCTGCATTCCTGTGCACACACGTGCGCCAGTCAGCTGGCCGTCGCCCACGCGGGGGCGGTGAAACCCGGAAGAGCAGCGTTCCGGTGCACATGCGCATGCCAGTACCCGAACTTCCGGGTTACCTCAGGGCGCATGCGCGACAGCCAGCTGTTCGTCGGGTGCGCATCCACACCGGAAACCAGAGGTTCAGGTGCTGGTGCATGCATGCACACCAGAACACTGCTCTTCCAGGTTTCCTTGCCCCAGTGCACACAAAGGCTAGCGAGGCCGTGTGGTCCAGGCGGGATGGTTTTGCGTGCCATTTCCGGCACACAGGTCGGCACGCGGGGACGAATAGGTTAGCCACCACTGGCATAGGGTCTCCTACTTGAGCAGGAGGTTGGACTAGAAGACCTCCAAGGTCCTTTCCATCTGTTATTCTGCTACTGTTGCAACAGACACCTTACAGGTCCTCCTCACCTGGTCCCCTTGTGGGTGATAATCTGTAGCACACCCTACAGCAGGGGTGTCAAACTCATGTCACAGCTGTGTCACGTGACGTATCGGGACTTTTTCCCCCTTCGCTAAACCAGGCGTGGGCAGCACGTGACGCATCCAGCCCGCGGACCGGGAGTTTGACAGCCCTGCCCTACAGCGTGGATTGAAAAAAATCTTTATTTGCATAAACATTTCAGTTAGTTTGTTAAAAACAATAATGCTACTATATTTTATAACTCTGCCAAGTAGATCAAGATAGCATGAGTCAAGGAGTCCTCAATGTATTACAGAATACATTGCAGAATATATGCAGAATAAGATACTGCTTAATGTACTACAAATCTGCAGGTTTGTTATTGCTTCTTCCTTAAATAAGGGAGAAGATATCTAATGTACTTCTAGCTATAATATTGGAAATTAGCCCTTATAGACACAGGGAAACATTAAGGTAATAAAACTCAACAGCTGTAATTTGAGTTTCTAAAGGTAACCATCTAAAACCTTTTCTATAAATATAATGAATGATGGGGTCATATTCAATGTATTCTATCTATCACATCTGTTTATGAATTGTTTTAATGTGATATTACTTAAGGAATATATTTTGCAGTGTACTTTATATTTTGATTGCCCAGAATATCGTTTCAGACATGTAGATTGTTATCAAGTGAGAATTTTAGTTTTATCTTTTTCCTGACAGTAAACTATTTAGGCAAATGTGTCTCTTCATATTTGAATCACTGCAGTGAATACATTTCCACCAGATGTCTGTCTTGTTGGAAGAATTTAAAAAAAAAAATACACGAAAAATAAAGTCTGCAGAAGGAATCTGTTTGACACAGTGTGAGTTCATAACTCAGTTCAATCAAACCAATATCCACTGTAGAAGTTCAAGAGCAAAACTGGGTAAACTTTCCCCTAGGACTTCTTTGATCCCAGTTGGAGCAAAAAATAAATAAATAGAAATGTTCTCAATGGGAAAAAAAAATATTGCCATGAGGTCTATTATTTTGTTTAATTTTGTGCCAAAAGAAGATAACTATTCTCAAAGTAGCTAGGCCTTTCAACCAAGAACAAAATAATCATTTACTATAAATGCATTATTTATGGACTATCCTGAATATCTATAGTAGTTTTAGTAGCTACTCCTGCAAAAGCTTTCTCATTTGTAAGCAATTTCTACTTCTACAACCTCCCAGTTGCCACAAGTAACTTCAAACTTCCATGTGTTCCAAGGTTTCTAGCCAAGTGATCAGTTGATCTTAATTTTTTGCATATTATTGAATAAATTATTTAGTAACGTAACACATCTTATGTATACTTAGAGATTCTGCTAAACACAATTTCCTTATTCCAGGATTAGAATACTCAACATAGCTAGTTATTATAAAGGCACATTAGCAGGTATAACGATCTTCAGTTTTTGGGGCCGTTTTCAGGCCGTTTTTGGAAACCAGAAGAGCAGCTGGGGAGGGTGCGTGTGACCAGAGAGAGGGCTCTGCGTGCCACCTCTGGCACGCGTGCCATAGGTTCCCCATCACGGCCCTAGTCTTATGCCAAAATGAAGGAGATAGACTGCTAGAAGAAAATTGCTATTTCAAACATACTTATGCTAAAGTTCAGTTTAAAAACAATATAGCTTGTTTCAGTTAGAGTTAAATGCTATAAATAAATGCTAGAGTTAAATGCTATAGGGCCGTGATGGTGAACCTATGGCACGTGTGCCACAGGTGGCCTGCGGAGCCATATCTGAGGGCACGCAAGGCATTGCCCTATGTCAGCTCCAGTGCGCATGTGTGCGCTGGCCAGCTGATTTTCGGCCTTCCGGAGGGCGGGGGAAAAGCCTCCGGAGCCTGTGGAGGGTGAAAAATTGACCCAACAGGCCTACCGGAAGTTTGGAAACGAACTTCCGGTTGGGCCATTGGGCCGTTTTTCACCGTCCCCAGGCTTCCCTGCCCTCCGGAAGGCCAAAAATCAGCTGGAATCAGTTTTTTGTCATCCACAGGGGTAAGCGCGGGGGGAGTTGTGCGCGCATGTGTGTGGGGAGGGCATTGCATTATGGGTGTGGGCACGTTTGGCACCCGAGCAAAAAAAAGGTTCGCCATCACTGCTATAGGGCATTGCATGCCAAAACATCTAGACAGTTTTTCCCCTCATGCCATCACTCTGCTAAACAACTAATTCCCACAACATTGTCAAACTACCTATTAGGGCTATATTACTATTATCTTTCTCATCTTTCTTATTACCTTTTTCCTTATCTTCTTATGACTATAACTTTGTGGCTTGTATCTTACGATTTATATTGTTTTATTTAGTATCCTAGTATCATTTATGTTGTTTGCTTATTTAGTATCCTATGCCTATCACTTGTGTCTCTGATGATTTACTTTAGTATCCTATGCCTATCACTTGTTGTCTCTGATGATTTACGATGAATGTATTTTATGACTATAATCATGATTTATCACTTGTTGCTTGTATGTACACTGAGAGCTTGTGCACCAGAGACAAATTCCTTATGTGTCCAATCACACTTGGCCAATTTATTTATTTATTTATTTATTTATTTGTTTGTTTGTTTGTTTGTTTGTTTGTTTGTTTGTTTGTTTATTTATTTATTTATTTATTTATTTATTCAAAATTCTTCTATGCCGCCCTACTCCTTCAGGACTCAGGGCGGCGTACAACATTTTAGGGAACATCAAATAAATTGTTAAAAACAATTTAAAACAATTTTTAAAAAAACATACACATCATACATACATGGGGGAGACATCAGATGGAAGGTTGTCTCAAAATCACCCCGCCTGCAGGAAGAGCCATGTCTTAATGGCTTTTCGGAAGGCCAGCAGGGTGGGGATGATTTGGATCTCCGGGGGGAGTTGGTTCCAGAGAGCAGGGGCCCCTACAGAGAAGGCCCTCCACCTAGGCTCCACCAGTCGGCACTGTTTGGCTGACGGGACCTGGAGGAGACCCACTCTGTGGGACCTGACCGGTCGAAGGGAAGTATGAGGCAGAATGCGGTCCCGGAGATAGCCTGGCCCTAAGCCATGTAGGGCTTTAAAGATGATGATCAGCACCTTGAATTGTACCCGGAGACCAATGGGCAGCCAATAGGTGTCACGTGGGTGTACCTTGACACACCCACCACAGCACGCGCAACCACATTTTGCACAAGTTGAAGTCTCCGAATACTCTTCAAGGGCAGCCCCATGTAGAGCGCATTGCAGTAGTCCAATCGAGAGGTGATTAGAATAAAGAATTCTAATTCTAATTAGAGTTAAACAAGACTAATTATTTTGGAACTCTGGCCAATGAAGCCAGTCCCTTGAACAGACAGTTTTAAGCAGTGAAGCAGCTGCCCTTTTCAAGCACAAGTTGTTTAATGTACTTTAACAAGCTTAGAGGTACTTCCTAAGCGACAGCATACCTCTGCTGTTGACTTTTCCAAAAATAAACAGCTTAGTCTGCTGTTGTCCTGGTTGGAATCCGCAATAGCTCACCTTTGCTTGTATAAACATGTTCCCAATAACCACTTAATCTGGCTGTGAGGGACTCAAGATTACTAAGCACCTTTTATCTAATTCAAATGAGGAAAGGAATGCTATGAAACCACCTTTGCTAAGTACAGGTACGGTAGTCCTTGACTTACGACCACAATCGAGCCCAGAATGTATGTTGCTAAGTGAGAAATTTGTTAAGTGTGTTTTGCCCCATTTTACGACTTTTCCTGCTACGTTTGTTAAGTGAATCACTGCAGTTGTTAAATTAGTAGCATGTTAAGTGAACCTGGTTTCCCCATTGATTTTTGCTTGCCAGAAAGTCACAAAAGATAATCACGTGACCCCGGGACACTGCAACAGTCATAAATACGAACCCGTTGTCAAGCATCTGAATGTAAACCATATGACCATGGGGATGCTGCCACGGTCCTAAGCGTGAAAAATGGTCCTGTCCCTTTTTTCAGTACTGTTGTAACTTTGAACGGTCACTGTTAGAACCCTGTTCAAATGATTGGCTTGCTAATATATGAACAAGCCACAAATCAATGTTATGTGTGTATTGCTTTAAATGAATTGAAGGCTGATTACTATATAAGGAAGCAAGAGAGCATGCTCAGAATAGTGAATGCTGTGTGTGTGTGTTTGAAGGTGTGTTCCGGAGTGCTGACTCTGCTGATTATATCTGCTGCTTCACTGTTGAGTAATTGACTTTGTGACTGTGTGAAAGTACTGTGAAGAGCTGCTGTGAAAAGAGTAACTATCTGTGATAGTGTAGATTTGATTGTTAGCTCTAATCTTTGTTTGCTAGTTAAAACAAAGGCAAGAAGAAGATTCTTCGCATGGACTGACTTACTGTGTATGACTTGGACTTCCTATTGAACTTTGCTACCACTTTAAATAAACTATTTGTAAATACTAAACGTATCTGTTTATTGACTGAATAGCATTCATATCAAACTGCAACACCACAACCACAATTACTATTTCGTTGTGTATGTGCTCAACAGCACAATAACTCCTTAACAGTCACAAAATGAACTGTTGTAAGTCGAGGATTACTTCTAACAGTACCTGCAAGTGTAAGAATGTTTCCAATCATCACACCCCTTTCTTGTGCCCCTAATTAAGAAACCATATTTATATAAACTTACCTTTTTTCAAACCCACGTCTTGCACAGCGGGCGGTATTGTAGGTTTCACAGTAGGGTCAGAAAATGTCTTGCTCATGACTCTGATGGATGGGTGAATGGACCCCAGCTCCTCTTCTACTGCCTCCTCTGCCGTTGACCAGTTTTTGTTGGTCAAAATGCTTTCATCTGTAATATTAGTTTTCACTGCTGGAGTTTCAGAGACAACCTGAGAGGTTCCTCTAAATATGCTAATATTTGGGTGCATCTGGTTGACATGAAAAGACTGGTTCGTTGTCCAAGAGGTCAGCTCTATTTTATTGTTCATTGATGGAACCACAACTGAATCACTCTTACTCATGTTAGGAAAATTAATGTCACTTCCATTTGAATGAAGGCACTTTTTACCCAACATACCTGCATGGAAGAAAAATAATAAAGCATAATCAGCGTATCTAAAATGTATATTAACTTCCAGGATACATTCCATACACAACCTGTTCTATGAAAAAAGACAGTTGAAAACTGCAATATTGGGAGAATAAGATACATGCTTTATTTACTTTTGTTCTAATTTTAGCCATCATGGCAACTGGTTACCAATAATTTTCCATGTATTACCGGTATTTACTTTCCTAGTCTTCATCTAGCCAATTGTACCTTTAAAAATGTACTTTATAACACCATAATTTAAGAGTGCAGTACACACAACATACTGTACAATCCTTTGTATGATGTATGGTGTGTTCAAAGAATTCCACAAGAATTTAATAACATTCTATGACAGGGATGGCGAACCTATGGCACGCGTGCCACAGGTGGCACGCGGAGCCATATCTGCCGGCACACGAGCCGTTGCCCTAGCTCAGTTCCAGTGTGCATGTGCGCACCAGCCAGCTGGTTTTTGGCTCACGTGGAGGTTTTGGGAGGGCATTTTAGGCTTCCGGAGGGCCTCTGGGGAGGCAGGGGGGCGTTTTTGCCCTCCCCAGGCTCCAGGGAAGCCTCTGGAGCCTGGGGAGGGTGAAAAATGGGCCGTTTCCAGCCTCCAGAGTACCTCTGCGGGTGCAGGGGAAGCCATTTTCGCCCTTCCCAGGCATTGAATTAAGGGTGTGGGCACTCGCCCGTTCATGATAGCGCACGCGCACGCACTTTCGGCACCCGAGGGAAAAAAGGTTCGCCATCACTGTTCTATGATTTGTCCCCCACCATCTTCTCACTTGAAGGAATTTTAAGGATATACTGTGTGTATACTTATGTAGCCACATTATTGAAGTTTTTTATTGTTATTTCCCCTAGACAATATCAGTTTGTTTTTCAATTGAATTGTACACCTTATATCAGTGGTGGGTTTCAATTTTTTACTACCGGTTCTGTGGGCATGGCTTGGTGGACGTGGCAGGGGAAGGATACTTTAGATTCTCCATTCCCACCCTACTCCAGGGGAACATTACTGCAAAATCCCCATTTCCTCCCGATCAGCTGGGACTCGGGAGGCAGAGAATAGATGGGGACGGGGCCAGTTAGAGGTGGCATTTACCGGTTCTCTGAACTACTCAAAACCTCCACTTCCAGTTCTCTGAACTACTCAAATTTTCCGCTCCCAGTTCTCCAGAACTGGTCAGAACCTGCTGAAGCCCAGCTCTGGCTTATATGTACAATTAAAGTGGAAAAATTCTGAAATTATTTCCCTTAATCTGTTTATTTTACATCTCAAAAATCTGAGATTTTAACAGGGTTATATAGACTTGTTATATCTACTGTAACAATGATGGTGCATTGGATGATCTTCAAGAAATATAATTTGCACCGAAGAAATATATCCCAGATATAATACATATCAATGATAATATATATCAACCATGCTATCTTTCTTTTATCACATTTCCTTGCCTTTTTTGCTAGTTTCTCCATATTATACTGCAAAAATATCTATTAAGGAGGAAAGAATGTCTTCAGACTGATACACACAAATTCACTCCACCTCATGTCTTCAGACTGGTACACACAAATCCTTGTGTGTCCAATCACACTTGGCTAATAAAAATTCAATTCAATTCAATTCAATTCAATTCAATTCAATCCAATCCAATCCAATCCAATCCAATCCTATTCTATTCTAAGAGCCAGACAGATGCAAACATCCAAATCAGTCAAGGGAAACTGATGAGCACTAACTGATGAGTGCTAAAGCAGTGCTTCTTAATCTTGGCAACTTTAAGATATGGACTTCAACTCCCAGAATACCCCAACCAGCATATCTTAAAGTTGCCCTGCTTGAGAGACACTAAGCTAAAGGCTGATTTGACACAAGGTAAATGGATATTTCAGCTTTATGTAATTACAGTGCTACCTTGGTACTCAACTGCTTTGAAATTCATCGAATTTGTTACTCAATGCATGTTGAGGTGAACATTTTGTCTAGGTACTCATCGTTTGTTTGGTACTCGACGTACAGAATACCTTACACAACCAGACTTGAAATCCTGGGCTTAGAAAGCTTAGAACTACGTCGCCTTCGCCACGACCTAAGCATAGTTCATAAAATTATCTGCTACAACGTCCTTCCTGTCAATTACTACTTCAGCTTCAACCACAACAATACACGAGCACACAACAGATACAAACTCAAAAGTGAACCGCTCCAAACTTGACTGTAGAAAATATGACTTTAGCAACAGAGTGGTAAATGCCTGGAACTCACTACCTGACTCTGTGGTTTCGTCACCAAACCCCCAAAACTTTACCCTTAGACTGTCCACTGTTGACCTCACCCGATTCCTAAGAGGTCAGTAAGGGGCGTGCATAAGTGCACCAGCGTGCCTACCATCCCTCTCCTAATGTTCCCTCTTATCAGTACCCATCTTATGTATATAAACAATGTTATATCTATGTATATTACCAACACGTACTTGACAAAAATAAATAAATAAATAAAATAAATAAAAGCTAAAACCTCACGGTGTCAGCTGCCTTGTGACTCACTACATTATTCGTTATGGGGGGAAATTGTTTGGTACTCATCATTTTTGGTACTCATTGCGCCTCCCAGAACCAAATAACAATGAGCACTGAGAGGTACCACTCTATAGTAATTTAAAATTTCCTCCCCCATTTCTCGAGAACCTGGAGGAGGTTGACTTAATAATGGAAACACAATTTTCAACAACAGCTACCCAGTGGAGAAAAAGCAGTGCCTCCAAATAATTTCCTTATTGGCCTTTAAGTATCCCTGGGAGCCTTGGACATTGCAAAAACAACAGCAAAAACACAGAAACAGAATTTGGTTTATTTTTGCATTCTTCCCAAGAGCATTGCAACTGGAAGTAAAACAAGCTAGAGCTGTCAGCCACAGAATAATACTTGATTACTTCTTCATTCTCTCACTGTCCTTATACTGTGGATTTAGGTAAAAATACTGTATATCACATTTTTTCAGACGCAGTTGAGTGAATACATCACACTAAGCCACAAATCGTAGTTTATAAATATATTTTTAGCCTAGGCTTTCAAAACTTATCCAAAATGTATCACTGGCATGTATCAGTTGGCTAGAACTCTCCTCCTCAATGTGCTAGCATTTCAAAAGCGGTCAGGGTGGACAAAAATCTATGACTTTTTAAAAAAAAAATTTAAAAATTGGATTTTTAAAATTGAAATTGATTTTTTTATTTAAATCGGATTTTTTATTTTAATCAAATTTATTTTAATAAAATGCTTTTGGAGTAAAAATCTATCTAAAGATAGTTTTCTATTTAAGATACATTAATGATTTAGTTTATTTTTTATAGGAAAATAAACAATATAGTTTATTGGAAAATCCCCCCAGAAGCAGAAATAATAAAGAAAATTTTGGCCTGCGCAGAAATTGACAGGCTGACATTAGAAGTCAAAAATAAGGGTGAGACAGAATACCTTGAAATATGGACCAAACTGTATCAATGGCTGGGAAGGAGGAAAAGAAGTCAAAGATTTTTTTTTTAAATTCAAATTTTATAAGTACAAAGTACAAACATTTTCCATTTCCACCCCCCCTTCCACCCTAACCCCAACCCACTCCCTTCCCTCCCCCCCCCCCCCGGACTTCCCAGAGAAAGTACAGGGCATAATATTCAATAAAATAAATTTAAATTGAGTTAAAACAAATTCTTAATTTCCACATTTTTTGAAATCTTTAACTCCGAATTTTTCAAAACTGTTCAAAACGTTTGATCTTCAAATCAGAAGAAGGATAAAAATATAAAAAATAAAGAAAATAAGAAATTAAAAAGAAAGATAAACAAGTAAAAAAAATAAAGAAGTCAAAGAATTAAAGACTTAGGGTTTGGAGAACAGAAACTAGACAATGCTTAGATAAAAAAAAAACGAAGACAAGGGATATGTTTATAAGATCAAAATAGCAATGTATGGTGTGTAGTAATTATATTTGTTATGTTAAAAATATGTATAGAAATGACAAAACCAGGATGGTCACATTGGGTCCAATGTTTTTAATATTCATCTAATAAAAAACTTTTTAAAAATAAAAACATATTTTAAAAATATGAGTCAGTTAAAAATAATAGTAATAATTTAGTTTATTCAGCATAAAATGGAGCTTAGTTATGTAGCATGTGGCTGTATATTCTGCAATATTGGGACTGTCGGTGAGTCAACAGCAGGTCAGAGGAGGATCCGCTGCGGGACAAAAATGACAATTGCTCTTTAAAAATTATGATTTAAATCGAGTTGATTTAAATCAAGCCTTTTTACTAGTGATTTAAATCGTGATTTAAATCGACGTGATTTAAATCAAACCCACCCTGGAAGCTGTTAAAAAGAAACGATTCCAGCAAAGCTTTAATTTATGCAGATTGAAACTTAATGCAATTGCCTCTTAATGCAATTTCTTCAAGACAATGTAGCTCCACAAAGAGTTCATTTTGCTTGCCTTTCAAGACAGAAATTAGCATCTCAGGGAGGGCTTTCTTACACTGCAGAAAAACAAGTATGTCACCATTTTGTGCGAACAAATATTTGTATTTGTTTATTTGTCAAGCATATAAGATTATAAACAAAGTATAAACAGTAAACATGATTGAATATATATGTAATAGTACAAGCATGAATAAGAGTAAAAAGAGGTAAGAATATATGTGAACATTAGGACAGGAACGGTAGGCACGACTGTGCGCTTATGCACGCCCCTTACCGACCTCTTAGGAATGGGGTGAGGTCGATGGTAGATAATCTGAGGTTGAAGTTTTGGGGGTTTGGGGAAGAAACTACTGAGTCAGGTAAAGTGTTCCAGGCGTTAACAACTCTGTTGTTGAAGTCAAATTTTTTGCAATCAAGTCTGGAGCGATTTACATTAAGTTTGTATCTATTGTGAGCTCTTGTATTATTGTGGTTGAAGCTGAAGTATTCGTTAACAGGTAGGACATTGAGGCAGATAATTTTGTGAGCTACACGTAGGTCAGATTGAAGGCGGCGGAGTTCTAAATTTTGAAGTCCCAAAATTTCAAGTCTGGTTTCATAAGGAATTCTGTTGCGATCAGAGGAATGTAATACTCTTCTTGTGAAGTATCGCTGGACATTCTCAATTGTGTTAATGTCTGATATGTAGTATGGGTTCCAGACTGATGAGCTGTATTCAAGAATCGGTCTAGCAAATGTTTTGTATGCTCTGGTTAAGAGTACAATGTTACAATTGTAATATTGATGAAGTTACAATTATAATAATATTATAATTGTAATATAATATTACAATTATAATAATATTTAATAATATTTAATATTTATTTAATATTTAATAATATTTAATATTTATAATATTACAGTATAATAATATTGATGAAGTTACAATGTTACAATTGCAATATTGATGAAGTTCAACATCCTTTATTTATGTCTTCACTCATCTTTTCCGATACTCACCCACAAATGAAAGAAGAATCACAAACGAAAGTATAAGGGTGCAGATGCAAGGAATTAGTATTAGCAAAAAGAGCCTGAAGTATTTTGCGGAGGCCAATTTCTGAGAACAGCCATCCTCCATTTTATCTTCATCTGCTCCTGGAACCTGAAACACAGAGAGACCGAGACTTATAATTCTACATGTACTCTGTAATAGAAAACTGCCACCGAATCAAAATATTTTTTTTTCTTGCAGAAATGGCTGAGCCTGTAGGGTGAAAAGCTGGAGCTCTCAAACTCTCTTGGCCAGAAGCCACTGAATACAGGTAGTCCTCGAATTACAACAGTTCATTTAATGACCATTCCAAGAGACCGCCTTCTGACACACAGCTCCCAGCGACCGGTGAGATCCCACAGAGTTGGTCTGCTCCAAGTCCCGTCAGCTAAACAGGGGGAGGGCCTTCTCTGTGGTTGCCCTGGCTCTCTGGAACCAGCTCCCTCCGGAGATCCGGACTGCCCCCACCCTATTGGCCTTCCGAAAAGCAGCAAAGACCTGGCTTTTCCGGCAGGCCTGGGGGCGTTGATCTCGCGGTTGTAATCGGCGAGATCCGGCCATGAAATGATATGCATGGGTTTTTAAATTGTTTAAATGTTTAATGATGTTTTTAATATTTATTTTGTTGTTGAGCCACCCAGAGTCCTTTGGGAGTTGGGCGGCATATAAATTTAATAAAATAAAAATAATAAAAAAAATAATGTTACAACAGCCCTGAAAAAAGTGACTTATGACCATTTTTCACACTTACGACCACTGCGGCATCCCCCTGGTCATGTGATCAAAATTCAGACGCTTGGCAACTGACTCATATTTATGACGGTTGCAGTGTCCCAGGATCATGTGATCCTCTTTTGCGACCTTCTGACAAGCAAAGGCAGCGGGAAAAGCCAGATTCACTTAACAACCATGTTATTAACTAACTTAAGAACTGCAGTGATTCACTCAACAGCTGTGGCAAGAAAGGTCGTAAAATGGGGCGAAACTCGCTTAACAAATGTCTCACTTAGCCACAGAAATTTTGGGCTCAATTGTAGTCGTAAATCGAGGACTTTCTAGACTCCGATTCTGTCTTGGCATGATTCTGTCTGACACTACCAATCTTTCAGGAGGTGCCTTACAACATCCATCTTCTATCTTCAGTTGATGACTTAACCAGGAAATCAACACCATATGACCAGGGTGAGTCAAAACGTAATGCCATTTTCTTTAGGACAGGTATAATTACCAACACAGGAACATGTAGCATACATCAAAATGAAGCTGGTCCTCTGTGGATCACATCCCTACTTCTCAACATAGTCACCCTTTCTCTCAATAGCAATGTTCCACCTTCGAATGAGAGCATGTATCCCTGCCTCGTAAAATTCTGTTGAATGTTCTTTGAGCCACTTCTTCACTGCAGTTTTCACTTCCTCGTCACTGGAATAATGTTTGCCTCTCAAAGCCTCTTTCTTGGGGCCGAATACATTGCTATAATCTAAAGTATTGTCCTCAAACACATTTTGTAATCGTCTGTGAATGTTCACAGGGGTTTCCCCCTCAGCAACAAGGAATTCAATCACTGCTCTTTGTTTTTCACGCAACTCTAAGGGGGGAGCCATTTTGAATTTTCCTTGCGAGTCTAAAAACGTGAACAGTAAGAAACAAAATATTTCAGAACGTAAATGATATCATCATTTATAACTGGGAAAAATTTCAGGTATTTTTTTTTATCAAAAACTTCACCTGAAATAAAGAAAATGGCATTACTTTTTGACTCACCCTCGTATATAGATCAGGAGTACTCGTATTGCAACCGCTATATGAACAAGCCTGAACGTGCTTCCTCCTCTCTCCAAGTATCTCCTTGTGAATTAGGGAAGAACTTATCTGATATTAAAATTGGTGTCAGTAATTATAAATGTCAGAGCTAGCTATAAAAAAAAAAATTGCACGCGAAAAAATGTTCCAAAGCAGACCACTAGATGGCTCTAGTATCCTTCAACTGCCTTATTTCCACCCTAACATCAAAAGGCATCCGGAATTAAAATTACTATGGTAGTTCAAGAAGGGTCTACAGAAACATCACAACTTTCATGCAAACTTTAAACATTTTAAATCAGCTACATATAGTCCTCGATTTACAACAGTTCATTTAGTGACCATTTGACGTTGCAACAGCACTGGAAAAAAATGAATGACCATTTTTCACGATTATGGCCATTATCCCAATGGTCACATGATCCAAATTCAGATGCTTGGCAACTGATTCATATTTATGATGGTTGCCTTTTTCAGTGCTGTTGTAACTTTGAACGGTCACTAAATGAACTGTTGTAAGTCGAGAACTACTTGTATTCAGAGCATCTCTGAAAACAATTCCCTTAATGATATAAGATCTGCATAATTAATACTTTAAAGGTTTCTAAATAACATTATATAATCTATAAGTCGGTTTTTTTATTATGGGGAATTTAGAATGCTTAACTAATGGATGGAATAGCAATGATAAGGATTACATTTGTTTAAATATAGAGAATGAGTTAAAATCATAGAAAATTGAGTAAGAAAATCGGAAGAGAGACATTTAGGGCATTTAGAAATGATGGAACTTAAAAAAGAAAATGATGAGGAAAGATACTAATTGAGGAGAGGGAAGAAAACGGCCTAAAATTAAGAGGTATAAGAGATAACAAACATTCTTGGAAGTTAAGCCATAGCGATTAATTTGGAAGAAAGTGAAAATTAGAGGTGGTAGACCTGGGCGACAAAAATAGGAGGAAGGAGGCAGCATTAGAATAATAGTAGATATACCTGGTAGAATTCAATATATAAGTATAAATAAAGGGGAAGATATAAGGTTAAGAAATAGCTCCGATGTTGGAATGAAGTTCTGAATTACTAGTCTGCTAACCATAGAATGGATTATGATTAGATGTACTCAGGGAAGGATAAGACGGTGAAAGAGGAAGTAGAAAGGAAGGGGAGAGGGAGAGGAGGGAAGTAGGAAAGAGGTAGAGAGGAAGGAAGAAGGTAGAGGGGAGAGAGGGTGTCACGGTGTGAATATTGTCAGTTGTATGTCTATGCAGGGTGATACACCCCTATCTAATATTATGGTATATTATAATACAAGCAGAACACGTGACATGATGTGTACGCATGTCTACATTCCTAATCCACCATTAATTCTCTTCTGCCTTAGCTCTTGACCTGAACGGTCGTGTTTCTTAGCAAAGATGTAATTATTCAGGATTTATTGTTTTTGTACTGAAATAAATATGTTCTATTAGACATTTAATCTCGGTTTTATTTCTAAATGATTGAATTCCAAGTAAAGATGCACAACTTCGCCTCTATGAGATTTTATTCTCATTCTAACAGAGGGAGATAGAGGGAGGGGAGTAGTATGAAATATGGGAGGTAAGCAGACTGGAGCATAAAAGTATAAAAGGAACAACTAAGGAGACATGTTTATGATATTTTGGATAGAAATATATTACAATAGATGTTTTGATTATTTGGTATATGTATGTGTATTTGTGTATGTTTGGTGAAAAAAAATGAAAATTCCCTTTACTCTTTGAACAACAAGGGGCATCCTTGGCTGATTTGAGATTCATGTGAGCCAATGGTCCACCACAATACAAATATCTGGAATTTGTGAAGAAAGATCAAGTGTAAACTGCTGAGTGACTCACAGTTTGATAGGCAAGTCCCCTGACCCCTATCTCTTCATCTGGCATCTCTGCAACTTTAGATCTGTCCAAGGCTGAAATTAAAGTTATGTGAGGAGTACCCAAATTGTGCCTTCTTCAAACGGATGATTGGCAACCTTGGATGATATGTTTCCTAATCGGTGCAAGAAATCTTGGAAGAGGATGCCAAATGGCAGAACCAAGAGTGAAATGCATCCGTGTTAATTTTATCTTGCTGGTAGATATTTGAAAAAAATATCTGGTAAAAACCCATGTTTGCCGGCACTGTCTTCCCTTGGCTTCTACCAGCATCCTGCATCAGCAAAGACTTCAAAATTTAAGTTATTTATGCTTAGACTGTCTACAGTCGACCTCATCCCATTCCTAAGAGGTCTGTAAGGGGCGTGCATAAGCACACAATTGTGCCTACCGTCCCTGTCTTACTGTCCTATTGTCCAAATTTACCTGTACCTACTTTGCTTTTGTTTTTGTTTAGACCATACCTGCTATCTTGTACATGTTTTGACAAATAAAATAAATAAAATAAAATAAATAAATAGCTTCTTTTTCGAATTGTCTTCTCTAATCAGCCACAATAAATTTTCCATTCTTTTCACTCAGTATCCCCAACATATACCAAGAGCCAAAAACATGTTCTGAATTGAGAAGTAGGAATTTAAATCATAATAAAACTATGTACAGCAGTCAAATCACTATTTCCAAACTTTTGTAAGCTGTTGCAGGTCTGTCTCATTTGTGTTTGTGTGTGTGTGTGTGTGTGTGTGTGTGTGTGTGTGTGTGTGTGTGTGAGAGAGAGAGAGAGAGAGAGAGAGAGAGAGAGAGAGGAGAAGGAGGAGGAGGAGGAGGAGGAGGAGGAAGAGCTGAGGTGGCGCAGTGGTTAGAGGCAGGTACTACAGGCCACTTTAGCCGACACTGATCCGCAGGTCAGCGGTTCAAATCTCACCGGCTCAAGGTTGACTCAGCCTTCCATCCTTCCGAGGTAGGTAAAATGAGGACTCAGATTGTTGGGGGCAATATAAATATACATTGCTTAATAGTGTAAACCGCTTAGAGAGTGCTTGCACTGTGAGGCGGTATATAAATGTCACTAACTAACTAACTAACTAAATAACTAACTAACTAACTAACTAACTAAATAAATAAATAAATAAATAAATAAAAGGAGGAGGAGCAGGAGCAGGAGCAAGAGGAGGAGGAAGAAGAAAAGGCCTAAATTTGAAATTCAAGAGTGCTGTGCTCCCTGTGCCCAATATAGTATTTCGGCTTCAGCAAAATAATAAAAATTATTTTATTATCTGATGAGTTAAACTTAAAAAATATTTATTAAATCTCTCACAGAACTTCTGCAAGCTGGCTGCGACTCTATCACTGTTTCTCCAAGCCCCGGTCAGCAACGGAGAAGCTCCGAAAGTTTGGCTCCTATCAGCACAAACTTTTAGAACGGCAAATATTTTTAATGCTAACAGTTGTAGTGCATGAAACCATTAAAATAACTCTGAAAATTAAATCCTCAGCAGGACATGAAAATTGAATGAGCATTGATTTTTTGGAAAGAAAGAGGAAAATTATTTTCAAGGCATTTATGCATAAAGAGAAAAAGATATTTAAAAGCAAACTCTTTGGGTTTGCTGAAGGGCTATTACAAAACACAATTCTTGTATAATTATAGAGTGATATAACTTCCTTACAAACTATTCCTAACAGAACATCATTCACGTTTTCCAACTTAACCTCTCTGTTATTTTTCTGGTGTCTATTTTCAGATTCTAAGGAATCTCGGTTTCCTTATTATTTTCTCAAGTGCCATATAAGTGCATGGTTTGTGGAGAGAAAAATGTAAGTATACAGTATTTTAGGTCCCTCGAATGATCACCTCCTCCCCAGGAATTACAAGCTTGATAAATCTTTCTAGACCCCTTTCTCATAGTCAGACAAGTTGGCAGTCCGTCAAGAATTTGGGTAGCGTTTTTATAAACCTACTGTAGAAGAGACGATATTCATCAGATCTTGGCACAGAGTCAATATTTATAGCTTAAATATTCATTATCAGGTTTTAAATTATCCCAATCGATCTAATTTAATACACACTCATACCAGAAGAGCTTTGAGAGAGAATAATCTTTATTTTACTAGTGCAGCTCTTCTTCCATTGACTGGTTTCCAGTGGGTGCTTTAGTCCAAATACTGTAAGTGCCGAAATTAGAATCCATTCACATCTGCCATTTCATTCCTGTTGGTATGGAATTCCTTTGCAAATATGTTGCTGGACTCATGCCAACAAGGGAACTACATATCAAGCCTCCTGTGAGCAGAAAAAGTCTTTGGTATGTGGTTTCCTTTTGGTTCCAGTCCAACAAAACATTTGAAGGGAATTCCCACTGCACGGTACTTTCTAGGTGGAGGGAGGAGTATTATGCATATTTGCCACCTTGAGTTACTTATAAAGTAATAAAAGCAGGATGAAAGCTAATACATAAGCTTTTTGGAACTCTGCATTTTGATATGGCCCAAGGGCTAATCAATAAATAAATTAATGTTCGTGTTCATAAATACAGCACAATACTTCAGAATCTAAAATGAGTTTTTGTTCCCTGTAAAAATAATAACAATCCAATGTTTTTGAGAATTCCTCAATGCTTCGGTTGGAATTCCTAGTGGAATTTGTAGAACTAATAGGAATTAATAGAAGCAGAAACCTTAATTGTTATGATACCTCACCTGATTGAAAGCATGTATAATTAAACGAGGTAAGTCATCTTCAAGGATTCTGCTACGAAGTTCAATAAATAAACAGTATTTTCAATAATAATGTAGTATTGTTTTAATTGTATTTATATTTTTCTCAAAACTTTAAAGGCTTAATGAGGGGTAAAACCTATATGTCACTTGATAATTTCAAAGCAGCAGCTATTGTTAAGCCAGGGGAATTTATTTAGGCAGTGAATAAGTGCAGCTAACTTGGGTAACCCCATCTTATTTTTAGGAACAAGGAAGGGAAGAGTTTAGGAGCCGGTAAAGGAGCAACTCGCCGCGATATTGCGCCAGCCAAGTCCGAGAAGCACTGCCCAGATCGCTCGCTTCCCCATCCTGATCCTTCTGCCGCTCCCAAGTCGCCGTTTCACGTCTCTCGCCGGGACGGGAGCACACGTCACGGGGAGAATGGAAGGGGCGGGGCAGGGCAGGCGTCCTACCTTGGCTTGTCCCGGGACCTCCGTCGTGTTATTATGGTCTTCTCTCCACGGCAGCCCATTTTAAAAGAACATCTCGCGATCTGGGCAGTGCTTCTCGGACTTGGCTGGCGCAATATCGCGGCAAGTTGCTCCTTTACCGGCTCGCTCTGGCTGGCAGGATCAACTGCCTTAAGGCAGGGATGCTTGGCTCGGGTTGGCTGGCCGGAGCGTCGCATCACCCTGCGATGGGTGGAGACCCGGCAGCCCTATCCCAGGGTCCGATTGGTGCAGGAGCGGAGGCGCGTCGGCCGATGCCCAGGTTAGTCCTCGGGTCTGGCGAAGGAATGGCGAACTTTGCGAGGGGCACAGAGGGTTGGCGGTGCTATGCCGGATCGATCGATTGTTGGTTGGGATGCTGCCTTCCCAGCCTCCGGGATCAATGGGAGAGAAGGAGGGAGGGAGGGAGGGTGGCTGGGTAGGGAAAGAGCCCGGTGGAGCGTGCGAAGGGGATTCCTTCCACTGCATCTCACCGCTTTCCGCAGTGTTGGAGTGAGGGAGGTTCATTGTGCGATCGGACTTGGGGTGCATCCCCCTTTTAAAGATTCACTTCTGGCTATTTTCAAACAAACTTCCAGACGCTGGTAAGATGAGCACCTCGCAGCCCTGCATTCTCCGCCACCCCCAAATTGTGCCTGATGATCTTACCAGCGTCTCGAAGTTTGCGGCTTCTCTTTTCAGCAGGTTTTTGAGGGAAACTCATTCAATGTAAGAGAAGTTATCACGAGTGTGACCAATTAACAACTTTTCGCACTCGCGATAACTTCTCCTTTACATTGAAGGAGTTTCCCTCAAAGACCTGCTGAAAAGAGAAGCCGCAAACTTCCAGACGCTGGTAAGATCATCAGGCACAATTTGGGGGTGGCGGGGAATGCAGGGGAGGGCCGGGCTGCGAGGTGCTCATCTTACCAGCGTCTGGAAGTTCGCGGCTTCTCTTTTCAGCAGGTCTTTGCAGGGAAACTTCTTGAGGGATCTCTCTCTCTCTCTTTCCGGGCCAAAAGAGTGCCGCCGCAAAAAGAGCGGCTCCTGGCATGTCCCCCCCCTTCCCCCGGAAGTAGTGGGGGGGCTTATTTTCGGGGGGTGGCTTATTTCAAGGCATGTCCCGAAAAAGCCCTGTGGGGCTTATTTTCGGGACATGTCTTATTTTTGGGGAAACACGGTAAGTGTAGCAGCCCTGAAGATCCAAAGAAAAAGATGGCCTCCAGGGCTGACAATATAAAGGAAAGTAGAGGATTGAATCTACCTGATTTAAAATAGTATATTGCTATCTGTTCCTTAGCTTGGATGAATGAGTGGTTTTCCTGAAAAACAGAAGATGGCTATTGGGAAAAGGCGAGTGGAAAACATAATATGAGATTTGAGTGGCATGGATATTTCTGGTATGATAAAGCTAAGTTATACCTACTATAGATTTTAAAAATACTATGTTAGAGGTGCCATTTTGAGAATATGGAGTAAATACAAATCTAAACTGTGTCTGGAAATATCTTTGTGTCTCTTAACACCATTACTTTTCATTGTTAAAATGTACTTTTGTTAAAATTTGAGGCAGAAGAACAAGTGAAAGAATGCATGATAAAATAGGCTAAGAATTTTGGATTAATATACAAAGGGAAAATATGTGGTTGAAAGGCTTGAATTTACATTGTGTTCTTGTCTTAAAGAATTTGTTTATATAATTACGCACTGTTGGTATACAGTACCAGAAAAATTCTCTGGAATGTATAAAAGGTACTTTTAATTCGTGCTGGAAATAGAACAACATGAAGGAACATTATATTTGGTAGACCTGTACCAAAGCCAGAAATTTTTTAATTCAAACACATGTATTAATTTATATGGTTTTAAAGACTAATATACAATTGAAACCAGAGACTTTTCTTATGGGACTTAGTGGATAAATAGCTGGGGGGAAAATCATGGAACTTTGTTTTTGTATTATTGTGGCCAGATTATTTATTATATGCTCAAAACTAAAAATGTTCAGCACTCCTCCCCTCAATGGATGATGGTTGGTAAAGATGATGGAACTGGCAGAGATGTCTAAAGTGACTTCCTCATTAATGAAAGGACAACATCTATATTTATTTCTAGCTGGAAACCCCTTATAGACTTTTTGATGAAACAGAATAAACTTCTGATTTGCTGTTTTAATGCCTAGAAAATATTAAATAATAGAAGAGAGTGAGCTTTTTGTAACTATAAAGTATAATCACACACTTGCCGCAAAGAAATCGAAAGTTCCTATTTCTTTTAATTTTTGCACCTCTGTCTTTTCCTTTCTTTACTTTGTATTAGTTTTCGTTAGTTTTCAATCTTCCTTTTAAAACATTTAATAAAATGTATGCAAAAATATCACTCATGAAAGTCTTCAAGGGATTCCACGTCATTGCATTTTTTTTCCTGGAAGGATCAAGCCCTATTTGGCCCTAAAAAGGAATCTCTACTGCATAAGATGTAAAAAGGGAGCTATATTGTTTGGGGACTTAAAATGTAGTTGCTTTTGTTTGTTTGTCTGTCTGTTTTACAAGCAATAGACTTTCATTTCATTTCAAATCCACATTTCAAACTTTTTCAGATAGAGAGAAGCGGAAGCTTCGGCTACCAGATTTCTATTTGTTGTATAGTTGTTATGGCGCATGTGGTCCACATATTTTTAGAGAACCGTTGTTCTCTAATTGTTCTTGTTGAAATCTGCCCTGATGACAGCCTTTTGCTTACAAGCTGGCCCTTGATATTTCCTTCAAGAGAAGCCAAAGTCGGGAATAAATCTCCCAGTTCCCTTTTTTCAGATGTTAAACAGAAGCAGGGAAACCATTCATTCCCCTTCTGGAATTAGACACGCAACCCTGCAGATGTACGACTTTGCGTCATGCCAAAATTGACTTGGAGCTTCAAACGGCCTGAGGGAGACCAAGAAGTGTGAACCTGGGCAATTATGGGTATCTACTATGATAGGGAGAAGACTTCGTACTTACTGTCAATCCTGTGATGGATTCTTCCTCAGCGTCCTGGGGTTTTATTTTTATAGTGGTATTTTTTTCCCCTCAGACTTTCCATTGCTCAGGGAAGCACTGTGTCCGGGGAATCAAACATAGCTGGACCATAACTATTTATAACTTCAGGATTAGAAGGGGATCGCCTTTCCGGCTGCTTTAGGCTTCCCTCGACTTTCAATGAGAGAGGAAAAAGGATACCATACACAACATGAGGCTGGTAGCTCCCGAGGTATTTTAATGTCAGCTGACATCTGTGAGGAAATCTCCAAGTTTGTCATTCGCAATCCCCAAAATGGCTGTCTTCCTCACCCACTAAGGTTCAGTGGCTTTTTCTGCTCCTGCCAAATTTCTTCTAAACATGACATCTACTTTAAAAGCTGCTATATATAGTATTGGTGCGGGGTGTACCTCCCATTTATAAAGATTCACACCTAAACCAGGGGCGGGTTCCTAATTTTTTTACTACCACTCTGTGGGCGTGGCTTATTTTGTGGGTGTGGCTTGCCAGCCATGTGACTGGGTGGGCGTGGGCCTCAGGAGCTTGGCAGCGGATGGAGAAGCGGGGGGCATTGCCCACCCGCAACGCAGCCCCCCGCAGTGGGAGCAGCAAGACCACAGCAGCTTCTAGAAGGCTCTGTCCGGCCTGAATGCTTCTCCCCATTCAATGATCCTAGGCTCCTGCCACCCGTTCTTTCAGTGTCTCACACTCTCCCTCAGCCATCCTCCCCTGCTTGGACTCACTGTGGGGTAGGAAGGCAGCGCATGCGCAGTGCCAAAAGCTCGGCTTCTGGGCATGTGCAGAAGAAAAATTTTAAAAAAATTTAATTTTTTTTTAAAAAAAAGAATGGCGGCACCCAGGCACTGGCAACCAACCGCACCGGTACTGTGTGCTATAGAGTGGACCGCACTGGTAGGAACCCACCACTGACCTAAACATAAGCAAGGGGAGGCAGGATTTTATTCCTCAACGGAACCAATTCCAAACACATCTTTTGAAGAGAGATTTTTGGAGAACACAAGAAGAAATAACAGCATCTACCCTTTTTCACAAGATAATGAATTCCAGAATTACAAAGACACAATTCCTAATTTGCACTATTTCAAACTGATTAACGGTATCTCATTGCAAGTCAGAAAGAGCAAATTACTTTAGTTTCTCCTTCTTTAAAAGGACATGCTTAATTAAATCACATAATTGTGGGAAATGTTATGCTGAACAGAATTCACAAGCTGCCAGATATCATCACATTAATGATGATTCCCATTTGCAATTCTGCAATCTATTTCAGGGAAATATTATTGACATTCTCTCCTTGAGGTGACTGTCTACAGAAGACATCAATCATAATTTTGTTTTTGTATCTGTTCTATTTATTTTGACCTAGATGTTTTTCACTGGACTGCTACATTTACTCTATTGCTATGCTTGGAGAAGCATACTGTGTTTGGGAAACGATACATCTTCTATTTTTTCATAGACAATAAATATTCCTAGTTTATTTGAAATAGCAAAGGCATGTAGAAAAACTTGTCAAACACATTTTTAATATTTCAATTTCCCGACACATCAGAAACACACGGATTAAATGAATAAAGACACCTACTGTTTCTTCAGAGCTGCACTAATATGCCACTATACAGTCCTCAACTTACGACTACAACTGAGCTCAACATTTATGTTGCTAAGTGAGACACTTGTTAAGTGAGTTTTGCCCCATTTTATGACCTTTCTTGCCAGAGTTAACTGAATCCCTGAAGTTGTTAAGTTAGTAACACGGCTTGTTAAATGAATCTGGCTTTGCTTGTCAGAAGACTGCAAAAGGTGATCATGATTCTGGGACACTGCAACCGTCATAAATATGAGTCAATTGCCAAGAGTCTGATTTGGATCATGTGACCATGGAGATACTGCAATGGCCTTAAGGGTGAAAATGATCCTAAGTCACTTTTTGCAGTGCTGTTGTAACTTTGAATGTCACTAAACGAACTGTTGAAAAATGAGGATTATCTCTACTACCGTAGAAGAAAATTTAGGTCAGTACAACAAAGCATTTATGCTTTTACTTAAAAGTTGCTAGGATTATACACTCCACCTGACCCCCAGTAGGTGGCAGCATGAAGCCAATCTTGAGAAAATAAGACCAATCAAACCTGGTTAGGTTTCTTGGATGAAAGATTACCTGGGAATGTCAGGGCTGTAAAACAAAATGGCTAGTTGAAAAATATCTGTTATGAAGCAGCAAGCTATTTCTGTATTGTTTTGAGAAAATGACCTGAAATCTTCTGGAAAGCCTTTACCCTTCATAACTTCTTAGAATAGAAGAATAGAATAGAATAGAATAGAATAGAATAGAATAGAATAGAATAGAATAGAATAGAATAGAATAGAATAGAATAGAATAGAATAGAATAGCATTTTTTATTGGCCAAGTGTGATTGGACACACAAGGAATTTGTCTTGGTGCATATGCTCTCAGTGTACATGAAATAAAGATACGTTTGTCAAGAATCACAAGGTACAACACTTAATGATAGTCAGGGTACAAATAAGCAATCATAGGTTCACATAATGGAAAAACATAGAAGTAGAAGCTGAATGAACACATCCAGACTAGAAATTATGAATGTTTTCAAATCAGACCCATGGCTATATCCCTCCTAGGGGCTTCACACATCAGCACAATTATGGGATGATGTTGTGCCAGTAATGATAGTAGGCTTTTTTTTTATCACAACGGGTACATAAAGTGCCAATGAATCATTAGTGATTGAGGAAATGGCTTAAGATTCCAAACTCTACTCCTTTAGAACTCCAGGCATAAGTTTATAGCTTCTTTCTAACCTCTGGTATTTTAGCAAACATTTGGATGCTTTTTTTAAATTGAACAGAAGTTGTATGAGCAATTGGGTGGAAATGATCATGCAAGAATCCTGCCACCCTATCCTGTCCTCTCCAGCATTTTCTGCCAGTCTGCTTTTTTTCCCCCCTGCCTTATTCATTTTTTGCAGATATCTTTAAAAAACACTAACTTCTGTTTTCAGGTGCAGCACAGCAGCAAAAGCAGACTGTGCCAAGTTGTGAGAATTATTAAGTACTCCATATTATATCAGCACTTTCGTGGTTGCCTTTGCTCTCCCTTGAGACTGAATCCGCATTTAATCCAGAAGGGAAATCTCAAAGGAAAAGTAGGAATACCAAACACATCAAAAAAAAGTTGTATGGATGCCCAAAATACACATATCTCTTTGTTCAGCTGTATTATTATTAGTGTCTCCCACATACACCACCACCAAAGAATGTACAAAATAGCTTGGATATCTATCTCACAGAAAGGAGTGAATATTCTATCAACTCCCAGCTACAATGCCTCCAAATAAAAAATAAAAAACCCCTAAAACTAGAAGATGAAATTACGGTTGCATTCAATGTCACTGCACACTTATACATCCATAATCCCAGAACTAGCAAAAGAATCCATGGCAGCCGAATACATTAGGATGGAAATACCCGAATCATGGATTTTATCAACCCTTGCTTCACTACCCACGCTCAATTTGATCGACAAATATACCAGAAAATCAGAAACTCCAACAAGGATCGGCACTCTCAGGATTCATAGCAGAGGCTATAATGCAAACTCTAGCACTCCCACACATACCTTTGTTGTTATAAAGAAGGAACAACTAGAGAAGACTCATGAAACAACCAACGTTTTCTAAAGAAATAAAATTCACAAGGGAAGAAGAAAACACACCTATCCTTCCATTGAGGACCTGTATACTACAGGAGTCAAAAAGAGGGCTGTGAAAATAGCTACTGACCCTTCACATCATGGACATAAATTGTTTCAACTCCTACCCTCAAAATGACGCTATAGAGCACTGCACACCAAGACAACTAGACACAAGAACAGTTTTTTCCCCCGAACGCCATCACTCTGCTAAACAAATAATTCCCTCACCACTGTCAAACTATTCACTAAGGCTGCATTACTATTAGTCTTCTCATCGTTCCTATCACCCATCTCCTCCCACTTATGACTGTAACCTTTTGCTTGTATCCTTACGATTTATATTAATATTGATTGTTTCCGGATTGCTTATTTGAACCCTATGACAATCATTAAGTGTTGTACCTCATGATTCTTGACAAATGTGTCTTTTCTTTTATGTACACTGAGAGCATATGCACCAAAGACAAATTCCTTGTGTGTCCAATTACACTTGGCCAATAAAGAATTCTATTCTATTCTATTCTATTCTATTCTATTCTATTCTATTCTATTCTATTCTATTTTCTGTTCTATTTTCTATTCTATTCTATTCTATTCTATTCTATTCTATCCTTTCTAGATATTCTCAACAGCAGAAGAAACACCAAGTGCTCCAATACTGAAGTAACAACCCAACCTCCCACAAGAGTTATGTAAGAACGTAATTCAGATGAGTACAACAACAACACTGGAGCAACACAGAACGCCACAATAAGGAAACAACCCGCCTATAAGCACCTTCCAACAAAATGGATACCCACACAACCTTGTCAAAAATTGCCTTACCACTGAATCCACCACAGCAAGCCAAGACAAGCTGTGAAACGAAAAAACAAGCAGCAGTTGGCAGGTTAAGTACTGTGTATAGACAGGGAGCAAAGCCCACATTCATTAGCACTGATGATGTTACCTAGTCGGGTAACGAAACGCCTGCAAACCACCAATCTCAGAGAGCACCAACGATTCCATTTTTTTCTCTCTCTCTTTCTCTTCCTTTCCTCCTCCTTTGCAGAGAGGCATATTCTTTCTTCTTCCCGGGAAACCCTGGGAGGAAGGCTGGGCTCGCAGGTTTCAAATCACGCGGTTTGGCTGAGTTTGACCCGGTCCTGGGTCCAAACTCTTGCAACCAGCTTGCATCTCCCGCCAATTTGCAAATCTCCGCTCGCAAGCCACCCTCTCGGCCCAAATCGCAAAGGCGGGAATTCAGCAAGGGTGCCACGCAGGTTTGCTAGCTTACGCATTTGCTTGCACAACCCGGTTTGCAAAAAAAAAAAAATAAACCCTCAGAAATCCACACCTCAGAAATGAACAAAGCTGCGAACTCAAGTTTGCCCGGGTTCTCCTCGGGGATGGAAGTGGCCGGTTCCCTACGTTAACACAGTCGTGTGAATCACCGAAAAAAAGAAGGGGAAAAAAAATCCAACGGGTTTGATTAGCCCAAGTATGCGCAACCAAAGTTAAAACAGGCAAGGCGGCCACTACCGCTAACTATAGCTAAGCTATGGTCAGCCTTGAATCATGATTTGGGTCAGGTACCAATCGAACCCGGGTACCGATCCAGAAAGCGATGCAGGCGGGGTTGTGTTCCCGCAACCACCAGCACAAATAAGGTGCAGAGTTTGTGCCAATTCCGGGGGTTTCGCTTAGGCCGCGCAGTGTTTCCCAGCCTTGACAACTTGAAGATGTCTGGACTTCAACTCCCAGAATTCCCCAGCCAGCATTCGCTGGCTGGGGAATTCTGGGAGTTGAAGTCCAGACATCTTCAAGTTGCCAAGGTTAGGGTTTCGACTTCCCTGGAAGATCTCAAAAAAACTTGAGGACCCAGATTGGGGGGCAATATAAATATACATTGCTTACTGGTGTAAACCGCTTAGAGAGTGCTTGCGCTGTGAGGCGGTATATAAATCTCACAAAAATAAAATAAATAAATAAGTAAACTTGCTTCATTCGGTAAACCGCTCAACCCGTTACCGAGAAATTCGAGCGAGTTTCCCTCACGCAAACCTTTCTGCGCGCCCGGAGCCAAGAGGAGAGGTTTTTTATTCCCCACCCCGAAAAACCGCTCAGGCGTCGGACGGCGCCACCTGAATCCCCACCGCCACAAAGTCGAGGGGAAAAAAAAAAAGGACCGGGCGGGAAATCCCGACGCTTGGTTTCCTCGCTTCGCCCGGTTTCTGCCCAAAGCGCACCCGGGGACCCTTGCAGCCGCTTCGCGCTCTCCTTTTCCAACGGCCGCCGTTTCCTTCTGGAACAGAAAAGCGCAGCCCGACTCCGCTTCCACTTTCTCAAGCAGAAAAAAGGGGACTCGAGACGGGCTTTTTTATTTTTTTATTTCCTTTCCCCAACGAGATCTGCGATTGATGATCTCAAAGATCATCAATCCGGCTTTAGATCCCCTCAAAACAGATCCTCCCGACTGTCTTCCCGCGATCCGTTCTCCCGGCCACTCCAGCTTGGAAGGCGAGTTTGGCTTGGAGCGCCCTGCGCGTCTCCTTAGACGGCGCCGTCTTCGTGGGGGCAGCCTCGTGAGGAAAAGGCTGGGAAGGAGAAGGGGTGCCCGCGTAGCCCTTACCTGCTCGGTGGGGAGGGCTTGCCGGGAGCCTTCTGCTTCCTCCGCAGGGAGCCGGTCCGGAGGAGACATACTCTGCCCTCCCGCCTTCGCCGCCGCTTGGCCCGACTGTGGCTTTCGGGCTCCTGAGGCGGTCGCGGCGGCGAAAGCCAGCCCGTCCCCCACCCACCCCTCTCGCTCCACGGCGTGGGGGTGGCTCCCGTTCGGCGATCCCCACCCAGCTCCGGCCGGGTCCTCGTCGGAGCGTCCGGAGAAGACTCAACAGGGAGGCGGGCGGACGCAGCGCGAGGAGAAGGGATGGAGCCTACTTTCGGGGGGACCCAGCACCCCCAGGAGAGGGGGAAAAAACCCCTGAATCAAGGCAGCCCGGGAAAAGCTGTCATCGAGCCGTCCCTCTCTTTTTATTTTATTTTATTCAGTTTGTCAAACGTGTACCATATTTATTTATTTATTTATTAGTGAGATTTATATACCGCCTCACAGTGCAAGCACTCTCTAAGCGGTTTACACCAGTAAGCAATGTATATTTATATTGCCCCCAACAATCTGGGTCCTCATTTTACCTACCTCGGAAGGATGGAAGGCTGAGTCAACATATGACAGGTATAAGTATAAACATGGGCATGAATGCAAGAAATGAGCACAAATCAATGGGGACCAAATGTTTCAAACTTCTTTGGAACATGGGTTTTGACCAGATCTTTTTTTCCCCCCCATCTCTGTGCCAGCAAGATAAAATTAACACGGATGCATTTCACTCTCGGTTCTGCCTTGATTGTTGATGCTATATTATATTCAATCAGCGGTCTTTCACAATGTTCTTTCTGCAATCGCAGTAGATTTTAATTCCACATTTGCACTCACTTTCGGGAAATATGACAATCAAAGGCTCGAGATTTTTTTAAAAAACCAGACCTTTAACAAATAGTAAGCAACCTTAAAAACTTTTGTATTTTGAAAGGATGGAAAGGGTTCACATTGAACATTTAACTCTGCTTTTAAATTCTTCAGCCCCCGTTCTAGAAACTAAAACCCTGCCACAGTGAACTCTTATTTAACACCGGGATTATTTTATAAATAGCTTTGCTCAGATTTGGAGAGCTTTCTTTTTCTGGTACGTAATTTCTTAGTAACAAATTCATATGTTTGCAAAATCCTTCGGTGGCTCAGCTTCCATTGCTTTGTTAACGCTTTATTCTTCAACTGCTACAATGTCAGACAGTACAGGCAGTCCTGTATAGGCAGTACAACTTTTCATTTACTGACCGTTCAAAGTTACAATGTTACAAAGTCACTTTCAGGGGTGGGATTCAGCAGGATCTGACCAGTTCTGGAGAACCGGTAGCGGAAATTTTGAGTAGTTTGGAGAACCGGTAAATACCACCTCTGACTGGCCCCACCTCCATCTATTCTCTGCCTCCCGAGTCCCAGCTGATCAGGAGGAAATGGGGATTTTGCAGTATACTTCCCGTAGGGTGGGAATTGAGATTTTGCAGTATCCTTCCCCTGCTATGCCCACCAAGCCACGCCCACCAAGCGACACCAAGCCCACCAAGCCACTCCCACAGAACCGGTAGTAAAAGAATGTTACGCAGTGATTATATTGCCTGTTACATGTATATGCAGGGAGCTATCAAATATAATGGTTTATTCCTGAGCACGTGATTAATATGTTCCTAGTACGCATGTGTACATTCCTTTCTTTGATCCGCCCTTCTGTTTCAGCTTCTATAAGAAGCAAGATGTGTTTTTATAGCTAAGATGTGATTAATGAGAATTTATTGTTTTTGTACCGAAATAAATATTTTCTACTTAGAACTTTAAACTGCGGTTTCTTTTCTAATGTCAGAGTTCCAGGGAAAGATCTATTTTCGCCTCTGATGAGAGTTATTCTTATCTGTCAAAGAATTTGAATCCCACCTCTACTTATGACCATTTTTCAAACTTACAACAATTGCAGCATCCCCATCGTCACGCGATCAAAATCCAGAGGCTTGGCAACTGACCCGTATTTATGACGGTTGCAGTGTCCTGGGGACATGTGAGCCCCTTTTGCGACCTTTGACGAGCAAAGTCAGTGGGGAAGCCAGATTCACTTAACAACCGTGCTCCTACCTTAACAGCTGCGGTGATTCACTTAACAACTCTGGCAAGAAAGGTCGCAAAATGGAGCAAAACCTTGTTTAGCAACACAAATTTTGGCCTCCATTGCGGTCATAAGTCAAGGACTATTAGGGCAAGTTGTTTTTTCCAGTGTTCAGGATGTGCAGTTGGGTTTCTCCTGCACATTTTATACTGTACAAATGTTTTTCCCAAGGGCACCGAAATGTACAGTAAATGAAGTAGGATTTGCCTCCTCCAAGTAACTTTATATTCTCCTAAGAGAGTATATGCTGATAAGTTGCAAAAAAAAGTATGACCGTGCTCTCTAGAGTGTGAGCTATAGTCAGCTTAGAAAAATATATAACATTAAGATACATTTTTCTTATTAGGCATTGTTTTTGTTTTTACGGAAAGGTGGTTGTAGTGCTTAAAGCTGATTAAAGAGAAAATGAGATTCATAAAAAACCAGAAGAGATTCTACAGTAGTACAAAATTATGGTTGCACCAGTGGTGGGTTGCTACTGGTTTGGGCGAACTGGTAGTAGCGGAGGGAGGCTCCGCCCACCCACCTGGACGTCATCACGGACAATCTGCGAATGCGCAGAAGCATCTGCGCATATGCAGAAGCAGCATGCGTGCGCACCCAGTGGTGGGTTCCGGTAGCGGAAATTTTGAGTAGTTCGGAGAACCGGCAAATACCACCTCTGGCTGGCCCCAGAGTGGGGTGGGAATGGAGATTTTGCAATATCCTTCCCCCAGGAGTGGGGAGGGAGTGGGGATTTTGCAGTATCCTTCTCCCAGGAGTGGGGAGGGAGTGGGGATTTTGCAGTATCCTTCCCCTGCCACACCCACCAAGCCACACCACTCCCACCAAGCCACGCCCACAGAATCGGTAGTAAAAAAAATTGGAATTCACCACTGCCTAAAGCTTATTGCAAAGTCTCCTGCAAGTGCAAATCTATTTGGGTCACCTGGTCCCTTTAAAAAATGGCCCAAACTGGGATATGCTTGACAGAGGCGATAATTAATCTCACAAAGGAGAAGTAGATCTTTTCCCGGACATCAGACATTAGAAAAGAAACCGCAGTTTAGAAGTCTAAGTAAAAATATTTATTTCGGTACAAAAACAATAAATTCTCATTATCTACATGTCTGATATAAAAGTAGGTCTTGCTTCAATGGAAGCCAGGAACAGAAGGAAAGAATGGAATGTACACATGCGTAGAAGAACATATCAATCACGTGTTCAGGGATAAACCATTATAATGAATAGGGATGCATCTCCCTGCATATACATATTACAGGCAATAAAATCACTGCGTGACAATGCTTAAGGCAGACAGTGTGCAGCTGCAGTTCTTTGGGGAAGCGGGGAAGAGAGGCTTGCTTGTTTCAGATAGTTTTGTTTGGAGGGTATCATGGATGATCTTTGAGCTTTGGCACCACTTGTGATGATGTCCCTCATCTAAATGAAAAATAGCCTTAGGCCGTGATGGCGAACCTATGGCATGTGTGCCAGGGTTGGCACACAGAGCCCTCTCTGCTGGTACGCGCACCATCGCCTCAGGTCAGATCTCTGTGGCGTTTCTTCCGTGAGCTTCTGTTTCCCTGTAAACGACCGAACAGCAGCTCACAAAAGAAAAAGATCTTACCTCTTGCTGCGCTGCCGGTGTTGGGATGCCCTGCCTCCCGCCAGCCAGCTGGTCTTCGGGTCTCCGCTGCACATGCGTGCATGTCCGCAGATGCATGCACGCATGTCTGCACATGCACGTATTTGCGCGTGCACGCACGCCTTTCAGTTTGGGCATGCACACGGGTGTAGTTTGGGCACTCGGTGTCTAAAAGGTTCACCATCACTGGCCTTGGGTCATGGGTTCTGTTACTCTACATCAGATGCGTGAAGCCTGCGGCCCAAATCCAGCCCACAATAGGCTGAGAGTTGGCCTGTGGGACCGTCCCAGAGACGGTGAAGGACTCGCCCGTGCCACCCCAGCCACGCCCACCCAGTCGGCCACGATGATTAGGCCATGCCCACCCCAGCCTCCCAAGAGCAAACAAAATCCTGATACGGCCCACAATGGGATAAAGTTTGACATCCCTGCTCTACATGGTCTCTTATGGTTACTTGGTTTTTTTGAAACTATAGGTATGTATGCATGCACGCATGTATGTATGTATGTATTCACCACTCACTCACTTTTTATTTAAAACTGTTCTTGGCCCTAATCAGCCTATGAAGGGAAACTTTCAGCTTTTATGACTTCCCATAGTTCCAGAAGGTCACATGTGCTATCAGATCTTGCATTTTCTAAACACACATTCTATTAGCAAAAGAGTTAATCCACTTATGAGAAAACAGTCCTCCGTGTGTATAAAAACGATTATGTATTTATGGTTGGGTATCTTTGTTTTCAAACTGATAGAAAACCTGGCTGATTTAAATGCCTATCAGAAAAAATGCTATATTAGCCTCCAATGAGTGAAAGTCATTGTGATATATAGGATAAACATAATCCATTGTAGCCAAAAATGCACTGAAGGGAAAATCCTCCCCCACTCCCACCCCGGAATAAAATATTGCAAGCCGAGTGTGTAAAAAGATGGAACTATATATGAAAACAGTAAGTCTTCTGGGTTTTGTACCATGAATTTTGTCTTCATGCAACCATGTCTTCAGTTCCTCAAATAAATTACAGTATTTGCAAACCATGTTTCTAATATATAATGTGTTATATGCATACACATACCTATATGCCCACTTTCTGGGCTTAGATACTTTTCTAATGTGTAATACTTTTATAATGGTGATCTCATCTAATCCATTTCATTAATATTTGAAAATATAACCTCCAGGTGAGATGGGTAGCACAGAAGTCTAATAAATAATAATGAAAAGATATATTGGAAGCTTCTATTTCTTTTCTATATTTTTATAGTTCTTTCTGCATTTTTTTCTTCTTTAATTCTTCTCTAGATAGCAGTGCAGCAGTACATACAAAGCATGCTAGCAAGGATCACATCCTGTATCGGAGCTGTGCGTAACACCTTGAGCAGAAAAGTTCAGCTGGTACCCCTGAAGCCAGGGGTTAAATCCAGCAGGTTCTGACAGGTTCTGGAGAACCGGTAGCGGAAATTTTGAGTAGTTCGGCGAACCGGTAGCGGAAATTTTGAGTAGTTCGGAGAACCGGCAAATACCACCTCAGGCTGGCCCCAGAGTGGGGTGGGAATGGAGATTTTGCAATATCCTTCTGGGCCTAGATACTTTTCTAATATGTAATACTTTTCTAATGGTGATCTCATCTAAACCATTTCATTAATATTTGAAAATATAACCTCCAGGTGAGATGGGTAGCACAGAAGTCTAATAAATAATAATTAAAAGGTATATTGGAAGCTTCTTTCTATTTCTTTTATATATTTTATAGTTCTTTCTGCATTTTTTCTTCTTTAATTCTTCTTTTACTTTTTATTATACTGTGTAGTTTTAATGTTCTGTTTAAAACATTTAATAGAATTTTGATGAGCCACCAAATATCTGAAAGGTTTGAAGGATGACTAGTAATGTGTTAATGTTAATATACTGTAAATATGTATCAGGTTGGTTGAACATTTAAACAACTTTTTAATTGTCCACTTAGAAGGCACTTAGAATTTTAAGATATGTTAAGTCTTTTTAACATATCAACACATCTGAATCAGTTACCGTATTTTTCGGAGTATAAGACGCACCTTTTTACCCCCCAAAAGAGGGTGAAAACTTGGGTGCGTCTTATACACCGAATGTAGCCCAACCCACCCAGCCACCCCCACCCTTTGGCCTCTGTCTTCCAGCAATTTACCTGTTTGCAGCAAAGAGGGAACAGCCTGTAAAGCCAAGCAAGTCAGTAGCAGTTTCCCGACGAACAGCTGATTAGGTTTGCCACCTGGGAAAATGAAAGTGAAACTAACTGCAAAGAGGCAAATAGCTGGGAGAGATTAGACACGCAGGTTTTTATTTTTGCTGAACTGGCTGCAAAGGGGTAAGTGAATAACTATAAATGTCTGTAGAATGTTCAAATTATTAGACTTATTTTTTAAAGACTGCTTTGTTATTGTTCTAGAGCCAGGGGCAATTTTAAGACTTGTGGACTTCAACTCCCAGAATTCAACAGCCAGCTTTGTTAGCTTTGCTGGCTGTGGAATTCTGGGAGTTGAAGTCCACAAGTCTTAAAGTTGCCAAGGTTGGAGATCTCTGTAAATCTAGACAATTTAACAAAATAAAGAAGCTTTTTAAAATAAATGCTTGCTCTGAAGAGGCCCAATGCTATTGTATCTTCTTTTAAATAATAGAGAATAATGTATACTTCCAGAAATTTTAATTAATTTTAACAGCTCTGTACAAGTATAGTATGAAATGTAACAGTGTCCTGTTTAGTATTAGAGTATTAGTATTAGAGTTAGTTACCTTGGAGTAGATCTATTTAAATAATTGGGAGGAGTTAGTGTGACTACACTTAAGAAAACTTTCTGGCATAATGTACATTTCTCCAATTCTTTGCTATTTCTATGGGTCAGGCACACATGCACAGAAATACACAGCAAACAGTGTATATCATTTGTACTGTTTGCTGTTTGGCAAATTGCTTGGAGGCAGAGGCCTTTTTTTCTTGTTTTCCTCCCCCAAAACTAAGGTGCGTCTTATCCTTCGGTGAGTCTTATACTCCGAAAAATATGGTAAGTCTTTTCTATGAGTGAGCGTGCATACTGTATATTGATAAAACCAGTGCCACTTTATACACAAATCAGACAGAGATAATAATTTATTCAAAGTACATTTTCATTATGAAAACAGTTTTTTAGAGGAGCAGAGATATTAGTCTTAAATACTATGGTTTGGAAGTCTTTCAGCTGAAGACAGCTAAATCTAAAGAAGAAGCCATTTACATAGACTATTGTGGAAATCACAGTAGAAATTGTCTAATACAGAAAGAGATGCTATTTGATTATATATTTAGCAAAAATGGATCTTAGCGCACAGAATGCTTAAAGTAGATTTTTTTAAAATAGACAACCTTTGACAAAGTATAATTAGAATTGCTATACAGCTTCAGGTTTTCCTTTGAGGACCTATATTTATTTAACTAAATGTAAAATAAAATTCTGAAATTTCATTTAGCTAGCTGCTAAACTTGCAGGACTGTCCAAGTGCACTAAACCAACTTTAACATATAATGTTCAAATCACCAAGAGATCATGCTTATGAACACCCTTCAAAATACCTAAGCACTGGCAACCCTCACAGCTAACCTGAAACAAAATAATGTCAGAGAAGCAATACGTGATTAATCTTATTCAAACGTTTTAAAGAACTTGGCATATTTGCCTAGGACTGAGTATGGTACGATCATCACAAAATATTTTGAAGTGATTTTGAGGTAAAAACCGAAATAGGTTTTGTTCTATCACTAAACAGTGAAATTACTGAAAAACACCAATGACCATTAATTCTCAATATAGAACACAGAGCATTTTACCAATTCTTTACATAGAAGCATGCGGAAGTAATTAAGACTTCAATTATTGTATGCTAGGAACCAGGCAACCATTAAGACAATAATTCCACAGACTGGCAGCAAAATCACATTCTTATACTTTTGCCATAAAGTTTGTTCAACTTCGACCTCATCCTTTTTCCTCTTATTCTTCCGACGTCCTTTCAACCTATTTTCAAAAGCCTCCAGTTCTGCCTGCAAAAGAGAGGGGAAAGATGACATTAAATGATAAAACATTTTAACAATAGAACTTACCAATTTTTTCCCACCTTTCTCAAAATAGCAATAGCACTTTACTTATATATCGCTTCATAGTGCTTTACAGCCCTCTCTAAGCGGTTTACAGAGTTCAGCATATTGCCCCCAACAATCTGGGTCCTCATTTTACCGACCTCAGAAGGATGGAAGGCTGAGTCAACCTTGAGCCTAGTGAGATTTGAACAGCTGAACTGCTGAACTAGCAGTCAGCCTGCAGTCGCAGCATTTAACCACTGCACCACTTCAGCTCAGCAAAATAATATACTGTATGATATAATGGCTCTGTGTAAATGGAATAATGCCAAGGTCTGACTTGGTAATGATTATTAAGAAAAGAAATGGGATAGTCCAACCTACCTTGAGAACATCAGACTGAAAAAAGTTCTTTTACTACAAGCATATGACCCTACTAATATACTGCAACTGGACCCTACTTTGACCCTACTAATATACTGCAACTGGAAGCTTACTTGGAGTGAAACAAAAAGTCTAAGAGTATTTATATTCTTCAAGGTCTTGGAATAGGCAATAGATTTCTGGAACTTCCAGCAATTGCAGCCTTCATTTTTAAAAAAATGCATTTGTGTGCTCGTGGACATTAATGTGAGAAGATACATGCAACGAACTCATTCAACGTTTCTTCGGGGAGAAGTTTGAACTCTAAATAGCACTTAGACTTACATACCGCTTCACAATGTTTTATAGCCCTCTCTAAGTGGTTTACAGAGTCAGCATATTGCCCCCAAACAATCTGGGTCCTCATTTTACTGACCTTGGAAGGGAGGAAGGCTGAGTCAACCTTGAGCCAGTGAGAACTGAACTGCTGGCATTTGGCAGAATTAGCCTGCAATACTGCATTCTAACCACTGCACCACCACAGCCCTTAAGGCAGTAGCTCATTAATATTTGTGTCAATCTAGATTGTTCCATGTTATGAGTAAGTTTCTCTATTTCAGTGTTTCCCAACCTTGACAACTTGAAGATGTCTGGACTTCAACTCCCAGAATTCCCAGGGACATTATGACTTTAGCACTACTAGCCCATACTTAAAGAACCATCTGTATATAAAGTATATGGTATATTTTCATGAGATGTACATTGAATATTTAATATTGCTGCAATGAGCAACCTGGAGGGGAAGGAAAAAAGAGAAACTATGAATTTACTATATATCAAAGTGTTATGGTTGATATAGATTGCATTAAATAAATTCCATCATAAGGAAAAAGAATTTCTGATAATTGTATTATCAAAGCTTGTTCATGAAGATTTTAATCAGCAAAGAATGAAGATGTTAGAGGAAAGGATATTACTAGACGAAACAGGCACTACAATTTTAAAAAATATAATTATGCAATAATATTTAGCCAACCCAACACATGGTACTGCTCTTTTTCCGTGATCTCATATGCAATACAAGGAGCACTTGGCACAATTATAAATAACACTCTTATCAACAAATGAAGATCCTCTTTGTCATGAAAAAGGGAAGGAACATTTAGAAGAACGAAAACTGCCAAAAGTAACAACAGTACTTAGTTTTTTTTTAGTTTATTAGTTTATTAGTTTATATTAGTTTTTCTCATCGTTCCTATCACCCATCTCCTCCCACTTATGACTGTATGACTGTAACTTGTTGCTTGTATCCTTACGATTTATATTAATAATGATTGTTTCCTGATTGCTTATTTGTACCCTATGGCAATCATTAAGTGTTTTTTACCTCATGATTCCTGACAAATGTATCTTTTCTTTTATGTACACTGAGAGCATATGCACCAAAGACAAACTCCTTGTGTGTCCAATCACACTTGGCCAATAAAGAATTCTATTCTATTCTATTCGTTATGCGGGAGCTTTGAGGGGTGATTATCAAACCATATTTGAACACATTGGTCAGATTGCCCACAGAAGCCAAAATTCTTCCAAATTACAGCTTATCGTGATTGTGCAGTGGGCATTTATAACTAATATGCAATCGTTCCATTTGCCTCTTCCTGCCAGCAAGAACAGCTAAGTAAATTCGGGAGCCTGACGTGTGCTTTGTTTAGCATTATCTCTCCACAGGATCTCTTGTGATAAAGTCGCCTCTGACCCTTGGCGTCAGCGTCTACGTTATCAGAAGGGCAACAAAATAGAGATCCCAATAAAATAGAGCAGTGTTTCCCAACCTTGGCAACTTGAAGATGTCTGGACTTCAACTCCCAGAATTCCCCAGCCAGCGAATGCTGGCTGGGGAATTCTGGGAGTTGAAGTCCAGACATCTTCAAGTTGTCAAGGTTGGGAAACACTGAAATAGAGAAACTTACTCATAACATGGAACAATCTAGATTGACACAAAGAGCTAAGCCAGATCAACTGAGTAAGGGTGTACAGCTGGTTGCTCAAACACAATAAATCCGCAGAATGAAGTTGGCTTGTTTGGAATTTCACGAGTTTACTTTAATCTGAAATGTCTAGTTCAAGGCAAGGCGGTATTAAAAGTTTATTCCATGCGATGGAAATAGAGTTGGGATGCATACCTGCTGTCTTCGTTTTTCCTCTTCGATGGCAGCTCTAGCCTCTGCTTCCTTAATCTGCGTGAATAAAATGTAAAACTTACTGTGTTGCTTTTTGCAAAAATAGTTCCAAATAGATTATCTAACTACAACACACTTTCATATTGTGTGACATTAGAAAATGACAGTATTTTCAGCAGCTCTCTTAACCTGTGGGTCGCGACCTCTTTGGGGGTCGAACGACCCTTTCACAAGGGTCGCCTAAGACCATAGGAAAACACATATTTCCGATGGTCTTAGGAACGGAGACACTGCTCCTCTATCCGTCTCCAGGCGGGTCCACCCACATGCAAATAGACTACTGCAAAAAACAAAAATCTGTACCATGAGAACTTCTGAACATGCGCAGAACCCGAATTTCCGGCACTGCGCATGCGTCGCAATCTTGTTTTCAGCTCTTTTTTTTTTGCAATTAAAAAAAAATTCGGCATTGTGCATGCGTGCACACGCAGACCGCATGCGCGCCCACGAGGCGTGGCCAAGCAGCACAGGAGGAAGTGAACCGGCAGCAAGGTAAGTTAGAACCCACCCCTGAGTTTCCTAATTATTTTATTATTTTATGGTTGTGGGTCACCACAACATGAGGAACTGTATTAAAGGGTCACGGCATTAGGAAGGTTGATAACCACTGGTATAGGGTTTAGGGCCATGGTGGCGCAGTGGTTAAAATGCAGCATTGCAGGCTAATTCTGCTGATTGCCAACTGCCAGTAGTTCTGCAGTTCAATTCTGACTGGCTCAAGGTTGACCGATCCTTCCATCCTTCCGAGGTGGGTAAAATGAGGACCCAGATTGTTAGGGGCAATATGCTGACTCTGCAAACCGCTTACAGAGGGCTGTAAAGCACTGTGAAGCAGTCTTAAGTGCTATTGCTATTGCTATAGCCACAAAACTTCCTAAGCCATGCTACTCAACTTCATTAAGAACAGTAAAATGTTGATTTAATTGTCAAACTGTGGGGGAGAGTGTGCATGCTACTCCTGATAGTCCATTCAACTGGAGAATACAGCAACATTTATCATACAAATTTCATTATATGCCATCATTTTATCATATAATAACATCAGTGCACAAATTAGTTCAAATAATGTATACACTTGGGGGGGGGAGGCAAATTAGGAAAGCAGCGTTATGTCAATGTGACAAAAATTCTAAGCCTGCTTTACCTGCTCCATGACATTGCAGGCATCTTCAAAGTGTGGGGCCTATACTGCAGAATGCTGGTATCTGTGGGCATCTCTGCTTATGTCTTTTTGTATGTGATCTAAGCATATACTCTACACAATTTTTGAGGATTACATCTGGAGCTCGGGAAATGGCCCAACCTGGTTGGGTTGGCCCAGTTTATCTGCTGAATCAGAAGCAGCTTCAAACACAAGAGGTCTGATCTCCTCCCAGTTAGCATGGGAAAAACCCCACCTGCCCAAATGACTGTCTATCCATGTCACGTAGTGAATATTGTCAGTTGTATGTCTATGCAGGGTGATGCACCCCCATCCTAAATATTATGGTATATTCCAACACAAGCAGAACACGTGATATGATGTGTACACATGTCTACATTCCTAATCCACCATTAATTTTCTTATTCTGCCTTGGCTCTTGACCTGAATGGTCGTGTTTCTTAGCAGAGATGCAATTATTCAGGATTCATTGTTTTTGTACTGAAATAAATATTTTCTATTAGACATTTAATCTCTGTTTTATTTCTAACTGTCTGAATTCCAAGTAAAGATCAAACGTCGCCTCTATGAGATTTTATTCTCATCCTAACAATCCATGCATCCATCTAAGGCAAATTAGGCAAAACATGGTTTAATAAGGGGGAAAATGCCTACCTTACATTCAGGCAGTGTAGAATATTCTAGCCCAGTGATGGCTAACCTTTTTTCTCGTTGCGTGCCAAAAGCACGCAGATGTACAACAGCGAGTGTGCCGGCACCCATAATGCAATGCACGTGCAACACCCCCGCATGCCCCACCCCCCATGCATGTGTGCACAACCCCCGTGCTCCACCCACGCTTGCATGCATGACCCCCCCACGCTCCCCCACGCATGCACACACGACCCCCCACGCTCCCACGCCCATGCATGCACACACAACACCCCCCACCCCCATGCATGCGTCCCTCCCATATGCGTCCCTCCCTCCACGCATGCGTGGCAGATAACCGAAAATCAGCTGGCCGGCGGGAGGCACATATGCATGCGCAGTGCAGCTGAGCTGGGCGACGGCTCACCTGCCCTCAGAGTGGGCTCTGTGTGCCACCTGTGGCACGCGTGCCATAGGTCCGCCATCACAGTTCTAGCCTCACATCCCAATGGCGCTTTTCAAAAGGCAACTGGACTTTCTTGGTTTTTGTTTCAAAATGTCTCGCTTCTCATCCAAGAAGCTTCTTCCATTTTAACTGACTGGTGGAGAATGGAAGGATCTATATTCTTTGCAGTCGTGTGGTGGTTAGCTCTCTGAGAGTTGTTGAGACCACTGGGGGGAGGTGAGGAAGCTTTCTCTCTATCCACAGAGTTACCTGAATCAGAGTATAAACAGGTGTGGAATCTTCATGGGACTGGTGAAAGGACTGCATTGTAAACAGAAGTTAGGTGGTATCGTATTCTTCCCCCTTTGTTGAGGGAAAATTTGTACAATTCTAACATAGATGGCTTCTTTAACTCCTCTTTCAAACAGTGGTCCTCTCTGTACAGTAGATGAACTTTGCTGTCTTCAAAAGACCTTTGTTTTTCAGATGCAGATGGACTGCTGAATCCCATTTTGTTCTCCTGTGTGAAGTGGTTGTTTTGTTTCCCCAGTGTACAGGTCTGCACATGCTTTGCTAGACTGCACTGCATATCCCACATTGCTCTACTTGCATCTGGCTGTTTTGTCCTTGAGGTGGATAAGCTTCTGTCTTAATGTATACCAGCGATTAAAGTGTGCAGGTATGTTGTACAGTGAGCAGTGAGCCAAGGTGGCGCAGTGGTTAAATGCAGCACTGCAGGCTGCTAGTTCAGCAGTTCAGCTGTTCAAATCTCACCGGCTCAAGGTTGACTCAGCCTTCCATCCTTCTGAGGTTGGTAAAATGAGGACCCAGATTGTTGGGGGAAATATGCTGAACTCTGTAAACCGCTTAGAGAGGGCTGTAAAGCACTATGAAGCGGTATATAAGTCTAAGTGCTATTGCTATTGCTATTGTACTGATTGAAAATCCTCCTGAGCTTTTCAGATATTCCTGCAACGTATGGAATGACAACGTTGCTGTTTGTTGCTCTTCTTTGTCTGTTATGAAAGAGCTCCCGCTGGATCATTTTGTGGATTTGATGAAGACCCAGTTAGGATAGCCACAAGTCCTGAGGGCCTCCTTGATGCTTTCAAATAAAAACCAAGGATGTACAGTTGTCGTTTGGAAAAAGCACCTTTGGGACAATCATGGCCTGGATGATTGACAATTTTCATAGACATTCCAGCCTCACCTACATATGTGCAAAGATCCCAGGACCCAGACCAGAGGTGGGTTCCTACCGGTTCTAATTGGTTCTTTAGAACCATTAGTAGCTCGGCGATGATGCCACGGAACCGGTTCCGTCGGTGTCTCCGTGGGCGCTGCCCCCCTCCCCGCAGCTTGGAGCTCCAAGCGGAAGAGGTCCTCGGCTGTTGCGAAGAAGCGGCAGCTCTGCGTGCGCCACACCCGCTTCCTTCTCTTTGAGAGCCGCTTTGCAAACAAGGTTTGCAAACAAGGTGCAAACAGCCACTGACCTGGAGAATACGTGGACTGGAGAGCTTTGTGTGCTCTCCACCAGCTGTTTCTTCCCCTTCGCTGTTTTTGCTGGGAAACTTCGTGCTGCACAGCGAAATGTAGCAGCCATGAGCTACGTTTTCCTCTAAGTCAAATCCGTCCACCGGCTCAGGGCAGCGGGCTCAGCTGCAGCCCAGACGAGCCGAGGAATTGCGTGGAGCCTCCTGTGTGTTGCAACCACCTCCCAGCCTTTGCCTGCATCTCCCAAAGCCGCCGCCGTTGCAGCCACGACAGGGACGGGGGCAGCCCAATAAGCTGGGGGGCCCAAAACAGCACGGAGGCGCGTGTGAAGGCTGGGAGGCGGGTGCAACACACAGGAGGCTCCCCGCAGTTCCTTGGCTCATTTGGGCTGCAGCTGAGTCTGCTGTCCTGAGACGGCGGAGGCAGCGCAGGGCACGGCTGGAAGCGTGCTAACTTTGCCCTCCCCGAGTGCCAGACTCTGCCGTTGCCATCGCCCCTGGCCTGCCCGGCTCACCCCTGGCTGGCTCCACACTCATGCGGGCTAGCATGAGCGTGACTCTCCAGTAACTTGGCAATAACAACGCCGAAAAGTTCTCTGGTCGGCCAGCGAGAAGAAAGCTGCTTCGTGCTTTCCCTCCGTTGCCCTTCCCGGTCGAAAAGAAGTGGCCAGCGGGCCGCGGAAACCGGGTCACCCTCTTGACTGGGGGCCTTCACCTCGGCCTTCACCTCGGTGAAGCTGCCCCCGAGGTCTAAAGGGAAGCCTTTCTCCTGTACGCTCATCTTGCGGATGGGACCCGGCCGGCCCGGCTCAGCGCGCCAGCAGGAGTGGGGTGCTCTGGCTGCAACCATGGGGAAGGCCCGTCAGAGGCGAGAAGGGACGCTTTTCAGCCAGGAAGGGCAATGGAGGGAAAGCCAAGACAACCACCGCCACCCCACGGCGTCCCAACCTGGATATGGGGCCAGATTGTCAAAAAAAAAAAAAAGGTCAAAAAGTCCCAAAAATTTTCGCTGTTTCAGTGGGCGTGGCCTAGTGGGGGTGCCATGTGACTGAGTGTGCATGAGTGATGTCAAGTTGGCCACGCCCACTCAATCGCCCAGAGTCCCTTGGGAGTTGGGCGGCATACAAATCTATTAAATTAAATTAAATCACATGACCATCAAACCACACCCACAAAATAGGCCACGCCCACAGAACTGGTAGTAAAAAAATTAGAACCCACCCCTAACCCAGACTGTCTGGGAAATCCCCTTCCCAATGTTACCCTTGGAGCCCCTGAAACTTGAAGTGTGGCTCTTAGTCACCAAAAAACTGCTTGTCTCTACTTCAAGTTCTGATTTTGTTAAAATGTCAATTTCTCCAACATGTAGAATATGATCATGCTTCCCTCAAACATGATTTCTATTGTGTGGAATATCCATTATAGATTTCAAAAAAATTGCCTGACAATTTTGGGCTGTGCAAATAGACTGTGTGTCATGCATGGGAGGGGGAGGGTGGAGGGGGGGGTCTCTTCCCTCAAGGCAGTAAGGCTGATTGTCAGGAGCAGGTGGGATGCAAGAAATTAATTCACCGGTCTTTTCCTAAAATGAGTCAGTCAAGTTTATAAAGCAGCCAAATAGTTGACAAATTTTGTGTGCAACTGCTAGGAATGATGGACTAAGATTCCTGATGTGGACAAATAGCAGAACTGTTGGGATGAGAATAAAATCTCATAGAGGCGATTTGGATCTTTACTTGGAATTCAGACAGTTAGAAATAAAGCCGAGATTAAAAGTCTAATAGAAAATATTTATTTCAGTACAAAAACAATAAATCCTAAATAATTACATCTTTGCTAAGAAACACCACCGTTCAGGTCAAGAGCCAAGTCAGAAGAGATTAATGGTGGTTTAGGAATGTGGACATGCGTACAAGATCATATCACGTGTTCTGCTTGTATTGGAATGTACCATAATATTTAGGATAGGGGTGCATCACCCTGCATAGACATACAACTGGCAATATTCACACCGTGACAAGAACTAAGGATCTGCCCCTCCAGATCGCTCCACTGCTCTCAAATGGAGACACCTGATCACAGGGATGGCAGATTTGAGGGCAAATATATTTGTTTCCGTATCTAGGACTCCCACTTCTTCTGTTCCCAGATTGGATGTTTTACATCAATAACTACATATTTCCTTTCTTTTTTGGCACAGGCTGCCGCACTGCCATCTGGCATGCAACATGCCAGGGCTCAGAAGTGACAAACTGGGAATGCAGCATCGTGCCCTCATTGAATAAATTAAAATCTGTTCCAAATTAGTCCATTCGACTTTAGAAGGCAAACTTTTTGTAACGCACAGCCTGTTTTTATTTCTTTGTTGGAATGCCATAATGCAAATGCTTTTTGTTTGCATTGGCAATGCGTATTCATTAAATCTAAGTATTAAGAAAGCTATAACTTAGCTATAGTTCACCCTATTATTGATATTCTGCCCAGTAAAATTTCCACAGAGCAGAGCAAGCTGTTCTAAGGTCCTGCCAGAAACATCGTAGTTACTAGACGGAATTTTCCCAGCCTAAAAACAGATATGTGTTCTTTTTTCAATCGCTCAGAATTATGATCACCATATACAGAGGCATATATTATTAATATCATTATTCTTACATTAGAGTTTTCTCAGCGTAACTTTAGTTCCCATTAAAAATAACTCAAATTGTTCAAAATGAAATGGCACAGAGATCTGATTCATGCTTGTCACATGTTGGCTGTTAAATGTAAAGGGTTTATTTCATTTATTTATTTGCCGCTTTTATTGTTTTCTAAATAACTCAAGGTGGTGAACGCACCTAATATTCCTTCCTCCTCCTACTTCCCCCACATCAACAATCCTGAGTGGTAGGTTGGACTGATAGCGGGCGACTGTTTCAAAGTCACCCACCCAGCTTTCATGCTTAAGGTGGGACTAGAACTCACAGTCTTCTGGCTTCTACTCTGATGCCTTAACCACTAGACCTGCATCCCCCTCTTATAACTGATATTACATTCACAAAATGGATGGGGTACATACCACTGTTCCTTCTAACCTGCGCGGCCGCGCACGTAACGAGAGAACGCTGCGTGGAAGTTTCTAACTTCCGCGCGGCATTTTCTAACTTCCGCGCGGCATTTTCTAACTTCCGCGCGGCACTTTCTAACTTCCGCGTGGCATTTTCTAATGGCAGAGCCTGCGCGCCTGTGCAGCCGCGCAGATGAAAAGAGAACACCGCACGGCAGTTTCTAACTGCTGCATGTCATTTTCTGATATTACAGGGAACATTGGTACATACTCAATTGTCCAATGATAAAAACCACTGCCAAGCACACGCATAAACTAACTGATAGGAGTTTTGAAATGACAACAGATACACTCAGCAAATTATTACACATAAAATGTAACAGACCAGACAGTGCAGAATAGCAAGTCAGAATGAGCAGTGCATTTCCCACTAAATGGAAATGTACATATCTCCTATAAAAAGACTCAAGAAACACCCCAACGTAAATTATAGAAAAAAACAGAGGAATAAATAAGAATTAAAATTACTGCAACCTAAAATGTGCGATGGCACATAGCATTAAAAAGCAAGACAATGGAATATGGATTACGTTACATTATATACCAAGGCAGACCCCCTACAATATTTCATCAAATTCTGCATTGTTCTTGGCTCAGCTTAGTTTCAGCCAGATTTATTTATTTATTTTATTTATTTATTTTGGTGTTCTTATATGCCGCCCTACTCCCGAGGGACTCAGGGCGGCGTACAGCAAAAGTACAAGAAACCAGCAAATAAACATAATTAAAATCAAATACAAAAATTAAAAATTCAATATTAAAAAAAAACATCCATCAACCAGACATACCCGGGGGAGAGCTCAGATGGATTCGTCTCTAACCCCCTGCCTGCAGGAAAAGCCATGTCTTGATGGCTTTTCGGAAGGCCAGCAGGGTGGGGATGGTTCAGGTCTCTGGGGGAAGTTGGTTCCAGAGCGCGGGGCCCCCCACAGAGAAGGCTCTCCCCCTAGGGCCCGCCAGCCGGCATTGCTTGGCTGACGGGACCTGGAGGAGGCCAACTCTGTGGGCCCTAACCGGTCGGAGGGAAGTATGAGGCAGAATGCAGTCCCGGAGATTCAATCCCATTTGGTGACTCTCTGCTTTGTTCGCACTACATACAAACGAGCTAAAACTAACATGCAATTGCTGTTTAATTGGCCTACCCAACAATCGTGGTTAGTAATCCTGCACACATTTTCGTCGCTCAAAATAGCAGCAATGTATTGTGATCGCGAAGGGCAAATTACCTCAGAAGCTTTCCGTTTCATTTCTTTGCATACCGCATCACATTCTAAGAAAGACTGACCTTCGCGAACTTCACTGCACAGAAGTTCCTAGGAGAACAATTTGAATTTTTTTTAAAAAAAATCCTTACTCCCCCCCCCAAAAAATTCTGAATATATTATAATGTTATTTACTACAAACAAGGAATGTTCAAAACAAACTATTTTATTTTCCCAACGAACAAAAGTACACTTATAACTATTTGCTTATATTTCATGTTTCTAAACTGTCCATCTCCTTCAAAGAGAGGCTGAAAGTTGCTCCAAGTTATTTGATTAAGATGGGCAGTCATATAGAAGGAAGGGAGGGAGGGAGGGAGGGAGGCAAAGGAATTCTATTACACTCATCTGCTAGCTGGATGAATACCACAATTTCCCTAACCTGCATTCTTCTTATAAGAAGAGAATGGCAACCAATGTTAGTCCAGAACGGTGTGTAGTGCACAACGAAAAGTCACACATAGGGGTGTCTGCAGTAGGGGTGAAATCTACTTACCTTCTCTACCGGTTCGGAAGTATGCGCGCCGTCGTCACGTCCGATTTTTGACCCTCTGTGCATGAGCTCGACAGGCCTGGGGCCAATGATTTTAATACAACACTGATCACTCTTGGCCCCATGAATGATTTATTGTAGGGTTTTTTAAATTGTGGTTTTTAATGTTTTTAAATGTTTTAATATCTATTGTTTTTAATGCTTTTTATATTTGTTGTTGCATGTGAATTTTTATTGTTGTGAGCCGCCCAGAGTCTCTGTGGAGTGGGCGGCATACAAATGCAACAAACAAATAAACAAACAAATAAACAAACAAACAAATAAATAAATAAATAAACAAACAAACAAACAAATAAATACCAGGAAGTAACAACGTCCGGGCGGGTGGGCAGAGCCTCATGCTGCCACCACTACAGAAGGTTAAAACCAGGAAGTAATGACGCCCGGGCGGGTGGGCGGAGCCTCATGCTGCCGCTGCCACCAGTTCGCCGAAGCATGCACCGCCGCCACCATCGCTACCAGCATGCGCAATCCGGACAGAACCGGCAGGATTTCTTTCACCATTGGCAGGATTTGTAAAAAAAAAAGCCAAGGTGGTGGCTGCAATCATAGCTCAGTTTGTTTTGTGTGCAACGTTAATATTTTTCAAAGTTAATTCAGGTGGAAAGATCAATATTGTAATTCTCTTTCAGAAATTATCTATTAAATATTGTTTGCCATACTAACTGCTGAAAAATATATCTGCCAGTTTATATCTTGCTATATTTTAGTCTCAAAATAAATTAAAATTCAGAAATTTACTTCCTACCGTTACTCATATCATATTAATGCAGATGCCAAAATGGCCATCACTACTGTTATATTTAATTTAATTATGGCATCCATCCTTCTCATATTATCTGGCTTTAATTTTATTTGTTGTTGTTGTGGTTGTTATTAAATTTATATTGTGCTAAATATATTGTTATATGGTCCACTACCTGGCAATAGTCTGGCAAATAATTAATATTACATTACAACCACCCCCACCCCAACCCATATAACATAATCTAACTTTTTACTAGGAACTGAACATCCTTTTTCATTCATGTCACTTAGTAATATATGAAATTAAGTTAAACATCACTGGCATTTAATTAGATTGTTTTAGATGGATATTCAACACACATTAAAAGCTTAAACCATTTCGCACAATGAATTCCTAATTTACAGGATCCAATCTGGGTCGGTCACTGGAACCAGAGATTTTGTCTTCTGAGTTTTGGAACTTGTGCTGGAGCCCGTCTCCAGGGAACTCCTCTCTAGCAGAGTGTGAATTGAATTAAATTCAGACTGAATTAAATTCCTAATTTAATTCAACATTCAAAACATATGCATGATATTTATATTATGAATATTAATACAGGACACTGGTTTATGACATATGCCTCTGCTTGACTCTCAGAAGTATACTGCCTGGCTAATTTCAGACTATCCTATTAGCATAATTAGTAGCATTCAAGGAAGAAAAACATTCAATTTTTAATGGTTAATTCGACAGATAGTAAATTGATGCCTGTCATCAAATGGAATTTAACCTTCTTCCTTCCTTTCTCTATCTGGTTAACGTGTCATCACCAGAGGTGGGTTCCTGACGGTTCGGATTGGTTCTTTAGAACCGTTAGTAACTTGGCGGCCTGCGTCGCTGGAACCAGCAGTGACCCAGGCCTGCAATGCCCCCGAGCCGGTTCTCTCGGTGGCGCCATAGATGCCGCCATCTTGTTTTTTGCTTCTGCACATGCACAAAAGTTTTTTTTAAGTACTGCGTATGCGCAGAGGGTCATTTCCGGGAAGGGATGCGCACGTGCAAAATGTGCACTTCCGTCGCAATGTGAACCGGTGGAAAAGGTAAGTAGAACCCACCCCTGATCATCACCAATCTAAAAAATCACACCCAGCCATATACAAGTGATTAAATGGAAAAATTACCCAAACCTAAATTCAGTTCCACATTAATTATGCCATAAATATCCTAGGCAGAGCTTAAAGAATTTCTATTGCCACTATTTCAACTGCACCTATAATATTTTATCTAAGTCTTGTACAAAGCAGCCAAAAAAATACAAAGAGCTGAAAGAAAAGAGTTTGGAAAATTCTTTCTAATTAAGGATGATTTCAAGAATGAAAAAAATGAAAAGCACACTTTTTTTTTGAAAACACCACACTAAGACCCATCTTGTAATTTGCACTTACATGTGTATATACTCAGTTGGGTGGCATATAAATGTAATAAAATTGTTATTAAATTGCAAAATGTTAATTAATAATACTATTGTATTATTATTTACAGACCTAAAAATATAGTAATTTATACCATTTAATTTATACAATGCATATTTGTATGCTATGTTTCTGCTTTATAGCTTTATTATAAATTATTATAATTATTATAAATTATATATAAATAAATTATAAAAATTATAAATTATTATAAATTAGAGTTAAATTTAACAACCCAAACTAAAAATACAATAAAATATTCATATTAATTATTATGATGAACTATTTTTTAAAAAACAGAAAAGCAGTTAACAAGTAGTGCTTGATTTAAAACAGTTCATTTAGTGACGGTTTAAAGTTACAACGGCACTGAAAAAAGTGACTTATGACCATTTTTCACACTGTAGCATCCCTGTGGTCACATGATCAAAATTCAGTTGCTTTGCAACTGATTCATATTTATGACGGTTGCAGTGTTCTGGGGTCATGTGATCACCTTTTTGAGACCTTCTGACAAACAAAGTCAAGGGGGAAACCAGATTCAACCGTGTTACTAATTTAACAACTGCAGTGATTCACTTAACAAATGTGACAAGAAAAGCCGTATAAAATGGGGCAAAACTCACTTATGAAATTTCTCACTTAACATAGATTTTGGGCTCAATTGTGGTTGTAAGTTGAGGACTACCTGTAGTAAATCATGAGCTGATTTCTCCTCATGGAACAAGGGTATGACCTCCTAAAATTGCTTCAGAAGTCCCTCAGTGGTAAATCACATTTCACGAATGAATACATACAAAATACAATAACCTTGATTATGATATAATTTACCTCATTAATATAGCTTACCTTTTTGAGTCTCTTACAAGGACAACGGATCTTAACTTTCTGATTGCAATTCTGACAACACTCTCCTAGGTGACATATCTCTTTACATCGATGTCCACAAGGTAGCTGTAATGTCAGAGAGAAATATATGTGTCTGGCACGAAACATAAATGCTAGGTTTTGCTTACTTGCATTTGTTGGTTATTATACTTAAATTTCTTGTACTTTGAGCCAAGGATGCGAAGACATTTTCTATACAATTCATTTTAATGCAAAACTCTTTCCAGGCTGATACCAAGACAATGATGTAGAGTAATCCATGTAGTTACCAGATGTCAAAACGTTCAGAATTTACTATACAAATAACAATATGCCTATTGTGACTACTACCATGTTTCTCCGAAAACATGACCTACTCCAATAATAAGCCCAACCCTAATTTTTTGGGGGTAGACCTAATATTACCCTACCCCGAAAATAAGACCGGGGGGGATGGGCGTGGCCAGCACGAGTGGTGGCATGGGGGGGGCAACTGTCTGGCTGCAGCTGCAGCCTGCTGGCCCCTTAGGGCAGCGCAAATACCGCTTTTGCCCTTCTCTTTCTGGGCACAGCGCTTCTGCTTGTTGGGTCGCTCCCTGAAGCCGGCAGCTCCGTGGCCGGCTGCTTTGCTTTTTCCCTCTTTTGAGAAGGCTCACGGGAGGCTTTTTGGTGAATGGGAAGAAAATAGAGAGGGGGAGATTTTCCTGCCTTTCATCTACCGTATTTTTCGGAGTATAAGACGCACCTTTTTCCTCCCTAAAAGTGGCTGAAAATTTGGGTGCGTCTTATACTTCGAATGTAGCTTTTTTTTCCAGCCCTAACTAGGTGCTAACAGATCTTCCCAGCTCTTACCTTGCAGGCTTTTTCATTGTTACTCTCTCCAAAGAATGTTTTTCCAGCCCTAAGTCTTTGCAGAATTTTTTTTCATTGCTCTACTTGCTCAGAATAAGTTTTTTTCCAGCCCTAACCAGGTGCTAACTATCTTCCCAGCTCTTATTGGCTTGCATGCTCTTTCATTGTTACTCTCTCAAAAGAAGGTTTTTTTAAGTCCTAACCAGGGGATAAAATAATGTGCTGAAGCTGACCAGACTAAGGATGCTAGCCAGATAAATACCTGGTAGGCAGATTGTTTTCCCCTATTTTCCTCCCCAAAAACTAAGGTGCGTCTTATACTCCGGTGCGTCTTATACTTGGAAAAATACGGTATTCCTCAAGCTCAGCACAGACTGAGGGAAGGATGGCAGGCAGGAAAATTCCCCCTCCCCATTTTCCTCCTGTTCACCAAAAAGCCTCCATTCCAAACACTGAAGGTTCGGAATGGAGATGCGTCCACGGCGCGTCCAGCTCACCGAGTCTGGCCTGCTGTACCTCAAAAAAAGTAAGACCACCTTGAAAATAAGCCCAAGTGCTTATTTTCAATTCTAAAAGAAAATAAGACTCCGTCTTATTTTCTGAGAAACACGGTACTATGTTTATTGTCTTTTTGTTATTCAAAACAAAATGTACTCAGACAACAAGCTGTTCATATAGATATTGAGTTTTTTATGTTTATTAAAGAAAAATATATCAATAAAACATATACTTTAAAAAAAATGCAAAAAAATAGTTTCAAATGCTTTTTCCTTTAGGGTTTACCTCCTTGGGGCACTGGTTTTTGCAGGAACACAGCTCTTCTTTTTCTTTTGCATCAGCATTAGTGATTTTTCTGAAGAAATAGAAATCAATGGTCATTCATTAAAAAAAAGACAAAATAAATAGCAAGTCAAGTTATTCATTGTCTTATTTTCTATCAACGTATCGATGTTGAACTGAGAAAGCAGACGTAAAACAGGTGAGGATTTTAAAAAAGGAGATTGAGTTTGAGCAATCAAATAAAGCCTGGTCAAGTGATTTAATATCAGATTAAGTGATAATCTCATGAGAATAAAATGAAGAGGTTTTATAAGGCAACACCTGAAATGCCCACTGTATCTCAGGTTAAATTTGGTAAACATGCTCTTATTCAAACTAGCCCAATAATTAGGATAAACACTAACTCAGCATGCCCCAAAACAATAGTCCTAGTTTTAACCTTTAAAACCTAGTTTTTCAGGCCTTTTATATCTGAAAAATAAGCAGCAAGCAAAAAGAAGTCAGAAAGACAGATTAGCCAGCCAGTACAAAGTGCTAGTACAGTAAAATGACAGTTCTTTTTTACTTCTATTAGTATATCAAGTTGAATCAAGGCTGAAGGAAGACCCTCAGAAATTGGTACCTCCATCTACCATTCCAAAAAACAATAAAACCAATTTGGAGCAAAGAGCCTGCTTATAGGATGGGGTTGGGGGAATAAGCCTGGCTGACAGTTCCAAATAGACCTATGCATATGTATATATCACTAACCCTGATGATGATACCTAGTTATGGTAATAAAACGTCTGCAAGAAAACAAGCAAACTCAGAGAGCACCAAGCACCCCTCAGATCTATGCATGCACAATTTGTTTGCAAGTCGTCTTCTTCTTCATCATCTACAGCTGCCCATTCTAATGGGCAGCCTACAAAATATAATATGAGATGAAAACAATTAAGACATAAACAACAAGAGAATTGGGACTAACCACAACTATTTAAACATCCCATGAGGGCAGTTGCCTCCTACCACTGTTTCCTCTAAGCTGCGCGGCCGCGCACGTGATAAGAAAATGCCGCGCGGCAGTTTCCAACTGCCGCGCAGCAGTTTCTAATATTAGAGGGAACATTGCCTCCCACCGGAAGATTCTGACTATATATTCAGAAAGAGGAGAAAACGTGTTTGTGTGTGTGTGAGCGCACGTGTGTCCGTACCTCATCTCAACATAGCAGTGTAAAAACTAAATAAAAATAGCTTAATTACCAAAAATGTGAAACAAACAAAAGAAACAAAAGGTCATTTAATTACATACATGCATTCAATGTACAGGCTTGTCAGTTTGCAGTGACATTTTATTCGGATCATTTGGGCACATGCCGGACATTCTCCAGGATGGCATGGCAGAGGGCACGCATGAGAGCACCCAGCTGGTCGTGGCTTGGAACATCCTTCTTCACACTGAGAACATTCTGGACCCGCCTAGTAAAACAGCAAAATGTGATTTATCATTTATTTGCTTTTTAGGACCATCCGTAAAGAGGCTTGGCTCGCTCAAGTGACAGAGAGTTAATATATTGGCTTGAAACCTAAAAAAAAAACCACCTATGAAGAAGCCAGGTGGAATTTTGTTCTTCCTGTAACCTCCTCCCTGAAAGTCACTCCTAAAGAAGGATGGGTAGAGGAGAGGCTCCAGTGTGACCTAAATGAATCTGCAATTTTAATGAAGGATTAAGTTTGTTGAGCAGAGAAAGAATGCTTTGGTTTGCTTTTTTTCCACATTAAGCAATCGCCTTGGTGTGAATGGCATCCCAGGGTGACGAGTGAGGAGCAAAGCACTCAGAAAGGACCAGGGGTGGGTTCCTCCCGGTTCGGACTGGATCGCCCGTACTGGCAGCGACCCGCTGGTGAAGTCACGATGGCGTCACGGATCCGGTTTGGTCGGTGCCGCCATCTCTTTTTTTTTTATTTTTTCCCGAATTTTTTACTGTTTGGAAGTTTTTTCCTCTGCTGCTGCTTGAAAAAGGGCCCTCGGGTTTATACTTACCTTTATTCCTTCGCCCAAAGCACAGCTGATCAGCTCCTCAGCTGGGTTTCGGGCTGATTCTAGCTACTGAGCATGCGCGGAAGCAGAATTGACAAGTGGACGCGCATGTGCGCGCAAGTGTATCGAGCGCGCGAGCGTGCGAAAAGTCGCGAGGCGAACCGGTGGTGAAGGTAAGTGGAACCCACCCCTGGAAAGGACCACTGCTTTCAGGAGGAGATAACATCTTTTAAAGTCATAGCCCATTTTTAAAATTCACAACCAAATAGAGCTAGTCCGCATTCAAAAAATTTAAGAGATAATTAGCGTAAGAGCTGGCAAACACAGGAGCCACAGCAAAGAATGGCTAATGTTAATCTCAGAAAGGTTAAAGGAAGGAACTGGTTGTCTGACTCTAACTGTGGCATTTAAGCACAAAGCCAATGCGTTTGCATTGCTTTTTTTATCCCTTTTGAGCAAAGCTTCAGTTGAATCATGAAGTTATCACTATTTAAATATATTGAAAAGAAAAATGTCCCCCTATTTGCAATGTCTTCTGTTTTACGCTATAGCATGAGGAGCAGGGGTGAAATGCTACCGGTTCGGCCTGGTTCGAATGTACAGGTAGCGGCGGCCGCTGGTGGTTCGGAGAACCGGTAGCGGCGGCAGCACGAGGCTCCGCCCGGATGCTGCCATTTTCTTTTTTTAACCCTCTGCGCATGTGCAAAACCTTCTGCGCATGCGCAGAGGGTGAAAAAGCGTATGTAATAGTGGCGCACACGCGAGTGAAGCTATCACGTGTGCGCAAATGACGTGCTTCCGAACTGGTAGGGAAGGTAAGTAAATTTTACCGCTGATGAGGAGCCATTACTACTGGCTGCCTGAAAAGATTACTTACCTTTTGCCTATCATTGTTGGCATCTTTTTCAGAAACTGTATGGCATTCTTTCAGGCAAGCGTGATTCTGACAATCCAGCCACCTTCCACAGACTCTTTTACAGGAATACGGCCTTGCAGTATGACATGGCAATGGGCTTATCTGAAAGATTGAGAATTACTTGAGGGACACTGTAAACAACCTTCAACATTAATTCTACAAGCTTTCATACAAGACAAATTAATGCATAAAATTTAATCCTCCTTATTTGGGACATGTTGCTTCAATCATAGATTCTAAGTAGATTACAACAGTAAAACCATAATTATTAAGGTTGATCACAGTGAGCTAAATGTTTAGACTAGATTTAACATTTTTATCCACCTATTGAGTCCTTCCTAAGACATGGGAAGAGCAGTTGTTGTTGGATGATGTTAAAGGTATAATCACATATAAATTGTTCAAAGTATTATTGTTACTTAATAAATGCTGTCCGACTCCGACAAACTCTAGTACAGTAGAAGGCAACCGATTATTGTGGTATCACACCTTTCATGCAACAATATCGAAAGATAACTGGTTCAAATGTTGATAAGGATGTTATTATAGATTTCAATAAACTAGACAAACTATTTAGAACCATTTCATTGCGGGTTCAGAGCAGCGTAAAGAGACAGATTGAATTTTTAACACTCTCTCACTCGTTTTCCAAAAATCCTGTTTCTCATGAATAAATCTTTCACCTGAGCTTTTGGAAAAGAACACAAAATGATGAATTATTGTAAATAAATCCTTAGGATTTTAAAGAAAAAAAGCTAGATGTTGGCAATAAATGTTATCAAAGTCTTTCACTGTGGCTAATGAAGCGGTTTCATTCTGCTGCTGTTTGAAGCTACATTATTAATCTGATTATCATCTTCTTTTCTTTGACCAGTAAATCCTTTTTCAGCAAGATATACGCATTCATTTTTCCTATTTCCTTCCTGAAGTTGGTCAGCACAATCAGCGGTACTTATTGGATACTACATTTATGAATGTAATAGGATTGCGATACTCATTTGGTTTTGGAATGTTAGTGATACAAGCATCATTAAAATAAACTGCATAATACTAGATTCAAATTCTTTATTATAAAAATCTAAAATCAAGGATATGCAGTGTAAACTATTATTCAAGTTCATTTATGAAGATGTTGAAGAGTACTGAGAAGATTAATAGTAGTGCAGACTTAGTAAATAGTTTGACAGTGTTGAGGGAATTATTTGTTTAGCAAAGTGATGGTGTTCGGGGAAAAACTGTTCTTGTGTCTAGTTGTTCTGGTGTGCAGTGCTCTATAGCGTCGTTTTGAGGGTAGGAGTTGAAACAATTTATGTCCAAGATGTGAGGGGTCTGTAGATATTTTCACAGCCCTCTTTTTGACTCGTGCAGTATACAGGTCCTCAATGGAAGGCAGGTTGGTAGCAACTGTTTTTTTCTGCAGTTCTAATTATCCTCTGAAGTCTATCCATCCATCCATCGTCTGTCTGAATTTTACCTGGAAACTTTGTATTTTTATTTTTCTATCAATACAAAAAAGTAATATTACTATTACTTCCAGAGTTTCGTAAAGTTCCTTCCCTCATAGCATTTGGAAAGACAATCTTACTTTGTTGGTCTTTCAACTCTAATTAAATGTTAATTGGCATTATTGCCTTATAAATGGACCAGCTGCAACAACAATAAAACAACGGTCTCCATTGCCCATGAAAATATAACGCAGTAAAATTTTAAGAGCAGACTGACCCAAAATGGTGGAAATGTCTAATCTTTTCATAATTTCTAAAATGCGCTGAAATACATGTTGAAAGATTTAGTTCAAAATTACTGACCCCGTTTCATTTTCTGACATTTTAAATGGACATTTCTGTAGAACATGCTCTAGTCTGCTGCATTCGTGCATAATTTTTACTACAGGTAGTCCTCGATGTACAACAGTTCATTTAGTGACCGTTCAAAGTTACACTGGCACAGAAAATAGTGACTTATGACCATTCTGTTGCAGCATCCCCTTGGTTACTTGATTTACAGTCGGATGCTTGACAAACTGACTCACATTTATGACGGTTGCTGTGTCCCAGGATCATGCAGCAACACAACTTTAGGGCTCAATTTTGGTCATAAGGTGAGGACTACCCGTATAGAGAATATTTGGTATAATAGTTTTCTTCTGCGACACATCCCACTCCCAACTTTTAATGTCTACCTCCACTCATATCCATCTGAAAAAAATAAGCCAAAAAGCCTTTGTACTGATCCTTCCAGACATCACATCATCTGCAAATAGCAGCCTAATGGAAAGTTGAGAAATAAAAGTATCAATCTACACTCCCGAAACATAATCCACACTTGTTCTAAATTAACAACCTATGCCAGATGTTCTAGTCCATTATTAATGGTATTTTTTTCCAAACCGGAGTTGCATGCCGTTAAGGTATTTCTTACTAACCAATGTCTGTTTTTATTGATATTATTATGATTAAATTAGCCTTAACAGTTTACATTCTTGCCAGTCTACATATGTTTTCTAAGATATACATACATCAGAATGAGACATCTTGTGTAATCGCCGAAAGCATAACATTTTGGACTAATTCCCTTCAGACCTCCCTATCATTTTTTTAAAAATCCCCTGTTGTTTTGCAACAAGAAAGTATACTTAGATGACTGGCTGATTACAGCCTTACAGAATTCAGTTCATCAAAATAATCCCTTTTTACTGAAGGACACTGATCATTATTTTACTATCCAAATACTCTGGTTTCTCTTCAGATCGTATAAATCTTTCGTCTTTTACAAAATTTCAAAAACTGAAGCATGTTAAAGTTGTGTCATGTAAATGCCGGTGAATTTTTAATATATTGAATTGGGAACTGGAATTGAGTCTTTTTGCTTAGCTTGGGGAGTGGTGTTACCCATGTACCAGATTCTCAGAAATACACACTTAAAAGGTTGTTAAGGAGAGAAAAGGAACAAGCTAGAAAGTGGTGGGGAAGATCAAAGGTGTTGATTCTCCACAACCCACTAGGTCAAGGGTGTCAAACTCACGGCGTCACGTGACACATCGTGACGTTTTTCCCTTTGCTAAACCAGGCATGGGCGTGGCCAGCGCGTGACGCATCCAGCCTGCGGGCTGCGAATTTGACAGCCCTGCATTAGGTTGTTATAACTGTGTCTTGTTAAGTTGTACTGTGTGTCTGGCAACCTTTTTATTTATAGCACGAAATAAATAAATTTATTACTACTATTTAATATTAAAGCCACTCTTCTGGTCACAATGTGCTTTTAGATAGAAAAGTGGTATCAGTCACATGAAGACAGCAAAAGAAATACTGGTTCAAACAATTAAACTATGTAAGTCTTTCTGCTATGAACATCCAACAACATCCCTTTCCATGCCTGGAAGAATAGCATGCAAGCAATGTTTTGAAGTTCTACAATCTTCTCCTTAACTGACTCTTAAAAATAATTATTTCTGCTAAAAATATCCGACACTTTTTCTAATAGCAAACTTTGAGAGCACCGGTTAATGGTCCGTTTGATGATGTTTCGTTCACCAACTGTTCAGAGTTACAGCAATGACAAAAAAAATTTACTATTCCTCACATTTATGACCTTTGCAAGTCAGTAAAGCAAAGAAAAGCTGAAGTAAGATCATAAAGAGGGTCACAGTTCCACTTAGTGACCGCCTGCCAGTCCTAACTGTCATAGCTAAACGGGAAAGGAAGGAAGGAAGGAAGGAAGGAAGGAAGGAAGGAAGGAAGGAAGGAAGGAAGGAAGGAAGGAAGGAAGGAAGGAAGGAAAATGCCTGCGGAAACTCATCTGAACGATTAATAAGAACGATTAATAAATCTGGGTTTAAGAAACAATTTTTTAAACCTCTTTAAGAAGTCTAACAGGGAAAGGAAACTAATGTCCCAGAGGAAAGAGGGACAAATGGCATTGTCCAACTTAGAAGGATGTAATATATTTGGCAGCAATTTATTTATTCTGTTTACTATGTCAACTGTCAATCTTATTTATAAATTCCAGTCTTTCTGCGTTCTTTCAAAAAAAAAACAACCCTTGCATTTTTAGATATTTATAGTAAAATCGAACTTCCTTCCAAACTTTTATTTGTCAAAGTTTTACCGTTAGTTGCTCAAATGAAATTGCAAGAGATCAATTCACCCTTTTACAAATCTCAAGCAATTTTAATGCTGAAATATCCTTGTTGTTTAAATTTATTCTAAGAACCTCGATTGTTTTCTGTGCGCAAAATTGATATACTCAGTGGAGTTTTTTTCTGTTTTAGAAAACTGTGATTCAACACAGCGTGCATGTTGGTTTCCATTCATTTTACCTGATGCTTAAGGAACCCTCTCCATCTTCTGTCCAGAATGACTTCTTATATAATATTGAGCTTAAGACATATTATTTCAGGCAATTGGAGAGCTCTCAAATGCTACTTTGGTCACCATACTTCCCTATGCAACATCTGAAATCCATTTTCAAAATATAACAGCCACAAAATATTATATCATGCCAGCAGTGTCAGCTGACAAGCCATTTAATTGTTTCCAAGAAAGATAACACAAAAAAATAATAAAGCCCCATTAAAAATGCTAACTGAATTCTTGCTAATTAAGCATAAGCAAAAGGTTATTTCACCAACGTGGCACATTATTTGAAATATGTCAAAGGTTTAATCAAATGAGGACCTCGCGCTTACAAATGCGTTAGGACAGCTTTGCATTATTCTGCTGATGGAAATGTCAACTTTTAGATGAAAAAACTCTCTGTGGGTTTCAAACAAAAAGCAAAACATTTCAGCTGGCAAATAAACTTCATGTCAAATCAATTAAATGCTAAAGCTTAATTCCGAGACTCTAATTAAAACCAAGTTATGCATGGCTCAGTTTTATTTCAAATAATGACAGCTATAATGACTCACCTCGTGTTTTCCAAGGCATTGCCTGCAAAAAAATAAAAAATAAACAAGCTCAATTTATTTATATGTGATTCCGATTCGTTCATCTGAATTGCTTCTTTGGGAACTCTTTGGAGCAGTGGTGGGTTCCTACCAGTGCTGTGCAGGACGCCGTACCGGTAGGAGCCCGGTGACAATGTCATTTTTAGGCGCTTTTTCCGGCTTCTCCGCGTACTGAGCTGTCGGAAAAAAGCCCTCCCACCTGCCCTTGTTTCAATACCGACCTTTATTCTTCCTCCGAAGCACAGCTGAGAAGCTGCTCAGCTGTGTTTCGGCTTGTAATGTCGTCCTAAGCATGCGCGGAAGTGAAATCGCCCGATGGAACGTGAGTTCACTTCTGCGCATGCTCGCGATGCGCACCGGTAGCAAAAAAAACCGGAACCCTCCGCTGCTTTGGAGAGATCCCTCGGATGGGCCAACTTGTTTGTCTTTGTAGATGGGCAAAGAGAAGAGTCCGAAGTCTCAATATGGAGAACCTGCTTCATTTAGCCTGTTTTATTAATGGGGCTTGTTCTTATAGAAAGAATAAAGGAGATGAGAGAAAAGAAATACATTCTGGGAGTTAAAAGAGGTGTAGTATCTCTCATAGAAAGGTACGGCAGGAGGCTACAATTTGCCGCTACTGGATAAGAAGATTTATTTTATTTTATTTTTGTCCTGCCTTTATTACTTTTTAGAAACAACTCAAAGTGGTGAACGTATCTCAAATTCCTTATTTTTCTCACAATCACCACCCTGTGAAGTGAATTGAAGATGCTATAGGAGCCGAGGTGGCGCAGTGGTTAGAGTGCAGCACCGCAAGCTACTTCAGCTTTACTGCTAGCTGCAGTTTGGCGGTTCAAATCTCACCGGCTCAAGGTTGACTCAGCCTTCCAACCTTCCGAGGTGGGTAAAATGAGGACCCAGATTGTTGGGGGCAACATGCTGAACTCTGTAAACCGCTTAGAGAGGGCTGTAAAGCACTATGAAGCCGTATATAAGTCTAAGTGCTATTGCTAATTGGGCTGAGAGTAAACAAGTGGCTCAAAATCATCCAGTCAGCTTTCATGCCTAAATTTTAAAAAACTTTCATGCCTTAGTTTAAAAAGGAGTCACTGCGGATTTTACTCCGCTAGTCATTGCCAACTGTAAGTGTGTGTGTGTGTGTGGTGTGTGTGTGTGGTGTGTGTGTGTGTGTGTTCATCTCCATTTTAAGGGCCTTGGAGGCAGTAGTGTCTGAAGACCTTTTGCGGTCATGTGGCCAACATGATGTCATGGAGCACAATAGATACCAATTCCCACTGAATTGGTATCTATTTATCTACTCGCATTTGCATGCTTTCAAACTGCTAGACTGGCAGGAGCTAGGGCGAAGACGAGAGCTGACCACATTGCGTGGAGCTCGGGACTCGAACCTGAGCTGCCGGCTTTCCAGACGACAAGCCCAGCCTCTTAATCGCTGAGCCACCGAGCCTCACCTTTCATGCCTAAGGACAGAACTCATGGTCTCCTAGCCAGATCAAACTGGCTCTATGATGCTTGTTGGTCTTCTTTTCTTTCAGGCTGCATTGTAACCAAGGAAGTCTAAAGGACAGAGATTATTCCTTTGCCAATCTAAAGATGCTGCTTTTGCACACCAGATAGTTGCTGGTAAAATTGATGGCCCCACCTATTCAGTATTCTGTTTGATTGTTGGAGCAGGGATCTGAAAGCCCAGGATGTTAGAGTGAGAATAAATCTCACAGAGGCGATGTTGATCTTTCTCTCGGAATTCAGACATTTAGAAATAAAGCCGAAGTTTAAAAGTCTAATAGAAAATATTTATTTCGGTACAAAAACAATAAATCCTAATTGTTTACATTTCTGCTATAAAATGCGACTTTCTTGGTCGAAGCCAAGTGAAGAAGAATAATGGAGAATCTGGAATGCACACATGCGTACAAGAAAAATATATCACGCGGTATGCTTGTAATGGAATGTACCATAATATCAGATAGGGATGCAGCTCCCTGCAAATGCATACAACTGTCAATATTCACCACGTGACACAGGAGCTCCCTGTAACTTCACCCTCGTGAACACTTTCTGATTAGTTTTAAACTGGTAGCCCCCTATAAATTCCTGCAGAGGTGGAAGAGCAATTGCAGTGGTTAAGTAAGCTAAAATTAAAACCAGAAAAAGGGAGGTGCTGTTGGCAAGAGAAAATTGGAATTTATATACCATATTTTTCGGAGTATAAGACGCACCTTTTTCCTCCTAAAAGAGGCTGAAAATTTGGATGCATCTTATACTTCGGATGTAGCTTTTTCAAAGCTTTTTTTTTTCAGCCCTAACGAGGTGCTAACGATCTTCCTGGCTTCCTATTCCCTCTGAAGAAGGTTTTTTCCAGCCCTAAGTCTTTGCAGGCTTGTTTTTATTCCTACTCCCTCTGAAAAAGCGGTGCTTTTCAGCCCTAATGCGATGCTAACAATCTTCATGGCTTGCTGCATTTATTTTTATTCCTACTCCCTCCGAAGCAGTTTTTCCTGCCCTAAGTCTTTGCGGGCTTGTTTTCATTTCTACTCCCTCTGAAAAAGGCTTTTTCAGCCCTAACCAGAGGATAAAATAATGTGCTGAAGCTGCACAGACTAAGGACGCTAGCCAGATGAATACCTGGTAGGTAGATTTTCCCCCCTATTTTCCTCCCCCAAAACTAAGGTGCGTCTTGTACTCCGAAAAATACTCTGGTGCGTCTTATACTCTGAAAAATACGGTACTTTATCCGATTCAGTTTGGCCTTCATTAATAGTGTCCCATTTAATTAAAACACAAATAAGTTGCAATACAAATAGTTCTCAACTTACGGTCACAATTTGAGCTCAAATTTTATGTTGCTAAGTGAGACATTCGTTACGTGGGTTTTGCTCCATTTTACAACCTTGCTTGCCACAGTTGTTAAGGGAATCGCTGCAGTTGTTCAGTTAAGTAACTAAGTTGCTAAGTGAATTTGGCTTCCCTGTTGACTTTGCTTGTCAGAAGGTCACAAAAGGGGATTTGCGTGACTCTGCGACACTGCAACCGTCATAAAGACGAGTCAGTTGCCAAGCGTCTGAATTTTGATCATGTGACCGTGGGAATGCTGCAATGCTCGTGAATGTGAAAAATGGCTTCCAGTGCGGTTGTAACTTTGAACGGTTACTAAATGAACTGTTGTAAGTCGAGGATTGCCTGTATTATGTATTTCTACGATATGCACTAAAAATAGCAAAGCAAAATAGTTAAAGTAACTATTAAAGTTTGTTGCAGAAAAATCAATTTCCAGAAGCACACACAGATGACTGATTCAGCTGGAATCAATAACTTCTTTATAAACATAATAATATATATATTTACAATACTATTGGCAGAGTTCTTCTTCAATGTAGCAACAGTTAAAAGTAAAACACAGTTAGTTTCATTTCAGCAGAGTTCAGAGTGGAAGAGTACAGAGTGGAGACTGGAGCCACACCCAGCCTTAAGCTTAAGTTCCAGTTTCGATTCTCTGCACAGACTCAGAAGTGGTTAGCTCCCAATGGCTGATTCAGTTGCTATGCCTATTCATTGGCTAACCTTGTTACCATTGGCTCTCCCAGTTCATGAATATCTTAACAGTAACTTACGTTGGTATAGGGACTTTGCATGGAGGACAAGGCAATGCTGTCTGAATAAACGCAGGGGTGGCGGACTGTTCCCAGGGGCCAGCGGGCTGATGCTATAAGAAAAAGAAATCAACAGATAAAGTCCAACAAAGCTTGGCTTTTCTGATTTAATTGAAATTAATACACAACAGTTAAGTTCAAAGCAGGCTGTGATGATTAATCACAAGTGCATTATGCTACAAGTCGTGCTGTCAATTCCATCTGGACACATCCAGGCTCAAGTTATTGAAGTTAAGGTAGGTTTTCATTCCCCCTCCCACAGTTCTCCATTTCAAACTATTTCAAAATAAGTCATTATCTGATGCTTGGGTAATTACAACATCCATCAAAGTCTCACAATTCATTAGATCCTACAATCTAACCAGCAGCAATATATCCCCGGCCAAGTAAAAACGTATCTTGGTTATCTAGCAGAAATCAGGCAATGTGGGTCAAGAGAGCAACAAACTTTTTAAAGTTTCTAAAGCCAGCAAACCCACAGCATCTATCTGCGAGCGTTCCCCCCCCCCGCACTTTTAAACTCTCTTTCCTAAGAAGAGTAGAAGACACTTTTATGTTATGAGCTTCCGTCTCACCAAGCCAGTTTGCTTTACAAGTGCTTCGTCGTGGCAAGAAGCGGGGCATAGGTGGCCGCACTTTTCAAAAACTTTCTTGCAGATCTGGTGGCAAGGAGGGCAAGGGCCAAAATGGCAACTGTGTTTCTCTCGACAGGGATGATGGCAAGTTGGTGGCTGCCTAGAACAAGAAAAATTAGAAATTAGCCCAACAGTTGATTGATCACTATTAGCCACTTGGCATGATGCATATTTGTTAAGACTCTGTCCAGTTGGGTTGGCAATATATAAACAAGCCACCAATATATGTTTGTATGTATTTAAGTAATATAGCTTTAAAATATTTGCTATATTGATTGGCTGTAGTGTTGCAAGTTGCCATAAGAGGGAGCTAGAGATCATGGTTATCTCTCTCTGCTGATTCATTCTTTATTGACTCTTTGACTGATTTAGTGAGCTCTGTGTTATGCTCTGTTACTATCTGATATTTTGATGTGTTTGTAAGCTGTAATATCTTTGTTTGATGTGTAAGACAAAGACAGGCTGGTAAGAAGATTATTGTACTTCTAGATATTGACTAATTTGAACGTGTATGACCTGGACTGTTTATTTGGACTGTGCTATTTCTAAAAGTAAACACTATATGCACTTTAACGTAGCTGTGTGTATGACTGGATAATTACTCATATCTACTGGATATCTACTGCAATACCACGTTTCTATGTGCATGTCCTTGATAAATCAAGGGTCGCTCTGCACACCCCTTAACAATATTCATGGTTGTGATCTACAGAGCAGGGATGTCAAACTCAAGGCCCGGGGGCCTGATCCGGCCCGCGGGGTGCGTAGCTCTGGCCAGCGGGGTCACCCTGGAAACATCAAAGGATCGGCCCGCAGTGCCTCTGCCAGTGAAAACGAAGCTTGGGAGGGCCACATACCCATCATGGCCATGCCCATCCCCCGAGGTCAAAAACAACCCTGATGTGGCCCTCAATGAAATTGAGTTTGACACCCCTACTATAGAATCTTAAATAGTTTGAGATCGGCTAATTGAAAGAACATTTCTTATTGAAACCTTATCAAGTGTTCTCAGATCACATGCTATGTCTCACTGATGCATTTGGTGAATGCATTCATTCGTTCATTCATACCGTTTATATACAGTAGCTAAACTAATTGTTGTATGTCGAGAGCTACCTATGTATGTAATATTAAAACTTACATAGGAAATATGAATTAATAAATAAATGCTAAGAAATAAAATCAATTTATTATAATATCAAAAGAGTCTCAAATTCTACTTCAAACTTCCAATCCTAGATGGGATCCTCTAATCCACAATCCTAACAATCACTGTCAGGTTCTAGAACAGGGTGTCAAACTCAAGGCCCATGGGCCGGATCTGGCCCACAGGGTGCTTAGATCTGGCCTGCGGGGCTGGCCTGGAAACAGCAAAAGATCAGCCTGTGGTGCTTCTGCTAGCAAAAATGGAGCGGAGGGGGCTGTGCGCAGCCCCCCTGGCTCTATTTTCGCTGGCAAAGGGCTATCAAAACAAACTAAAATCAAAACAAAAGGAGATATGTTTCCCTTTTTGCATTTGAGCATGCAAGAAGGAACAGGAAAGGAGAACGGGGAAGAGGAAAGACAAAGAAAAAGAAGGAAAGATGGGATGACAACAGAAGGAAAAATAAGGAAAGAGGGGAAGGAAGAAGAAATTAGAATGAAAAGGGAAGGAAGGAAGGAAGGAAGGAAGGAAGGAAGGAAGGAAGGAAGGAAGGAAGGAAGGAAGGAAGGAAGAAAGATTATAATGTGAGGGAGGGTCTCAGGGAAGTCCTGCCTTAGCCACCACAGGTGCCCCCAACACGAGTCCCATGTTTAAAAAAATAATAAAACAAAGGAATACTAACCTGCAGAATTCTTTGCATCTGGGGGCTTTGGTGGTACGTTCTCTCCCACAGGGTACTTTGAGAACAGTTTTACCACAATTGCATTTCACATCCACAGTTTCAGGGCATGGATAGCAGCTGCCTAAAATTTTAATACATGCATTATAAATAACCAGTTTTGAAATAAGACAATTAGAAAGCCAATGGCAGCTATCATGCCTCATTTTTCCTGATCAAAGCAACTAAGACTAATTATATCAGACACATATTCAAGACCATAGGAGGCCTTCATTCAGAGTTTTGAATCAAATGTGTCTGTTACATATTTACAATGCATCTCAATCAACAATTATTCATGAACAATAATCTATTAAATGATTAAAGGGGGGTCGATTTGCTCAGAGGTTATCTATTACATATTTATCATGCATCTAAATCAATAATTATTCATGAATAAGCATCTATTAAAGAGGGTGTGATGGCTCAGTGGTTAAATAAACTGAGCTCTTCAGCTGGAGAGCTGGGTTCGAGACCTGAGCTCCGAGAAATGGGGTAAGCTCCCATTCCTTGCTCTAGCACCTGCTCACCTAGCAGTTCAAAATCATACAAATGCGAGTAGATAAATAGGTATCACTTTGGTGGGAAGGTAACAGCATTCCATTCATCTTTGGCACATAGCCATGCGGACCACATGACCACAGAAATAGTCTTCGGACAACTCTGGCTCCCTCGCCCAGAAACAGAAATGAGCATAGCGCCCTATAGTTGGACATGACTGACAAGGAAACCTTTACCATTACCATAATCATCTATTAGTACAATTATACTGATAGCTATAACTTCTTAAAGTTCAGAAGAGAACCCATAAGATGTCTGACTTTTATATGGAACCAGAGGAGGTATTCAGCCGGTTCGGACTGGTTCAGACGAACCGTTAGTGGCGACTGCGGTTGGGCCCACCCAGACGTAATGCCATCCTATTTAGCCACATTTTCGTGCCCGGGCGCATGCACGGAAGGCAAGCACGCAAATAAAGTGCATGCACGGGTAGCTTGGGGCATGTGCAGAGATGCACATGTGCGGGCTCACATTTGCGAACGGTAGGGAAGGTAAGTGAATACAACTCTGTAAGGAAACTTTTTTCAATCAAAAGTGGCCACACAGCATGTGTTTTTGATTTGCCCAAAATTAATCTACCTACCCAAATTGTTTCTCCAAACTAATCTGAAGCAATTTCATAGAATAAAAAATGGGTTCATACAATATAATGGAAACTAATAATCAGCATCATCTCAATATGTGAGCCATGTTTTCCTCAAGCTAAAAACTAGCAATTAAATTATAGGGTTATTCTTGTGCAATTTTCATCAATGTGATAAAAGCTAAACTGTTGCTCGTGTTCTGTAATTCCCCCCCCCATCCAACTATTTAATTCAATGCATTAAAAATAAGAAATAACTTAAATGCTGTTATTAGAGCAAGTGGGGAATTTTTTTACTGTTCATTCTTTAAGATATTTCATTCCTGTAGCATCTTTTGACACAGTCCTATCAAGCAAGAAAATTAACAAGGCAACTAAATTGGAGTGAGAGGTTTTGACCTATTGTATCTTATCATATTTTAATTATTGCTTTTATTCTGTAATGGATTTAACATGTTGTGAGCCGCCCTGAGTCCCTAGGGCAGTGATGGCGAACCTATGGCACGGGTGCCACAGGTGGCACGCGGAGCCATATCTGCCGGCACGCGAGCCGTTGCCCTAGCTCAACTCCAGTGTGCATGTGCATGCCGGCCAGCTGATTTTCGGCTCGCACGGAGGCTCTGGAAGGATGTTTTCGGCTTCCAGAGAGCCTCTGGAGGGTGGGGGAGGCCATTTTTGCCCTCGCCAGGCTCCAGGGAAGCCTCTGGAGCCTGGGGAGGGCGAAAAACGGGCCTACCAGGCCCACCAGCAGTTGGGAAATGGGCCATTTCCGGTCTCCAGAGGGCCTCCGGGGGGGTGGGGGAGCCCGTTTTCGCCCTCCCCAGGGATTGAATTATGGGTGTGGGCACTCGCACATGTGCGATAGCGCACGCGCACGAGCTTTCGGCACCCGAGGAAAAAAAGGTTCGCCATCACTGCCCTAGGGATTGGGCGGCATAAAAATCCATTAAATAAATAAATAAATAAAAGACCGAATTTTAGATTCCAAAATACACCCCAAAATTCTTTGGCTTATCTGCAGATCAAAGCTCAGATTTTTTTAAAGCCACAGCTGACTTGGTCTCTTCATACGTTACCTTTAGTGAAGCGTGCAAACCGCCGTCTGCATTTCCTGTGTTGGATGAGAAGAGCACATCTTTCTCCTTCTGTCCTGGCCACTTTTTACAGAGGCACAACTGAGAGCGTTTTAACAAACTGCATCACTGTCTGGTTTGGTGGCAGCAGTGCCCCAGATAGAAAGTCCATACAGAGAGTGGTAAGGACAGCAGAGAAGATTATGGGAAGCTCGCTTCCTGTTATTCAGAATACTGCTTATAAACGCTATGTGCTTAGAGCTCGAAGCATTGTTAGAGACCCCACACACCAACTTCACTATTTGTTTCTGTTGCTCCTCTCTGGGAGGAGGTTTCGAAGTATCTATAGCAGGACTGCTAGATTCTGTAACAGCTTTGTTCCTTATGCCATCTGTCTTGTAAAATTGCAAGATCCTTTTTTCCCCGCCATGTGCATGTATACATCCGAACTAGACTGTGATGTTTCTCTGTGTCATATATGTTTGTGTATGTGGGCATATGCATAATGGTTATCTTTTGAGAGCTGAACGAAATTTCATTTTTATGTATGCTGATTAGTTAATATTTAAAGTGACAATAAAGATTCTATTCTATTCTATTCTATTCTATTCTATTCTATTCTATTCTATTCTATTCTATTCTATTCTATTCTATTCTATTCTATTCTATTCTATTCTATCTTCTCTTCTCTTCTTTAAAATGGTGTGGTTTGATAAACGATGACATAACTGTTTGCAATTTCCTACCTGTTGCTGCAGTTAAAAATTCAAGGGTAAATCTGTGAATGATGCATTTTCATGGCTGAAATTGCAAAGGTTGACTTATCTGTGATTATATACAGTCAATGTTTTGCAACTGCAAGCAAGGAGTCAGATGCCATTTAGTTTAAAAGGTTATAAGCAGGATTTCCAGCTCATTCTTACCTCTGTGGCAGACTGAAGGACACTTGTGATTACGACATCCTAACGTTCGACCACAGACTTGGTCACATGACGGACAATTTCCAGGACAACACTGTATCAAATATATAAGTTCTCAAATATAGAAATTGTTATATGAAATTGCAAGTCTATCCAGATCTCCCTGAGTAAATGCTATTATGTATAGCAGGACTTTATTCTAAGAAGCATGCATATATATTCTTTTGAGAGCAGGCATCAAAGTTTCATTTTTTAATGTGTGCTAGTGGTTCACAGAAAGAAGTAATAATAAAGCGTATCTTATCTTGTTTTGTCTTATCTTATCCTAACATATTCTTCTTCCTCCTCCTTTCTCCCTTGTATTTTTTCAGCATATTTGTGCATGCAATCACATGGTTTCCTAGATCCAAAATGAATTTAAACATTAAATTTCTATAAATACAGTACTCATCTGCAACATTTACCTTTCTCTTGCACTGGTGCTTCTGACAATCCCGTATTTTTGTACATTTGGTGTCACAGAGGTATGGTTTATGGCAGGGCATTTGCTTCATATGCTTTCCACAACGGCATTGCTTTTCAACTTCCTATCAAGGTACAATGGAAAGAAAATAAAGCTGGCATACATTATGCATGTCCAAATCTAGTTACCTAACGTAGTTTTCGCTCCATAAGATGCACCTGATCATAAGACGCACCTAGGTTTAGAGAGGAAAACAAGACAAAAAAATTTCAGGCGGAGTCTGAGAGGACCACAGATAGGTGTCCTCTCATGTGCCGGCTCTGCCTATTGACTCCCACACTGCGGAAAAGAGACAGAAGAGGCGGGCAATGACAAAGACAGAAGAGGCGGGTTAAGCACTGTAAAAGGACTCTGCCGCCACGGCCCGGCTGCTATTCACCAAAGGACCGCCACCATTTCCACCCACTTGGGGGGGGAGAGAGAAGTGCGTCTTATGGAGCGAAAAATACGGTAACTGATAACAAATAGGATGATGTGTAAAAATAACCCTTTAGAGAAAAAATGAGGTTAAAGTAGTCTCACAACTGAAAGAAAAATCTATATAATTAAATCTATATAATTATTTTATTTTATTTATTATTTATTTACCTCAGTACAACACTTTGGAATAACCTCTCAGTTACCTCAATTTCTGGGAAAAACAATAGCTTATTGGGAAACTCTTTTACTGATTGTGAACCAGTTATTCACACACTGTTCCTGTGTTGTTCAATAGGAATGTCATTACAGGTAATCCTCGACTGACAATCACAATGTCCCATTTTATGACCTTTCTTATCCCAGTTGTTAAGTGAATCACTGCATTAAGTTAATAACATGGTTATTAAGTGAATCTGGCTCCCCCATTGACTTTTATTTTGAAAAGGTCACAAAATGAAATCACATGACCCTGGGTCACAGGGGTGAAATGCTCCCGGTTCGGGCGGGCTGGTCGGTCATCGTAGAGCCAAAAGAGCCGATAGCGATTGCAGCGCAAGCCTTCCCCTACCCTCTTCCCCCGCCTGCCTGGACGCCGCCATTTGGGTTCTTTTACCCTCTGCGCATGCGCAAAGCGTTCTGCGCATGCACAGAGGGTAAAAGAACCCAAATGGCAGCGTCCAGGTGGGCGGGGGAAGAGGGTGGGGGAAAGCTCGCGCTGCGATCGCTATCGGCTCTACGACGACCGACTGGCCCGCCCGAACCGGGAGCATTTCACCCCTGCCCTGGGACATAAATATGAAACAGTTGCCAAGCATCTGAATTTTGATTATGTTACCACAGGGATGCTGCAACGGTCATAAGTGTGAAAAACGGTCATAACCCACTCTTTTCAGTGTCGTTGTAACTTCAAACTGTTGTAAGTCAAGAATTATCTGTATTTGGATCAGCTTTATTTAAATATGCTCTTAAACATTTCCCTAAGCCATTTTCACACAATTACTTGGGAATTATCTTGGTTTTGAACAAAAGAAACTAGAAACTATAAGATGTGGAAGCCTCCTGGATCACACCTAGGAATAATGGAGATAGGAAGTTTTTGGACTCAGTGAGAAGCGGCTGTGTAAAGGAAAAAGAATTTAGTGCCTCAGGAATACACACTGAAAGAAGATATTTGAAAATGAAGCAATGCAAATCTATTCAAAAGAACCTGAAGGGAAAGAAAGTGCTAACCTGTCTACAGATTTCGCAAGCACCTCGATGGCAACGTTGTGAACATCTATGAATCTCACATTCAAGAATTTTGTCGCAACTATCTCCACATGTAGGCACGTCTTCAGTACATGGCAAAGAAAATTCTAAAATAAAAGCAAAATTGAAACCATACAAATAAGATGTATTTGTAAGATCCATTTAATCATCATTGCATTTTAATGATCCCATAATCCCTTGCGGGGTGGAGTCTGGACAACTGAATGAAGTGTTTTAATGGCCGGATGCCCTTCCTGTTGCCAATGCGGAGTTTTGTTCAGCAGATACATTCTCATTGTGCCCAGAGAGAGAAATATCTGCCTCTAGGATCGAACTCACAACCTCCTGATTATGAGGTGAGAACTCCACCTCTAGGCCAGTGTTTCCCAACCTTGGCAAGTTGAAGATGTCTGGACTTCAATTCCCAGAATTCCCCAGCCAGCATTCGCTGGCTGGGGAATTCTGGGAGTTGAAGTCCAGACATCTTCAACTTGCCAAGGTTGGGAAACACTGCTCTAGGCCATCGCACCTCATTATGAGGTGAGAACTCCACCTCTAGGCCACCGCACTACTCCAAATTGCTGCCATTTAATATACAGAGGAAAATGCAAGGTTATATTTTCACATGTTTTTGCATTTATCTAAAAGAAATATATCGCTCTAGACATTGTGTTGTTTTGAAAATGTTGATTTTTTTTTACACCTATGATTAGATGTATAAGTAGTTCCAGGCAGAGGTATTGGACATCACTTACAGCCACTTTCAACAACCCAGTTCTTTTTAACTACTTTCATTTTTCTGTCTTTCCCTCGTTCTTAACGCAATTTGAATCACAACTGTTTTAGGAAAATGGTTATTAATCAAATAACTTTAATGGTGAATAAAAAGGCAGTGGGGAAGGAGACTTACTTGATTTTCCACAAGGACAAGACCTTTTCCCAGATCTGGGACATTCTCCACAGGAACCACCATGACAAATCTGTTCACAGACATGATAGCCACAAGACAAAGTTCGGCCACAAATCTTGTGAGAAAATACACACAGCAAATGGCAAGTAAGGGACACAGAAACTTCTCAAATATAATTCAACAAAATACAAGAAGAAAAAAGCAAGTTCTCCAAATAAGTTAGCACATAAAATATTAAAACACAGAAATAAATGATTTAAAGTTCCACAGCATGACCTGATCTGCTAATGTTCTAGGCCAGTGATGGCGAACCTATGGCACGCGTGCCAGGGGTGGCACGCGGAGCCATATCTGCCGGCACGGGAGCCATTGCCCTAGCTCAGCTCCAGCGTGCATGTGCACACCGGCCAGCTGATTTTCGGCTCGCACGGAGGCTCTGGGAAGGTGTTTTCGGTTCCGGAGGGCCTTGGGGAGGGGAGGAGGGCGTTTTCGCCCTCCCCAGGCTCCAGGGAAGCCTCTGGCGCCTGGGGAGGGTGAAAAACGGGCCTACCAGGTCCACCGGAAATTGAGAAATTGGGCGTTTCCGGCCTCCAGAGGGCCTCCGGGGGTGCGGGGGAGGCCGTTTTCGCCCTCGCCGGGGATTGAATTATGGGTGTGGGCACTCGCACATGCATGATAGCACGTGCGCACGCGCTTTCAGCACCTGAGGAAAAAAAGATTCGCCATCACTGTTCTGGGCTACAGTCCTATAAGCCCCAATCAGTACAGTACAAACAATTTTCCAGTGGGGAATTAATTGGAGTGAAGGGAATTAATTGGACTGAGAGGACCTGTCCTATATCATGGAATAAAAAAACAGACATCAAAACTCTAGTTCATAAATTATGTTGTTGGAGAACATCTCCGAATACAGGTAGTCCTCAACTTAGGACCACAATCGAGTCCAAAATTTCTGTTGCTAAGTTAAGTGAGTTTTGCCCCATTTTACTACATTTGACTTTTTAGTACAAAAATGTACTGCAACTAGGAAAATTTTCGACATTATAATAGCTGAAGAAGGAAAGGTCTGCAGATGGAAGATTCAAGGCCTGAAGACTAAAACATACGAAGAACGGTTGCAGGATTTGGGTATGGCTGGTCTAGAGAAAAGAAGGACTAGGGGCGACATGATAACGATATTCCAGTATTTGAGGGGCTGCCACAAAGAAGAGGGGACCAACTTATTTTCCAAAGCCCTAAAAGGCAAGACAAGAAACAATGGATGGAAACTACCGTATTTTTCGGAGTATAAGACGCACCTTTTCCCCCCCTAAAAGAGGCTGAAAATTCGGGTGCGTCTTATACGCCGAATGTAGCTTTTACTAAGCTTTTTTTCAGCCTTAATGAGGTGCTAACGAGTGAAGCGATCTTCCTGCTTTGCTAGCTAAGTGATCTGCCCTTTGCCTGCTTTTTTCACTGCTGCTCCCTCCGACAACCAGCTGGGCTTCTGTGCTTTAGAAGCCTTTTTTCAGCCCTAACGCCAGTGAAGTGATCTTCCGTGCTTTGCTAGCAAGCGATCTTCTGCCTTTTTTTCAGCCCTAACGAGGTCCTAACGAGGGAAGCGATCTTCTGTGCTTTGCTAGCGAAGCGATCTTCCCTTTGCCTGCTTTTCTCATTGTTTCTCTCTCTCTGAAGAGAGAGAGAAGTGAAGTGTTTTAGAAACTGTTCTTTCCCCCCAACCAAGGGATAAAAAGCAAGCACGTGCACTCAAAAACAGCAAACTAATGTGCTGAAGCTGACCAGACTAAGGATGCTAGCCAGATGAATACCTGGTAGGCAGATTATTTTTTCCCTATTTTCCTCCCCCAAAACTAAGGTGCGTCTTATACTCCGGTGCGTCTTATACTCCGAAAAATGCGGTAATCAAGAAGTGAAGCAATCTGGAATTAAGGAGAAACTTCCTAACAGTGAGAACAATTAATCAGTGGAATGGCTTGCCTTCAAAAGTTGTGGGTGCTTCATCACTGGAGGTTTTAAGAAGAGACTGAACAGCTACTTGTCTGAAATAATAGAGGATCTCTTGCTAGAGCAGGGATTGGACTAGAAGACCTCAAGGTCCCTTCCAACTCTATTCTGAATTTGAGATAATTTCAAATTCACTGCACATATGTGTCAGCAAGCCACATTGCAATTGTCACACTGAGATCCTGAACATCTGAACTGAAACATTTTTTTCCCCTGATTCAATAGCAATAGCAATAGCACTTAGACTTATATACCGCTTCATAGTGCTTTCCAGCCCTCTCTAAGCGGTTTACAGAGTTCAGCATATTGCCCCCAACAATCTGGGTCCTCATTTTACCCACCTCGGAAGGATAGAAGGCTGAGTCAACCTTGAGCCTAGTGAGATTTGAACAGCTGAAATGCTGAACTAGCAATCAGCTGAAGGTCGCAGTGCCAGGGTTTCCTTAAAACCCCTGCTCTTAATGTTAATCCACATTTTTCTTCCGGACAATGAAGTATTGGAGTTGTTAAGATAGTTAATAATATTGTAAAGAAATCTGCTGTTTGTAAGGAAACTTACCTCATCACATTGCCATAAAGGACTTGCACACTGCCTTTCTGCTATTTGTTTACCACAGACACAACTTTGTTTACTGACTCTTGGACATGATTGGCAATCTCCTAAAAGTGAGATGAAACTGATGATCAGAAACCAGCATGGAAAGAGAATATTTTAAATGTATGCCCGTTGAGGCAGGTAGGGGAAAGGGAAAACCTCATTGTTAATAGAGAAGTTTTATTCCTCTAATTTGTGAGCATCAAATCTATTCAGAACCCATAGCGACAAAAGAACCATAATGTAATAGAATGAGGAATTATCCAAATGTTATGGCCTGTCAGCCGTCAGCCCCTCCAGCAGCCGAATCAGAGGAGGCGGCGGCGTGGGAGTCAGGGTCAGCATCAAGGCAACCTAAGAGCCCCAAGGGGGAAGAGGGAATGGAGCTGTCAGAGAGAGAGACAGAGGCAGAGCCTGGGCCGTCCATCAACCCTCTGATGGAGAGTCAACAGCTCGCAGGTCTGGAGGTGGCTGATGAGGAAGGAGAAACAGCTGGGTCCAGTGCCTGACGTGCGGATGCACAGAGGGCAGAGGAGAGGAGAGCAGTGGAAATCTGTGGGCCAGTCCTTGGGACGGAAGAGCCACCGCTGCTAATGAAGCCCCTAGCTCTGGGGATAAAAGGCAGGGGGCAGAGATGAATAGATGTAGCAGACAACTATTCATCTCCCCTGCCAGACAGACTTGTTAGCCTGCTGTGAGAGAGAAATTTTTTGCCGGGGCTGCTGGCGCTCCTAATAAAGGAATTATTGCTTCAACTACAGAGAGTTTGTCGTGTTTGGGGAGCTGGGTCAGAACACCAAATGAAGTCTTTGAACAGTACAATTTTCACCTGGATGACAAGGATTTCCACAGTTGTGCTGTCCACAGGGCAATTTTCGTCCACAGGGCAGTTGACAAGACCATTCTTTCATGCTGCATCTCCGTGGCACCGGCCTAGCCTTTTTGCAGTAGCAAGTTATTATGACCATCTTTGGGCAAGGTGGACATGGACCTAGGGAGCAAAAGACAACATCAAGAAGTTAATGTACTAATGCAGCTGAGACCTCAATTTAATACACGTCAGATGTAATGGGCCAGAATTCTAATGCACACAAACACTGGAAATAACAGACAAGTGTATTGTATTTATAATTGATGTCCAGAGGAAGGAATTTTACCACAACGTCATTTGTGGGTGATGTCATACTGCGAATGACATTGCTATGTAAAATTCCTTCCTCTGGACATCACTTATAAATGATAGCTATGACTGACATTGTTTGCAATTTAACAGATGTTTGGGGTGCTCCCTACTCCCAGGTTAATTTGAGCTGCATAGACACTCTTTATAAACCAACAGAATAGGCCAAAGAAATCCTTGCAGCTGAAAAAAAACCCATTATAAATATCTCACCCTATTTTAATTGCATAATTGTTACTGAGGAATTTTCATATTTTAATCTCATGTATTACCGTATTTTTCAGAGTATAAGACGCACTTTTTTCCCTCCTAAAAGAGGCTGAAAATTTGGGTGCGGCTTATACTCCGAATGTAGCCCTGCCCACCCGCCGGCCACTACCCTTCGGCCTCCGCACGGCCTCTTCCTGGCTGCAGAGATTGCCACCGACAATGGCTTGTGTTTTTGGGCTCTGTGTGTTGCGTTTTCAGCCTCCAAATGCTTGACGCGCGGTGGCCAAAATGGCTATCCGGAACAGCTACTGCCTTCTCTTACCCCTTCCGCGCTTTGCCTGCTTTAGTCACTGGAGCTCCCTCCGACGATCAGCTGTGCTTTTGAAGCTGTTTTTCAGCCCCAACACGAGCTAAGCGATCCTCCGTGCTTTGCCTGCTTTTCTAATTGCTGCTCCCTCTGATGATCAGCTGTGCTTTAGAAGCACAGCCCCAACCAGCCCCAACCTCAAAACCATCGAGCGAACAAATGTGCTGAAGCTGACCAGGCTAAGGACTAGCCAGATGAATACCTGGTAGGCAGAACCCCCCCCCTATTTTCCTCCCCAAAAACTAAGGTGCGTCTTACGTCTTATATTCCGAAACATACGGTACCTTGGTCTTGATATCACTTTGTTGCATATATGAGATAAATGGTTCCTCGAATGACTATAATCTCGAAACTCTCATTTACTGATGGCGTTACGTGCATATAAATCTGTATCTATATTAGCTTACAGACAACTGCCTTAATATTACATACCTGGATGACAAAGCAATAGACACTTGTGTCCACAAGAAGGTTTGAAATCTCTCTCACAGACCTGGCCACAGGAATGTGGAACCAGCCAGGGATCCAGAGGTGGATCTTCAGTCTTCCCACAATAGCAGTAGTATCGAGTAGGAATCTCAGATCGCCTGTATTCAAACCTGCATTTTGGACTGAAAAGGAAAAAAAAACAATTGTGTCACGTTCAGTAATATTTGCTTCCTGCTTAATCTGCTCAAATGGGTCCATATAATGTGAGAAGATGCATTGTTTACATTTGTTATATTCAGCAGGATTGAAGCAATACAGTTTGAAGTTCACTTACCAAAGCCTTTCCCCAAAAATATGATGGATATACTGTGAACAGTAAACTAAATTCAACTCAACACTAACTAACAGAGAAACTCACAGATTACCTGTGTGCCAAATATAAGGAGCCGAGGTGGCGCAGTGGTTAAAGTGCAGCACTGCAACCTACTTCAGCTGACTGCTAGTTCAGCAGTTCAGCTGTTCAAATCTCACCGGCTCAAGGTTGACTCAGCCTTCCATCCTTCTGAGGTCGGTAAAATGAGGACCCAGATTGTTGGGGGAAATATGCTGAACTCTGTAAACCGCTTAGAGAGGGCTGTAAAGCACTATGAAGCGGTATATAAGTCTAAGTGCTAAGTGCTATTGCCATAAATATTTTCAAGATCCAACAATTCTGTGAATGGAAAGCAAAGGTTGTGCACAATTTTGGATGAATTGGTCCCGGTGAATATATCACAGTGGTCATATTCTTAACTTGTACAATATTCAACATGTGCTAGATTAGCTAAACAAACTTCAAAATAAAAGTAAAATTTATCAGCTATGGAGCACTGAAACCAAAATTGCAGAATTTGCAGTATAGGCTTCTGGCTACATCTGTTCTTCTTTTCAAAGCTATTGCTCCATTCCCCCCCCCCCCCCGATGCATAAACCAGCTTTCAGAACAAAATCTTAAAAGCTTACCAGGGCCATGGATAATCCTTTTTTCCAAAATCACCATCTGTCAGAGGAGAAGATACTAAGAAAAGGCTATCCTTCGCCCACTTTTGTAGGCATGGCATGTGAAATATGCAGAAGCATCCAGAACAACTCCAGACCTCGAAGAAAAATGACGATATGTTTAGAAGCCCTTCTTAGTAATGTGCTGATCTAAACCAGGGGTCAGCAACCCGCGGCTCTGGAGCCGCATGTGGCTCTTTCATCCCTCTGCTGCGGCTCCGTCGCTCAAAATATGCGTCACAACTGCCAATGTGCGACACCCACCAACATGCAATTTATTAAGCTTTTAGACCCCCGGTAGGCCAACCATGGATAAATCCAAGAAAAGAAAAGTTTCAGAAGAAAACAGAACCTTTAATTCAACTATATATGCTAGTTTTGTGGCCACTCAGGAAATAGTCAGGCACGGGAAGTGTTTTGTGGCTCCCGGTGTTTTCTTTTCTGTGGGAAACGGGTCCAAATGGCTCTCTGAGTGCTTAAGGTTGCTGACCCCTGATCTAAACCGTAACATTTATTTAAAAATAAAATAACTAAGGAAAGATTGTGCTTAAGCATCCCAATACTCTGTTCCGCTTTGGAAGCCAAAGGTATTTCAGGAGATTAGTAAATGCAGATTGGGAAAAAGATAATACAGCAATGTAAGATACTTACCGCTTGATTTCTCTTAATTGAAGCAATGCAAATCAGACAGGTCAGTGCCCCAGATTGAAAGGCATCGTTCATATACTGCTTTGTACGCTCCAATTCACTTGCATCTCCATCTTTGAATAGAAAAAGATTGTAATAAAATTTTTATTATGCTAGCGGATAAAGGCAGATGGGCAATCAATATGTCCTTTTAGAGTTCTATGCTAGTCATTTCCAGGGTATACCGTATGATAGTTGCCTCGGCCTCCATGGGCTAGAAACTGTAGAATTACAAAATCACCCATGTTCTTTTGAAGCCTCTATATCAGTGATGGCGAACCTATGGCACAGGTGGCACGCGGAGCCATATCTGCCGGCACGCGAGCCGTTGCCCTAGCTCAGCTCCAGCGTGGATGTGCGTGCCGGACAGCTGATTTTTCACTCAGGTGGAGGCTCTGGGAGGGCATTTTAGACTTCTGGAGGGCCTTTGGGGGGCGTTTTCACCCTCCCCAGGCTCCAGGGAAGCATCTGGAGCCTGGGGAGGGTGAAAAACGGGCCTACTGGGCCCACCAGAAGTCGGGAAACGGGCCGTTTCCGGCCTCCAGAGGACCTCTGCGGGGGCGGGGAGGCAATTTTCGCCCTCCCCAGGCATTGAATTACGGATGTGGGCACTCGCACGTGCGTGATAGCACACGTGCACGCGCTTTCGGCACCCGAGGGAAAAAAGGTTCGCCATCACTGCTCTATATCACACTAAGCGTGAAATATTTTCTTTCACCTTCGTTCTAATCAATTCTACAGAATGTCCTCTTTGCGGAACTGTTTAAATTCCTTAATATTTCAAAACTGTTTTGCGTGGCCTTGCTTCAAGTCATGCCACATTTCAATTGGGGGGGAAAACTCAGCTCTTTTCCTCAGGCATTCCAAAATGTGAAATTTCTCTTGCCTCAGCCATTCGTTTATAGAGTTTACTTGTTTGTATCATTGTGTGATCATTCTCACAAAGTATATTCGTTTAAGCTTCGCTTTGTGGACAGGTACCTGGACATTCCCTCACAGAACTTGCCGGTAAAATCTAGATATCATGTTCCCTCAGTGAAAAAGAGCCACCCACATTCGGGGGCTAGAAAGCAGCCCCATATTATTTCAATCACCATGCTTCATGGAGAGGAGAGTCCTTTGTAAAAATGTAGTGTTGTATTCTAATAACTATCTGGATTATCTAGGTCAGTGTTGGCGAACCTTTTTGGCACCGAGTGCTGAAACGGGAGCACGCGCGTGGGCCGGAAACCGGAAAAGCAGCCGCCCGATGCGCAAAAATGCTCTTCCAGTTTCCGGCACGTGCATGTGCACCAGACAGCCGGTCTTTGTGCACGCATACACGCCAGAAACCGGAAGACCAGGTGGCAGGTGCGCATACGCCCACCAGAAACCGGAAGAGCAGTCACCCTGTGAGCATGACTGCGCGGGGAAGATGATCTTCCAGTTTCTGGTGCGCGCATGCACACCGGCCAGCTGGTCTCCGCGTGCGCATGTGCACCAGAAACCGAAAGACCAGGTGGCCGGTGCCCATGCGTGTGCCGGAAACCGGAAGAGCAGCTGCCCGGCGCATGCATGCGCACCAGGCGGCTGCTCTTGTGGTTTACGGTACTCCCACTTGCGTGAAAACCAGCTAGCCGGTACGCCAGAACCCGGAAGAGCAACAGGTGACGGCTTGCGTGCCCAAAGAGATGGCTCTGCGTGCCACTTCCAGCACGCGTGCCATAGGTTCGCCATCACGGATCTAAGTGATAACTGGCAAACCTGAGAGGGATGGCAATGTTTCTGGGGAACAGTGGCTGCCTCCCTCATATTCTTTCATGCATACACCTTGTCTTCAATAATTTCATAATGTTAAGAATTTTGAACACGACTGTCTAACACTGCAAGAGTGGCTTGCAGATCCTTCGACTTTACCCTGAGGTTGTTTGCAACCTCTCTGGGTACAAGCACAGTGTCCTTGCTTTGAAGGGGATTTTTTGTCTGACAATCACTCCTAGGGAAAGTAACGACAGCACTGCACACATTTTGCTTGTGAAATGATGGAAGGCCAATCTTTTGGCAATGATTTTTGTAGTCCTTTGTGCCTCAAATACTTATAATACTTACTATTCAGTAGAACTGAAGTGGTGCAGTGGTTAAATGCTGCGACTGCAGGCTGACTGCTAGTTTAGCAGTTCAGCTGTTCAAATCTCACTAGGCTCAAGGTTGACTCAGCCTTCCATCCTTCCGAGGTCGGTAAAATGAGGACCCAGATTGTTGGGGGCAATATGCTAAACTCTGTAAACCACTTAGAGAGGGCTGTAAAGCACTATGAAGCGGTATATAAGTAAAGTGCTATTGCTATTGCTATTATACTCCGCCAGCTGCATTGGTTGCCCATCGGTCTCCAGGTACAATTCAAGGTGCTGATCATCATCTTTAAAGCCCTTCATGGCTTAGGACCAGGCTATCTCCGGGACTGCATTCTGCCTCATACTTCCCTTCGACTGGTTAGGGCCCACAGAGTTGGCCTCCTCCAGGTCCCGTCAGCCAAGCAATGCCGGCTGGCGGGCCCTAGGGGGAGGGCCTTCTCTGTGGCGGGCCCCTGCTCTCTGGAACCAACTTCCCCCAGAGACCCGAACCATCCCCACCTTGCTGGCCTTCCGAAAAGCCGTCAAGACATGGCTTTTCCTGCAGGCAGGGGGTAGAGACTAATCCATCTGACCTCTCCCCCGGGTATGTCTGGCTGATGGATGTTTTTTTAATATTGAATTTTTAATTTTTGTACTTGGTTTTAATTAATGTTTATTGTTGGTGATCTTGTATTTTTGCTGTACGCCGCCCTGAGTCCCTCGGGAGTTGGGCGGCATATAAGAAAACCAAAATAAATAAATAAATAAATAAATAAATAAATAAATAAATAAATAAATAAATAAATAAATAAATAAACAAACAAACAAACAAACAAACAAACAAACCCTTTTCCTGAAGTCTACAGAAATCTCTTTTGAGTAATCATCATTCACTTCCCCAAATCTGTGTCCTGAAGAGCAAATTTCAGTTTCACTGACAGGAACAACCACCACAACTTAGCACCTCGAGGGAGCAAATTATCCTGAGATTTTACATACTTTTTCCAAAACACACAAGCAAAGGTTGGCACGATATGTTTAGCTTACCAAGGTGTATGAACACGAGCAGCAGCATTCCAAATGTAGCAAAGTAATATTCTATCACAAAGATGGAAATTAATCTCTAAGCAATATTTTTAATGTCATGCTATGTTTTTCTTTGAAATGAAAGCTGGGAAGCCAATATAGAAAAATTTACCAGTCTGATTAGTATATTTTGTAAATGTTTTGGCCAATATTTGTCCATGCTTTCCTTCAATTTCTTCTTCTTCATCATCATCTTCATCATCGGATGAGGAGCTAAATTGATTTTCAACAAGCCTCTTAACTGCAGCTTGATTAGCCTTCTTAATTTCATCAAACTTTTTCTGTGATGCAAGTTCTGTTAAAATAATAAAACTACACATTAGGAGAACTTAAAATAGTCATTAGCGTCATATAATACACAAGCAATGGTTTGTTCAACTACAATGCTGAATGAATCACAGTAATAATGTATATAAATATACTCCGGCCAAACCAAACAACCCACGTAATGGCTTAGTATGAAATATGAACCCAGACCCTATTTTTTCAACATTAAGGTCAATAAACTAAAGTTCTGTGCAAATATTTACCTATAATAAATCTATATAAAGATCAGAAACTTTAAAAAGAGTTTTTCTTGTGAGTTTTTCTCCGGATACTATAATCTCAATTATCTTCAAGCATGTACGACTAGGAAAATTAAGGTTACTCTCTCCTTATGGTTAGATTTCCTATTTCTTACTGTATGTCACTAATAATACTCAACATTCTAAAATAAATCATCTTTTCAATATAATCTTTCAGATGAAAGCAGATCTGAAGGAAGTCAGTCAATGATAGCTTGAATCCAAGATTTTATCTACCGTATGTTTCGGAGTATCTTTTTACCTCAAAAGAGAGGGTGAAAACTTGGGTGCGTCTTATACACCGAATGCAGCCCCACCCCCCACCCCACCCACCCCCACCCTTTGGCCTCTGTCTTCCAGCAATTTACCTGTTTGCAGCAAAGAGGGAAAAGCCTGTAAAGCCAAGTAAGTCAATAGAAGCTTCCCGACCTACAGCTGATTAGGTTTGCCACGTGGGAAAATGAAAGTGAAACTAACTGCAAAGAGGCAAATACTGGGAGAGACACGCAGATTTTTATTTGTTGCTGAACTGGATGGAAGGGGGTAAGTGAATAACTATAAATGTCTGTAGAATGTTCAAATTATTAGACTTATTTTTAAAAGACTGCTTTATTATTGTTCTAGAGCCAGGGGTCTCCAACCTTGGCAACTTTAAGACTTGTGGACTTCAACTCCCAGAATTCCACAGCCAGCTTTGTTAGCTTTGCTGGCTGTGGAATTCTGGGAGTTGAAGTCCACAAGTCTTAAAGTTGCCAAGGTTGGAGATCCCTGTAAATCTAGACAACTTAACAAAATAAAGCTTTTTAAAATAAATGCTTGCTCTGAAGAGGCCCAATGCTATTGTATCTTCTTTTAAATAATAGAGAATAATGTATATTTCCAGAAATTTTAATTAATTTTAACAGCTCTGTACAAGTATAGTATGAAATGTAACAGTGTCCTGTTTAGTATTAGAGTTTAGTTACCTTGGAGTAGATCTATTTAAATAATTGGGAAGAGTTAGTGTGACTACATTTAAGAAAACTTTCTGGCATAATGTACATTTCTCCAATTCTTTGCTATTTCTATGGGTCAGGCACACATGCACAGAAATACACAGCAAACAGTGTCTATCATCTGTGCTGTTTGCTGTTTGGCAAATTGCTTGGAGGCAGAGGCCTTTTTCTCTTGTTTTCCTCCCCCAAAACTAAGGTGCGTCTTATACTTCGGTGCATCTTATACTCTGAAAAATACGGTAAGCATTAACACAAAGACGCATGAAACTCTCTGTTTTTCTAGAAAGGCTAATTTGGAGCATAAAGAAATGGGGAAATTCTTTCTTCAGCCTCCTGGCTTTCTTTTCTCGACATATTTCGGAGAAAATAGAACAGGAATCCTGGCTTGTCCATTATAAGAATCAAACTATAAACTTCCCGCTGACAAAGGGGACTAAGCTACAATATTTAAGTACTACAAATTAGAACTCTGCTGTTTTGCACACGATGTACATGTACCCAGCGATTACTTTCAAAGTAATTTTTCTCTTCATGAATGTTTCTGTGCCCTTTGAGAATCCAAATTCGGTTATATTAGTATACACAAATATTCCATTGACATGTTACAATTTGACCCCTTTTCCTCATAGGAAAGGAGCCAAGAGGAAAGTGCAGGTCTGAGATTTCAGGCACGTAAAACTGCTCCCATAATTGCATTAGGCACCGCACTGTATAGTGCCGTGATGGTGAACCTATGGCACGCGTGCCACAAGTGGCACGCAGCACCCTCTCTGTGGGCATGCAAGCTGTTGCTCTAGTTCAGCTCCACCGCGCATGCGCCCACGCTTCCCACCGGCCAGCTGGTTGTCGGGTCTCTGCTGTGCATGTGGGGGGGCACATGCAGGGGGGTGCGCGTCCATGCACAGGGGCGGGGTGCATGCACATGTGCAGGGGCAAATGCACGGGGGCCACACGCACATTGCATTTTGGGGGTTTGGGCACATGCACATGCTGTGGGCACTCGGTCCGGAAAAGGTTAGTCATCTCTGGTATAGTGGTAAACATCACTGTCCTCGCTGTGACCTGAATACAGGATATCATTATCCTCATCATTTTATCCATTATCTATCCACTGCAGGATGAAGGTCTCTTCCGCATGTTTCCAAGTAATAGAGTCCTGAGCTTTTGCCAGTTGGCCCCCCAATACTTGCTGAGAATACAGGATATACCACTGAACAAATCCCCCTAAAAATGTGTGTTGTATTCACTAATCATAGAACTATATTGTTACAAGATTTCAAACTTTACTCAACAAAACCCCAACAAAGCGTTATCGCCTATTAGAAGTTTGTATCTTAAGAGTTCCTTTAAAAAAAACACACACACCAGAGTTTAAAACGGTACATTTCTTTGTAAGAAATGCTTTTTAAAAATGATGCTCTCCTTTCCACAAAAACATAAGTGTAAAGATTGTTTTCATTATTTGCCTTTGTGATATATCATTAATAGAATAGAATAGAATTCTTTATTGGCCAAGTGTGATTGGACACACAAGGAATTTGTCTTTGGTGCATATGCTCTCAGTGTTAAATGCTAAATATCTCGGGAAAAATAATCATGTTTTGCAAACCTGACAAAGCATTGGGCTTTTTAATCTGTGTACAGAACAGAACAGAACAGAATAACAGAGTGAAAGGGACCTTGGAGCAGTGGTGGGATTCAGTCGGTTCTCTCCGGTTCGGGTGATCCGGTAGCGGCGACTGCGGGAAACTCCGCCCACCCACCCTGACGTAATGCGCGAGTACTGCGCATGTGCAGGTCATGCACATGTGCAGACAAGGTGCATGCGTGCGAGCATAGCGAGCGTGGGCACGCACGCTCACATTTGCGAACCGGTAGGGAAGGTAAGTGAATCCTACCTCTACCTTGGAGATCTTCTAATCCAACCTAGGCAGGAAACCCTACACCACTTCAGACAAATGGTTATCCAACATCTTCTTAAAAAGTTCCAATGTTGGAGTATTCACAACTTCTGGAGGCAAGTTGTTCCACAGATTGTTCTGTCAGGAAATTTCTTTTTAGTTCTAGATTACTTCTCTCCTTGATTAGTTTTCACCCATTGCTTCTTCTCCTGCCCTCAGGTGTTTTGGAGAATAGCTTGACCCCCAAATCTTCTTTGTGGCAGCCCCTCAAATATTGGAACACTGCTATCATGTCACCCCTAGTCCTTCTTTTCATTAAACTAGACATACCCAATTCCAGCAACCGTACATTTTAACCCCTAATCATCTTTGTTGCTCTTCTCTGCACTCTTTCTAGAATCTCAACATCTTTTTCACATCGTGATACTGGATGCGGTATTCCAAGTGTGGTCTTATCAAGGCTTGTGTATATGATCAATGCTAAGACTTTAAGCTAAGGAAGAGGACTGTGCTGAAAAATGGCAAACCAAGCACATAGAACACATTGCACATTGTTTCCATAACTACCATGAGCAAATGCAAAATTGGATCCCTAGCAGGTTTCTTTTCCATTTCTATATCCCTGGAAGGAGGAGAATGAAAACTGGAAGCTACTGAAATTCCAAAGACTGTTAAGCAATTGAGAAGCATAGATAGTCTTCAACTTAAACCAACTGCTTAACAATTGTTCAAAGTTACGACAGTGCTGAAAAAAGTGACTAGTCCTCACACTTACAACCATTGAAGTGTCCCAACCACATGATCAAATTTTTGGCATCTGGCAACCATGTATGTATTAAATGACGGTTGCAGTGTCCCAAGTTAATGTGATGTAATGACTGCAACAAAAAGGTTGTAAAATTGGTTGTGCTTCTTTTAATGTCTATTTCACTTAGCAGTGGATGTTCTAAACCTAACTGTAGTTATAAATTGAGGACTATCTGTAGTAGATTCAGTACTGATCAGCTGGAAAAATATAAATGCTTTGGAAGAAAACTTTTTTTCTTTATGCCTTACATGAACTCCTTTTCCATAAAAAGAGATAAATTATTATTCCCTGAAAAAAGATGGGAGCCATTCAACCTGAATTAGAAAACTTAACATTAATTGAGTTCCAGGACAGTCCTGTGTTCCCTGGATGAAATGAAAACAAAACAAACAGGAAATAACAGTAACAATAGTATCATCTATTATATTTCTATTATATTTCTATGCCACCCAATTCCCAGCGATTCAAATAAGAATCAGTTTAACCTAACTTAAAGCTGAGATGGTGCAATGGTTAAATGCAGCACTGCAGGCTACTGCTAGTTCAGGAGTTCAGCTGTTCAAATCTCACCAGGCTCAAGGTTGACTCAGCCTTCCATCCTTCCGAGGTGGGTAAAATGAGGACCCAGATTGTTGGGGGCAATATGCTGAACTCTGTAAACCGCTTAGAGAGGGCTGTAAAGCACTATGAAGTGGTATATGTCTAAATGCTATTGCTATTGCTAACTTCATGCAGTAGACCCATGAGACGTTTTAAGCATGCAAAGCGCAGTGTTCTTTTTTAAAGGCAGTGCTCCACACAGCTTTCCCACCCTAGGCTGCTGGGGTCCCAAACCTCCCCTGCACAATCCGCAGAGGGGAGGCCCAGGAGCCAGAATGGGACAACTGGCGCAGGCCACTCACCACGGCCAATTCACCACAGCCAACTCACCAAGGGACAGCTCGCTGCAGAAGAACTCAACAATTCAATTTAATTAAAATAATTGCAATTTTTTTTCAATTGCCATTCACATTTCATTTTGTCCTTCCTTTGGCATCCTTTCCTCAATGATTGCATTCCACTATTTCTTCCATATTAGTGGAACTCTTTTCCCACAGCCAGGTGTCCCATGGCAAGCCGACTATGAACTTGAGCCCAGGTGGCGCAGCAGTTAAGAGTGCAGTACTGCAGGCTACTTTAGCTGACAGTGATCATTTGAGTTCAGCTGCTCAAATCTCACCGGCTCAGGGTTGACTCAGCCTTCCATCCTTCCCAGGTAGGTAAAATGAGGACCCAGATTGTTGGGGGCAATGTAAATATATACATTGCTTACTGATGTAAGCCGCTTAGAGCAGCGGTTCCCAACCTGGGAGTCGCGACCCCTTTGGGGGGGTCGAACGACCATTTCCCAGAGATCGCCCTGGCATCCTCAGCTCCCCCCACCACTGCCACAAGCCTGGCCATATCGCGCCCCACAACCCGCGCCCTGCGACCCACCCCGCCGCCACCATTTGGGTTCTTTTACCCTCTGCACATGCGCAAAGCATTCTGCACATGCACAGAGGGTAAAAGAACCCAAATGGTGGCGTCCGGGTGAAGACTCCAGATCCGGCCGAGGTCTCCGCTCGCTTCGTGTGTTGCCTCTGGGAGCTTTTCGAGCCCCGTCGCGAAAGGCGTGCGCGACTTCGGCAGGGCCGGGACAGGCGGCTGCCCGGAGAGAGCCACCCCCTTCACCCCGAACGTTACAGGTAGATGGGAGAGACTGGGAAAGGCATGCACGACTTCGGCAGTGCCGGGACAAGCGGCTGCCCGGAGAGAGCCATCCCCTTCGCCCCGAACGCTACAGGTAGACGGGAGAGACTCTGCAAAGGGGATGGCTCTCTCCAGGCAGCCGCCTGTCCTGGCCCCACCGAAGTGGCGCACGCCTTTCGCGATGGGGCTCGAAAAGCTCCCAGAGGTAACACGCGAAACGAGCGGATACCTCGCCCGGATCTGGATACTTCGCCCGGACGCCGCCCTGTGGGTTCTTTTACCCTCTGCGCATGCGCAGAACGCTTTGCGCATGCGCAGAGGGTAAAAGAACCCAAATGATGGCGGCGGGGTGGGTCACGGTGGGGTTGCGGGGAGCGGGGCACAGGTCGCGGCATTAGGAAGGTTGGGAACCACTGGCTTAGAGAGTGCTTGCACTCTGAGGCAGTATATAAGTCAAAAAAATAAAAAAATAAAAAGTAAATAAAAAACAAAAATAAAAATAAACAATAAAAACAAATAAAAAACAAACAAATAATAATAAATAAATAAATAATAATAAATAAATAAATAAATAAATAAATAAATAAATAAATAAATAAATAGGCAAGCTGTCCTGCAGCGAGTTGTTATAGACCCCCCACACACACACCGGGACCACCGCCAAACTGGAGGGCTCCAGGTGAGCAGGAAGCCATGGTTCTCCCCCCCCCCCCCCCAAAATCATCTTTCGGATAGTGGCGGCTCCAGACAGCCTCCCCTGGCCAAAGATGAAGCGCCCATTCTCCTCTGCGGCACAGGAGGGAGAGATACTCACCATGGGCTCCCCCTGCGCTGGCCGGCAACCCTCCCGCTCCTCTCGCCTTTCCCCGCCCGCTGGGTCCGTTACCCAAAGAGACCCCGGCGGCTGCAGCCCGGCCCCTGCCTCTCCCGCGCCCTCCCTGGCGCCAAGCAGCGGCTTCCATCCCTCCGCTTTAGTGGAAGCGCCGGGCCTCCGACGGCCGCTTCTCTTCCGCCAGTCCGAGCTCGGAGGCGCCGACGTAGCCCTTCGGCTCCTGCTCCAGCCGGGTCGGCGGCTCAAACTACGATTCCCAGCATCCCCTGGCGCCGAATGAGCGGAAGCGCCGCCGGAAAGAGGCGAGGAAATGGGCCAAGGGCGGGGCTTTGCCATTCAAAGCGAGCCGAAGCCGCCGGAAGTAGCGTGGTCGCGCCGCTCTTCCTCTGGTGCGAGCGTGTCTATGCTTTTGTGATAGCTGTGTTTTTTATGTTTGAGATTTTTTGGGGAGTGTTTTGGCAGCAAATCGATTCGGATAGAAAAATCATCAGGGTAACATCTTCTGCATCTATTGCAATGCATTTGTTACGGCTACCAAATCAGTTCAGATGCCTGACTGTGGTTTCTTCCCCAGACCCCAAAAACTTTAACCTCAGATTGTCTACAGTCGACCTCACCCCATTCCTAAGAGGTCTGTAAGGGGCGTGCATAAGTGCACCATCGTGCCTACCGTCCCTGTCCTATTGTCCAAATTTGCCTATACCTACTTTGCTTTTGTTTATGTTTATACCATACCTGTTATCTTGTACACGTTTTGACAAAAAATAAATAAATAAAAATAAAGAAATAAACATTAATAAAAAGTACAGAGGGGAAGAAGCTGTTATTTATCCTCTGCATTCATTATGTCATCAAGTTTTCAACTTCTGGAAACCACATAAATCTGCATCCGTCATGGGTTCCCTAATTGCAAAAATGCCATCCTACCTTTTTATGTGAAAATACCCTGCATGGAGCAAGTCCACAAGAAGTGCCCAATCATGTGCTCTGCTCTTTTTAAAATTACACAATGTTTGGTTTGCTGTTAACTTTCAAACATGGATCTTCATATCAGGCTGTTTCAGAAAAGGACTAAGTAACCAGGTTTTAGCAATTGTTTTGGACAAAATGAGACTGAGCTGTAGTTCAGGGCTGCCTTTGCACAGTTTCTTGAACTGGATCTCCGGAATCCGACGTTTCTTAAGAGAGCGTAATTTTTAAAAAGTGTAATTCTTCATTCAAGAAAAGGAGGTAGTGACAGATTTTATTTTCCTGGGCTCCGAGATCACTGCAGATGGGACTGCAGCCAAGAAATTAAAAGATGCTTGCTCCTAGGGAGGGAAGCTATGATAAATCTAGACAGCAGACTAAAAAGCAGAGACATCACCCTGCCAACAAAAGTTTGTATAGTCAAGGCTATGGTTTTCCCAGTTGCAATGTATGGCTGTGAAAGTTGGACCATAAGGAAGGCTGAGCGCCAAAGAATTGAAGCCTTTGAACTATGGTGCTGGAGAAGACTCCTGCAAGTCCCTTGGACTGCAAGGAGATCAATCCGGTCAGTCCTAGAGGAGATCGACCCTGACTGCTCTTTAGAAGGCCAGATCCTGAAGATGAAACTCAAATACTTTGGTCACCTAATGAGAAGGAAGGACTCACTGGAGAAGAGCCTAATGCTGGGAACAATTGAGGGCAAAAGAAGAAGGGGACGGCAGAGAATGAGGTGGCTGGATGGAGTCACTGAAGCAGTAGGCATGAGCTTAAATGGACTCCAGAAGATGGCAGAGGAAGGCCTGGAGGAACGTTGTCCATAGGGTTGCGATGGGTCGGACACGACTTCGCAACTAACAACAAGAAATTCTCTTTCTCCCTTCCCCCCACCCCTCAATTGGTTTGTTGTCCTGGGCTTCACATGCTGCCCAAGCTTGCAGTAAGGCATTTAAAGTGAATTAACCTCCTCTTTCTGGCATAGAAATAGGATGTTAAAGCAGCCTAGTAAAAACAATATTTTAGTTGTCTATCCATTTTCTTTCAAAAGTACATTCACCTTTAACATCTACATGAAGCAGCTGGAGAAGGCTATCCAGAGACACAGGGCTGGATATCACCGGTATGCTGATCTTACTCTGCTGTATGTCTCAGTTCTGGTCACTCTAGTGATGTGTTCAAGGCTGAATCTCGGTGTCTGCAGGCTGAAGGAGTCTGGATGGGAGAAAAACAAACTCATAACTGTAGGAAGTTAGCACCCACCCATCTCCTAGGAAAATGAGATATTTTAGGAAATATTAAAAGGGCAGAATATTTCCCCTAAAGAGATGGCAGAAATTCAGGGGGGGCCCACCTTTGTCAATGGGCCATTAAGGCCTGGGCCAGTCTATTATATGTAACAAAGATCTACCTCCTTCAAACACAGCCATAGTAGAAATTGCTCGAAGCCCTTTCATTACATCATCACCCAGCAAGGATCAACCAAGCCTGGGACTCAGGACAGCCTACAGAGTTGCCCCTGCATGGCCCCATGGGAGTCTGACAACCAATCAGCACACAAGCTCAAATTCAAAACCCAACAGAGGGCATACAACCCAGGCACTCTCAGCATCTCTTCCCTTTTTCTATCCAGGACCTCAAACCATGTGATCCTGTCCACCATTAAACCATCTTTCCAAGCAGTCTCTATGTTTCCAGTGCCTTTTCCCCCCACTTGGAACTGAACCCAAAAGGACATTTCTTCCAACATAACAAAATTTAATGGCTGTGGGTTCTGAGATTACTAGCTCCTGAAGATGTCTATGGAGCTTCTTAGTCATCCAGGTCATGGTTGTCCCAAAGGTGCTTTTTCAAGAGGCAACTGGACTTTCTGGTTTTTCTTTGAAGATGTTTCGATTCTCATCCAAGAAGCTTCTTCAACTCTGACTGGATGGTGGGGAATGAAATGATTTTGCAAGGAGTATAAATCCTTCCATTCCCCACCATCGAGTCAGAGCTGAAGAAGCTTCTTGGATGAGAAGCGAAACGTCTTCAAAGAAAAACCAGAAAGTCCAGTTGCCTCTTGAAAAAGCACCTTTGGGATAGTTCCTGGAGGTTTTCCCTCTTTCTTTCTTTCTTTTTTGTATTTTTTTTTATTTTTTCTCCACAATTTCCATGCATATATCAATGCATATACCTTACAATATATCAATAACATACATAATTATACATTTCATCCAATCAGTCATAAATCAATATTCTATTTGCACCTATTTTATACTACTACTTATCAGTCTGTTTTCCTTCATCTCTTAACACTCCCCTCCCTCTATCTCCATCCCCTCCTTCTACCTTCTTACTCCTTCTCTCCCCTCTCCTACTTCCCTCCACTCCTTCTCTTCTCCCTACCTTTCTACTTCCTCTTTTCTCCCTCTTTCCCTTTCCCTGAGTAATTCTTATCCTTGTTCCTCTCATATTTAACAGACTGATAACATATTCCATACCTTTTAAATTCTCGGTGCCTCTTCTAAGATCATTATTTTTATATCATTTCTATACATATAATTATTTATTCTGGGTATATGCTATTAATCTAATGCTGTCTACTCAAAACCTAATTTTGTCTCCTGGGTCTACCACCATTTCATTTTCAATTTTATCCCAAATTAACTGCTATAGCTTAACTTTAAAAAAAAATCATTATCTCTTAATGCCTCTTAATTTTAGGCCATATTGCTCCCTCTCCTCACTTAATATCTTTACTTATCATTCTTTTTTTTAACTCTATCGTTTCCAAATGCCCTGGATTTCTAATTCCTTTTTCTCTTTCCTATCTCCCAAAAACATCTATAGTCATCTAAATCTTTCAATATTTTATCAAGTTTGTAAATTATACAAATTTTCTATCAAACAAGTCTTCTATATAAGGGTAATAATTATACAAATTATACATTCTTCCAACAATTGACCCACTTTCATTCTTTCTTGTTCTTTGTTTTCTCTGTCAGTACAAATATTTCAGAATTAATTCAGTTAATTCAAAATTTAATTTAACTCAATCATATGCCAATCCAATATAAGATTATTAACCTAAAAAAGATCTTTTAACTAAATAATTTTGTTGATTATTTATACAAAATTATTATTTTATTTATTTATACAAAATATTTTATTTATTTATACAAAATATTTATTTATACAAAATATTATTTTATTTATTTATACAAAACTTATACACAATATCATTATCACAATTAAATACCATATGATAATTCTAAAAACAAAAATAAATTCTATAACATTCCACCATCAATCATCCATTCTCTTTTGCTCTTTCAACTCTTCCACTCCTATAAATGTTTCCCCTCCAACCCCATTTTCTTAGCTTCTTCTTTTTCTCTTTTACTTTTGTACCAACAGCTTCTTTTTCCCCAAACTCCTTTTCTTCCTTTTAAATGTGTTATTTGTGTTGCCTTGTTACGCCTGTGCAAAAAGTTGGGTTACGACTTTTTGCAGCCAGTTCTAGATCAGACCAGACCAAAAACCAAACATTTTGGGCTTTTCACGCAATTCCAATAGAAGAGAATAATAAAAAATGATGACATTCTGTGTCTAGGTAAATCCATCAGTGCAAGCGAATATGGGGCTTGTTGCTCCATTTTTATATAGCACCCTGCCCATGTGGGTAGGGGTCACCTTAGTAGTGTCTTGATGAGCATATTGGGAGCCAAGGTGGTGCAGTGGTTAAAAGCAGCACTGCGACCTTCAGCTGATTGCTAGTTCAGCAGTTCAACTGTTCAAATCTCACCAGGCTCAAGGTTGACTCAGCCTTCCATCCTTCCGAGGTGGGTAAAATGAGGACCCAGATTGTTGGGGGCAATATGCTGAACTCTGTAAACCGCTTAGAGAGGGCTGTAAAGCACTATGAAGCGGTATATAAGTCTAAGTGCTATTGCTATTGTTTTCTGCTCTTTTGTCTGGTTATCCTGCTTATTCCTGCTTATCTGATTGTTGGTTGCTGAAGAATATGCGTTCTGTTTTTTTTAATTCCTTCTTCATTTTTTACTTCTCTCTTCTGAATGGTACATGGTTTATCCTTATGTGTCTGTTGGTGGATGATTTGTCTCAATGCCAAGCTTCCAGGGATTAGCTTAGTTAAGGTCTGCTCAGTTTCCCAGTTGAAGCCATACATTGTGAAATTAATTTCATTGGGTCTTGTTACTGCTAGTTGGTGTTTGTGGATGTGTTGTGCTAGTCTTCTGCCTGTTTGTCCTACATAATGACGGCTACAATCATTTAACTATATTTTGTAGATGACTCTGTTTTTTCTTCTCGAGTTATTGAGTATTTTGGTTAACCTAAGATGTTTCTGAGGGTTTTCATTGGTTTGTGTTCTAAGGTGACGCTGTGTGGTTGTAATAGTCTGTTGGCTGTTTCTGAGATGTTTTTCATGTATGGTAGTGTTATCCTTTTCATAGCTTATGCTGATTGTGCTGTAGGGTGTAGGCCAGGGGTCCGCAACCTTAAACACTCAAAGAGCCATTTGGACCTGTTTCCCACAGAAAACACCGGGAGCCACAAAACCTGGTTGGGCGTGGCCAACTCAACGTCATTCACTTCCACCAGTCACATGACCTCCAAGCCACGCCTACCCAGCCGGTCATTAGGGCAGAGAACCGGTTGTTAAAAAACACTGGGAATCACAAAACCCTTTTGACATCTCTCTCTCTCTCCCTCCCCCCCCCTCTCTCCCTCCCCCCTCTCTCTGTATCTCTCTGTGTGTGTCTCTCTCTCCCCCTCTCTCTGTACCTCTCTATCTCTGCCCTGGCCGCTTCTCCATCCCCCACCGTCGCCCTTACCTTCTCAGGCCAGGCGAGGAGTGACTGGGAGGGGAGGGCAAAGGGTGGGGCCAGCCAGTGGTGGGATCACCCGACAGGGAGCCACAGCAGAGGGCCCAAAGAGCCGCATGTGGCTCCGGAGCCGCAGGTTGCTGACACCTGGTGTAGGCTGTAAGGTCAGGCACTTTTGATAAAGTTGCATGCATGTCTATCTTGTTGAAGGATGTTCTCTAGTTGTTTCCTTTTTCTGGTGTTCTGGGTTGCTGCAGTGCGTTTCTCATCTGAATAATGCTCTTACACCCCTCCATTTGTAAGACGTTTGATTGCCACTTTGCAATGGAGCACTTGGTTAGCGTGGGTTATTGTTTCTTTTGTAACTGATCCAAGCTGAGCAGAGCTCTGCCTTGCATCCTTTCCAGGGAATCTTGATGAAAGGTTACATGCCTGTACTAGATCTTACATCTTCATTCTGGATTCCTCAATTAGGTATCTTCTCCATTACCGAGTCTTATAATTTGACAGCAGGGCTAGCTTCATTTCGTTTGTATTATCTGGTTGCTACCAAAATTATACTTTACTTAAAACACTGATATAATCAAAAAGAATAACTCTCATGGTAAAAATTCTGTCTGTTTATCCAACAAATACTTTAACTTATGATGAATAGCTTACAGTTAGTACAACTAGCACAATTCTGCAAAAACATCATTATTCTATTACTAGCAGTGCAGGATTTTCTTGTAGAAATATTTCCACATTGCACAAACTACTTTGAGTTTTCTGGAAAGTTATGATAACAAAGTTGTCCTCTGAGTCATGAATCTAATACAATCAAATAGTTTAACAATGTCCATCAATTGTAAACCCACAATAGCTACTGAGTAGCTGGAAAAAATTGTTTCTTTCTAAATGGATTATACAGATGAAATTTAAATGAAACCTACTAATCCTTCATTAATTCCTTGAGATTCCACAGTTCCAAGTTGAACCATGAAATTCTGATTTGTACATGATGGCATTGTTCTGTTTCCCAGGGACAAAATTTAAGTTCTTAAACATGTCTGTACATGGTTTATTTAAAAAAATACTGCCCAGAGAAAAACCTGGTTGTTATGAGTAGTTTCCCATATCTAATGGAATATTTAACATAATTCTGCCCATCATTTATTAATTTATCCTCAAGTATGAATATCTGAAATTTTTTTTTTAATCCTAATGACCAGAAGTTCTCTGCAATTCTTCTAAGTCTGAAAAATCATACTCTAGGGATGGTTTCACAATGGTCTCGACTTGCCTTAACCTTATTTTTAATTTCTGCTGTGCAGCACTATATTCAGCTAAAAGTTTAGCAAATCTTGTTTGTAAATTATCTAGCATTCCTTCTATTTGGCTAACCTTTTGCTCGAGGTTTTCCGTGTCTCTTTTCATGTTTACTTGCTCTAAATCCAGTAGTCCATCTTTCATAAGGATTTGCTTTCCTTTCTCTTCCAACAAAGTCTTTGCTTCTGGATATTCTATTAAAGCTTCCATCAGATCATCTTTATGCAGACAAAACAAATCTGAATAGCCAAGACTTCTAATATTAGCTGTCCTTCTATTTCCAGCTTTGCTACCTTTAATGTTAAGGATGCTAATCTCTCCAAAATAGCTGCCATCACTAAGAACCACAAACTGAGTTATTCCATCATCAGCTACCACCGCCAGTCTTCCTTCTTTGATAATGTACATTTCTCGCCCAATATCACCTTTCCGGCAGATATAATCACCAGGACTATATACTTGAGGCTGTAGTTTCAAGACCAGCTCAACTAACAGACCGGCTTCACAGTCTGAAAAAATCTGGACCTTTTTTAATGTCTCCAAATGAACATTAATAGCAATCTCTACTCGTAATTTATCTGGAAGAAATTTCAAGACTTCTTTTTCGTCTACGGCCTTTTTATTTGTCCACAAATAATCAAACCACTTGATAACCCGTTTTTCTAAATCTTTGCTTACATTACGAAACTGCATATACTGCTTGATAGCATCGATCTTTGATTGAAATTCCTCCCGGGCAGCATTCATATTAGAGATCATAGAACCAATATTACCAACAATAGTAGCAAAGATTAATACACCGACCAAGAAATCAACAACAACAAACCAATACTCAATATCTTGAACAGGAGGAGGTGTTTCACCAATCGTTGTCAACGTCAGTGTTGACCAGTAAAGGCTATACACATATTTTCTAGCGAGCCGGCCAAATTCAGGATGGGAAACATTAGGATAGACCCACGTGTCTGTTCCGAAGCCAATCGCTTTTGAGAGGGAGAAATACATACAAGCATTCCAGTGGATGATAATTATAATGTACATGACAAGATTAGAGATTCTGAAGATATTTGGATAACTTGTTCTCGTTTCTGTTTGCTGGAAAAATTCAAACAAACGTGATATTCTAAGTAATCTGTTTATTCTTATTTCTGGGTAATTCAGTCCAAATCTGAAGTAAAGTAGATCAGTTGGCATGATGGACAGTAGATCTAATTTGAATTGTGATGTTTCCTTGTATCTTTTCTTGAGCTTAGATTTTTCTTTCACCAACAAGCCTTGCTCCAAGTAACCTAAAGCAAAATGTAAGCAATACTTTAACTGATTTTTTTAAAAACTGATGACAAGAGATAAACAGAATGTATTACTAAACCATTATCTATACCTAGAGGCATCGCTGTCGTCTTTGCAAGTAGTCAGAATTCTGACCCTTTCCAGTTCACATTTAAAACTAAAATGTGAAGAACCAAACCAACATTTAGAAATTTATCATCTTTTTTTCTCCAACAATACTTTGTTAGGACAGTGAACTTCCGTTAAACTTTATCACACTTAAAATTCTGAATTAACTTCTAAATGTGATCGTTCATTATATAAAATTGTGCAGAAACACTGCTAAGTTCTTTTATATTTTTATGCAGGGCTTAGAGTTTTCCCATAATTTCAAAACCAAGAAACTGAACACCTCTTTCAAACTAGGATTTGGCCTTGGTTTGTGATAATCAGGAATACTCGAAGTGCTATTTGTGAGGGAATTTGGAAGACCACCTATTTCCTATTTCTGTCCAGCATTATGGATAGTTAAGATAATCATCTCCAGAAATTAAAAAATGGGGATCTGAAATTTATTATATTTATTTAGATCCTATCTTAATATTATTTTTAATACTCAACATATCTAATACTCCCTCCTCCTATTTCCCCCACAATAGCAACTTTGTGAGGTGGGCTGGGCTGAGAGAGAGTGACTGGCCCGAAGTCACCCAGCTAGCTTTCACGCTTAGGACGGGACTAGAACTCAGTGTCTCCTAGTTTCTAGCCAGTGGTTAAGGCACTGAAACTAGTCTCTGAATTTCAGTGCCTTAACCACTGAACGAAACTGGGTGATCTTTTTTTTTGGTAAGGAAGGAGATTCTGGACCAAGCTAATTTTAAAAATTCCCTCATAAAATACATCTCAAGCTGTTCCATGTTAAAAATAAATGCATTCAAAAAGAATTCACAAAAAATGCATAAGGTATATTGAATGTATGTTTTTATAAATATCTAGGCATAAGTGCTATTGAAAGCTGAGGGTTACTTCTGGTTGCATGTGTCCATTCCGAGATACCTGCAGGGAAGAGGACAAAAAAATAAAGATGGCAGCCACAAACATGCAGTTGTATCTGGAAAAGAAGGATGCATCTTTAATTGCACAATTGTGATCTCCAGCTTGATTTTTTTGGACCACTTATGGACCCTCAGTTTCCATTTCTGTATCACGGAGATGCTGTTTAGCCAGTTGAAATACCAGTTCAATTAAATATGCAAACAATGGCTCTGATAAAATTTATTTAAAAACCAATGCCTAGTATGAATGTTATTTTTTAAAAAAGAGAATGATTAAGCTATTTCTCGTCCTTGGTTTTCCTGTGCATAGTGGCAAAATAACAGTATTAGTTGAAAGTTCCACTGTGATTTAGATAGGAAGAGAAACAGTATGAGTACTTGACAACTGGCATTATGGGTAGTCCTCAAGTTAAGATCAAAATTGAGTCCAAAATTTATGTTGCTAAGTGAGAAATTTGTTAAGTGAGTTTCGCCCAGGGGTGAAATGCTCCCGGTTTGGGCGGGCCGGTCGGTCGTCGTAGAGCCGATAGCGATCGCAGCGGGAGGCTTCCCCCACCCGCCTGGATGCCGCCATTTGGGTTCTTTTACCCTCTGCACATGCGCAGAACGCTTTGCGCATGCGCAAAGGGTAAAATAACCCAAATGGTGGCGTCTAGGCGGGTGGGGGAAGCCTCGCGCTGCAATCGCTATCGGCTCTACGACGACCGACTGACCCACCTGAACCGGGAGCATTTCACCCCTGGTTTCGCCTCACTGTACGACTTTTCTTGCCACATTTGTTAAGTGAATTCCTGCAGTTGTTAAATTAGTAACCACATTGTTAAGTGAATCTGGTTTCCCCACGGACTTTGCTTGTCAGAATGTGGCAAAAGATGGTCACATGACCATGGGACACTGCAACCGTCATAAATGTGAGTCAGTTGTCAAGCATCTGAAAGCAAATCATGTGACCATGGGGATGCTGCAACGGTCATAAGTCTGAAAAATGGTCAGAAGTCACTTTTTTCAGTGCAGTTGTAACTTCGAACGGTCACTAAGTGAACTGTTGTAAGTCGAGGACCACCTGTATATTTATGAAAATTGCACTATCCCGGAGTCATGTGATCACCATCTAGAATCTTCTTAGCTGGCTTCCGACAATCAAAGTCATATGAGAAAAGCCAGATTTCCTTAATGACTGCAATGATTCATTTAACAACTGCAATGATTTGCTTAATTGTAGCAAAAAAAAGTCGTAAAATGAGATGTGACTGATTTAATAACTGCCTCGCTTAGCAACAGAAATATTGGGCTCACTTGTGATCATAGATTTTGTGTACCAGGGGTGGGTTCTAATTTACCTCACTGCCAATTCCCTTCCTCCCGTGCTGTGTGGCCGCACCTCACGCACACGCATGTGCAGTGACAAAAAATCCAAAAAAATAAAATTTAAAAAAAAACAGCCAAAAATAAGATGGTGACACAGGCCTACTGCCAGAAACTTGGCTTCTGCGCATGCGCAGAAGGGGAAAAAACGGGGAAAAAATTCAAAAGAAATTCAAAAAAAAATTTTTTTTTAAAGATGGTGGCACCCACGGACTGGCACTGACCGAACCGGTTCCGTGACATCATTGTGACATCACCAGTGGTTTGCTACAGGTCCAGGCGAACCGGTCCGAACCGGGAGGAACCCACCTCTGATGTGTACCATTGTACCAATTTTCAAGTGCGCAATTCAAGAGACAATAGAACACATTCTTACCTGTCCTTGTCCGCACAAATATGTCAGCAATATAAATACAATCTGCAGAATAGTCCAAAATCAACCACATTTCTACATTGTTATGATTAAGTTCATCAAAACAGGCCCTGAGTAAGAACAAATGACACCAGATATTTAAAATTAAGCATCAAATATCATCATCAACAATAACAGTTATTCGTTTTGATGGAACTGAGGAGTGACTGTGTGGCATTTTAGGAAGACATTCTGGAGTTGAGTCGCAATTGCAAACTTAATGGACCACAAAATTTGATTGTGTAGCATAGTCGTTCTACTTTATCTGTTAAAGAAAATGAAAATTTGCATATCCCTGCAAATTTCTCCGGTTTTACCGTGTTTCCCCGAAAATAAGACATCCCTGAAAATAAGCCCTCCTCCGAAAATAAACCCTTCCCCAAAAATAAGCCCTCAGAAAATTAAACCCTTCCCCAAAAATAAGCCCTCCCCCGAAAATAAGCCCTCCCCCGAAAATATTTGAATGCATGCGCAGCCGGTCCCCGCCATTTCCTCTGGTTAGGGTTAGGGAGACAGAGCTGGAAATCAGGTAAGATGGCAAGAAGAGCCCCGTTTTGCTCCACGTGCCCCAAAATAATAAGACCTTCCCAAAAACAAGGCCAAGCGCTTATTTCGGGGTTCAAAAAATATAAGACAGGGTCTTATTTTCGGGGAAACACGGTACAGAAAAAACTGATAGCATTCCATTGATAAAGTTCAGATCTATTGTAGCAGAATGGGAAGAACAGTGTTAGTCTACATTGGCACCTTTTCCAACTAACAAATTTTAGTAAAAGCTTTCATCAGTGCAGTTGGACAATCAATTAAATATGAGTCAGCAGTGTGTCGCAGCAATCAAAAAAGCCAATGCAATCCTAAATTGCATTAGCTGAGGGATTGAATCAAGATCACGTACTAATACCACTCTATAAAGCCTTAGTAAGACCACACCTGGAATACTGCATCCAGTTTTGGTCACCACACTATAAAAAAGATGTTGAAACTCTAGAAAGAGTACAGAGAAGAGCAACAAGGATGATTAGGGGCCTGATCATATGAAGAATTGGGCATGGCATATTGTTATTTTGCCAAGACTGCAGTTAGTCCAGAATACAGCTGCGCGAGCTGTTGTGGGTGCCTCAAGGTACACCCACACTAAGCCCATCCTTCGCCAGCTGCACTGGCTGCCGATTGGTCTCCGGACACAATTTAAGGGTTGGTTCTTACCTTTAAAGCCCTATATGGCTCAGAACCAGTTTATCTACGTGAGCGTCTGCTACTGCATTCCTTCCCAGCGCCCTGTGAGATCGCACAGGGTCGGCCTCTTTGAGTTCCCGTCAGCCGCAGGGGAGGGCCTTCTCTGTAGCGGCTCCGACCCTTTGGAACCAACTACCTCCCAAGATCCGTACTACCCCCACCTTACTGGCCTTCTGGAAAGAGCTTAAGACCTGGCTTTTCCGGCAGGCATGGGGCCAATGACCCAAAGATATGGTCTTGTTGGATCGGCCCAGGTATGCATGTCGGAGTGAAAGTTCTTTTTAAATAATGTATTGTACTTTTTAATATGCTTTTAAATTGTTTTTATTGATTGTGGTTTCTATACCTTACTGTGAGCCGCCCAGAGTCCCTCTGGGAGTTGGGCGCCATAGAAATTCCAATAAACCAAACCAAACTAAACTAAGACCTCCATTGTTCACGGATGTTTCTTAACCCACAACCCTGGACAACCAATATTTTCTCAATAAACTTAACTCGACCAACTTTTTGGTAGGATCATATTTTCTGCTTATTTATTTATTAAATGTGCATGGCACACGATTTTCAACAACTCTGTAGAGCTGACAGGTAAAAACAGTTTCAAAGAATGCAACAAGAATTAAAAATAAAGGTTAAGAAAGAAAGAAGATCTTTCTCTGTTTAAAGCAACTGATTGTTTTGATGGATAACCATTATGGGAATTGAAGCTCAAGATAGTTGGATGATTCCAAATTGGGAAGCTGAGCTTAAGACACAGCAACACTTCTAATATGGTCAGTTTTCTATAATACTATAATACCTAGCGATCATCATTGTCCAATTGTACATGACAGGCAATGTGATGCAGAACAGCCAGTTGTAATAAAGGTTTCCAGAGGGATCAATGACAAATATTTCTTTCTTCCCCCTGAAGAGGTAAGCAGAAGGAAAAATTATCCATCCATACATTAACCGTTCATACAAAATGGTTGCCCAAGTTGAAACAGAAGTGATTTCACTGAATCAACTCTCTCTTAGAAATCTCTACAATTTAACTTTGGCTCAAGGTATTGCAAAATGAAAGTAAACAGTTGTTCTGTTTGGATGCCAAGACACAGGTAGTTATCTACAATATAACATTGGTAAAGGTAAAGGTAAGTGTTCCCCTCACACATATGTGCTAGTCGTTCCAGACTCTAGGGGGCGGTGCTCATCTCCGTTTCTGAGCCGAAGAGCCAGCGCTGTCTGATGACGATTCCATGGTCATGTGGCCGGCATGACTAAACGCCAAAGGCGCACAAAACGCTGTTACCTTCCCACCAAAGGTGGTCCCTATTTTTCTACTTGCATTTTTTACGTGCTTTCGAACTGCTAGGTTGGCAGAAGCTGGGACAAGTAACGGGAGCTCACTCCGTTATGCGGCACTAGGGATTCGAACCGCTGAACCTTTCGATCAACAAGCTCAGTGTCTTAGCCATTGAGCCACCACATCCTGTAACATTGGTACAGAACACAATTCAGGGTAAGGGTCAGATTGTCCTCTCTCAAAGCCCCAAAGTGGATGATATCAAGATATGGGAACTGCCCTGACCCTTTCCCAAGTCCTACCCCTTCCAATTGTCTATCATGTCACAGCTATGTTATTGTAGGGGGTTGAACTAGAACAGAATTCCCCAACCTTTCTGGCTTTGTGGACCAGAAAGGGGGGGGGGAGAAGGGATGGTTTCATGCGAGTGGCGGGTCAAGCACACATGTGCACAGCTCTATTTTCACGCTATGGGGAACATGACATGGATTTTGTAATTTGTTAACTAACACAGTTACTTTGTATTTTAATTTGACTTGTTTTCTATGTTCAGGCTCATTACCGACTGGAATGTAGGACAACTTTTATCCTATGGTTGTATGGATTGATTAGATAGCTTTGAATATTCCTAAACTGAAAAGATAAGTTACAGAAGGATGGCTGGATCCTATCTCCTGATAAGAAAAAAGTTTCTTAGTGTCCACTGGCATTTGGTTCAGAGGTGGGTTCCTGCCGGAGCTGCCCAGTGCGCAGCTCCGGTAGGGAGCCGGCCAATTGCACAACCGCTCCGGAGCCCTCTCTGCCGGTCCATCGCGTCCATTGCCATTTTTTCCCGTGAAAAAATGCGCAGAAGCAAAATCTCGCCCAAATCTCTCTCTCTCGCGTCCCCTCGCGAGATTTTGGCACGATTTTGCTTCCGCACATGCGCAAAAGCAAAATCGACCAAAAATTCACGGGAAATCTCGCACACAAGCATGTCCCCTCGTGAGATTTTGGCGCGATTTTGCTTCCGTGCATGCGCAGAAGCAAAATCGCACAAGTGCGTGTGCACGTGTAGCGAGTGTGCACGTGCCCAAAGCGAGCGCACACACGCCCGAATCGTGGAGATGCATGCGCAGCGCACCGGCATCTGTAAGGGAGCAACCTGCCGCTGATTTGGTTATCTAATTTCAAACAAGCTTTGTGGTTGATTTACTGTGCAAAGGAGGGGTTACTCTTATCTTGTCCAACCAGCTTTCCTCTTTCATTTTTCTTTGTTGGGTTAACTATAAAAAGGAATGTAAGATTGGTCTTGAGGTTCTCCCTTTTCATAGGAAGATCCTACTTTATCGGGGTAACCCTAATAAAATGTTTTTAAATAATCCTCCGACTCGATTGTTTATTAGGAAGATAAACCGAGGCAGAACCTAGGGCCAGATTTGGCTATCAGCACCTCCCACTCGCGCAAATGGAACATCCGTGCACATGCTTGCTCGCTGTTGGTGCAAGTGGGACGCACGTGCACAAGCTCACTCACCCATGACTTCCACAGCCCGGTTCTGTACAGGTCAAGGCCCAATAGTGGGCTAAGCGACACAGCTGTAAACTTCAATGTCCCATGACCACATCATTTAGCAACAGCAAAACCAGCATTCTGCGTTGCCATTGTTAACTGAATCCCACCAGTCATTAGCCAAAGAACACTACAATCCAAGCTATTCCTGGCTTGGTCTCTCCCAGCCTGACTCTCAGTTCTTCCAAGATAAGGGACTGCCTCTCCTTCAACTGCCCACAATGCTCTATTCCTCCCCCATCTCTGTCCCCAATCATGCAGTTCTGGGGCTGTTTGCCACACAGCAGCTCTGGCACTTCTTGGAGTGCCACAGCTGTGGGGCCAGGGGTGAGTTCCTCCCGGTTCGGACTGGATCAACTGAACCGGTAGCGACCCATTGGTGACGTCACTGTCGGTGCCAGTCCGTGCGTGCCAACATCTTTTTTTCAGGTTTTTTTGTGAATTTTCCCCTTCCGCTGCTTGAAAAAGGGCCCGCCCGCGGGTTAATACTGACCTTTATTTCTTTGCCCAAAGCACAGCTGATCAGCTCCTCAGCTGTGTTTCGGGATGATTCCTGCTTCTGAGCATGTGCGAAAGCCAATTTGCACGAGTGCGCGCGCGCGAAATGTTGCGATGCGAACCGGTGGCGAAGGTTAGTGGAACCCATCCCTGTGTGGGGCTACGCGACCTTGAAGAAAGTTTCAGTTGCCCCTGGAAACTGCAGCTGCCCCACCCTGATCCAGCACCACAGCGTGGAGCCCCAGCCCCAGCTGCCTCGCTGCCCTCCACTTTGGGATAGTTGAGCACACGCCCTGTGCTCCACTACCCCAGTTGACCTTTGACATCTTCTCACTCCTTGTTGTTGACCAAGCACACCCAGCCTGGATTTTCACAAGGCAGCTGCTCATCATGCAAGCTTTCTTCCCCACGTGTCACAAAGAAACCGCTGTCCATAATCCCAGGAAGAAAACCTCGCGCAACTGGCACCAGTCTCACACAGGACCACGCCAGGTGTGCTTGGTCATCAACAGCAAGAAGATGCAAAGGCCAGCTGGGGTAATAAGTGCGGGGCTGCAGGAACTCTGGGGTACAGAGATAGGAGAGAGATAGAAATAGGACTTAGACTTATATACAGCTTCTCAGTGCTTTACAGCCCTCTCTAAGCAGTTTACAGAGTCAGCGTATTGCCCCCAACAATCTGGGTCCTCAGTTTATTTGACATCGGAAGGATGGAAGGCTGAGTCAACCTTGAGCCAGTCAGAATCGAACTGCTGAATTGCTGGCAGTCAGCAGAAGTAGCCTGCAGTACTGCATTCTAACCACTGCGCCACCACGGCTCTTATGGATGGAGGAGTTGAAGTGCTTCTGCAGTCACAAGTGTGGGAGGCTGCCAAGTGTCTGAATTTTGATCATAAGGCCGTGGAGCAGTGCAACTGCCGTAATTGAAGGTCCCAGGTGTAATTTGACTTAACTTCAAAGAGTCACTAAACAAATAGCTATTAGCATCCAGTAATGTGACCTGGACAGGAAGGTCACAGGTAAAAACAAGATTGAGAAACACCATCTTAGGTTCTAATAAAAACTATAGTAAGGCCCCATATCAGTGGTGGGTTGCTCCCGGTTCAGCCCAGTTCTAAGAACTGGTAGCGCTGGAGGTGGGAGGCTCCGCCCACCTGCCCGGGACGCTTCTGCGCATGCACAGAAGTGTTGCGCATGTGCAGAAGCGTTGCACGCACGCAAACCGGTAGTAAAGGGTTTTAGAACCCACTACTGCCCCATATTTAATGGTATGTAGGAAGGACCTTGGGAGACCGGAGGAAGGCAGACTGGATAACTGGCATTTAAAAGACCCCCTCAGCTCATAGGAGGGAGGGCATGGGAAACATATCAGAAGGGCCCCTTTAATTTCTGCGGAATTAAAGGAAAGGAGTGGACTTTGGGACTTGCAGGATTCTATTAATGTAATCTTACAATAAATTTAGAGCTAGTATTTTTTTGATGTGCTTCTTGTCTGAACTACCTCCATAGACTAACATCAGAACCAAGGGATCTTGCGTATAAACTGGCTTGGGTGGTAATGCATTTTAACAGAAGATCATTCTGTGTAGAAATTTAAAAGCGCTTACTCCTCCTCATTATTTTTCTTCTCGGCTTTACTTTCATTTTTCTTTTCATCCTTATCTTCCTTGTCCACTGTGTTATTTATCTTTGTATCACCAGTTTTACTGAAACAAATATATATATATATATAACTAATAAAAATAGCAACATCATCATAAAGGTACTTTTATTCTGTCTTATCTTTTAATTAAAAATTAAAAATGTTCCACAGTTCTGTATACTATGGTTCATGCATACTACTTACTATTGGGACTCTTATGTTTTCATTTTGAATGTATTTCAAATTGGTCTATGACCCCGATAAACTAAACTAACTACAGTCCCATAAAGTATTCTGACATTTCTTTCATTCTCTACAGTACTGTACCTTATGCCATCTTTTTACCTTCTGAATACCAAAAAAATTACTCTATAATCCAGTGATGGCGAACCTTTTTTGGTTCGCATGTCAAAACGGTGTGTGCGCGCGCACTAGCGTGTGCACGTGCCCACACCCATTCCCTCCTCCCACACATGCGCACAAACCCCCCACACTGCCCCCTGCGCATGCTCACACACCCACCCCCGCGCAAAGGCCTTACTGAAGCCTGGGACAGTGAAAAACGGCAAAACGGGCAAACCGGAAGTTCGGAAAACGCACTTCTGATTTGCCCGTTGGGCTGTTTTTCGCACTCCGGGACTTCAGGAAGCTTCCCTGAACCCTCCGGAGTGCGAAAAACAGCCCAACGGCAAACTGGAAGTGCGTTTTCTGAACTTCCGGTTTGCCCATTTTGCCGTTTTTTGCATTCCGGGGCGTCAGGAAGCTCCCGTGAACCCTCTGGAGTGTGAAAAACAGTTCAATGGCAAACCGGAAGTGCATTTTTCTGAACTTCCGGTTTGCCTGTTTGCCCATTTTTCGCATTCCGGGGCTTCAGGAAGCTTCCCTGAACCCTCCGGAGTGCGAAAAACAGCCCAATGGCAAACCGGAAGTGCGTTTTTCCGGACTTCTGATTTGCCCTTGGAGCTGACATAGGGCAACGCCTTGCGTGCCCTCCGATATGGCTCCGCGTGCCACCTGTGGCACACATGCCATAGGTTCGCCATCACTGCTATAATCTATTACACACATAATTGTTATTGCTACAGATAGTATCATAACAGTCTGATAAACCTGTTGGCTAGGGAATGCCAGGAGGTGATGTCCACATATCTTAAACTTGCTAAGGTTGAAAGACTCCACTCTGTGCAATCTGTAACTGTTCTTTATTAAGATCCCAAGTTATATGAAAAACTGAATTCGAGTTCAAGTAAATTTTGTTCTTTAGTTTTGTCTTCTAGATCAGGGGTCTCCAACCTTGGCAGCTTTAAGCCTGCCGTCAATTCCCAGAATTCCCCAGACAGCCAGAACCCAGATTGTTGGTGGCAATATGCTGACTCTGTATGCTGCTTAGAGAGGGCTGTAAAGCACTGTGAAGCAGTGTATAAGTCTAAGTGCTATTGCTATTGCTATCTATGTTGTTGCTAAGAATCACCAATGACCTTATGGCATAAAACCACTCAGTCAAAGACCTAGGTTTGGTGTCCTTTAAATGTTTGGTGTTCTTTAAAATGCTATACGCCGCCTTGAGTCCTTAGGGAGTAGGGCGGCATAGAAGAATTCCCAAATAAATAAAAATAAATAAATAAAATAGGAACTGTGACATTAACCCAAGTTTATGGATTACATGGGATTACAATATACATGTTACATTGTAAGCCGTTCAGAGTTGCCTTGAACCACGGGATGGATGGCATTGTAAATCAATAAATCAATAAATCAATAAATCAGTAAATCAATAAATCAATAAATAAATAGTTTAGATCCTCAGCAAAAAGAAAAAAAATTCATGCACTCCCACCAGGGGTGGGTTCTGGATTCTGCTACTGCTGGTTCGCTCAGGGACGCGCCGTGTGGGTGGGCGCGCCTTGAGTGCCCAGTGCGCGCAGTATTTTAAAAAGTACCCCAAAAACAAGATGGCGCCGCCTATGGTGCTGCCGAGAGAACCAGCTCGGGGACGTGGAAGGCCTGGGTCGCTGCCGGTTGCAGAGACCCAGGCCGCCAAGTTACTAACGGTTCTATAGAACCGGTCCGAACCGGTAGGAATCCACCTCTGACTCCCACATCTTACCTGCTTTCACCATCCTCCACATTTTCGAGACTTTCCTTTCTACCTTGGCTGGCTAAATTATGAGGATCTGAACCTGATTGTTGAGTTTCACTTTCCCCCATTCTTGTGATAATTTGTTATCTGAAAAAGAGGGAGAGAGACAGAGAAATATATTCAAAGTAGACCAACTTTTTGTAACAAGGCTTTGTTTATAATGATATATTTAAAAAGTCCATCCTATCTCTAGCATGCCCAGTGGCTTAACCAAAGTACTGTTTGTTTGTTTTGCTGATTTATTCATACCACCGAATACCAAGGTCCCTCAGTGGTTTGCATTAAAAAAGAAAAATTAGAACCTGAGGCCTTTCCTCGCCTCCCGCCTCCCCTTCGGGAGCTGCCCTGGGGCCGGGCTGGCAAGCGACGAACGGGAGGCAGGAGACGGGGAAAGGAGGCAGCCGGCAGCTTACCTGTCACGAGCTGCAGGCATCCAAGCGCCGCGGTCTCCCGGTCGCCCGGCCGGCCCCAGGGCAACGGCGGCAGCGAGGCGACAGGGGAAGGAAGGGGAGGGGGACGAGAAAGGGCTGTTTGCGCCGCCGGAGGGGCCGCTCGTGAGCTCAAACCCACGACGGCAGCGGCGACGGCTCCTCGTCCCTCACCCCTCCACCCGCATCCCAACAGCAGCGGTGCCTCCGAGGGCGGGGCTAGGGATGGGGCGGGGGAAGGAGAGGAGGAGCAGCCCCCCTCCCCCCAGCAGGCAGCTGGCTTGCTGAAATTCCGCCCAACTTGCTTCCGGTACCTCTCTTTTGCTTCCCCTCTAAGGTGACCAGACGTCCCGCTGTTTCCGCATTCTTTTCAAAAAAGCGGGACTTTTTGAAAAGAATGCGGGACGCGGGACACACGCTTGAAAAGCATGTCTGTCCCGCCAAAAGCGGGACGTCTGGTCACCTTACCTATGACCATTTTTTATACTTACGACCAGTGCAGAATTCCCCATGGTCATGTGATCAAAATTCAGATGCTTAGCAATTAACTCATATTTATGACGGTTGCAGTGTCCCGGGGTCATGTGATCCCCTTTTGCGACTTTCTGACAAGCAAAGTCAATGGGGGGAAGCCAGATTCACTTAACAACTACCTTCACAACTGCCGTGATTCACTTAACAACTGGGACAAGAAAGGTCGTAACATGGGACAAAACTGACTTGACAGCTCTCTTGCTTAGCTTAATTTTGGGCTCAGTTATGGTTGTAAATCGAGGATTATTTGTAATGTACCCAAAATGGATCTCTGTGGTGACATTAAAAAACAGTATGAAATGAAAAGTATGGAAAAATAAAAACACAACAGCTGTACAATAACAGAGAGAGAAAAGGACGGAGAAAGTTGGCAACATCCAGTCAAATCATGGGAGGCTCTTTGAAACAGCCCCGGGGTTCATGGGCAAAGAGGAAAGAACTTCATCTCCACAAAATGGCTGCCAAACAGTTTGAACACATGTCTTGTTTAGCAACAGAAACTCTGGACTCAATTGTGGTGGTAGGTTGAGGACTACCTATACTCTAAATCAGGGGTCACCAACCTTTCGGACCTCAGGGACCATTAAATTCATAATTTTAAATCGAATATGATCTGCCTAATGACTGCCTGGGTGGGCGTGGCTAGGTGGTCATGTGACTGGGTGGGCATGGCCAACTCAATGTCACTCACGTCGAGGGGCGCCTTGCCAGCCTCTACTTGCCCCTCCCCTCCCAGCCACTCCTTGCTCCAGATATACAAACTGATTAGCTGTTACCTTCTGGGAGAAGATAACTAACTTCAGAGCAATAAGAACTACTACATTTCTGGAATTATTATTATTATTATTATTATTATTATTATTATTATTATTATTATTATTATTATTATTATTATTATTATTATTATTATATTATTATTATTATTATTATTATTATTATTATTATTATTATTATTATTATTATTATTATTATTATTCGCACTTGTATGCCGCCCACTCCACAGAGATTCTGGGTGGCTCACAACAATAAATCTACATGCAATCAATCAATATAGGAAAAAGACATTAAAAACAGTAATTATTAAAAACATTAAAAACATTAAAAACAACAATTTAAAAGTCCCATACAATTAATTCATTCATGGGGCCAAGAATGCTCGATGTTATATTAAAATCATTGGCCCCAGGCCTGTCGAGAAATCCAGGTTTTTAGCACTTTTCTGAAGGCTGGCAGGGTGGGAATAATGCGGATCTCCGGGGGAAGTGTATTCCAGAGAGCCGGTGCTGCCACAGAGAAGGCCCTTGCTCGTGGGCCCGCCAGCCAGCATTGTTTGACTGACGGGACCACCAGCAGACCAACTCTGTGGGCTCTAATCGGTCTTAGGGAGGTATGTTGAAGAATTAGGAATCAACTGAGACTCATCATCATGACACAGTGCTAGAAACAGTGCTAGATTTTGATGGGTGAAAAGTGAATCAAAGACCAAATCCCAACAGTTATTGTTGCTACAGAAACCCTTTGGTTCCACAGTGTTCTGCCTATTGCTCTGGACAAGCCAAGAAAGACCCAGTGTTTAACTGGTGTGCGTGTATGTGCACGTGCGCATGCATGTGCGCGCTCCTAGAGCAGGGGTGTCAAACTGGTGGCCCATGGGCCAGATGCGTCACACACAGGTCATGCTCACCCCAGCTCCGCGAATGGGAAACACGTCGCAAAACATTACGTGACAGCAACGTGATGCGGCGAGTTTGACATCCGTATCCTAGAGGGACTGAGACAGAGAGAGATGTTCCTTTTATCACGTGGGCAGGCAGATTATTCAACCCTCTCCCTTTTTTTGCAATAAAATAAAATAAAATAAAGGCAGAGTTGGCTGGACAAAGGACTAAAAATGAGTACGACTAGATGACCTGCAAGGTCCCTTCCAACTCTGTTAAGCTGTCACCTCCCTCGAGCTGTGCCTTAATTTACAAGAAGCGAAATGATTTTTCTACAGAATAAGCAACCTGCTCAAGCATTTTCAAGTGTCACAAATTATACTGGCATATTGTCCAAATACGAATTGGCCAGTTTGAGATTCTCACAATCACACATTCATAACTTGCATTAAAACTTGCTTTCAACTTCTCAAAAATCCAAAGGGACCATCGTTTCAAGTTCAAGTTGACATAATGCCTATAATTCTGTTGAGGAACCGTAAACGTCTGGCAGTAAGGTGATTATAACAACACGCGGTTTCTAATCAGACTTTGTACTTTAGCTAAGGAGGGCGGGGAAGGATGGCTCAGCAGTTAAAGATGCTGAGCTTGTCAGCTGGAAAGCTGATAGCCCAGGTTCGAGACTCGAGCACCACACGACAGCGTGAGCTCCCGTTTCTTGCTTCAGCTCCTGCCAACTTAGCAGTTTGAAAGCATGCAAATGCGAGTAGATAAAATAGCCACTTTGATGGGAAGGTAACAGTGCTCCGTGCAGTTTGGCGTATAGTCATACTGGCCATATGACCATAGAAATTTCTTCGGACACTGCTGGTTCCCTCTGTTAAGGAGTTGAGCACCGCTCATCGGATATGACTGTAACCTTTACCGTTTCTTTTTTACTTTAGCTAAAATGTCTGACATTAAAACAAAGCCTGATATAAGTCAGCACAAACACGATCCAGCAAATTATGAGCCGAGGTGGCGCAGTGGTTAGAGTGCAGCACTGCAGGCTACTTCAGCTGACTGCTAGCTGCAGTTCAGCTTTTCAAATCTCACCGGCGCAAGGTTGACTCAGCCTTCCATCCTTCTGAGGTCGGTAAAATGAGGACCCAGATTGTTGGGGGCAATATGCTGAACTCTGTAAACCGCTTAGAGAGGGCTGTAAAGCACTGTGAAGCGGTATATAAGTCTAAGTGCTAAATAGAAATCACTTGATACCAATTGATTTTCATAGAAACTGTTCTATACCCTACATAAGTCGGGTCCTGCCTCTGCCTAGATATGTTCAGAACTGTGCTTATAAGAAAGACTAAATGTTGATGTAGTGATTATGTATTAAGAACAAGACAGGCTCCAAAAACCAAGGAAGACATGTTGCGATTCTTCAAAGTAGATTTATTTATCGTTCCTCTCCTTTAGACAGAATCTTGCCAAACTAAAGCAGACTATTTGCACCATAAAGTGGGAACTACAGTATTATGAAGGAGCGTCTTCATCCTTGTTCTCTCACACAAACTAAACTGCATTTTCTCTCTGGAATGCACTGCCTTCCTCATGGGAATCCAGACTACATTCCATTACAGCAGTGCTTCTCAATTATTTTCTGTTACGCCCCTCCCAGGAAGAAGTAAACATTTCGCGCCCCCCCTAACTCTCCGATCTGGGCCCCAATGGAATTTTAGTGTTAATATTTATTATTTTACTTATTATAAGCTGCAAGCAAACTATTGGCTGCGGAAGACTCCCACTTACCTGGGAGTAAGTCACACTGAACTCAGTGGAGCCTGTTTTCGGTTAGGCAGGCATAGGCTACCGTGGTTAGGGCCCTCTTTTGACACGGGGCCAGGCCAGCTTAATCAAGCCGATGTTTTCGGGTCACCGGCCTGGCCCATAAGCGCCGCCTCTGCTGGGCACTCACAGCGAATGGTGTGGAAGGAGGCTTTAGGGTGCTGTTCGAAGCAGAGGATGCTCCTCCTTGTCCAGCTGCAGGTTCGCCATGCCGTTCATGGCTACCGCGGCGCCAGCCGAGAACAACAAGAACCCACGCAGCCGCCCCGCCCCGCCTGGCCAGCTTCTCTTCCGAGCTCAGAGCAGCGTGCAACTGGGAAAACACTCCCTATCCAGGGGAATCGATCGAGAAGGACCACGCATGTTTCCTGGGGTCACACGCGCTCACCCTGGCATCGCTCCGAGCCCCCCCAGGGGGGCACGCCCCACTATTTGAGAAGGACTGCATTACAGAAAGTATGGTAGATAGGCATCAACTAAATGTAAGTATGTTTCAACCTCACTGATTTCTATAAAAACATTGGGTTGGTATTTCATTCCATAACACGGGGATTTTTAGGCAGCAAACCTGAACACCTATACCAGGCAATAATCTCCATAAACACAGTTGGAATACAAATAAACAACAATTTAAATGCATTTGCATTAAGTTGGATTGTGCAAAAACTGATATTAATCTTCTGTTTCCAGCGCTGTTATACATCTATGAATAAACAGAGGTTTTGCAGCTTAGATTCAGTTCTAATTTTGCATTCGTAATGACTACTATAAAAATATATTTTTGCACAATATATTAAATATAATAAAGTATATTTCATTTATATTATAGCACAATATATTAAAAAATAAAAGCAAACGTCCCTTCTTTTTGTGACTTGCAATTTCCACATCTTTCTCCCAGGAAACAGTTAGCAACTTTATTCAATCACACATTTTAGTATTGTCTTTCTTCCCTTCCATCCGACTTCCATTTATTCATAGCAGACTGAATTTTAAACAAAGTTAAATGAAGTAGAGGTAGCCCTCAATTTACAACAGTCCATTTAGTGACCACTCGAAGTTACAATGACACTGAAAAAAAATGACGGTTTTTCACACCTATGACCGTTGCAGCATCCCCACAGTCACGTGATCAAAATTCAGATGCCCCGCAACTGACTCATACTTATGACCGTTGCAATGTCCCGGGGTCATGTGATCAGCTTTTGCAACCTTCTGACAAGCAAAGTCAATGTGGAAGCCAGATTCACTTAGCAACCATGTTGTTAACTGAACAACCACAATGATCCACTTAACAACTGTGGCAAGAAAAGGCATAAAATGGGACAAAACACACTTCACAACTGTCTCTCTCAGCCACAGAAATCTTGGGCTCAATTGTGGTCATAAGTCGAGGACTACCTACCGGTATAAGCCATAAATACCAACCTCATTTCTTTCCCTGCACTGTAACAAATCCAAAAGCGATAATGAAATCTTCAATCTTCCATTGAAGAATAAATCTATAATAAAGTAACCTGAGGTAAAATAAATGAGCTGTGGTGGAGAAAGGATTCCAATATTGCTGTTGGCAATACAATGGAATTTAGGTTGAAGCCCCGCTTCAGTCTTGCTTGGGCAGGGGGTTGGACTAGATGACCTGCAAGGTCCCTTCCAACTCTGTTAATCTGTTATCTGTTATCTTGGAAATGTAATCTGCAAATGTAATGAAAGAAATCCTTTAAGTCCCCTCACCACAGCAACCACAGACATAATGGGAATTGGGAATCAAATAAGGTCCAATAAAATAAACCAATAATAAATATTGTTGTGGGGTTTGGAATGTCCTTCAAATCCAGATTGTGGCTGAAATATGTAAGTGACACTCACTCATTTTCAGAAGGGACAGATAAATTCTTTCTTTAAAACTTTACTGTACTTTAAATACAGGGCACTCAGATTTATCTACTGGTTTTTTTCCCTCCTTTTATAGAGAAATATGCTGTATTTTTCGGACTATAAGACGCTCCGGACTATAAGATGCACATTAGCTTTAGAAGAGGAAAACAAGAAAAAAAATCTGCCTCTGCCTCCGCTGCCCGTTCGCCACGGCCCATTCACTGCAGCCCGGCCTGTTCCCCGCAGCCTGTTCGCTGCCGCCGCTGCCGCCGCCTGTTCGGGCATTAGCGATAGGCGGCGGCAATTCCTGCCACCTAGAACAATTGATCGGCACCACAATAAACCCCCCTGCCGCAATATTCGCTCTATAGGACGCACAGACATTTCCACCCACTTTTTTGGGGGGGGGGTAGGGGAAGTGCGTCTTATAGTCCGAAAAATAAGGATACTGCTTGTTGCTATTTCAAGCAGTACTTGGCTCCCTAGATGCAGCAATCCGAAGGACTGGAGGAAATAGGAAAAATACCCTATTAATAATAAAAAGAACTAACCTGAACGTCAGCACAATAAAGCAATACTATTTTGTGCCCCGAAAATGTACATTTTTTTGCTCTCTTCTCAAATTCCCTCCATGAGGAATAATTGATATTTAAAATCAAAACTCCTACATGATTTGTTTATGTATTTCTGTCATTCCTTCTCAGACCAGCATTAACAGCAAAGTAAGTCCATCTGTCTATAAACAAATGCATGTACAATATAAACTTCTGGGCCAAAAAACCGCCCCATTTTTGGTCTCTAATTATTTACAATTTGAAATCTTAGATGGACTGGAGAACAGCAGCACTGGGTCAGTTTTAATAGGCCATCGTTAATCTTGTCTTATATTTTGCTTAGTCAAGCATTTCCCAATTCCTTTCAATCCCATTAAGGCAATCCTTATTACAAAGCCTTCCAAATCTTCTGAGGAAAAAAAATCTGGATAGTTCTAGAGTTTTATTCTGTACATTCCAAAGGTCTGCACTGATTCATACATCCCATTAATATGTATTTGTTTTAATTCTGGTTAAGCCACAGTGGTCTGCTTCACCTAATCTACTATGTCACGGTGGATGGTTTAACATATTCAGTGGTGGGTTTCACTTACCATTGCTACCGGTTCGGAAACGGAGGCGTGCGCACGCTTCTGCGCATGCGCAGAACGTCCATGATGATGTCCGGGCGGGTGGGCGGAGCCTCCTGCCGCCGCTACCGGTTCGCCCGAACCGGGCCAAACCGGTAGAAACCCACCACTGCACATATTGCATTATGCCTTAGTGATGTGTGAATAAGGCTGCAGATCAGAATACAGGGAGTCCTCGACTTATGACCACAATCAAGCTCAAAATTTCTGTTGTTAAGTGGGTTTTTGCCCCATTTTACTATTTTTCTTGCCACAGTTCACAGTGATTAAGTGAATCACTGCAGTTAGTAACCCAGTTGTTAAGTGAATCTGGCTTCCCCATTGGTTTTGCTTCTTAGAAGGTCGCAAAAGGTGATCAAATGACCTTGGGACGCAGCAGCGGTCATAAATATGAACCAGTTGCCAAGCATCTGAATTTTGATCACGTGGTCATGGGGATGCTGCAAAGGTTGTAACTGTGAAAAACGGTCATTTTTCTGTGCCGTTGTAACTTTGAATAGGTCGTTAAATGAACTGTTGCAAGTTGAGGACTACCTGTGCAGAGTGACACCCTGTAACATATTCCAGACTGTGTATCATTTCAGCCTTCGAGGCTTCTAATCACTTAAGTATCTTAGAGAGTCAGCCATCTACAGAGATAGCCATAGGGTATGGTCAAAGAAAGTCAAGATGGCACCCTCAACAGCACAATGGAAGCTCTGCTTGGAAGCATCTAGGAAACCAGTGTAGGACTATTCATTATCTAGGTCAGTGATGGCGAACCTTTTTTGGTTCACGTGCCAAAAGGGTGTGTTTGCGCACGCTAGCACACGCGCACATGCCCACACCTGTTCCCTCCCCCCCACGCATAAGCATCCCCTGCACTGCCCCCTGCGCATGCGCACAGGCCTCACTGAAGCCTGGGACGGTGAAAAAATGGGCAAGCCGGAAGTTCGGAAAAATGGACTTCCGGTTTGCCTGTTGTGCTGTTTTTCGCATTCTGGAGGCTTCAGGAAAGCTTCCTGAAGTCCCGGAGTGCGAAAAACAGCACAACGGGCAAATCGGAAGTCCGTTTTTCTGAACTTCCGGTTTGCCCGTTGGGCTATTTTTCACACTGCAGGGCTTTAGTGAAGCTTCCCTGAAGCCTCCGGAGGGCGAAACAGCCTTCCCCAAGGCCGAAAATCAACTGGTCAGTGTGCGCATGCGCGCTGGAGCTGACATAGGGCAACGCCTCGCGTGCCCTCCAATATGGCTCTGCGTGACACCTGTGGCACGCGTGCCATAGGTTCGCCATCACTGATCTAGGTATTCTGACAAATAATTTCTGAATCTGAGACCATTGATTACATGGAAAAACCTTAGCTGTAGAACTGCTTAGATTACCTGAGCCTTTCTAAATTCCCTAGAACGTAACAATCTCAACCAGAAGCATTTACCTGTGTTCTTGCAAAAGCATGAATCTAAACACAAGGCAACGTGCAGAATCCAGACTGTTATTTAACATTTACTACCCCCACTGGCTTTTATTTGGACTTCCTGGGTTCTGTATTAGCCTGTGATATAAAGGAGGGAATGGACAGAATAGTGCAGGGGTCTCCAACCTTGGCAACTTTAAGACTTGTGGACTTCCAGAGTTCCTCAGCCAGCTTAAAGTTGCCAAAGGTTGGAGACCCCTGGGCTAGTGGGCTGTTCCAGGCTCTGAGAACTAAAAGTAAACAACGGGAAGGAAGAGATTATTTATTTATTTATTTATTTATTTATTTATTTATTTATTTATTTATTTATTTATTTATTTATTTATTTATTTATTTATTTATTTGTTTGTTTGTTTATTTGTTTATTTATTTGTTTGTTTGTTTGTTTATTTGTTTATTTATTTATTTATTCATTTATTTCATCAGGCATGTATTAGATGCACATGCACTGCACACCACGACAACTAGACACAAGAACAGTTTTTCTCCCGAACGCCATCACTCTGCTAAACAAATAATTCCCTCCCCACTGTCAAACTATTCACTAAGGCTGCATTACTATTACTATTATTCTTCTCATCGTTCCTATCACCCATCTCCTCCCACTTATGACTGTATGACTGTAACTTGTTGCTTGTATCCTTACGATTTATATTAATATTGATTGTTTCCTGATTGCTTATTTGTACCCTATGACAATCATTAAGTGTTTTTTACCTCATGATTCTTGACAAATGTATCTTTTCTTTTATGTACACTGAGAGCATATCCACCAAAGACAAATTCCTTGTGTGTCCAGTCACACTTGGCCAATAAAGAATTCTATTCTATTCTATTCTAGATAACAGATATAAGTATAAACATAATTATGAATACATGAAATGGATACAAATAAAAGGGAACATTAGGGCAGGGACGGTAGGCACACTGGTGCGCTTATGCACGGCCCTTAAAGACCTCTTAGGAATGGGTGAGGTCGACAGTAGACAGTCTAAGGGTAAAGTTTTGGGGGTTTGGGGAAGAAAACACAGAGTCTGATTCCAGGCATTAACAACTCTGTTACTGAAGTCGTATTTTCTGCAATCGAGTTTGGCGCGTTTTACCACAAGTTTGTATCTATTATTTTATTGATTGATTAATAAAATAATATTTTATTTTATTAAAATATTAAAATATAACATAATAAATAATAAATAAATTGTATTTATTATGTATTTATTATGTTATATTATAGATTAGGAGTGCCCTGTATGTTCTTCATGTTTGCTAGGTTCCTTCAACCCTCTAGGCTAAACTACAACTGCGAGTGTATGATGTACAAAAATGGAGACGTTTGTGTAGTGGGTACAGCCTGGCACATACAGATAAGAAAATACTTAGTGAAGTTTTGCTAATATTCATGCCTATCTTACCATGATTTCAACTGTCCTGTCTGAATATGGAGTACTTCACATTTACCTTGTAATAATTTAAGTTTCTTGGTTCTTGTCTGGATTTTGTGATCTTGTAAGCCAGGGTTTCTACCACTTCTATCACACCATGGTGACTGGGGAATTCTGGAAGTTGAAATCCACACACATCTTCACATCGCCAAGGTTCAGAAACACTGGGCTAGATAAATGAGCCAGGATGAACCTCGTTGTACAAGAGAAGAGAGAGGGATCGGTAGTCCTCATGAAGTTTCTCTCCGGCAATCCATAGGAAGGCAGATACTACGCACAGCTCCATGTTGTGGTGCATACTCATAGAATTTGGTTACGTCTGTAAACCATGTTTCAGATGGTCCACAACAGCTTACTTAGCATGGTTGCACCAGGGGCGGGTTCCCAATTTTTTTACTACCATTCTGTGGGCGTGGCTTATTCTGTGGGTGTGGCTTGCTGGTCATGTGACCGGGTGGGTGTGGCTTTTCGGACTGCTGAAGGGAGGGGAACTGAGATAGGTCCTGCCACCCATTCCCCCTCCCCTCAGCAGCTCGAGAAGCCTCGAACGTGCGAAAATGCCTGGGATCATCACTGCGCGTTCATGGCTTCTCGAACTGCTAAAGGGAGGGGAATGGAGATAGCTCCTGCCGCTCATTCTTTCAACGTCTCACACGCTCCCTCAGCCATCCTCCCCTGCTTGGACTCACTGTGGGGTAGGAAGGCAGCGCATGTGCAGTGCTGGAAGCTCGGCTTCTGGGCATGCGCAGAAGAAATTTTTTTTAAAAATGTAAATTGTTTTTTTAAAAATGGCAGCGCCCAGGCACCGGCAACCGACTGCACCGGTACTGTGACGTCACCAGCGGGCCGCTACCGGTGCTATAGAGTGGACCGCACTTGTAGGAACCCACCACTGGGTTGCACGTAGGGGAGTCTGCAGTGCTTCGAACTCAAATCCGAAAACTGCTTCAAAGGACGCCTGGGATGCCTGCAAATCTTGAAAACAACTCTTATCATTTCTTGAAATCACGTGAAATCAGCCCTGAAATGCTTCAAAGGACAGGAGGCCACATTTGCATTCGGAAGCATATTTTCTTCAAAAGGTGGCATAAACCTAACTTGTATAACCATTGCGTTAAAGTAGGGTGTCAAACTCGATTTCATTAAGGGCCGCATCGGGGTTGTGTTTGATGTCAGGGGGCCGGGGTGGGCGTGGCCGGGATGGGCGTGGCCAGTGTGGCATGGCCAACTCAACATCACTCGTGTCGGGGGCGCCTGTGGTGGCCCGAGCACTCTCCCAGCGAAAACGGGCTCCAGAGCTCCATTTTCGGCTACGATGGCCTCCTACAATCTTCTGCCAGTGAAAACGGAGCTCGGGAGGGCTGCATGCTCCGTTATCGCTGGCAGAAGCACCGTGGGCTGGTCCTTTGTTGTTTCCAGGGCAGCCCCACAGGTCAGATCTAAGCTGGATCTGACCCCCAGGCCTTGAGTTTGACACCCCTACTTTAAAGCTAAGCTTGTGTACATGGGAACTTATTTTCTCTTATCCTGAGGGCCCTGCCAGGAGCTATCTACACCTGCCAGAAGCCATACACACTTTGTTGTAGGCCTCTCTTGTCTTCCTTAAATTCAGCAATCTGAAATCAAAATGGCAATCATGATTGTATTTCAAAAATCAATATATATATAAGCCATTGTTTACGGGTTATAAAAGCCATCATCTCCCAGAAAGGAGTGGAATTACGATTTAAATTCCGTGCAAAGGCATACTTCCTGGTTTAACCCCTAAGATTATGGTTTAATCCAGCAGATCTGAACAGTGCCATCAAACAACCACATTTTGTTGATGATCAACTTGTTTCAGATCAGACAGTCTCAGTGTAATAGAGGCTAGAAGTCTCTAGAAGTTGGACTGTGTGAAGATGAAGGAGAAGGGAAAAAAAACCCCTTGGAGCTACTATCAGGAGTATCATATTTAAGAACAGATAAACAAAACAGATTTTTCTTTCCTAACAGCATTCATGCCAGGGATATTTTTCAAAAAATAATAATAATCAGAACATTAAATACAAGCTGAAAAATCAAGACCTTACAGACGACCCTCACTCTGTCAAAGACCTTGGAATACTCATATCAAATGACCTAAGTGCCAAAGCCCACTGCAACAACATCGCCAAAAAGGCTTCAAGAGTTGTTAACCTAATCTTACGTAGCTTCTTCTCCGGTAATATCACACTACTAACCAGAGCATACAAAACATTCGCCAGACCAATCCTCGAATACAACTCATCTGTCTAGAACCCACACCGCATATCGGACATAAATACATAAATACATTAGAAAGTGTCCAGAGATACTTTACAAGAAGAGTCCTCCACTCCTCTACTCGCAACAGAATACCTTACGCAACCAGACTTGAAATCCTGGGCTTAGAAAGCTTAGAACTATGTCGCCTTCGGCACAACCTAAGCATAGCTCATAAAATTATCTGCTACAACGTCCTTCCTGTCAATGACTACTTCAGCTTCAACCACAACAATACACGAGCATATAACAGATACAAACTCAAAGTGAACCGCTCCAAACTTGACTGTAGAAAATATGACTTTAGCAACAGAGTGGTAAATGCCTGGAACTCACTACCTGACTCTGTGGTTTCGTCACCAAACCCCCAAAACTTTACCCTTAGACTGTCCACTGTTGCCTTCACCCGATTCCTAAGAGGTCAGTAAGGGGCGTGCATAAGTGCACCAGCGTGCCTACCGTCCCTGTCCTAATGTTCCCGCTTATCAGTACCCATTTTATGTATATAAACAATGTTTTATCTATGTATATTACCAACATGTACTTGACAAATAAAATAAATAAATAAAAATAAAATAAAGTGCATTAAGCCTGCGTTTCTTAAAATATGACGAGAGAGAGAAAGGGGATGGATGGATGGATAGATAGACGGATGGATAGACGGATGGACGGATGGATAAATTCCTATTTACCAACCTAAGATCTGTCCCACGGTGTTCAGATGGGTTTATGTTCCTGAGAGCTAATTGTAATTGCTGTTTCCATGTTGCTCCCCAGAAGTTTCCAGATGAGCACAAATCGGAGTCAATTGTGTTTTTAATAATGCATTATAGTGGCCGGATTCACCAAACTGGGGAGAGGGATGCTAAAACACAAGCATGAACTGTGATGGCTGGGATTCGTGCATCTTAAATCTTGTAAACCGTTTCCTTTATGAACGGGATTAAGTTCCTTTAATCCCTTACCCTGCATTTATTCCGAGTTTCCCAGAGAAGATAAGGAAGACGGATGGTAGGATCCACCGCATCCTTTGTTGTATAACCGGAGACTTAAGGACCAAGGGATCAGGCAGGACGAGGAAGGCAGTGGAGTAAGACGAATCAAACACAATAACAGAATTGGAAGGGCGCTCGGAGGTCATCTACTCCAACCCCCTGCTCAAGCAGGAGACCCTGTACCATTTTCGACAAAGGGGTGACATAGTAGCAGCATTTAGGGGTGACATGATAGCAGTATTTCAGCATTTGAGGGGCTGCCACAAAGAAGAGGGGGGGTCAAATTATTCTCCAAAGCACCAGAGGACAGGACAAGAAACAATGATTGGAAACTGACCAAAGAGAGAAGCAACCTGGAATTAAGGAGAAATTTCCTAACACCGAGGACCATTAACCAGTGGAACAGCTTGCCTCCAGAAATTGTGGGCGCTCAATCACCGGAGGTTTTTAAGAAGAGACTTGGACAGTCACTTGCCTGAGATTGTATAGGTTCTCCTGCTTGAGCAAGGGGCTGGAGTAGACCACCTCCAGGGCCCCTTTCAGATTCTATTCTGAAATTCTAATTCTATTCTAATTCTATTCTATTCTATTCTATTCTATTCTATTCTATTCTATTCTATTCTATTCTATTCTAATCCTATTCTATTCTATTCTATTCTATTCTAATCCTATTCTATTCTATTCTAATCCTATTCTAATCTTCTTCTTCTTCTTCTTCTTCTTCTTCTTCTTCTTCTTCTTCTTCTTCTTCTTCTTCTTCTTCTTCTTCTTCTTCTTCTTCTTCTTCTTCTTCTTCTTCTTCTTCTTCCTATTCCTATTCCTATTCCTATTCTATTCAGATATTTCAGATTCTATTCTATTCTATTCTGAGAGCATATGCACCAAAGACAAATTCCTTGTGTGTCCAATTTGATTGATTGATTGATTGTTCAAATTTATATGCCGCCCAACTCCCAAAGGGACTCTGGGCGGCTTACAAACAGAAAAATTGAACCATCAGTAAAAGTCAGATTAAAAAAAAATTAAAATGCATATAAAAATTAAAAGCAATTCTATCAGTCATACAAGGGGTGACCACTTTAATACATCCTAGCTGGTCCCTATCCCCACGCCTGCCTGCCAATCACACCTGGCCAATAAAGAATTCTATTCTATTCTATTCTATTCTATTCTATTCTATTCTATTCTATTCCATTCTATTCCATTCCATTCCATTCCATTCCATTCCATTTATCTGAACCTCCCGCCCCACCCTCGCCCTCAAAAAGCTCACCTTCAGCCAAAAACTCGGTTGCTTGGACTCCTTTCTGCAGGCGGATAATAAAGCGCTGCTGCCCTTTGGAACGAACCCAGTTCAGGTATGGAACGTTCAACCGATTCGTGGCCTTTATGACGTCACAACGGGGGGGGGGAAGAGCTAGAAAGAAGCTGACCAGCGCCGGAGGTCTCTCCGCGACTCCCGCCCCTCGGCTGGGATTGGTGGCGCGGCGCGGCTCTTTAAAAAGGGAGGAGGCCGCTCCAGGTGTCCGCCTCGGCCAGCGAGGAAAGCGGCTCCGGGGGAGTAGAGCGCTGGGCTGCTGCGGTTCCCACGAGGGGCGGGCGGCCGGGCGGGTCTCCTGTCCCGCTGAATCTGAGGGCTCGTCCGTCCCTGGCGGGTGTGAGCGGTCCGAGCGCGGGAAGAGAAAATGGTGTTGCTGCCCCAGTCGTGCAAGGAAGGTCAGTGGCTGCCTTCTCCGCGCTTTGAGGGAAAATCTTTCATTTCTGCCCACCTGGGTCCCTGAGGGAGCTGTGTGAGTCCGTTGAGACGTGAGTGAGCACCTTTGTGTAGCCATTATCAGCAGTAGTACTACTACTACTAGTAGTAGTAGTGCTACTAGTAGTAGTAGTGTCGCAAATAGAGAGGGATTAGCGAGGGGGTTCCCCGGTTAGGAGGTAGCCCGCTTTGCGCGCCTGGGTTCCGCCAATCCTAAAGCGTGGAAAGTTTCCCGAGCGTTGCGTCTTTTAAGAGCAGTTGGCGCCTCGGAACTCAACAGGTGAGAGCGGCGAAAGGCGGATCGTGGAGCAGTTTTCTTCAGAAAATCGAAACGTGGGTGGGAGGGAATCAAAGGCAAATGTATTTCGTTTAATGCTACTGGAGGGTTTTAAAATCCGAACGTTGGAAAGGGAGGAGGGTGATGATGATGACCCGATCTTTAGGACCCAAATCCCCAAAGCACAAACCCCAAGATGATCAATCAAACGAGGAGGAAGGGAGTGGTGAGAAAGAAGGGGGAATTCAATAAAAGGGAAGTCAGGGTCAGATTGTAAACTTCCGCAGGAGTCTCCAACCTTGGCAACTTTAAACCTGGAGGACTTCAACTCCCAGAATTCCCCAGCCAGGGAATTATGGGAGTTGAAGTCCTCCAGGCTTAAAGTTGCCAAGGTTGGAGACCCCTGCGAAAGGACTCGGATGCCTCTACTACACTAATGCTCAAAGTATGAGGAATAAGCAGGGTGAACCTGACCACCTAGGACAGGTGTCAGCAACCTGCGGCTCTGGAGCCACATGCGGCTCTTTGGGCCCTCTGCTGTGGCTCCCTGTCGGGTGACCCAACCACTGGCTGGCCCCGCCCTTCGCCCTCCCCTCCCAGTCACTCCTCGCCTGGCCTGAAAAGGTAAAGGCAACAGTGGGGGATGGAGAAGCGGCCAGGGCAGAGACAGATACACAGAGAGAGGGAGAGAGAGAAAGACATAGAGAAATACAGAGAGAGGGGGAGAGAATGAGAGAGAGAGAGAGAGAGAGAGAGAGAGAGAGAGAGGGAGGGAGGGAGGGAGGGAGGGATGTCAAAAGGGTTTTGTGGTTCCCGGTGTTTTTTAACAACCGGTTCTCTGCCCTAATGACCAGCTGGGTAGGCATGGCTTGGGGGTCATGTGACTGGTGGAAGTGAGTGACTTTGAGTTGGCCACGCCCACCCATGTTTTGTGGCTCCTGGTGTTTTCTGTGGGAAACAGGCCCAAATGGCTCTTCGAGTGTTTAAAGTTGCAGATCCCTGTCCTAGGAGGACAGGTATGATATAATTGCCATTACCGAAGGTGGGTAGGATGAAACTTGTGACTGGAATGTGATGCTGGAAGTATATAAACTCTTCAAAAGAAACAGACCTAACAAAAAAGGTGCTGGTGTTACCTTATGTGTAAGAAACCACTGCACCTCTACAGAAATGCATAAAACCAAGGATGAAGGCCTCCTTGAATGCATATGGGTTAATATAAAAGAGAAAAAAATGACATTGCCATAGGTGTATATTATGGGCAACCCAACTTAAGCAGAAGACATAATGAACATTCTGCTAATCAGCTAAACAAAGTTTGCAGGAAATGCACCACAGTAATAATGGGGGACTTTAACTACCCTGACATTAACTGGGAGACAAACCCTATAGTAACTGGGAGAACAAACAAGTTCCTGACTAACCTAGCTGATAACTTTGTCATCCAAAAGGTAGAGGAGGGAACTTGAGGGTCAGCTATACTCGAGTTAATTCTTACTAATAGAGATGAAATGATAGAAGTTGCAGGAATTTTGGGGGAGAGTGATCATTTCATACTGGAATCCAACATAATGCAGGCACAAGTAATCGGAGTCAAACTACTGTCTTTTGACTTTGAGTTGACTTCAATGAACTAAAAGTTTAGGAATTTTTCCATGGATGGAAATCCTAAAGGGGAACAACTCCAAAGTTGCTTTGGAAACGCTGAAAAAAAATGAAATTATAAAAACCCAGTCTAACACAATTTCACATAGAAAGAAAAACAAGAGACTCCAGATGAAGCCAGCATGGTTGCATAAAGAACTCTCTGACAATCTGAGAGGAAAAAAGGACATGTATAAAAATGGAAGAGGGACATAAATAAAACAGAATACTAACAAATAGCCTGAGTCTGTAAGGACATGTCAGGAAAGCTAAGGCTTGGAATGAACTAAGACTTGCAACAGGAAAAATAATTTTTAAAAAGCTTATTTCAGCATGTAAGAAACAAGAAAAAAATCAAGGAAATGACCAGTCCACTAATGGGAGAAAAGATGGCAAGTAAGTAACGGGAGTAGAGAAAGCAGAGCTGCTTAATTCATTCTTTGCATCTGTCTTCATGCAAAAGAAAAAAAAATAGTCCAATTTATCAAAAACAGCACCATAGGAGACAGAATTAGAAATGCAAGTCACAATAGTCAAGAAAATAGTAAGCGAACACCTATTCATTCTAGAGGAATTCAAATTGCCAGACCAAATGCATCTCAGCAGTCTGAAGGAGCTGGTAGACATGATCTCAGAACTACTGAACAAATATTTCAAGGCCCCTGTAGTGTCCGGAATGGGACCACTTGCTGCAGCCAACTTACCATGGCCAACTTGACACGGTCAACTCACCATGGCCAACTTGCTACAGAAAAATTCGCTGCAGGAAATGTAACCATTCAATTATTTTAAATAATTATTTTAATTTTTGTCATTCACATTTTATTTTGTCCTCCTTTGGCATACTTCCTTTAATGATTTTATTCCAGTGTTTCTTTGATATTAGTGTAACTCTTTTTTAAAAAAACAGTTTATTTATACATTTTTACATTATATACATACGTGCTTAGTGAACAGCGTATTGTCTGGATCATTTTGCTTATATAATAATACTTTTCCTATTCCTAATTTCTACCTCTATTATCCAACCATTTGTAAAACAAATCCCATGTTTGAAAATACCCTGTATCTTCTTTTTCTTTTATCTTTAATGTCAATCTGTCCATTTCTGCACAATCTAAATGTTTTTAAATTACATCATCTTCTGTAGGTGTTGCCTCATTTTTCCAGTACTGAGCAAATACAATTCTTGATGCTGTCAATACATGTAATATTAAATATATATTCCCATTGTCATATTGTTCTGGTACTATGCCTAACAAAAATATTTCTGGCTTATAATCTAAGTGCTGCTTTAACATTTTTTCTAACCATGTACAGTAAGTATATCACAAAAGTGAGTACACCCCATCACATTTTGTAAATATTTAAGTGTATCTTTTCATGTGACAACACTGAAGAAATGACACTTTGCTACAATGTAAAGTAGTGAGTATACAGCTTGTAAACCCTATTGAGCATCTGTGGGACATCCTGAAATGGAAGGTGGAGGTGCGCAACATCCACCAGCTCCGTGATGTCGTCATGGAGGAGTGGAAGAGGACTCCAGTGGCAACCTGTGAAGCTCTGGTGAACTCTATGCCCAAGAGGGTTGAGGCAGTGCTGGAAAATAATGGTGGCCACACAAAATATTGACACTTTGGACCCCATTTGGACATTATCACTTAGGGGGTGTACTCACTTTTGTTGCCAGCAGTTTAGACATTAATGGCTGTGTGTTGCATTATTTTGAGGGGACAGCACATTTACACTGTTATACAAGCTGTAAACTCACTACATCGTAGCCAAGTGTCATTTCTTGTACTCACTTCTGTGATATACTGTATGTATTTTTGTCCAATATTTCTTTGCCTTTGCACATGTCCACCACATATGATAATATGTACCAGGTGTCTGGTTATATTTCCAACATCTGGTGGACAAGTTTTTAAATATCTTTGCTAATCTCGCCGGTGGTAAATGCCACCTATAAAACATTTTATATAGATTTTCCTTATAAGTAGTTGTCATTGTCAGTTAGTTTCTTTCCCACAGTTTTTGCCATTTGTCTAGTTCTATAGTGTATCCAAAAATTTTTTGCCCATGCTATCATTGTATTTTTTTACCTGTTCATCTTCCATTTTTAAGCTTAAAAGATATTAGTGTAACTCTTGTCCTGCGGTAAGTTGACCATGGTGAGTTGTCCCGCAATGAGTTGACCACAGCAAGTTGACCGTGGCGAATTGGCCGTGAGGGAAATACCAGAGGGCACCTCGAAATGAATAAGACAATTACTAGAAACCAGCATGGGTTTGTCAAAAACAGATCATGCCAGACAAACCTTATTGCCTTCTATGACAAAGTGACTACATTAATGGATAAAGGAAATGCTATCGATATAGTTTACTTAGATTTCAGTAAGGCATTTGACAAAGTAGCCTACTTCTTGGCAAATAGAACAACGTGGGATAGACAGTATTACCACCAGATAGATTTGAAACAAGCTGACCAACCACTCTCGGCAGGTTCTCCTCAATGGAACTACATCTACAGATTCTATATGGACGAAATCGCGCAGTGAGGTACCTCAAGGTTCTGCATTAGGCGGGGTACTCTTGACCATCTTCATAAATGATTTAGATTAGGGGATAGAAGGGGAACACAACTACCAAAAATATATATTTGAATTAATGGTCATTAAGGAAGAACTTATTTTCTTCCATCAAAGAGCCGAGATGGCACAGTGGTTAAATGCAGCACTGCAGGCTACTGCTAGTTCAGCAGTTCAGCTGTTCAAATCTCACTAGGCTCAAGGTTGACTCAGCCTTCCATCCTTCTGAGGTTGGTAAAATGAGGACCCAGATTGTTGGGGGCAATATGCTGAACTCTGTAAACCGCTTAGAGAGGGCTGTAAAGCACTGTGAAGCGGTATATAAGTCTAAGTGCTATTGCTATTGCTAAATGCTGGGTGATATGGGATAGGTTTTTTAAAATCTCCCTGGACTGGTTTACTGCCTGATGCACTGCAGTTTTGAAATACAGCTGTACATCTTCTCAGTTGATCTGATGGATGGAGATACAGATGAATACAGTTACACATTAATAGAGTTGGAAGGGACCTTGTAGGTCATCTAGTCCAACCCCCCTGCCCAAGCAGGAGACCCTACACTATTTCTGACAAATGGCATTCCAATCTCTTCTTGAAAGCCTCCAGTGGTGAAGTTCCCACAACTTCCGAAGGAAATTTCTGTTCCACTGGTGGATTGCTCTCACTTGTCAGGAAATTTCTCCTTATTTCCAGGTTGAATCTCTCCTTGTTCAGTTTCCATCCATGATTCCTTGTCTGGCCTTCGGGTGCCTTGGAAAATAGCTTGACCCCTTCCTCTCTGGGGCAGCCCCTCAAATATTGGAAGACTGCTATCATGTCTCCCCTGGTCCTTCTCTTCGCTAGACTGGCCATGCCCAGTTCCTGCAACCGTTTTAGTCTCCAGTCCCCTAATCATCCTGGTTGCTCTTCTCTGCATTTTTGTTTGTGTTGCTAAGACTTTGTTTATGGATCAGCTCTGCAAACATTTTCTAACATATGTGGATCAGATGCTCAGCCCATCGTTTTTCTGTTCTTCTAGGGGAAGTATTTCCTTTGACTTGCCCCAACTCTCAACATGCGTGGTGCCAGATCCTCAACGTATCGGAGCTACAAGCTTCTTTCTTTGCCTATTCGGGGAGATACCCCAATGAAACCGTGCTGAATGTTTCCACCCCCCAGGGAAGCAAATACAGCTTATACCTAGGTGTTGCGTTGGCCATCAGCTCCAGTATCTTTGTGGGTTCCAGCTTCATACTGAAGAAGAAGGGCCTTTTGCAAATGGCTGCAAAAGGTTTCACTAGAGCGGGTAAAAAAAATAAATACTACTTTCAATTTTTTTGAAATTGGGAATCAAGTTTCAAAGAATAGCTTGGCTATCTGTCTCCGATGTTGTATTTAATATTTAATAGTTTGTGCAGGTTATACTCTTGTGGAAAGCCTAGGGCAGTGATGGCGAACCTATGGCACGCATGCCACAGGTGGCACGCGGAGCCATATCTGCCGGCACGCGAGCCGCTGCCCTAGCTCAGCTCCAGCGTGCATCTGTGCGCTGGCCAGCTGATTTTTGGCTCACACGGAGGCTCTGAGAGGGTGTTTTTGGCTTCTGGAGGGCCTCGGGGAGGGGCAGGGGGGCATTTTCACCCTCCCCAGACTCCAGGGAAGCCTCTGGAGCCTGGGGAGTGTGAAAAACGGGCCTACCGGGCCCACCAGAAGTTGGGAAATGGGCCATTTCTGGCCTCCAGAGGGCCTCTGCGGGGGCGGGGAGCCCGTTTTAGCCCTCCCTAGGCATTGAATTATGGGTGTGGGCACTCGCACATGTGTGATAGCGCGCACGCACGTGCTTTCGGCACCCGAGGGAAAAAAGGTTCGCCATCACTGGCCTAGGGTATATTTTTCATCAAATATGAAGCATTCTGTTTTTTAAGGTCCCCCCCCCCGTCGTATTGTAGGACAGTGATGGCGAACCTATGGCACACATGCCACAGGTGGCACGTGGAGCCATATATTCCGGCACACAATGGAAGCCTCTGCCAGCATACGAGGCAAGCCTCTGGAACCTGGGGAGGGTGAAAAACAGGCCTGCCGGGGCCACCATAACTCAGGAAACAGGCCATTTTCATGCTCTGGAGGGCCTCCGGAAGGTGGGGGAGGCCGTTTTCGCTCTACCCAGGCTCCAAGAAAGCCTCAGAGCCTGGGGAGGATGAAAAATGGGCCTACCAGGCCCACCCAAAGTCAGGAAATGGGGGAGCGGGGGAGGATCATGCACGCATACACAGCGGGTGTGACAGCGCAGGGGGGTGGGGGGCATTGAATTATGAGTGTGGGCACTCGTGCGTGCGTGCGCGCGCGCTTTTGGCACCCAAGGAAAAAAAGGTTCGCCATCACTGTTGTAGGAGGTCTGAGAAGAGAGTTTGGGGCCTTTTGACAAGTAAATAAATGAATAATAACGAAGAGTTGTTGAAAAAAAATACATTCACAGTATTTTGATCTTTACGTATGTACACAACAAAAAGTGGTCTTGAAACAACATAAACTAAACAAATGTACTCTTCTATTAACTAAATTTAAAAATTTAGTTCCTATATAACTCATAATCATAATATGATTTATTTGCTTTTTGTTCCACCTTTATTATTGTTTATAAATAACTCAAGGTGGCCAACGCTTCTAATACCCCTTCCTTCTCCTGTTTTCTCCACAACAACCCTATGAGGTGGGTTGGGCTGAGAGGAAGTGACTGGTCCAAACTCACCCAGCTGGCTTTCATGCCTAAGACAGGTCTAGAATTGACAGAATCCTGGTTTCTAGGCCAATAGCTTCATAAATGATCTAGATGAGGGAATATAGAGCCATGGTGGCGCAGTGGTTAGAATGCAGGTACTGCAGGCTATTTCCGCTGACTGCCGGCTGGCTGCAATTTGGCAGTTCGAATCTCACCAGGCTCAAGGCTGACTCAGCCTTCCATCCTTCCGAGGTCGGTAAAATGAGGACCCAGATTGTTTGGGGCAATATGCTGACTCTGTAAACCGCTTAGAGAGGGCTGTAAAGCATGGTAAAGCAGTATATAAGTCTAAATGCTATTGCTATAGAAGGAGCACTCATCAAATTTGCGGATGACACCAAACTGGGGGAATTGGAAGATAGACCGAACATTGAGAAAGATCTTGATTGGGCCCTTAGCCAACAAGATGCAGTTATTATGTAGAAAAGCAAGATCCTGCATTTACACAGGAAAAATCAAATGCACAGGTGTAGAATACATAGTACATGGCCCAACAATGGTAACTAGTAGCGAGAAATATCTAGGTATCCCCCGGTCTGTGGATCGGCACCGGTCCCGGCATACCAGAAACCGGGCTGTGCAAATAAGTGATGCCCCATTCGCAGGATGAAGGCAGCACACGAAACCACACCCCCTCCACTCTGCAGGAAAAATGTTCTCCACGGAACTGTTCCCTAGTGCCCAAAAGGTTAGCGGGCAGCTAGCCTAGCGGACCACCACTTAAGTATCAGCCAATCCGTTTGCAATGCCAACAAGGTCATTTGCAGTCTTGGGCTACATCAACAGAGAGACAGCATCAAGATCACAAGAAGTGATGGTACTGCTTTATACTGCATTAATGAGGCCACCCCTGGAATACTGCATCCAGTTCTGGTCACTATAATAAAAAAAAAGATGCTGAAGCCCTAGAAAAAGTGCAAAGCCACTTGTCCAGGATACAATAAGACAGGGTTGAAATCCAGCAGGTTCTGACAGGTTCTGGAGAACCGGTAGCGGAAATTTTGAGTAGTTTGGAGAACCGGTAGTGGAAATTTTTAATAGTTCAGAGAACCGGCAAATACCACCTCTGGCTGGCCTCAGAGTGGGGTGGGAATGCAGATGTTGCAGTATCCTTCCCCCAGGAGTGGGGAGGGAATGGAGATTTTGCAATATCCTTCCCCCAGGAGTGGGGAGGGAATGAGGATTTTGCAATATCCTTCCCCCAGGAGTGGGGAGGGAATGGGGATTTTGCAGTATCCTTCCCCCAGGAGTGGGGAGGGAATGGAGATTTTGCAGTATCCTTCCCCCAGGAGTGGGGAGGGAATGGAGATTTTGCAATATCCTTCCCCCAGGAGTGGGGAGGGAATGGGGATTTTGCAGTATCCTTCCCCCAGGAGTGGGGAGGGAATGGAGATTTTGCAGTATCCTTCCTCCAGGAGTGGGGAGGGAATGGAGATTTTGCAGTATCCTTCCCCCAGGAGTGGGGAGGGAATGGGGATTTTGCAGTATCCTTCCCCCAGGAGTGGGGAGGGAATGAGGATTTTGCAGTATCCTTCCCCCAGGAGTGGGGAGGGAATGGAGATTTTGCAGTATCCTTCCCCCAGGAGTGGGGAGGGAATGAGGATTTTGAAGTATCCTTCCCCCAGGAGTGGGGAGGGAATGAGGATTTTGAAGTATCCTTCCCCCAGGAGTGGGGAGGGAATGAGGATTTTGCAGTATCCTTCCCCCAGGAGTGGGGAGGGAATGAGGATTTTGAAGTATCCTTCCCCCAGGAGTGGCGTGGGAATGGAGATTTTGCAATATCCTTCCCCCAGGAGTGGGGAGGGAATGGAGATTTTGCAGTATCCTTCCCCCAGGAGTGGGGAGGGAAAGGGGATTTTGCAGTATCCTTCCCCCAGGAGTGGGGAGGGAATGGAGATTTTGCAGTATCCTTCCTCCAGGAGTGGGGAGGGAATGGAGATTTTGCAGTATCCTTCCCCCAGGAGTGGGGAGGGAATGGGGATTTTGCAGTATCCTTCCCCCAGGAGTGGGGAGGGAATGAGGATTTTGCAGTATCCTTCCCCCAGGAGTGGGGAGGGAATGGAGATTTTGCAGTATCCTTCCCCCAGGAGTGGGGAGGGAATGAGGATTTTGAAGTATCCTTCCCCCAGGAGTGGGGAGGGAATGAGGATTTTGAAGTATCCTTCCCCCAGGAGTGGGGAGGGAATGAGGATTTTGCAGTATCCTTCCCCCAGGAGTGGGGAGGGAATGAGGATTTTGAAGTATCCTTCCCCCAGGAGTGGCGTGGGAATGGAGATTTTGCAATATCCTTCCCCCAGGAGTGGGGAGGGAATGGGGATTTTGCAGTATCCTTCCCCCAGGAGTGGGGAGGGAATGAGGATTTTGAAGTATCCTTCCCCCAGGAGTGGGGAGGGAATGAGGATTTTGCAATATCCTTCCCCCAGGAGTGGGGAGGGAATGGGGATTTTGCAGTATCCTTCCCCCAGGAGTGGGGAGGGAATGAGGATTTTGAAGTATCCTTCCCCCAGGAGTGGGGTGGGAATGAGGATTTTGCAATATCCTTCCCCCAGGAGTGGGGAGGGAATGGAGATTTTGCAATATCCTTCCCCCAGGAGTGGCGTGGGAATGGAGATTTTGCAATATCCTTCCCCCAGGAGTGGCGTGGGAATGGAGATTTTGCAATATCCTTCCTCCAGGAGTGGGGAGGGAATGAGGATTTTGAAGTATCCTTCCCCCAGGAGTGGGGAGGGAAAGGGGATTTTGCAGTATCCTTCCCCCAGGAGTGGGGAGGGAATGGAGATTTCGCAGTATCCTTCCTCCAGGAGTGGGGAGGGAATGAGGATTTTGAAGTATCCTTCCCCCAGGAGTGGCGTGGGAATGGGGATTTTGCAATATCCTTCCCCCAGGAGTGGCGTGGGAATGGAGATTTTGCAATATCCTTCCCCCAGGAGTGGGGTGGGAATGGAGATTTTGCAATATCCTTCCCCCAGGAGTGGGGTGGGAATGGAGATTTTGCAATATCCTTCCTCCAGGAGTGGGGAGGGAATGGAGATTTTGCAGTATCCTTCCTCCAGGAGTGGGGTGGGAATGGAGATTTTGCAATATCCTTCCCCCAGGAGTGGGGAGGGAATGAGGATTTTGAAGTATCCTTCCCCCAGGAGTGGGGAGGGAAAGGGGATTTTGCAGTATCCTTCCCCCAGGAGTGGGGAGGGAATGAGGATTTTGAAGTATCCTTCCCCCAGGAGTGGGGAGGGAATGAGGATTTTGCAATATCCTTCCCCCAGGAGTGGGGAGGGAATGAGGATTTTGAAGTATCCTTCCCCCAGGAGTGGGGAGGGAATGAGGATTTTGCAATATCCTTCCCCCAGGAGTGGCGTGGGAATGGAGATTTTGCAATATCCTTCCCCCAGGAGTGGCGTGGGAATGGAGATTTTGCAATATCCTTCCTCCAGGAGTGGGGAGGGAATGGAGATTTTGCAGTATCCTTCCCCCAGGAGTGGGGAGGGAATGGAGATTTTGCAGTATCCTTCCCCCAGGAGTGGGGAGGGAATGGGGATTTTGCAGTATCCTTCCCCCAGGAGTGGGGAGGGAATGAGGATTTTGCAGTATCCTTCCCCCAGGAGTGGGGACGGAATGGAGATTTTGCAATATCCTTCCCCCAGGAGTGGCGTGGGAATGGAGATTTTGCAATATCCTTCCCCCAGGAGTGGGGAGGGAATGAGGATTTTGAAGTATCCTTCCCCCAGGAGTGGGGAGGGAATGAGGATTTTGCAATATCCTTCCCCCAGGAGTGGCGTGGGAATGGAGATTTTGCAGTATCCTTCCCCCAGGAGTGGGGAGGGAATGAGGATTTTGAAGTATCCTTCCCCCAGGAGTGGGGAGGGAAAGGGGATTTTGCAGTATCCTTCCCCCAGGAGTGGGGAGGGAATGGAGATTTTGCAGTATCCTTCCTCCAGGAGTGGGGAGGGAATGAGGATTTTGAAGTATCCTTCCCCCAGGAGTGGCGTCGGAATGGAGATTTTGCAATATCCTTCCCCCAGAAGTGGGGAGGGAATGGGGATTTTGCAATATCCTTCCCCCAGGAGTGGGGAGGGAATGAGGATTTTGAAGTATCCTTCCCCCAGGAGTGGGGAGGGAATGAGGATTTTGCAATATCCTTCCCCCAGGAGTGGCGTGGGAATGGAGATTTTGCAATATCCTTCCCCCAGGAGTGGCGTGGGAATGGAGATTTTGCAATATCCTTCCTCCAGGAGTGGGGAGGGAATGGAGATTTTGCAGTATCCTTCCCCCAGGAGTGGGGAGGGAATGGAGATTTTGCAGTATCCTTCCCCCAGGAGTGGGGAGGGAATGGGGATTTTGCAGTATCCTTCCCCCAGGAGTGGGGAGGGAATGAGGATTTTGCAGTATCCTTCCCCCAGGAGTGGGGACGGAATGGAGATTTTGCAATATCCTTCCCCCAGGAGTGGCGTGGGAATGGAGATTTTGCAATATCCTTCCCCCAGGAGTGGGGAGGGAATGGAGATTTTGCAGTATCCTTCCCCCAGGAGTGGGGAGGGAATGGGGATTTTGCAGTATCCTTCCCCCAGGAGTGGGGAGGGAATGGGGATTTTGCAGTATCCTTCCCCCAGGAGTGGCGTGGGAATGGAGATTTTGCAATATCCTTCCCTCAGGAGTGGCGTGGGAATGGAGATTTTGCAATATCCTTCCTCCAGGAGTGGGGAGGGAATGGAGATTTTGCAATATCCTTCCCCCAGGAGTGGGGAGGGAATGGGGATTTTGCAGTATCCTTCCCCCAGGAGTGGGGAGGGAATGGGGATTTTGCAGTATCCTTCCCCCAGGAGTGGCGTGGGAATGGAGATTTTGCAATATCCTTCCCCCAGGAGTGGCGTGGGAATGGAGATTTTGCAATATCCTTCCTCCAGGAGTGGGGAGGGAATGGAGATTTTGCAGTATCCTTCCCCCAGGAGTGGGGAGGGAATGGGGATTTTGCAGTATCCTTCCCCCAGGAGTGGGGAGGGAATGGGGATTTTGCAATATCCTTCCCCCAGGAGTGGGGAGGGAATGGAGATTTTGCAATATCCTTCCTCCAGGAGTGGGGAGGGAATGGGGATTTTGCAGTATCCTTCCACCAGGAGTGGGGAGGGAATGGGGATTTTGCAGTATCCTTCCCCCAGGAGTGGGGAGGGAATGGGGATTTTGCAATATCCTTCCCCCAGGAGTGGGGAGGGAATGGAGATTTTGCAATATCCTTCCCCCAGGAGTGGGGAGGGAATGGAGATTTTGCAATATCCTTCCCCCAGGAGTGGCGTGGGAATGGAGATTTTGCAATATCCTTCCTCCAGGAGTGGGGAGGGAATGGAGATTTTGCAGTATCCTTCCTCCAGGAGTGGGGAGGGAATGGAGATTTTGCAGTATCCTTCCCCCAGGAGTGGCGTGGGAATGGAGATTTTGCAATATCCTTCCTCCAGGAGTGGGGAGGGAATGGAGATTTTGCAGTATCCTTCCTCCAGGAGTGGGGAGGGAATGGGGATTTTGCAATATCCTTCCCCCAGGAGTGGGGAGGGAATGGGGATTTTGCAATATCCTTCCCCCAGGAGTGGCGTGGGAATGGAGATTTTGCAATATCCTTCCCCCAGGAGTGGGGAGGGAATGGAGATTTTGCAATATCCTTCCCCCAGGAGTGGGGAGGGAATGGTGATTTTGCAATATCCTTCCCCCAGGAGTGGCGTGGGAATGGAGATTTTGCAATATCCTTCCCCCAGGAGTGGCGTGGGAATGGAGATTTTGCAATATCCTTCCTCCAGGAGTGGGGAGGGAATGGAGATTTTGCAGTATCCTTCCTCCAGGAGTGGGGAGGGAATGAGGATTTTGAAGTATCCTTCCCCCAGGAGTGGGGAGGGAAAGGGGATTTTGCAGTATCCTTCCCCCAGGAGTGGGGAGGGAATGGAGATTTTGCAGTATCCTTCCTCCAGGAGTGGGGAGGGAATGAGGATTTTGAAGTATCCTTCCCCCAGGAGTGGCGTCGGAATGGAGATTTTGCAATATCCTTCCCCCAGAAGTGGGGAGGGAATGGGGATTTTGCAGTATCCTTCCCCCAGGAGTGGGGAGGGAATGAGGATTTTGAAGTATCCTTCCCCCAGGAGTGGGGAGGGAATGAGGATTTTGCAATATCCTTCCCCCAGGAGTGGGGAGGGAATGGGGATTTTGCAGTATCCTTCCCCCAGGAGTGGGGAGGGAATGAGGATTTTGAAGTATCCTTCCCCCAGGAGTGGGGTGGGAATGAGGATTTTGCAATATCCTTCCCCCAGGAGTGGGGAGGGAATGGAAATTTTGCAATATCCTTCCCCCAGGAGTGGCGTGGGAATGGAGATTTTGCAATATCCTTCCCCCAGGAGTGGCGTGGGAATGGAGATTTTGCAATATCCTTCCTCCAGGAGTGGGGAGGGAATGGAGATTTTGCAGTATCCTTCCTCCAGGAGTGGGGAGGGAATGAGGATTTTGAAGTATCCTTCCCCCAGGAGTGGGGAGGGAAAGGGGATTTTGCAGTATCCTTCCCCCAGGAGTGGGGAGGGAATGGAGATTTTGCAGTATCCTTCCTCCAGGAGTGGGGAGGGAATGAGGATTTTGAAGTATCCTTCCCCCAGGAGTGGCGTGGGAATGGAGATTTTGCAATATCCTTCCCCCAGGAGTGGCGTGGGAATGGAGATTTTGCAATATCCTTCCCCCAGGAGTGGCGTGGGAATGGAGATTTTGCAATATCCTTCCCCCAGGAGTGGCGTGGGAATGGAGATTTTGCAATATCCTTCCTCCAGGAGTGGGGAGGGAATGGAGATTTTGCAGTATCCTTCCTCCAGGAGTGGGGTGGGAATGGAGATTTTGCAATATCCTTCCCCCAGGAGTGGGGAGGGAATGAGGATTTTGAAGTATCCTTCCCCCAGGAGTGGGGAGGGAAAGGGGATTTTGCAGTATCCTTCCCCCAGGAGTGGGGAGGGAATGGGGATTTTGCAGTATCCTTCCCCCAGGAGTGGGGAGGGAATGAGGATTTTGCAGTATCCTTCCCCCAGGAGTGGGGAGGGAATGAGGATTTTGAAGTATCCTTCCCCCAGGAGTGGGGAGGGAATGAGGATTTTGCAATATCCTTCCCCCAGGAGTGGCGTGGGAATGGAGATTTTGCAATATCCTTCCCCCAGGAGTGGCGTGGGAATGGAGATTTTGCAATATCCTTCCTCCAGGAGTGGGGAGGGAATGGAGATTTTGCAGTATCCTTCCCCCAGGAGTGGGGAGGGAATGGAGATTTTGCAGTATCCTTCCCCCAGGAGTGGGGAGGGAATGGGGATTTTGCAGTATCCTTCCCCCAGGAGTGGGGAGGGAATGAGGATTTTGCAGTATCCTTCCCCCAGGAGTGGGGAGGGAATGGGGATTTTGCAGTATCCTTCCCCCAGGAGTGGCGTGGGAATGGAGATTTTGCAATATCCTTCCCCCAGGAGTGGCGTGGGAATGGAGATTTTGCAATATCCTTCCCCCAGGAGTGGGGAGGGAATGGAGATTTTGCAATATCCTTCCTCCAGGAGTGGGGAGGGAATGGAGATTTTGCAATATCCTTCCCCCAGGAGTGGGGAGGGAATGGGGATTTTGCAGTATCCTTCCCCCAGGAGTGGGGAGGGAATGGGGATTTTGCAGTATCCTTCCCCCAGGAGTGGCGTGGGAATGGAGATTTTGCAATATCCTTCCCCCAGGAGTGGCGTGGGAATGGAGATTTTGCAATATCCTTCCTCCAGGAGTGGGGAGGGAATGGAGATTTTGCAGTATCCTTCCCCCAGGAGTGGGGAGGGAATGGGGATTTTGCAGTATCCTTCCCCCAGGAGTGGGGAGGGAATGGGGATTTTGCAATATCCTTCCCCCAGGAGTGGGGAGGGAATGGAGATTTTGCAATATCCTTCCTCCAGGAGTGGGGAGGGAATGGGGATTTTGCAGTATCCTTCCACCAGGAGTGGGGAGGGAATGGGGATTTTGCAGTATCCTTCCCCCAGGAGTGGGGAGGGAATGGGGATTTTGCAATATCCTTCCCCCAGGAGTGGGGAGGGAATGGGGATTTTGCAATAACCTTCCCCCAGGAGTGGGGAGGGAATGGGGATTTTGCAATATCCTTCCCCCAGGAGTGGCGTGGGAATGGAGATTTTGCAATATCCTTCCCCCAGGAGTGGGGAGGGAATGGAGATTTTGCAATATCCTTCCCCCAGGAGTGGGGAGGGAATGGTGATTTTGCAATATCCTTCCCCCAGGAGTGGCGTGGGAATGGAGATTTTGCAATATCCTTCCCCCAGGAGTGGCGTGGGAATGGAGATTTTGCAATATCCTTCCCCCAGGAGTGGCGTGGGAATGGAGATTTTGCAATATCCTTCCTCCAGGAGTGGGGAGGGAATGGAGATTTTGCAGTATCCTTCCTCCAGGAGTGGGGAGGGAATGAGGATTTTGAAGTATCCTTCCCCCAGGAGTGGGGAGGGAAAGGGGATTTTGCAGTATCCTTCCCCCAGGAGTGGGGAGGGAATGGAGATTTTGCAGTATCCTTCCTCCAGGAGTGGGGAGGGAATGAGGATTTTGAAGTATCCTTCCCCCAGGAGTGGCGTCGGAATGGAGATTTTGCAATATCCTTCCCCCAGAAGTGGGGAGGGAATGGGGATTTTGCAGTATCCTTCCCCCAGGAGTGGGGAGGGAATGAGGATTTTGAAGTATCCTTCCCCCAGGAGTGGGGAGGGAATGAGGATTTTGCAATATCCTTCCCCCAGGAGTGGGGAGGGAATGGGGATTTTGCAGTATCCTTCCCCCAGGAGTGGGGAGGGAATGAGGATTTTGAAGTATCCTTCCCCCAGGAGTGGGGTGGGAATGAGGATTTTGCAATATCCTTCCCCCAGGAGTGGGGAGGGAATGGAAATTTTGCAATATCCTTCCCCCAGGAGTGGCGTGGGAATGGAGATTTTGCAATATCCTTCCCCCAGGAGTGGCGTGGGAATGGAGATTTTGCAATATCCTTCCTCCAGGAGTGGGGAGGGAATGGAGATTTTGCAGTATCCTTCCTCCAGGAGTGGGGAGGGAATGAGGATTTTGAAGTATCCTTCCCCCAGGAGTGGGGAGGGAAAGGGGATTTTGCAGTATCCTTCCCCCAGGAGTGGGGAGGGAATGGAGATTTTGCAGTATCCTTCCTCCAGGAGTGGGGAGGGAATGAGGATTTTGAAGTATCCTTCCCCCAGGAGTGGCGTGGGAATGGAGATTTTGCAATATCCTTCCCCCAGGAGTGGCGTGGGAATGGAGATTTTGCAATATCCTTCCCCCAGGAGTGGCGTGGGAATGGAGATTTTGCAATATCCTTCCCCCAGGAGTGGCGTGGGAATGGAGATTTTGCAATATCCTTCCTCCAGGAGTGGGGAGGGAATGGAGATTTTGCAGTATCCTTCCTCCAGGAGTGGGGTGGGAATGGAGATTTTGCAATATCCTTCCCCCAGGAGTGGGGAGGGAATGAGGATTTTGAAGTATCCTTCCCCCAGGAGTGGGGAGGGAAAGGGGATTTTGCAGTATCCTTCCCCCAGGAGTGGGGAGGGAATGGGGATTTTGCAGTATCCTTCCCCCAGGAGTGGGGAGGGAATGAGGATTTTGCAGTATCCTTCCCCCAGGAGTGGGGAGGGAATGAGGATTTTGAAGTATCCTTCCCCCAGGAGTGGGGAGGGAATGAGGATTTTGCAATATCCTTCCCCCAGGAGTGGCGTGGGAATGGAGATTTTGCAATATCCTTCCCCCAGGAGTGGCGTGGGAATGGAGATTTTGCAATATCCTTCCTCCAGGAGTGGGGAGGGAATGGAGATTTTGCAGTATCCTTCCCCCAGGAGTGGGGAGGGAATGGAGATTTTGCAGTATCCTTCCCCCAGGAGTGGGGAGGGAATGGGGATTTTGCAGTATCCTTCCCCCAGGAGTGGGGAGGGAATGAGGATTTTGCAGTATCCTTCCCCCAGGAGTGGGGAGGGAATGGGGATTTTGCAGTATCCTTCCCCCAGGAGTGGCGTGGGAATGGAGATTTTGCAATATCCTTCCCCCAGGAGTGGCGTGGGAATGGAGATTTTGCAATATCCTTCCCCCAGGAGTGGGGAGGGAATGGAGATTTTGCAATATCCTTCCTCCAGGAGTGGGGAGGGAATGGAGATTTTGCAGTATCCTTCCCCCAGGAGTGGGGAGGAAATGGGGATTTTGCAGTATCCTTCCCCCAGGAGTGGGGAGGGAATGGGGATTTTGCAGTATCCTTCCCCCAGGAGTGGCGTGGGAATGGAGATTTTGCAATATCCTTCCCCCAGGAGTGGCGTGGGAATGGAGATTTTGCAATATCCTTCTTCCAGGAGTGGGGAGGGAATGGAGATTTTGCAGTATCCTTCCCCCAGGAGTGGGGAGGGAATGGGGATTTTGCAGTATCCTTCCCCCAGGAGTGGGGATGGAATGGGGATTTTGCAGTATCCTTCCCCCAGGAGTGGCGTGGGAATGGAGATTTTGCAATATCCTTCCCCCAGGAGTGGCGTGGGAATGGAGATTTTGCAATATCCTTCCTCCAGGAGTGGGGAGGGAATGGAGATTTTGCAGTATCCTTCCCCCAGGAGTGGGGAGGGAATGGGGATTTTGCAGTATCCTTCCCCCAGGAGTGGGGAGGGAATGGAGATTTTGCAGTATCCTTCCCCCAGGAGTGGGGAGGGAATGGGGATTTTGCAGTATCCTTCCCCCAGGAGTGGGGAGGGAATGAGGATTTTGCAGTATCCTTCCCCCAGGAGTGGGGAGGGAATGGGGATTTTGCAGTATCCTTCCCCCAGGAGTGGCGTGGGAATGGAGATTTTGCAATATCCTTCCCCCAGGAGTGGGGAGGGAATGGAGATTTTGCAATATCCTTCCTCCAGGAGTGGGGAGGGAATGGAGATTTTGCAGTATCCTTCCCCCAGGAGTGGGGAGGAAATGGGGATTTTGCAGTATCCTTCCCCCAGGAGTGGGGAGGGAATGGGGATTTTGCAGTATCCTTCCCCCAGGAGTGGCGTGGGAATGGAGATTTTGCAATATCCTTCCCCCAGGAGTGGCGTGGGAATGGAGATTTTGCAATATCCTTCTTCCAGGAGTGGGGAGGGAATGGAGATTTTGCAGTATCCTTCCCCCAGGAGTGGGGAGGGAATGGGGATTTTGCAGTATCCTTCCCCCAGGAGTGGGGATGGAATGGGGATTTTGCAGTATCCTTCCCCCAGGAGTGGCGTGGGAATGGAGATTTTGCAATATCCTTCCCCCAGGAGTGGCGTGGGAATGGAGATTTTGCAATATCCTTCCTCCAGGAGTGGGGAGGGAATGGAGATTTTGCAGTATCCTTCCCCCAGGAGTGGGGAGGGAATGGGGATTTTGCAGTATCCTTCCCCCAGGAGTGGGGAGGGAATGGGGATTTTGCAATATCCTTCCCCCAGGAGTGGGGAGGGAATGGAGATTTTGCAATATCCTTCCTCCAGGAGTGGGGAGGGAATGGGGATTTTGCAGTATCCTTCCCCCAGGAGTGGGGAGGGAATGGGGATTTTGCAGTATCCTTCCCCCAGGAGTGGGGAGGGAATGGGGATTTTGCAATATCCTTCCCCCAGGAGTGGGGAGGGAATGGAGATTTTGCAATATCCTTCCCCCAGGAGTGGGGAGGGAATGGAGATTTTGCAATATCCTTCCCCCAGGAGTGGCGTGGGAATGGAGATTTTGCAATATCCTTCCTCCAGGAGTGGGGAGGGAATGGAGATTTTGCAGTATCCTTCCTCCAGGAGTGGGGAGGGAATGGAGATTTTGCAGTATCCTTCCCCCAGGAGTGGCGTGGGAATGGAGATTTTGCAATATCCTTCCTCCAGGAGTGGGGAGGGAATGGAGATTTTGCAGTATCCTTCCTCCAGGAGTGGGGAGGGAATGGGGATTTTGCAATATCCTTCCCCCAGGAGTGGGGAGGGAATGGAGATTTTGCAGTATCCTTCCCCCAGGAGTGGGGAGGGAATGGAGATTTTGCAATATCCTTCCCCCAGGAGTGGGGAGGGAATGGGGATTTTGCAATATCCTTCCCCCAGGAGTGGGGAGGGAATGGAGATTTTGCAATATCCTTCCTCCAGGAGTGGGGAGGGAATGGGGATTTTGCAGTATCCTTCCCCTAGAGTGGTGGGGTGGGAATGGAGATATTTCAGGATCCATCCCCTGCCACGCCCACTAAGCCACACCTTCCAAGCCACAGAACCGGTAGTAAAAAAAATTGGATTTCACCACTGCAATAAGATCTCCTGCCTTGGGCAGGGGGTTAGACTAGAAGACCTTCAAGGTTCCTTCCAGCCCAAGGTTCTTTGATTCTTACTATTAAATCAAACTGTTGCTGGTATAATTCTGCCTGCAGTTACAATGGAATATAGAATGGAATAATGGAACGGCACCCAAAAAATTCTCCTTTGGGAAAAAAAATTAGAAAAGGGGTAGTTGAAGTATTTGAATAGAAGCTGAGTTGTAGGTTTTTCTTCCAAAAATGTTTTTTATGGTTGTTTTTTTCCCCCTAGGAGAAGGGGGCTATTCTTACCTCAAAGAATGGTTATGGTGGGCAGGATTGCTTTCAAGTAAGTATTAAAGCGTCAAAGCTTTTCATTGATATGTAGTTATTTTTGCATACTTCTCGCTAAAAGAAACCGGCCGTAGTTGTTACTATTAAGACTTCCTCTGCCTTAATATTACGGTCATACAGTATGAATGGGAAGCAGGTCCATTTCCATTTGCCAGAAATTCTTGTTAGGGTTATGGTTGTAGTGTGGCTTTCTTAATGTTTATATTGTTGTTAGTTGCGAAGTCAAGTCCGACCCATCGCGACCCCATGGACAACGTTCCTCCAGGCCTTCCTGTCCTCTACCATCCCCCGGAGTCCATTTAAGCTCACACCGACTGCTTCAGTGACTCCATCCAGCCACCTCATTCTCTGTCGTCCCCTTCTTCTTTTGCCCTCAATCTTTCCCAGCATTAGGCTCTTCTCCAGTGAGTCCTTCCTTCTCATTAGGTGGCCAAAGTATTTGAGTTTCATCTTCAGGATCTGGCCTTCTAAAGAGCAGTCAGGGTTGATCTCCTCTAGGACTGACCGGTTGGATCGCCTTGCAGTCTATGGCAGATCAGTGTTTAAACGCATGAGAAAAAGCCTATTAAACAAAGCAACCTGGAAGTTCAATCTGCAATTAACAAGCTGTAATCAGGACAAAGATATAAGCTTGGAGCCGTGGTCAATGGGTCAATGGACTCATCTATCCTCCTGGTGCAATGGCAGTTGTGTGATAGATGGAATACCTGAAATAACACCCTTGCTTAGGAACCAACAGTTCGGATTTCACAGACAGATGTTGAATGCTGACTGTTTTTTGGCCAAATATCCATTGGTCCTATTTGCCATCCAGAATATTGGTGATTTTTCTAGTAACAATCCAGTCTATGGGGATATGACGTCTTACCATCACAAGAAAATGCGTTAAGTCTCTTGTGCGGTACTCAAGATCTCCAACCAATATGGATGTTATTTATTTTAATTACATAGGTAAACCATTCCAATGGTTTGGAGGCCTCAGATCTTACTGCCCTTGAGAACCGGGTAGGTGTGACTATAGTAGGTGAGCAGTTTTAGCTGCTTTTCCCTCTCTCCTATTTTTTTTCTGTTGTTGTTTAAATTTCTTCTCATTACTTGGGGGCGGAACAAATACTTTAAAGTCAGAAACAAATCAGTGACAGAAAACTACGAATAGATATATGCTGAGCCTCCAAAACTACTACTACCTGATTTCTTGATAGCAAGCCAATTTCGATAAGCGATGGGAAGGTAGAAGGATGAGGATATATTATTATTATAATTGTTGTTGTTGTTGTTGTTTGTTATTATTTTATTATTTCACAAAAAATGTAATACACAGCAAATGAGATTTATATGCTGGATTTCGTATTGTTATTGTTGTTGTTGTTATTATTATTATTATTATTATTATTATCATCATCATCATCATCATCATCATCATCATCATCATCATCATCATCATCATCATCATCATACACAAAAACCAGTAATACACAGCAAACGAGATTTATATGCTGGATTTCGTATCACTATATCACAAGTTCCTGCAGGTGGGGGGGACAGCTTAACCATTTGAGCTTACCCCCCAAGTATGTATGTGGTTGAATGGATGGATGTTGTTGTTGCTTTTATACTGCCTTTTTAAATTTTGTACCGTTTTTAATTGTTGAAATTTTGTTCATTCTTGTATCTCTTATGTTGTACGCCGCCCTGAGTCCTTCGGGAGTTGGGCGGCATATAAGAATAACAAAATAAATAAATAAATAAATAAGTTGAACACTTCCCAAGCGACTAGGACTGTGTGATGTATTTTCGTATGATGCACTCAGATCCAAGTAGGGTGGCCTTTTGCAACTGAGAGATTGTGATTTTGTCAATGTTTATTGTTTTCAAGTGCCGGCTAAGATCTTTTGGCACAGCACCCAGTGTGCCGATTACCACTGGGACCACCTGTACTGGTTTATGCCAGAGTCGTTGTAATTCGATTTTAAGATCCTGATATCGGTTAAGTTTTTCTTGTTGTTTTTCATCAATTCGACTGTCACCTGGTACGGCGACATCAATGATCTGCACTTTTTTCTTTTCCACAATCATGAGGTCCGGTGTATTATGTTCCAAAACCTTGTCAGTCTGAATTCGAAAGTCCCAAAGTATTTTGGCATGTTTGTTTTCAACTACTTGTTGAAAACTTTCTTCTTCTTCTTCTTCTTCTTCTTCTTCTTCTTCTTCTTCTTCTTCTTCTTCTTCTTCTTCTTCTTCTTCTTCTTCTTCTTCTTCTTCTTCTTCTTCTTCTTCTTCTTCTTCTTCTTCTTCTTCTTCTTTTCTTCTTCTTCTTCTTCTTCTTCTTCTTCTCACAATCTTCCATTTTGGGAAAATGGTACCATCCTTGGGAGGTTGTATAGGGCAATTTGTTTTTAGTTTGAATCTCTCTAGTCAGTTTTTGACTTGGCTACTGTAGATAAGGCAAATAGAAAGGTTTTGGTATTAGTTTACTGTAAGTAAAAAGTTTTAGTAAAAAGGAGTGTTGAAATATTATAAAGCATTGTTTATATTGTGATGGATGGTTATGGAATGCCATTCTCTTCCTTTAACTTTTAATGAGGATTCTTTAGAAACAGATTGTTTTAGTCTGTGTGCGTGGGGGGGGGGAGATGGGAAGGGAGAGAGAGGAGGGGGAGGGAGGCAGAGAGAGAAGGACAGAGGGGGGAAGGGAGGGAGAGGGAGAGATGCTCTAATAGTTTCTAAAAGTTTCTTGCATCTAACATGGGCAGGCAGAAATTACTGATAGAATTCCAAAAAGATACTCATATTTTTAGAAACGTTACCGTATATCTCTCGAGTAATTCTAGTTTGCTGTCATTTTTTTTGGGCAGTGGGAATAGGAGAAGCTGCCAACTTTGCTGCATACGCCTTTGCCCCGGCAACTTTGGTCACTCCATTGGGGGCACTAAGCGTCCTTATAAGGTTAGTACAATTAGTACAATTGCTTTGCCAACTAAGACATCTAGGATTAGAGTTCAACAGTGACTCAACAGGACTGTAAATACATTGTGGGCTCTTATGCTGCTATTTTGAGCCGAGGTGGCGCAGCGGTTAGAGTGGGGTACTGCAGACCACTTTAACTGACTGTGATCCTCAGGTCAGCGATTCAAATCTCACCGGCTCAAGGTTGACTCAGCCTTCCATCCTTCCGAGGTAGGTAAAATGAGGACCCAGATTGTTGGGGGCAATATAAATATACATTGCTTACTGATGTAAACCGCTTAGAGAGTGCTTGCACTGTGAGGCGGTATATAAATGTCACTAATAAATAAATAAATAAATATTTTAGTTAAATCATGTCTATATTGTCTTTCTAAAGCAGTATTTCTCAAAATTGGCAACTTTAGGGTGTGTGACTTTCAACAACCAAAATTCCACACTGGACAAAAACACTGTTCTGAAGAGACCGAAATGACAACATACCTCACTACATATCTGTTAAAATTTGGCAATATAAAGAGCTTTGGACTATGCATAAATACACAGCACTGCCCCCAACTTGTGTTTCTGCAAAATTAGACATATTTTCCTAATATGTGATTCTTTTAGTATGTAAAGGATTTAAATTGAGAATGTGGCCTTGACAATTACATTAGTCACTGTGACAAAGTACCATATTTTTCGGAGTATAAGACGCACCTTTTTACCCCCCAAAAGAGGGTGAAAACTTGGGTGCGTCTTATACACCGAATGCAGCCCCACCCACCCAGCCACCCCCATCCTTTGGCGTGTCTTCCAGCAATTTACCTGTTTGCAGGAAAGAGGGAAGAGCCTGTAAAGCCAAGCAAGTCAGTAGAAGTTTCCCGACCTACAGCTGATTAGGTTTGCCACGTGGGAAAATGAAAGTGAAACTAACTGCAAAGAGGCAAATAGCTGGGAGAGACACGCAGATTTTTATTTTTTGCTGAACTGGATGGAAGGGGGTAAGTGAATAACTATAAATGTCTGTAGAATGTTCAAATTATTAGACTTACTTTTTAAAGACTGCTTTATTATTGTTCTAGAGCCAGGGCTCTCCAACCTTGGCAACTTTAAGACTTGTGGACTTCAACTCCCAGAATTCCACAGCCAGCTTTGTTAGCTTTGCTGGCTGTGGAATTCTGGGAGTTGAAGTCCACAAGTCTTAAAGTTCCCAAGGTTGGAGACCCCTGTAAATCTAGACAACTTAACAAAATAAAGAAGCTTTTTAAAATAAATGCTTGCTCTGAAGAGGCCCAGTGCTATTGTTTCTTCTTTTAAATAATAGAGAATAATGTATACTTCCAGAAATTTTAATTAATTTTAACAGCTCTGTACAAGTATAGTATGAAATGTAACAGTGTCCTGTTTAGTATTAGAGTTTAGTTACCTTGGAGTAGATCTATTTAAATAATTGGGAAGAGTTAGTGTGACTACATTTAAGAAAACTTTCTGGCATAATGTACATTTCTCCAATTCTTTGCTATTTCTATGGGTCAGGCACACATGCACAGAAATACACAGCAAACAGTGTATATCATCTGTGCTGTTTGCTGTTTGGCAAATTGCTTGGAGGCAGAGGCCTTTTTTCCTTGTTTTCCTCCCCCAAAACTAAGGTGCGTCTTATACTTCGGTGTGTCTTATACTCCGAAAAATACGGTAGGTTTGTAAAGGCAGTTGCATATACACACAATTTACATACTCTATGGGGGTTTAGGGACCATCATAGGACACTCTGTCAAAAGACCATGTGGAGTTCATTTCTCTTTCTAATGCAGTGGTTCCCAACCTTTTTGTGATCGAGTACCACTTGGAGGTCCCGGGACGTACAGTCGCCGCGTACCACCTGGTTCTAGAGAAACTAAATTCGATCAGATACCACTTTATTTCCATAATTGTACCGTTCCTTTTTTGGCCCCGCGCATCCAGCAACTGGATTCTCGGGCCGCTGGGACCAGGTGGGTGGCGTGTGGCAACAGTTGCAAATCGTTGCCAGATTATCTTGTGTTAGGCAGTAAACATTTTTGTGAAATAAAAAATAACTAACTAAAAATCGTTCATGACCCCGAAAGTGTTCACGTGCCACCTGGAAGGCCCTCGCGTACCACTAGTGGTACACGTACCACAGGTTGGGAACCACTGTTCTAATGTGTCCCAAAGTCAGGAAGAGCTGTTGTAAAGCTTGGCAGAACTAAACTAAACTCCTCATATGTTGTTGTATCTAAAACGATTACGAAGTAATAATGTGCAAATGTTGTCCATTTATAATATTGTTCTTGGTTCTTATTCATTCTAGCTATTCAGAACTTCGGTTTCTGGATTTGTTACATTCCTAAGGGTTCTATCTTTGCTTAATTTCTTTCTTTCTTTCTTTTTTTTGAAAATTTCAAACAGTGCGATATTGTCTTCCTATTTCTTGGATGAAAAGCTCAACATTCATGGAAAGCTGGGCTGTGTGTTAAGCATTCTGGGTTCCACCGTGATGGTGATCCATGCTCCTGAAGAGGAACAAATCACATCATTGGATGACATGGAAATAAAACTGAAAGATCCAGGTATGCTTACTAGAGAGCTATCATAGAATGTGATGACTCCCCCGGAAGTTTCCCCAGATGCCTCTCCAGATGTTAATTCGGAGGATGAGTTGATCCTGGGCATGCTAGGGAGGGATGCAGCTGAGGGCTATGAAGGCTATGGAGGGGCTGAGGACAGGGGAGCGAGCAGCTGGCTGAGCTAGAGGCACAGCTGCAGCTGGGAAACCCAAAGGTTTCAGGTGGAGAGGGCACAAAGCGGCAGCTGGTCAGTGGAGATGCCGCTTCCTCCCGATCAGAGAGCACATAGGGCTGAGAGGAGGCAGGTACAATGAAGGTCAGCCAGGCTACTTGTGAGGAGGCAGCCTCACCCATCTTGATGGGCTGCACCAGGAAGCAGTTATTTAGCTCAGCAAGGGGAGTGCTGGGAACAATGTGTCCCTTTCCTTGCTGTGTGTTCTTCAGCCATTGTGATTCTTGCCTTGGAACTTCGGATTGTGCCTTTTCAACCCAGAACTTCCTTTGTCTTGGGGACTTGCCTTTGCCTAGTGGATCTCCCTTGTCTTTGTGTTGTGGACTAGTCCTGGCTTGTTTTGAGCAGCCTGTTGAACTCATTAGGGGTGCTGGCAAAGGGAATTGCTGGGGAATACTAACTCAGGCTTGGAAGCAGGGGTGGGCTGCTGGGGGTTTGCAGGGGTTTGGGAAAACCTCTAGCTAAGATTCTGTGCAGTTCGGAGAACCCCCAAATCCCACTCCTGGCTGGCCCCACCCACCCCTCCCAGGAGTCCCCATGCGGCCCATTTTGAATACAGATAAGTGCAGGGCGCATGCAGAGGCTCGGGGAGGGCAAAAAACGGGCCTACCGGAAGTTCGGAAAGGCCGGAAATGGGCCCCTCTGGAGCCTGGGGAGGTCGTTTTCACCCTCCTGGAGGCTCAAGAAAAGCCTCTGGAGCCCAGGGAGGGCAAAAACACCCCCCCATGCCATGGTGCAGGAGGCCGACTAGGCCATGCCCACCATGGCCACTCCCACCCAGCAACCGGGCAGAGAAGCCCTTGCTAAAATTTTTGAAGCCCACCCCTGCTTGGAAGCTTTAATATAAAGATTCATAACACCCATGGTGTGTGTTTGCGCGTGAGTGGGAAAGCACATAGAATGAGCCCCTATTATGAAAATGTTTCCTCAATGTATTTAGATTAAGCTAGAATTGATTTATTTGTCCTATAAACAGATTTGAGATTGTGCATGGACTTCCGCATGTACAATATTACAGCTGACATGGAGATATTGAATGGAAATATGTTAGAGTCTGTAGCTATCCAGCCAGCCCACAAGTAAATAATTCAGCAGGATTCATTTATAGAAGAAACTTCTTTATATACAATAATATAAAACATGATGCATGTATACAATACCCATGCAGCTCTTGCAACGTAGTAGAGAAGAAGTAGAAGCAAGGACTAGAACTAGAAGCAAGGAGTAAGGACAAACAAACTCTTATATACACAGAATAGTTAAGCTAAGCCACGCCCAGGCTCCGAGCTGTCTGACATGGCTCACAACAAATCCTGTGTCTCAGTCACCAAACAGTTCCCATTGGTTGACCTATTATGGCTATTCCAGTTCATAAATTCTTACATATTGACAAAATAGGCTAACACAGAAGGGGGAAGGCTCTAGGCAACACAAGTGTAGTGAAAATTAAACAACAGGATTTCTGTCATGGGATACATACAACTGTGCTATTCTTTCTTCTTCTATCTCAGTGTTTCTCAACCTCAACCACTTTGAGATCTATGAACTTTGGAGTTGAAGTCCACACATCTTAAAGTTGCCATAATTGAGAAACACTGCATAGAGAAACCTTACAGTCAGTGCATAAATTCAAACATGTTCTATTTTACTTCAATTTTAAAAAGAAAACATCCAGATCTTGAGGAGGAACCTTGGGTTATCAGTTTCCTTCCTAATGCTTCTCACACAGTTCTAAAGAGCCGCCTCTGCCTGTCCAGGAATACAGTAGAAATTAGTAATTATCCTTGCAGAAAGGGGAAGTATTTCATAAGTGGTTCTCCATTTATGGAACACCGGATCAAATGCACTTGATCACATCAACTTGTTGTGGTCCGCCAGCGGCCTGCGGAACTGGCAGCAGAGGCAGACTGCGAGGAGGCTGGGGAGGAACATGGACCAGGCCTGGAGTCTGGAGAAGGCTCGGTGTCAGAGGCCGAGATCCAGCCCGGGCCATCTGGGAGGTCTGTGCTGACTCCAGAGGCTGACATGAGCGAGGCAGAGGAACAGGGGGAGCCTGTTCCCAATGCGCGCATGCGCAGAGCTGCCAGAAGGCAAGAACAGTTAAGGAGGAAAAGGGAGTAAGGCTTGGAGATAATTGGCCCCTCCCATAGGACATAAAAGGGAAGCACACTGATGTGCTCGTTGCAGGAAGCAACTTGGTTCAATTGTAGTCAGTGAAACTCAGCAGCCCCGTTCTGACTCCGTGCTCTGTTTGGCCTTGCAAAGCTACTTGCCAAATTAGGTCTTTGGCAGCGTGCCAAGAGAGATAAAGGTTGGTGCTTATCAGCTTTCTTCCTAAAGACTGTGGCAGACTTCTGTCAGACTAATTAACATTGTTTGGGATATTATGGCTGTGAATGGACATAATTCACAGCCGTTGAAATAAAAATAGGTTTTTTGGGGACTATGTTTGTGTTTTATGATTTATCAGGAAGCCTAGGTCAGAAAACAACTCTGATTTGACATCTTTCCTGTTCTCTAAATCCTAACGCGTAGTTATTTTCCTTTCCTGCAGTCTTCATTGCGTTTGCTTCCGTTATAATTGTGATCTCGCTGGTACTGATTTTTGTCGTCGCTCCACGGTTTGGACAGACCAATATATTGGTCTACATCTCCATCTGTTCCCTGATAGGGGCTTTTTCGGTCTCCTCCGTAAAAGGCCTGGGTATCGCCATTAAGGACATGCTTTATCAGAAGCCAGTCTTCCGCAACCCGCTGCTCTACATTTTAGCCGTAATTTTGGTGCTGGCCGTCAGTACTCAAATCAACTACCTCAACAAGTCATTGGATGTGTTTAATACGTCTCTGGTCACTCCCATTTATTACGTGTGCTTCACAACCACGGTGGTGATCTGCTCCGTTATCCTCTTCAAAGAATGGAACAGCATGGAACTTGGAGATATCATTGGAACCCTGAGTGGATTCTTCACCATAATCATTGGCATTTTCTTTCTTCACGCTTTCAAAAATGTCAACATTACCTGGAACCAGTTGGCGGCTTCCGTTAAAAAAGACCCCAACTTGTCTTTGCATGCTTACGAGTCTCATCACACTTTATTAGAAAATATGGACACGCCCATTTCGATATGCGACGAGGATAATACTCTCTTCAGCCGAGGAAATGAACGACAGTAACCACCATTAAAGTCATCTCTCGCAGCTTATGGCCCCACCAGAGGGGGATATCATTATCGTCACTATCCCGGAATTTGGAGGAACAAAAAGGAGACACGTCATTTGCTTTTGGGTTAGAAAAGGAAATTCTGGTATTTCTGTATTTGCCACCTTTGACAGCCTGCAAAAGTCACTGACAGCAGTAATGCTGTTTAAGTGATGACTGTGGTATGCTACAAAATGAATTACATATGTAAATGTATTTTCCAAATCGTATTTTGTAGTTTCAGTGTTTTAAAATGAGATTTTTCCTGAGGGCTAAGTGAAGGTATTTTGTGAAAACCAGGACTTTTTCGAATGACCAGCATGTTAGTAAATTGGAAATTTTAATTTATTCTAGTTTTCCAAGTAGGAAATGTCTAAAGAGAACCTCTTCTCTTTTTAGGTTTAACTTCCAGCAACAAAGTTTAAAGTCTTAAGTACATTAAATGAGAACAGGGTCTTTCTATGCCAGATAGCACTGAATTACTGAGACCAAGAAATCCTTACAGTAAACTCAAGAAATCTGGGGATTAATTTGGTGTACATTAAACATTTCTGGAAATCCTTTTAAGTTTTATTTTTCTCATCAATTGCTTTTAATTGTTCAGGATGATAGATTAGCTTTTTAAGACATGTATGTATATTCTCAAATGTTAAAGTCTCTTTCCTTTTACATAGAAGTATGCAGGGTTAAGATTAAAAAACAATAACCCATGGTGACCTTGGTTATTTTGTGAACTGGAAAGTGATTTTGGTTACATGTCAAGGTCTGAAGTAAAATTATCAGTGCCAATAAATTTGGTTTCAAAATAGATTTCCATCTATTTTGTAAACACAGGCTTGGCTGTGTGGAGATTTTTGGTTATCCCTTCAGTATTTAATATTAACACTTTAGTTCCAAAACTGCTTAAGAAACAAACAAACAGCTGGACAGGTTTTATCACACAAATAAACAAATTATATATTTAGCTGACAGTAATGGACAGGGATGGATTTGGATAATACAATCTTTTTATAGCTCTGAATTTCTCTTTATTACTTTGGTTTATTAAGAATTGGCATCTGTTCCATGATAAGGAACGCTTTAAGGAAATACAGGTTTTTAATTATTTTAAATGGTCACTTACCTGTATGCACTGTTCCCTCTTAAGGTGCGCAGCTGCGCGGCCGCGCACGTAATGAGAACGCCGCACGGAAGTTTCTAATTTCCTCCCAGCATTTTCTAATGGGAGAGGCTGCGCGCCTGCGCGGCCGCGCAAATAAAAAGAACGCCGCGCGCCGTTTTCTGCTACTACAGGGAACATTGCCTGTATGGCTCATTTGAGAGCCATGAGCAGTGCCGATGAAGTCCCATTCAAAGGGGAGGAAATCGCTTTTCTGTATCTGTATGAAGTTTGCCATAACTATTTAAAAATATTTAATATTTAATTTTCCTGAATGGAAAATCTTTGAAGCTTTGATACAATATTGACAAAAATGAATAAAAATGTTTTGAGAGTGTGTCCTACTAACATTGGGCCAGTTTTTATATTTTGTATCATCCTAATCTATTTGGGAGGATCGTCCTTTGGAAAACCCGGATATAAGGATTCAGATAGAGATAGATCCACATAAGATTTATATCAAGAAAATAAGAGATTTAGACAACCCACCCGAGTGTGAATTGATTGCTATTGATGACTTTTTACAATTAAGACAAAAGAGAGTTCACCCGTCTTCCGTATGAAGCTCCCTACATTTTAGCTATTTTGGGGAATATCCCTTATTTTTAAGGTAACAAATCATAGGGGAAATTTCTGTGGTGGTGCCATTCTTAGAAGCAAAGACCACATGTGCTGCAATTTTGCAGAAAGTCTATGTAACGTGGTAAATAGAGTATTTCTCTTTCAAGAATATAGTCTAGTCCAGGAGTGTCAAACTCGCAGCCTGCGGGCCAGATGTGTCATGCGCTGGCCACCTCCACCCCCGGTTTAGCGAGGGGGGGAAGTCACGCTACGTCATGTGATGATGTGACCCCACGAGTTTGACACCCCTGGTCTAGTCTTTATGTTAAAAAAATGTGGGGCAAGAGGCTTACTGAAATCTTAACTATTAGACATAGCTAAGTAACTGTTGGGAATGGTAATGTCCTTTAGCTGCTACTCCTCACACCTAACCTCTTTTCAAATGTAATTAGCTTGGATTTATGCAAGCAGCATTGGTATTCTTCAGCAGTAGTGTCTGGATTGTTTGGGTGAAATTACATAATGGGTAGGATTCAGGGGAGGATTGCTCACTTACCTTGCTACCGGTGCGCTGCGTGCACATCACCACATTTCATGTGCGCGCTTGCTACACATGTGCGCCCCCTTGCGCAATTTTGCTTCCGCGCATGCTGCGATTTCTGCGATTTTTTGCTTTCGCGCATGTGCAGAAACAAAATCTCGCTGAAATCTCTTGCATGCGCGCGTCCCCTCGTGAGATTTCGGCGCACTTTTGCTTATGCGCATGCACAGAAGCAAAAAAAAACCAAAAAATTTTCGAAAAAAGATGGCAGCTCCTAAACACTGGCAACCGACCGCACCGGGTCAGCAGCCTCTTGATGACGTCACCAGCCCGCCGCCACCGGTGCAATAGAGTGGATCGCACCGGTAGGAACCCACCACTGGTAGGATTATGTAATTTCTCCCCCCCCCCCCCAAACAGAACTGCAAAATTACTTTTGCTGATTTTGAAGAGTTTCAGGATAAAGCAAAAAATATTTATTTTCCTTTTGGGGTCTGCAATGCATCGGTATCTAAGATGGTTTCGATGCTTCTGAAGCATGCAACTTTAGGATGAACTTTGGGATTGTCATAATTTATGACATGGTGAATAGTTTAGGAACTATTTTAATAATGAGTGCGAAGGTTTAATTTTGCCCCACACACCCACCTGAAAATGAAAACCAGTGGCTCAGCCTTTCATTACTTCATATTTATTATATGAAGTACATTTATTAGACACGTTTTGCTATACATTATTTCCCTGGCAATATAGCACGCTTTACAGCTGGTAAAATCAAAATAACGATCTGATTAAAAAAAAAACCTCCCCAATTTGTAATAAAGTTGGGATCTTGTTCTCTTTTTGCTAAACACCAAACTGAACACACAGCATACGATAAAGGAGTCGATATGTTGTGCTTTTAAATAGTGTAGGACATAACTACATCCTCCCTTCGTACGAAAACCTATGTGCAGTGCATATTTACAATCCATAAATGGCATTTAGAATACATTTATGATGAATGTCGTGTTTCATAAGAGCCCTTCTGGTTTCTAGAAATTGAAGAGTTTTAAAGAGGCTTTAATAATATTCTTTTGTGAAGGATGATATATAGCAGATCAAACCGAAAGGATATTTTTCTTCATTAGTGACTGCTTAAACAAGTCACAAGTACTGGAAGGTCTTTTGATAATCTTGTGTTCTTCCTAACATCTGTTTTGGGCCTGGTGGGATCTTTGAGCAGCTTCTAGTCAAGGAGATCTGGTAGTTTTGTACTAGTCTTTCTATTTTCCTGATAAGCCACTGAGTCTTGTATATAAAGATACGTTCTGTAGGAGACTCATGGCCTCAGTTCTCCATATACCATCTACCTATCGCCTCTACATTCACCAGCAGCCATGACCAACCCAGTGTACGCCAAGCTCTGTGCTGGCTGGAAAAGATGTGGCCAAGCACATCTGGAGGGCACAACAATGGGCAAGAATATAAACAACAATCACTTTAAATATTGTTCTTTCAAGTCAACAGCTGGCTTATAAAAGGCTTTTTGCTGAATTGGGGTTACGTTGTGCGGTAGCTTTAGCCTGCTACCAATGGGCATTTTCCCCCCTCAGGAAAACCGCACTGGGGTCCACTTGATAACAATGTTGTTTGAATAGTCAAATGGTCTTTAAATATGTTGATAGCACTTCTTCCAGAGACAAAGGGGCAATATGCCCAATTGCCTTGTCTTCCCATGGTCCTTCTAAGCAGCATCCAGGACTGTGTCCCTGGGAAGAATCCAGCAGCATGTCTGAAATGGTATGTCCTTATTGTGAATTCTTGCACCTGCCAAGCTTATAGTCAGGACGAAGAGTCTTCAGCTATACATTCAATCATATGCAGGAGATCTTGAAACGTAGGACGTCCTTCTGGTTTCTGGAAAAGTTTTAAAAAGGCCCTAATAAGTGATACTTCTTTTTCTTTTGTGATGCATGATATGCAAATAGTCCTCACTTAGCAATGGTTCGAAGTTACAACCAACCCTTCAAAAGCTACTTACCACCAGTTGTGGAGTTCGGACGGCTGCACACACCTGCACTGACATGACCACCTTTTGGGAGCTTGGCAATTGGCTCACCTTTACTGCCTGTTGCAGAGTTTCAGTCACATGACTGCAATTTATACTGTTTTCTTGCTGGGTTTCTGGCTTCTTTGGGCTGTTTCCAGCAAAAAACACCCCTGGGTGTTTTTATAAGAGCCATAGTGGCACAGTGGGTAGGATGCAGTATTGCAGGCTAATTCTGCCGACTGCCAGCAGTTCGATTCTCACCGGCTCAAGATTGACTTAGCCTTCCATCCTTCTGAGGTCAGTAAAATGAGGACCCAGATTGTGGGGGGCAATATGCTGACGCTGTAAACCTCTCAGAGCTGTAAAGCACTATGAAGCGGGATAAAAGCCTAAGTGCTATTGCTACATAATAACATAACATAACATATAACATAACATAATATAATCAGAGTTGGAAGGGACCTTGGAGGTCTTCTAGTCCAACCCCTGCTTAGGCAGGAAACCCTACACCACTTCAGACAAATGGTTATCCAACATCTTAAAAACTTCCAGTGCTGGAGAATTCACAACTTCTGGAGGCAAGTTGTTCCACTGATTAATTGTTCTAACTGTCAGCAAATTTCTCCTTAATTCTAGATTGCTTCTCTCCTTGATTAGTTTCCATCCATTGCTTCTTGTCCTGCCCTCAGGTGCTTTGGAGAATAGCTTAACTCCCTCTTACTGTTATAGGAACACATGGATCTACTTAACAATCGCAGCGTTCTGCATAAATAAAAAGTTAACATATTACTGTGTTATGTTTTGGGAGTAATATGAGCCATGAAATGGACAGTGATCTACATTTTACGCAATTATAAATTTGTTGGTCTTTAAGGTGCCACGTGTTTCTTGCTGTTTTGCTGCAACTGTCGTATTTTGGAAACACATAGTCACAAAAAGCATTCTGGTGACAAATAGGTTGAAGAACTAAGCAAGATCAATCCTTTTTTATTCAGTGTTGTTTCAACCAAATCTATTGGAATTCACCTCTGAAGTATAGAAGTTATAAAAACATGACAGTTTTACTAAGAGTGAGGCAAGATTTTGTTTATTAGTATTTCATTTCTGCACTTAGCTCACCCAAATATTTCTATCTAATACCTTTCTTGTAAATAGAACGAACTTATTAAGCTCATCTCTTGACACTGTAAGACAGTACAGTCAATTGCTAATGTTTTTCTGATTTATAAAATTGCAAATTGTTAGAATTAAAAATAATCTGATTTCCACTTTTTAAGTCTACAGGTAGTCCACGATTTATGGCATCAGAATTTACATTGCTAAGCAAAGCGGTTGTTAAAAGTTGTTAAAAGTTATTCACACCTGATTTCACGATTTTTTCTGCCATGATTGTTAGCAGATCACTGCAATTGTTAAGTGGATCACATGGTCATTATGTAAACCTGGCTTCCCCTATTAAATAGTTGGAAGTCTGATGGGAAGGTCCCAAATGGGGTTCACATGATCCCTGGACGCTACAATTGTCATAAATACATGTTGATTGCTAAGCCCCAAGTTTTGATCATATGATTATGAAGATACTGCAATGGTCGTAAGTGTCGGGACCTGTCATAAGTCACTCTTTTCAGTGCCACTGTAACTTTGAACAGTTGTTAAACGAATGGTTATTGAGGACTATCTGTACTTGATTTCTCTTTTCAGACTGTGTTCTACTTACTCAGTCCTGAATGAGTAAGGCACAAGATAAGGGTACTGTTCATGCGCCCACAAAAATGGGAGGAACAGACAGCCTCAGTAGCGCAGTGGTTAGAGTGCAGTACTGCAGGCTATTTCTGCTGACTGCCAGCTGCCTGCAATTTGGCAGTTCAAATCTCACCAGGCTCAAGGTTGACTCAGCCTTCCATCCTTCCCAGGTGGGTGAAATGAGGACCCGGATTGTTGGTGGGGGGCAATATGCTGACTCTGTAAACCGCTTAGAGAGGACTGTGAAGCGGTATATAAGTAAGTGCTATTGCTATTGCTATTATTGCATTGACTTATGGTCTGGCAATTTTTACTTACTGACCGGCAGGGTGCAAAGAATGGGTGCATCTACTTTGGGTCACTTCATGCCAGAATACAGTAATGTTCGTCGCCGCAGAGCCGAAGAAGCTGTTGGCGTTCGTGGCGCGGGGCTTCCCCCGCCCACTTCCCCCCACCGCCAGGACGCCGCCATTTGCGTTCTTTTGTCCTCTGCGCAAGCAGAACGCTTTGCGCATGTGCAGACGCTGCGCAAATGGCAGCGTCCCGGCGGCCGGGGGAAGCCCCGCGCTGCAAACGCCAACAGCTTCTTCGGCTCTGCGGCGACGAACAGGCAAGACCGCACCAGTAGGAACCCACCCCTGGTAATGTCATCTAATGCAAGTGAAATACAACATAGCTTACCTCATGCCAGCACATTACCATCAAGTCAAAAATATTCTTGGAAGCTAGCTTGGGTCGAAATAGCCGGTGTCCTTGGGTAATCATAGTCACCACTTCGTAGTTTGTGTTTGTCTCAAAGGGCATCTTCCCTTCTGTAAACACTTCCCACATGAGAACTCCTGGAGAGAGAGAGAGAGAGAGGGAGAGAGGGAGAGAGGGAGGGAGGGAGGGAGGGAGGAGAGAGAGAGAGAGAGAGAGAGAGAGAGAGAGAGAGAGAGAGAGAGAGAGAGAGAGAGAGAGAGAGAGAGAGAGATTAGTCAAAGTTCACAGAAATAACTGAATTGCAATTCCAACATTCTGGGTTATCCTCCATGATGGCAAATACAAATATGTTAATAGAAAATCAATCCTAAAGAACTAAATAATCACCTCGCCTAAATCTTCTACGTTTATTTAGTTTATCAGCAATAGAATGGTTAGACAAATGCTTATGAAATGAGTCTGAAAAGTAGAACTAGGCATTAGGGTTACACAGGCACCAAGGATGATTCAGAAGAGGTGCTTCATTTCTCGGCTACTCATTAAAGCAGCAACATCTTTTTTCACACTTCTGAGGCCTAAAAGAAAAGTCGTCGCTGTTTTCATGAATTGCTTTAATGATTTGACTTTTTAAAGGAGTTCTTTTAAGCTGTGATAAAATAGCTGGTTGCTTTAAGAAGTCACCTCGTTAAAGCAATTGTCAAGAGACAGCACATTTTTCAAATGGAGCTGCTTTAATAAATAGCGAAGAAATGTGTTCACGGAAAATATGAAGCATTCCTTCTGAATTACCTTAAAAGACACACAGCTCTTTAAAGCGCAGCACACTAAATAACGCTACAGGTAGTCCTTGACTTCATTTAGTGACCGTTCAAAAAGCGACAGGACCATTTTTCACACTTACCACCATTGCAGCATCCCCATGGTCGCGCCATCAAAATTCAACTGACTCATATTTATGACCGTTGCAATGTCCCGGGTACATGTGATCCCCTTTTGTGACCTTCTGACAAACAAGGTCAATGGGGAAACCAGATTCACTTAACCACCATGTTACTAACTTAACAACTGCAGTGATTCACTTAACAATTATGGCAAGAAAGATTGTAAAATGGGGCAAAATTCACTTAAGAAATGTCTCACTTAGCAACAGAAATGTTAGGCTAAATAGTGGTTGTAAGTGGAGGACTACCTGTACAGCCAAATTTGAGAGCCTATTATATAAACATATTTACCACAAGATGTGTGTGTGTGTGTGTGTAAAATCAGCATTTCAAAATTAGTAAACCTTTGTAGCACAAGGTTATACAGTAATAGATCTATATATAATATAGATAGTATAGTAACAGTATAGTATAGTATAGTATAGATATATAGTAATAAATCTCCATTTAAAACAAGTGATTGTGATTATATAAAATTTATTTACTTATCTATATTTAAGTTTGTATTCTGCTCATCTCACTATGAAGAGCGAACATTACATTATAAACCGCCCAAAGTCACTTAGGTGAGATGGGTGATGTAGAAATTTGATAAACAAATAAAAGAATCAGAACAGTTAACCAGAAACATGTTTTTTGCAATATATTTAGAAACCACTAGAAGGAAATAAAGCACAAGTTAAAAACAGATTACAACATCTGAAACTTCTGAATGTTAAGTTTTAAGTTGTAATTTTCACTATCAGGACTAATGTCCATGACACCCATATTTTATCCAAGATTCCCTGTATTTATTTCACCTAGAAATATTATTTGTCATTAACATGAAGCATTTTTTTTCATTCTATCTCAAGAGCCGAGGTGGCGCAGTGGTTAAAGTGCAGCACTGCAGGCTACTTCAGCTGACTGCTAGTTCAGCTGTTCAAATCTCACCAGGCTCAAGGTTGACTCAGCCTTCCATCCTTCCGAGGTTGGTAAAATGAGGACCCAGATTGTTGGGGGCAATATGTTGAACTCTGTAAACCGCTTAGAGAGGGGTGTAAAGCACTATGAAGCGGTATATAAGTCTAAGCGCTAAGTGCTATAATTATAATTATTGCTTTGGCGGATAATTTGAAGAGGCTAATGGAAGATTTGAAAAAGTAATTCTCCAAAATTTATTTAAATAATAATAATAATGAAGTTAAACAATCTTACCAAAAGACCAAACGTCAGACTTGCTACTGAATCGGCTGTAATTGAAAACTTCGGGCGGACACCACTTCACAGGAAATTTAGCGCCTGAAGAGCTGGTGTACTGATCATCAAGAACATACCTAAAAGGAGGGGGGAAAAGATCCTTCCTCTGAAATGAGTTACAGGGAAACCTCGGTACTCGATTGCTTCAAAACTCGTCAAATTTGGTACTCGACGCATTTTGATGTGAAAATATTGTCCTAGTACTCAGCATTTGTTTAGTACTCAATGCGCTGCAATAGGAAAAGGGGGGCAGCTGCAGAGAACGGATAGGAAGTTGGCTAGGCTGGGAAGGGCACTGCAAAAGGAGGCGGATGGCCACAGAAGGCCGACAGGAAGTCGCTCATGATGGGAAGGGCACTGCAAAAGGAGGGGGATGGCCACAGAGAGCGGACAGGATGTTGGCCATGCAGGGAAGGTCACTGACATAGAAAAAGGGACAAAAGGAAGTTCTTCCCAGCAGAAACAAAGGGTCACGTGATAAGTCACATGGTTTGTTTGGGAGACATCCTTTTTATGAGAGCCGAGGTGGCGCAGTGGTTAAAGTGCAGCACTGCAGGCTACTTCAGCTGACTGCTAGTTCAGCTGTTCAAATCTCACCGGCTCAAGGTTGACTCAGCCTTCCATCCTTCTGAGGGCGGTAAAATGAGGACCCAGATTGTTGGGGGCAATATGCTGAACTCTGTAAACCGCTTAGAGAGGGCTGTAAAGCACTATGAAGCGGTATATAAGTCTAAGTGCTATTGCTATTAGCACTCATCGCACCTCCTGGAACAAATTAACACCAGTACAAGAAACTGACACAGATAGTCCTCAAATGACGACAACTTGTTTAACAATGGTTCGAAATTACGATGCCACTGAAAAAAGTGACTTTGACCTATCCCCAAAGTTATGACCATTGCACAATCCTTACAGTCTCGTCATCACCTCCTGCTTGAGCAGGGGGTTGGACTAGATGACCTACAAGGTCCCTTCCAACTCTAATAATAAATCTAAAAAATCACAATTTGCAACCTTCCCAGATGCCTTCTGGAGCAGTGTCAATGGGGGAAGCTGAATTTGCTTAACAGCAACATGTTTTGCTTTCATTACTGCGTGATTTGCTTAATGACCACGGTAAACAGGGTTGTAAAATGGGATCGGATCATATGCTTTAATGGCCGCATTGCTCATCAACTGAAATTTCAGTCCCAATTGTGGTCATAAGTTGAGGACTACTCGTATTCAATATTCATGTCACTGCCTAACGGTAATGGATAAATTTGACAGGTATTTGGTTATGGAATCTACACATTATTGGGGTCTGTTTTAAGTTAAAAAGACGGCCACCACTCCACCACTTAGGAAGGTACAAAAATGAAAACTTAAAATATGCCTGCTTAAAAGGTATAGAGATGATTAATACCTTGTCATTCCAAAATCAGACACTTTCACCACTCCCGATTCATTCACTAAGCAGTTTCTAGCAGCCTAGAGAAAGAAAGAAAAGTAAAACAATAGTTGGATACGGACTGCATATCTTGGATGTAGTCTGATTTCTGCTTAACGTCTAACGGTTACACAAGTGTAGAGGTGTCAGGCTCCAAAAACCAAGAAAGATACGTTGCAAGTCTTCAAAGCAGAATTCTTTTTTGCTTCTCACCACAGATTTACACTGCTCTCCTCTCCTCTGCCTTCTGCACATCCACATGTCAGGCACTAGACCCAGCTATTCCTCCTCTTCCTCATCAGCCACCTCCAGGCCTGGGGGCTGATGACTCTCCATCTGAGGGCTGACGGATGGCCCAGGCTCCGCCTCTGTCTCTCTCTCTGACAGCTCCATTCCCTCCTCCCCCTCAGAGCTCTCAGGTTACCTTGATGCTGACCCTGACTCCCACGCCTCCTCCTCCTCTGATTCGGCTGCTGGAGAGGCCGGCGGCCGACAGGCCACAACATACACCAGCCTATTTGGTTGGGGGGCACATTGCCAGTCCCAGATAGCACAGGGTCAGTGGTCCCCAGTGGAACTCAAGAACAACATCAACTGGCTGGAACTCAGGGTGACTCACCATAAAAAAGGTTCCAAAGGATTGCAATGGGTCGACACATACTCATCCTGACAGACAACGTGGCCCCCAAGACCCACATAAAGCATCAGGGGGGTGACACATTCCAAGGCGCTCATACAAGAAGCAGAACACCTGATACTTATATCTGTTATCTAATATATGGCTGACAAATAAATAAACAAACAAACAAACAAATAAACTTTGCCATTCATGGGGGAGAAAACACTAGCTTTGATTTCTCCTTTGCAAGTCTTAAAGGGACAGGAATCCTACTTTGCACAGCTTTTGGTCAAAACATTTCAGAAACATTATAAAAATGCAGACACGAAGCACATCCTTTAGACCCTGTGCTTTATGAATGCAACACATGTACACATGTTCATCTTACCAAATCTCTGTGAATGAAGCTATTTCTCTCCAGGTATTCCATTCCTTCAGAGACATCCTGACACATAGTCAGCAGGTTATCTTTAGTGAAGTGTCCACGTCTTTGGCGAAGATAATTTAGAAGGCAACCATGCTCCATGAACTCCGTCACTATGTAGATGGGTCTCTGCTGAGTACAAACGCCATAGAGCTGGACTAATTTCGGATGGGTCAACTTCCTGAAAGAAGAAAGAAAGGGAGAGAGAGAGAGAGAGAGAGAGAGAGAGAGAGAGAGAGAGAGAGAGAGAGAGAGAGAGAGAGAGAAAGAACGAGGAAGGAAGGAAAGGAAGGAAAGGAAGGAAAGAAAAGAAAAGAAAGAAAGAAGAAAGAAAGAAGAAAGAAAGAAAGAAAGAAAGAAAGAAAGAAAGAAAGAAAGAAAGAAAGAAAGAAAGAAAGAAAGAAAGAAAGAAAGAAAGAAAGAAAGAAAGAAAGAAAGAACGGGAAAAAGTATAAATGGAAATATAGATGTAATTTTCTTCATGAAGTTATCTTTACCTAAAAAAGCATACATGTTTGGAAAGAAGTCAATGAGAAATAGCTTATGCAGTCTTTATGCTAAAAACACAATAAAAAATTCAGAAGAGAGAAAGTTCTAGAAGCAGAGTAAAATAGTAAGTCCTAGTCACATAATGGCTTATAACTGCAGGTCTGCAGAGCAGGCAGAGGTCGGTTCCTCCCGGTTCTATAGAACCGGTAGTAACTTGGCGGCCTGGGTTGCTGGAACCGACAGCGACCCAGGCCTGCCACGCCCCCGAGCCAGTTATCTTGGCGCCGCCATAAGTGCCGCCATCTTGTTTTTTTGTACTGCGCATGCGCAGAGGGTCATTTCCGGGAAGTGACGCACGCGTGCAAAACATGCACTTCCGTCGCGATGCGAACCGATGGGGAAGGTAAGTAGAACTCACCCCTGAGGGCAGGGCAATAGCATTCAATATAATGGCAGATGGAATTAAGCAACCAAGATTTAGGATTTGAAATAAATTCAAAATGCAGGCTCAAACTTCAGCATACAGAAATGTGGCTGCAGCACTCCACCACTGATATTATATCCCAAAATGTAATGTTTTGCAAGATTACATGTCTAAAATAAATACAACAGACAGCTGGGGTTCTGTCAATCTATTCTCATAATAATTTGTTTTTCTTTTTTCCACACAATAGAATTATTTACAGCTAGAGAGTCCCAGTTTCTGAATCTCTAATGTTAAAGGTGAAAATGGATACCACAAATCCTATTACAATTTCAAACCTTCTTCCTATGAAACATCGTTTTATATGTTAAACATTTAAATATGTTAATGAAGTGGTTCATGGATATATCTGTGTTGGAAGATATTACCGTATTTTTCGGAGTATAAGACGCACCGGAGTATAAGACGCACCTTAGTTTTGGGGGAGGAAAATAGGGGAAAACAATCTGCCTACCAGGTATTCATCTGGCTAGCGTCCTTAGTCTGGTCAGCTTCAGCACATTATTTTATCCTCTGGTTAGGACTTAAAAAAACCTTCTTCGGAGAGAGTAACAATGAAAAAGCCTGCAAGCCGGTAAGAGCTGGGAAGATAGTTAGCACCTGGTTAGGGCTAGAAAAAAACTTATTCAGAGCAAGTAGAGCAATGAAAAAAAATTCTGCAAAGACTTAGGGCTGGAAAAACATTCTTTGGAGAGAGTAACAATGAAAAAGCCTGCAAGGTAAGAGCTGGGAAGATCTGTTAGCACCTAGTTAGGGCTGGAAAAAAAAGCTACATTCGAAGTATAAGACGCACCCAAATTTTCAGCCACTTTTAGGGAGGAAAAAGGTGCGTCTTATACTCAGAAAAATGCGGTAAGTAGGTGAAACAAAAAATGACAAAGGGTTTTTTGTATTAGTATGGATTTGATTATATTACTGCCTTTAGTATGGGATACTGTATGTATTTCGCTAGCAATATATTGCTAATAATATTAGTATCATTAATTGTTTAAACAGCCCATTCTTCTCCTGATCAAAATACAAATTTGGTTCTTGCTAAATTTGAGCTTAGCAAGTTTGATACTTCCAATATATATATATATATTTACAGTGCACCAGGGAATAAAATAAGGAGAGAAGCATTATAGGCTTTTGATGTTCTGACTCAGGCAGTAATTGTAATTCTTTAAAATGGAGGTCTTTAAACTTGGCAACTTTAAGACTTGTGGACTTCAACTCCCAGAATTCTCCAGCCACAGCTGGCTGGAGAATTCTGGGAGTTGAAGTCCGCAAGTCTTAAAGTTGCTAAGTTTGGGGTCCCCTGCTTTAAGATGAAGGGAAACAGAGCAGAGCATCTCAAGATGTTCAGAAGACATTTCTTAAGAAGTTTTGCAGCCAGATTCTTCAATGATTTCTTAAAATAATAACCGGCACCTTTGCCCGTTACTTACATCATCACTTTAGCTTCTTCTATAAAGTCCTCTTCGTACATGGCACCTTCTCGGATGGCCTTGATGGCTACTTTGTACTGGGCTCTCCATTTGCCCAGCCGCACTACCCCAAAGAGACCACTGCCCAGTTCTCGCATAAAGGTGAGCTCTGCAGGATTGATTTCCCATTTCTCTATAAAAAGAAGAACAGATCACTTGAGGATAAACCTCCAAGGCAAACTGGAAGACAATTTTTATTGTCAGTATTCTGTGAAACAAGGGCAGCGGTGAAATCTACTTACCTCCCCTACCGGTTCGGTACCTTCCCTAGTCGCTCCGCTCGCACGCACGCTTTTTCACCCGCGCTCCGCTCACGGGTGCGCTTTTTCACCCTCTGCGCATGCGCAGAAGGCTTTGCGCATGTGCAGAGGGTTAAAAAAAAAGAAAATGGCGACGTCCAGGCGGATGAGTGGAGACTTGCGCTGCCGCCGCTACCGGTTCTCCGAACCACCGGCTGCCCCCACTACCGGTACGCCTGAACCGGGCCGAACCGGTAGCATTTCACCCCTGCACAAGGGTCTTCTTCTTATTTCATCTTTCTTTCAAGCCCAATAACTTTTGAAAATTCAAACTCTTCAAGAGTACTCTTGAAGATTCTCACTGCTTATTCTCAAGTTTGCCACACAAAATGCTTCCTTTGGACCTCTTTCCAAGAAATAATCTTTTCTCACTCAGCAGAAATGACTCAAGCATATTGTGGGAAGGGACTTTCATCTTGTGTGCCTAGTACTCCCAAAAAATGACCAGAGAGAAACAATGACTGAAAAAACAAAACTCTACATCAAATTTTCTCAAGACTTGACAGCACTCAACATGTTTCTCAACAACTTATTGTTTGCAGGGATTAAAGCAAGGCAGTTCTCTTGGTGGCAGCGTAGGCGGCACCATCTTGATTTTTGCTTCTGCACATGCACAGAATCTTCCTGGCACTGGGCAGAGGTGGGTTTCTCCCAGTTCGGACCAGTTCTATAGAACCAGTAGTAACGTGGCGGCCTGGGTCGCTAGAACCGGCAAGCGACCCAGGCATGCTACGCCCCCAAGGCAGTTCTCTTGGTGGCGGCGTAGGCGGCACCATCTTGATTTTTGCTTCTGCACATGCACAGAAGCTGTTTCTTGCTTCTGCGCATGCTCAGCTTTTTTTAGCACTGCGCAGGCGCAACACACACGCAGCGTGTCCCGGCAGTGAAGAAAACCGGAACCCACCCCTGGCACTGGGGGCTAATAATATTATGAAAACCTGCCAACTCTTTCCTATGTAAAAACATGAGATTAAACTACGTATCTTCTGGGCGAAAATGGATGAGGATAATGGATTTTGACCCAACTGGCATGATTATGTATAAACAGAACAATTATTAAGGTGGTTAATGAATGACTGGATAGAGCATTTTATAGAACAGGCCAGGAGCAGTACAATCCTAAGTATCTGTTGCTTTTTATTTTTAAAAATACAGGCAAATCATTGCCAAGCAATCTTAGAATATAAGTTTGCAATCCAATTTGCCACCCTAAAGAAACCCTCTCGTCCTTCCCACTCAAAACAGACACGGAAACTTATTTTGCCTACCGTTTTTTTATAGCTCTGTTGTGTGTTTTCTTTTGCACTTGGAGGCTTTGTCTCAGAACCCCAGCCTTTTATCATTCAAACACATTTTGTCATTTAAACACAGCTGCTACGGTTATGCTGAATGTTTGCTTGTCCTTGCATTCAGTTTTATTTTCCAGGGCAAACAAATACATAACTGTCGCGATGTGAATAATTGCCAGTTGTGCATCTCTACCATTTCTAGGTTTACTGTAATTCCTAATCAAGCAGACATGTGATATGTTTTACTACGCATGCGTGCATTCCAGGAGTTTTGTCTCCTCCTACCCTCTTCTCCTTCGAAGCCTCGCCCGAGGCAGACGTGAATCCTTAGCTGAGAAGATGTAGCTTATTAAAGGTTTGTATTTTTGTTACTTTTGTAGTGAAATAAATATTTTGTTAATTAGAATTGAATCTCGGTTTTATTTTCTAAGTACGAATGACTTCAGGGAAGCAAGATCCTAAATCGCCTCTTGATAGGAAAATTCCTATCTGTCAATAACCAAGGGCCAGTTTGGTACAGTGATTAAGGTATCAGTCTACGACTATGAATTCTAGTCCCACCTTAGGCACAAAGCCAGTTTGGTGAGTTTGGGCCAGTCACTTTCTCCCAGTCCCTAGGAAGGAAGCAATGGCAAACCACTCACTGATGGTTGAGACTTGAGCCATTAGATCAGTGATGGCGAACCTATGGCACGCGTGCCACAGGTGGCACGCGGAGCCATATCTGCCAGCACGCAAGCCATTGTCCTAACTCAGCTCTAGCGTGCATGTGCGCACCGGCCAGCTGATTTTTGGCTTTCACGGAGGCTCTGGGAGGGTGTTTTCGGCCTCCGGAGGGCCTCTGGAGGGGCGGGGGAAGCCGTTTTTTCGCCCTCCCCAGGCTCCAAGAAAACCTCTGGAGCCTGGGGAGGGCGAAAAATGGGCCTACTGGGCCCACCCAAAGTCGGGAAACGGGAGAGCGGGGGATCGTGCACGCATGCATAGGGGTGGGGCAGCACGGGGGGATCACACACGCATGCATAGGGGGGCAGGGGGACATTGAATTATGGCTGTGGGCACTCGCACGTGCGCAATAGCGTGCACGCGCGTGCCTTTGGCACCCGAGGGAAAAAAGGTTCGCCATCACTGCATTAGATAGTTGAGAGGAAATGTATTTATTTATTTCAGTTTTTTGTTAATCTACAAAATCAGTCATATTTTCATACAGAAACATAAATGTACCATAGCTGAATCCAGCAGTAGTTGGTGAAGGTTTCACTTTTGGAGTCACTGGGTATCGTAACCTCGTCACAAGCCCTAAGATTCACAGAAAATTCATATGGTGAATAAGTTACTTTGGAAATTAAGCAAGACGAACAATAGTTTCTGGTGTTTTAATGTTAACTATGTTATTTTCTTACATCATTCGTATATACCGTATTTTTCGGACTATAAGACGCACCTGTTGTGGTCCGCCAGCGGCCTGTGCAGCTGGCAGCAGAGTTGGACAGCGAAGAGGCTGGGGAGGAACCTGGGCCAGGCCTGGAGTCTGGAGAAGAACAGGAGGAGCCTGTTCTCAATGTGCGCATGCGCAGAGCTGCCAAAAGGCAAGAAAAGTTCCAGAGAAAAAGGACTACTCGGGAGTAAGGCTTGGGGATAATTGGCCCCTCCCATAGGCTTTATAAGTGAAGAACACGAAAGGGTGAGTTGCAGGAAGCAACTTCGTTCATTCCTAGATCTTGTCTTTGCAACTCAAGCCTCAGTTTTGTTCCTGTTTGAACTTGGCAAAGTTCCTTGGCAGCTTGCCAAAGAAGCTGTTCCTTGGCAGCTTGCCAAAGAAGAGCAAGGCTCGTGTGTGTTATCTGCCTTTCCCTGAAAAACTTTTAGTCAGACTTGTTTGATTTTGCTTGGACTTAGGCCAACTGCTAATGACAATAATTAGCAGCCGTTACAAAGAAAAGACTTGCTTTACTTTATTTGGACTTAGGACGACTGCTAATGAAAACAATTAGCAGCTGTTACACAATAAAGAGAGGTTTGTGAGATGCTGTTTGTGCCGTGTTATTATCAGGAAGCCTAGGTCAGAACAGCACCAGTGTATAAGACGCACCAACATTTTGAAGAGGTAGGTAAGAAAAAAAGTGTTTGCCCTCCCCCAGCCCCCAGGAGCACTCTGTAGACCTCCCAAACCTGTGTTCGCGCGGGGCAGGGCTTCGGGGTGCCAAAAATGGCTGTATTCAGTGTGTAAGACGCATCAACATTTCCACCTTCTTTTAGGGGGGGGAAGTGCGTTTTATACTCTGAAAAATATGGTACTTTGAAATAACTTTAAGCACAAAGCATTTTCTTGATAGTTTTCAGAAACATTTCTGTATAATAATTTATAGCTATCAGCAGCATGGAAAATTAGATTTTTTTTTACTGCTTGAAACCTGCAAAATATAGGACAAATTAAATATTTTTCTATAAAAATTTGGAACTTCTAAGCATCATATATGACTGAAGTAGGAGTGACGTAGAATTATTTGAATAATTTATTTTCTCGAATCATATTAAAGCCATTAAGCATCTTCAAAAGAGCTGAAATTAACTGTAAAAAAATTGTACTAACAAGTACAAATTAAATGATAGAAAACTCAAGGTCATTTACCTGCAGCATTGTGTTTGTGATAGTCAATTAACTCTGGAATAGAGTCAAACAGATGCTTTTCCGCCAAATAATATTGTTTTTGTGATGTCATCGTTTCTTTTATATGGTAGTGTCTTATGCCAGATAGCCCTTCTCTAAAAAACACAAAGTAGAAATTAGAAGGTTTTCACTCGAAAATTTTTGCTGAATAAACTTATGCTCTTCTCTAGCTAACAAAATATTTCATTTAAATATAGAACCGAGGTGGCGCAGTGGTTAAAATGCAGCACTGCAGTTCAGCAGTTCAGCTGTTCAAATCTCACCGGCTCAAGGTTGACTCAGCCTTCCATCCTTCCGAGGTGGGTAAAATGAGGACCCAGATTGTTGGGGGGCAATATGCTGAACTCTGTAAACCGCTTAGAGAGGGCTGTAAAAAAGCACTATGAAGCGGTATATAAGTCTAAGTGCTAATGCTATTAATTTTGGAGATCTATAGTACTCAATATGGGTCTATTTAGGAACATGCTTTGCCCTTTAGTGGTCTTAACTACGAGAAAATGTGGGCAGTTGGAATTTTTTCAATGGAAAAAGTGAATTTGACTTTTCAGAAGCAGTGTAGTGTTTTGGAAATATGCATGTCCCTCGTTACATTTAAATCAACTCAGAAACATCTTCCATTAATTCACTGGGACATGAAGTCCAGAGTTTTGAATGCTAACAAGATTTCTGAAACCTGTAAAGAGGATCAAAACCTACATTAAATAGCAGGTATATCTCTTTTAAGATCTTTGAAAACTAGGTCCATTGTTCTATTTGAGTCTTCTCTTACACATACTTTTTAAAGGACAAAATGAGAACAGTAAGGAATAGAGCAGAGGTGGGTTCTTGCCGGTTCAGAGCAGTTCTATAGAACCGGTAGCGGGAATTTTCCCCTGCTCACCGAACCGACAGCGACCCAGGCCTGCCACGCCCCCGAACTGGCTCTCTTGATGGCACCGTTGGTGCTGCCATCTTGATTTTTGCTTCTGCGCGTGCGCAGAAGCTGGGTTTTTTGTTTCTGTGCGTGCGCAGAACCTGTGTTTTTAGCACTGTGCCTGCGCAGTGCGTCAGGAAGCGAAGTGGCAGTGAGGTAAGCCAGAACCCACTCCTGGAATAGAGGTAGTCCTCGACTTACAACAGTTCGTTTAGTGACCATTCAAAGTTACAACAGCACTGCCAAAAGTGACTTATGACTGTTTTTCACACCTAAGACCGTTGCTGTATCCCTATGGTCACGTGATCAAAATTCAGACACTTGGCTCATATTTATGATGGTTGCAGTCTCCCAAGGTCATGTGATCATGAGCCGTGGTGGCGCAGTGGTTGGAGTGCAGTACTGCAGGCTACTTCTGCTCACTGCTGATTGCTAATAGTTCAGCAGTTCAAGTCCCACCGGCTCAAGGTTGACTCAGCCTTCCATCATTCCGAGGTGGGTAAAATGAGGACCCAGATTGTTGGGGGCAATATGCTGACTCTGTAAACCGCTTAGAGAGGACTGTAAAAGCACTGTGAAGCAGTATATAAGTCTAAGTGCTATTGCTATCCCCTGTTGCAAACGGCAAAGTCAATGGGGAAACCAGATCCACTTATCAACCATGTTACTAACTTATCAACTGCATTGGTTCACTTAACAACTCCGGCAAGAAAGGTTGTAAAATGGGGCAAAACTCACTTAACAAATGTTTCACTTAGTGAAACATTTTGGGCTCAATTGTGGTCATAAGTAGAGGACTACCTCTATATATAACTTATTTCCAGATAAGAAGTTCTACCAGAAAAATCTACTAATTATAGGTTGGAAAAACCAATGCCATAACTTGAATACCTAGATTCTAATATATTAACCATTTTGTTGTCTCAGCATTTGCAGAATGCATATTAAAAACCAGAATGAATTTGATTAACAATTTTATTAAAAGGACTTTTGTGAACTACAGCTTATTTCATCAGGTACTTTTCAGCAGATGTTCTAAAAAGCTACGTTTTTAATAAAATTGTTAGCTGCAAAGGAAAAGTTTCTAACAGAGACCTCATTTTTTTGCTAACATAAATCAACACATCTCTCCCCCTGCAATAATACAATGTTTACTATGTATTGTTTAGTCTGGATTTATTACCAATAAATGAGCACTGTATATTTTACAATTATTAATTTATAATTTGGACATAGCTCAAGATAGATTGGGTTATGCTGTATTAATATCTTTGAATGCCCTAACTCAAAATAAGCAAATCTCATATATTCAGAAATATTTCTGCAGTCAACAAAATGTTAATAGAAAACATGGAAGAGCTTTATATACTTTATATATAAAATAATTCCCTCACCACTGTCAAACTATTCACTAGGCTGATTACTATTACTATTAGTTTTTCTCATCATTCCTATCACCCATCTCCTCCCACTTATGACTGTATGACTGTAACTTGTTGCTTGTATCCTTACAATTTATATTAATATTGATTGTTTCCTGATTGCTTACTTGAACCCTATGACAACCATTCTTGACAAATGTATCTTTTCTTTTATGTACACTGAGAGCATATGCACCATTTGTCCAAACACACTTGGCCAATAAAGAATTCTATCTATCTATCTATCTATCTATCTATCTATCTATCTATCTATCTATCTATCTATCTATCTATCTATCTATCTATCTATCTATCTATCTATCTATCTATCTATCTATCTATCTATCTATCTATCCATCCATCCATCCATCCATCCATCCATCCATCCATCCATCCATCCATCTATCTATCTATCTATCTATCTATCTATCTATCGGTATCGAACCTTAATACTAGCAAGGTAATTATAGCTACATGGATAAAAAAGAAAGGAATTTTTGCAAACTGAAAGTTGAACATGTGTGCATATGTGTATGAAAAGTTAATTCATTCCAGGTTCTTTATATTTGGTCCTGATTGCTAGGAATTTAGGAGATTGACTTTATCAAATTTAGTCTAATAGTGGCAACAGTCATTTCAATGTCAAGCAGCATTTTATTTAGTTGAATTGATCTCATTTGCTGTTTCAATAAATGGAGCCTCAAGAGAATATTTCTTTTTGTTATAAGACCAGGTCTCTGTAAGCACAAAAGAATACATTTAAAATGTGCAAGGGAGAACTAGTTGTCACCAGTGGGTCATCAGTGGGTTCAGAAACTTACCCTCCAAATTTTGCGTAAAGAGATACTGTATATAAACCTGGTTGACTGGAGTCCCTCACCATAAACCCCCCTTCTTTATCCTAAAATCCAAGAAAAAGAAATGAAACTTTTATTAGAAACCAACCAAAATTCTTTGTTCCATGATTTGCAAGATTCACAATTTACTTATGAAACTTATATGGCATTTCAATTGCAAGGGACTCCAACCAGTGGTGGGTTCCTACTGGTGCGGTCCACTCTATAGCACTGGTAGCGGCCCGCTGGTGATGTCACAGTACCGGTGCGGTCAGTTGCTGGTGCCTGGGCGCCGCCATTTAAAAAAAAAATTTATATTTTTAAAAAAATTTCTTCTGCGCATGCACAGAAACCTGACAATTAAGTCTTTCCCTGTCCCTTCACTTGAAAATAATAAGAAGCTCGCATTTGACACTTTTCCTTTGCTTTTGCCTAAAGCTTCCCAAAGTGGGCGTTTTCCGAAAGCTTAACCTTTTATACTGTTAATTTTATACAGTTTTATATTGTTATTCTTTAGACGAAAATATTGAGGACAGTTAAAAGATACTGTTCTTTTAACAGTCCTCAATATTTTCGTCTAAGGAATCCATGACTGAAACCAAAAATGCTGTATGAGACTTGCTTGTCTTTTAACTATAGCATTTTCTGCATATAAAGGTTGCTGTGATGCCATGGTGTAACACACACTTTGTATGCAAAGCTTTTCATGTAAGGTATAAAATAGCAAAAATTGTAGTAGTAACATCTCTCTGAAATAACTAATATATGACCGGCAAGCCACGCCCACCCGGTCACATGGCCGGCAAGCCACGCCCACCCAGTCACATGGCTGGCAAGCCACACCCACAAAATAAGCCACACCCACAGAGTGGTAGTAAAAAAAATAGGAACCCGTCCCTGACTCCAACCATGATAAATGCTAGCTCTGTCTTGACAAGCTGTTTCCCAGGGGACAAAGCACCTCTCTTTGAAGCATTAGAACACTCTTGAAGTTAAAAAAAAAATCAGAGTTAAAATTTGGTTGTTACACACCCACTCAAGGATATCTCTCTTACCACTGGTAAAAGAAACAATGATAATTTGGATGAGGAATTTTGGATACACGATAAAATTGGATAAATGGCAACAAATATGGGAAAGAAATTGCAAACTAACCATGGCAACAGCATATAAAGAAAATATGTTCTTTAAGAGCCGAGGTGGCGCAGTGGTTAAAGTACAGCACTGCAGTTCAGCTGTTCAAATCTCACCGGCTCAAGGTTGACTCAGCCTTCCATCCTTCTGAGGTGGGTAAAATGAGGACCCAGATTGTTGGGGGCAATATGCTGAACTCTATAAACCGCTTAGAGAGGGCTGTAAAGCACTATGAAGCAGTATATAAGTCTAAGTGCTATTGCTATGTATAAAATGTTTTATAGATGGCATATGTCACCAGAAAAATTATCAAAAATGTTTAAAGACAAATCAGTAAAATGTTGGAAATGTCAGCAAATACCAGGTTCTTATTATCATATGTGGCGGACGTGTACAGAAGCAAGAAAATTTTGGACTAAGATACAAACATGGTTAGGAAAAATGGTGGAAGAAAAGCCAGACTTAAAACCAGAAATCTTTCTTCTAGGAATTTTACCAGAAAAAATATAAAAAAGAAGATCTATATTTAATAATACATATAGTAACAGCAGCTAGGATTGTATTTGCGCAAAATTGGAAAGCAGGTATCATCCCTGAAGATGAGCAGATAATTTCCCAAGCTTCTTGAGTTGTTTTCCCTTGGGAGGATTCTCATCCATGGTATCCTTCACAAGCTCTAAATTAGGCCAGTCAAACTGGCAGCCAGATGTGTCACGCGCATGCCACGCCCACCCCGGCTGTTCAGCAAAGGCAAAACACATTGCGATACATCATGATACGTCACGTGATGCAATTGAGTTTGACACCCATGCTCTAAGTATATTGAAATTAGCTCTCTTAAAAGTCCAAGACTGTTTGACTGTTGCTTTTGTTTGCATAATGTTGAATTCCAATAGTGCATTGTCCTTCCCCCTCCCAAGGTTCCTATAAAACAGCGGTTCCCAACCTTCCTAATGCCGCGACCCATGACCCGCCCCCACACCCCCACTGTGACCCATCCCGCTGCTGCCATTTGGGTTCTTTTACCCTTTGCGCATGCGCAAAGCGGGCTGCGCATGTGCAGAGGGTAAAAGAACCCAAATGGCGGCGTCCGGGCGAAGTCTCCAGATCCAGGCGAGGTCTCCGCTCGCTTCGTGTGTTGCCTTTGGGAGCTTTTCAAGCCCCGTCGTGAAAGGCGTGCGCGACTTTGGCAGGACTGGGACAGATGGCTGCCCGGAGAGAGCCACCCCCTTCACAGAGTCTCTCCCGTCTACCTATAGCGTTTGGGGCGAAGGGTATGGCTCTCTCTGGGCAGCCGCCTGTCCCGGCCCCGCCAAAGTCGTGCATGCCTTTCGCAGGGGTGAAATGCTCCCGGTTCGTTCTTGCCTGTTGGTCGTCGCAGAGCCGATGGAGCCAGTGGCGGACGCGGCACGGGGCTTCCCCCGCCCACTTCCCCCGCCCGCCTGGATGCTGCCATTTGAGTTCTTTTGCCCTCTGCGCATGCAGAACGCTTTGCGCATGCACAGAGGGTAAAAGAACCCAAATAGCGGCGGTGGGGTGGGGGCGCGGGTTCTGGGGCGCGATATGGCCAGTCTTGTGGCAGTGGGGGGGAGCTGAGGATGCCGGGGCAACCCCTGAGAAAGGGTCGTTCGGAACCGCTGCTATAAAACTTCAATGCCTTCCATGGATGAGAATCCTCCAGGGGAAAACAACGCAAGAAGCTTGGGAAACTTTGAAAAGTGAAATATAAAAGCCCAGTCTAGCACAATTTCAATGAAGAAGAAAAAACGAGACCTCTTAAGAAACCATCATGACTGCACAAATAACTCTGTGATAAACTGAAAGACAATCTGTTAGTGAGAATTAAGTCCATTATGGCTGATCCTCTAGTTCCTTCTTTACCTTTTTGGGAGACAAAATTGTCAGCTAAGTTTGTCAGGAATCCGTTTGATCTTCCAACTAGGTGCAGAGTTTGTCTCCCAGATGATGTCAGGGGAGTTAAAGTCCCCCATTTCTATTGTGGTGTGCTTCCTTACATACCTTAGTTAACTGACTAGCAAAAAATACATCTATTTCCTCTATTTGGTTAGGCGGCCTGTAGTATATTCACCTATGGCAATGTCATTCTTTTTTTCCTTTTATTTTATCAAAATAATGGTAAGCCCACCTCATTTCTGAGAAGTTGCTCTGCCTGACTTCTGTTCAGATTTCTGCAGTACCACCTAAAGAGGAAACCAGTAACAGTTTAGCATGTTATATATAAATGCTACTTTTGCATGTATGTGCCTCTTTACTAGGTCTTTAGATTTGAAAGCAAAATACATTTTTCAAAGCACAGAAAATAGGACCTGTCTGCACCTACCAATGCATCTCTTCCCACGAGGCAGCTGCAGAAGATAATCACAGTCTCAGGAAAAAAGGTGGCTGCTTTAAGGAGTTCAGGGCAGGTGCCACATTCATACTTCAAAGCACTTTTTTGGCATTCAAGTTGGAACATGGTATGCAGGGGCGGGTTCCTAATTTTTTTACTACCACTCTGTGGGCGTGGCTTATTTTGTGGGTGTGGCTTGCCGACCGTGTGACCAGGTGGGCTTGGCTTCTCGGACTGCTGAAGGGAGGGGAACTGAGATAGGTCCTGCCGCCCTTCTCCCCTCCCCTGAGCAGCTCGAGAAGCCTCGAACATGCAAAAATGCCTAGGATCATCACCGCGCGTTCGTGGCTTCTCGGACTGCTGAAGGGAGGGGAACTGAGATAGCTCCTGCCGCCCGTTCTTTCACATCTTATGCGCTCCCTCAGCCATCCTCCCCTGCTTGGACTCACTGTGGGGTAGGAAGGCAGTGCATGCGTAGTGCCGGAAGCTTGGCTTCTGGGCATATGCAGAAGAATTTTTTTAAAAAAAATTAATTTTTTTTTTAAAAAAATGGCGGCGCCCAGGCACCGGCAACTGACCGCACCGGTACTGTGACTTCACCAGCAGGCCATTACCGGTGCTATAGAGTGGACCGCACCTGTAGGAACCCACCACTGATGGTATGGGTCTGACGCTTATATTCCACAATATATCCCTATGATTTCTATGAGTTGATCCAACTCTTTTTTGAAGCCAGCCAAAGTGGTAGCCAGCACTATATCTCATGGAAGCAAATTCCAAATCATGCATTTCATTTTTTTAAAAAATCCTTTTGTTTCTTGTGATCCTTCTAGGATTCAATTTTATTGGATGACCTCTGGTTCTAGTATTTTTTGGGAAGGGGAAAATAGTTTCTCCATGTCCATTTTATCGTGTGTGTATGAGTGTGTGTGTGTGTGTGTGTGTGTGTGTGTGTGTGTGTGTGTGTTTATGCCTCCATCATGTCCTCTCTCTCTTGCCTCAATTTGCTTCAATATTTAATAAAAACAGTCAATAAAACCATTCATGATAAAGCCAACCTGTAAAGAGTACATGAAATAAAATAACAGTCATATTAATAATGCAGTTCAAAAGGCAACTTACTGCTGAATCTTAATGGAACCGTTTATACTTGGCTATGACCAATTCCTTGAGAGAACCTGGCTGGTATGTTATCAATGGTGGGTTCTACTGTCTTCTACAGCATCATATGGAGCCCCAGAATTGGTCAGGAATGGCTCTTAAGCATCTTTCTGGAGATGCAGGGTCTTAATGGGATATCACCACATGCCGTATTTTTCGGAGTATAAGACGCACCTTCCCCCCCCCCCTAAAAGAGGGTGGAAATGTCAGTGCGTCTTATACACCAAATACAGCCATTTTTGGCTTCCCAAAGCCCCGCCCCCGCATCCCATTTTTGCAAAATGGGCCCTTTTTTGCAAAAATGGGGTGCGCAGAGGGTTTGGGAGGCCTGTAGAGTGCTCCTAGGGGCTGGGGGAAGGCAAAAACACCCCTGTTTTTGTGAAAAAATGGGCTGTTTTTTGCAAAAAATGGGGGTGTTTTTGCCTTCCCCCAGCACCCAGAAGCACTCTGCCGGTTTCCCAAACCCTCTGCGTGCCCCGTTTTTCGCAAAAAAATAGGTGAAAAATGGGTCAGTTTTTGCAAAAAACGGGGTGCGCAAAGGGTTTGGGAGGCCTGCAAAGTGCTCCTGGGGGAAGGCAAAAATGCCCCAATTTTTGCAAAAAAACGGGGTGCGCAGAGGCTTTGGGAGGCTTGCAGAGTGATCCTGGGGGCTGGGGGAAGGCAAAAACGCCCCCGTTTTTGCAAAAAACGGGGCACACAGAGGGTTTGGGAAGCTTGCAGAGTGTTCCTGGGGGCCCGGGAGGAAAAAACTTTTTTTCTTACTTACCTCTTTGAAATCTTGGTGCGTCTTATACACCGGTGCGTCTTATAGTCCGAAAAATACGGTACTTGATTCACCAGCTATTTTCCATGAAATGGTCAAAATACGTAAAATCATATTTGCTATATAAATATTGACTTACTCATACTGCTCCAGACTGTTGGACTTCTTTCCCGTTACGTAATTGCTTGGAATGTATCCTTGGTTTCTAGAGTGATAAAAAGGAACAATACATGCATTCTTCGACTTACAACAGTTCGTTTAGTGACTATTCAGAGTTACAAAGGCATTGAAAAAAAGGGACATGATGGTTTTTCATACATATGACTATTGCGGCATCCCCATGGTGACGTGATCAAAATTCAGACTCTTGGCAATAAGCTCATATTTATGACGGTCGCAGTGTCCCAGGGTCATGTGATCCCCTTTTGTGACCTTCTGACAAGCAACATCAATGGGGAAGCCAGATTCACTTAACAACCATGTGACTAATTTAACAACCGCAGTGATCCACTTAACAACTGTGGCGAGAAAGATCATAAAATGGGGCAAAACTCACCTAACAAATGTATCAGTAACAGAAATTTTGGGCTCCGTTGTGGTTGTAAGTCAAGGACTATCGGTATACTAAAAATGCATTATAAAATATATATTTTAATAAAGCTATAATTGGTAAGAAATGTTTGAATTCCATTTATTTATTTATTTATTTATTTATTTATTTATTTATTTATTTATTTATTTATTAATCATTTATTTATTTATTTATTTATTTATTTATTTATTTATTTATTTATTTATTTATTTATTTATTTATTTATTTATTTATTTATTTATTTATTTATTTATTTGGTTTAGCTTATATGCCGCCCAATTCAGCATGGACTCAGGGCGGCTCACAACCAGAAACCAACAAAAACACAATAAAAACATCTAAAACATCTAAAAAACATGTTAAAATATACCACAATATAAAATCCTTCCAATCACACATCTTCTCTCTGGGTTATTAAGTTCCAGGCCTGCCGGAAGAGCCAGGTTTTAACGGCTTTTCAGAAGGCCAGCAAGGTGGGGGTGGTACAGACCTCAGGCGGCAGTTGGTTCCAGAGAGCCAGAGCAGCCACAGAAAAGGCCCTTCCCCGCAGACCCGCCAGCCGACACTGTTTGGCTGACGGGACATGGAGAAGCCCAACTCTGTGGGATCTTACTGGTCTCTGGGACGTGTGAGGTAGCAGACAGTCTCGTAGATATAAACCATCGAGGACACTAAAAGCCATGTAGAAAAAAATGTACTAATAGATTTCTTCCAATTATTACCTGAAGACATCAAAGCGCATTATGCTTTTTTGTTCAGCCGTTTTAAAATTCAGGCAGTGAGAAAATTAAGATCGCTCTTGCTCTCAAAGGATGAGATTTGCCTGAGACATTGATTGCTATCTTTTATGTAATGTACCGGAAGGCCACTAGGGGGCCGCTCTAGGAGTGGGAATAATGGGAGCCCATGATTGGCCGATCCCTTTGACAGCCAACTATAAAAGGGAGCCGTCAAACGGTGCCTGCTGAATTCTAGTCAGGCAATTAGTTCTGAGTTGTTGTTAGTTACCGAGTTATTAAAGTTATGTTGGAACAGCCACGGAGTCTCCTCAGTTATTACATCCATCGACCATGCTACATTTCATTTTAGTCTCTCTCTCCCGCGTCCCCCAAAATTAAAAACACACAAGATCTCAGCATTATCAGACTCAAGAACAAGAACATACATTTTTTCTGAAATTCTGTGATATACCGTAGTTCTCACTGAACTCTTTGTTATCTCATGTAAGACATTTTTTCTTTTTTTTTTTAATTTAATTTGGGGAAATCTATAGTTATTATGTAATGCTGTTTGCAGGCAACGAGCACCTATGGTGGGTATTGACAGATAGATTATAATTGTATTGCGATAAAGATCGGGAGACACTTTTTTGTATCTTTTTCTTTTTCTTTTATGTTTTCCCCTTTCTTGCACTTTGAGCTTTCTTTTTTATTTTTCTGAACATTATTTTTTCTTACTTTTTATGAATTCATATTACCGTATTTTTGGAGTATAAGACGCACCCTTTTCTCCCCTAAAAGAGGCTGAAAATTTGGGTGCGTCTTATACTCCGAATGAAGCTTTTACGAAGCTTTTTTCCCCAGCCCTAACGAGGTGCTAATGATCTTCCAGCTCTTCCCGGCTTGCAGGCTTGTTTTCATTGCTACTCCCTCCGAAAAAGGTTTTTTCAGCCCTAACGAGGTGCTAACGATCTTCCCGGCTTGCAGGATTTTTTTCATTGCTACCTCGTCTGAAGAAGTTTTTTTCCAGCTCTAAGTCTTTGCAGGCTTGTTTTCATTGCTACTCCCTCCGAAGAAGATTTTTTTCAGCCCTAACTAGGGGATAAAATAATGTGCTGAAGCTGACCAGACTAAGGACACTAGCCAGATGAATACCTGGTAGGTAGATTTCCCCCCCTATTTTCCTCCCCCAAAACTAAGGTGCATCTTATACTCCGAAAAATATGGTAGTTTTGATCGATTTTAAAACTTTTTTTATAAAATTGTTTAGAACAAAAAGAGTTATGGACCTGTAAGTGCCAGGCCTTCTAAGGAGTCTACAGGAGTTTAAATATCATAGTAAATCAAATATATCAAAAAATTAAAAAGGGGGAAGAAAGAAAGTTAAGCAGAGAAGAAACTGTTACTGAAATAGTGTGGTCCCTTCTGTCTGCTAATCTTAAAGCCTGAATGGTACAGGTGCTGATAGCATTTTGAAAATGACCAACAACAGTTCAAACCTACCATTCATTCCTTGATCTTCTCATGAACATGAGCAAACATCCTTACCTATCCCATCTTTGTCCTATTTATAGCAATAGCAATACTACTTAGACTTACATACCACTTCATAGTACTTTACAGTCCTCTCTAAGCGGTTTACAGAGTCAGCATATTGCCCCCAACAATTTTACCCACCTCGGAAGGAGGGAAAGCTGAGTCAACCCTGAGCCAGTGGGACTCAAACTTACCCAAATCTACCAAAAACCTCTTTCTATTTTAATTTTGTTAAAGTATACTATAGCTAAAGGCGCACGGAACGCTGTTACTTTCCCACCAAAGGTGGTCCCTATTTTTCTACTTGCATTTTTACATGCTTTCGAACTGCTAGGTTGGCAGAAGCTGGGACAGTAACGGCATTATGCGGCGCTAGGGATTCGAACCGCCGAAATGCCGACAATTCTGATCGACAAGCTTAGCGTCTTAGCCACTGAGCCACCACGTCCCTTTTAAAATATACTATAGAGGTATGAAAACCACAATTAAATATTATCAAAGACAGTCGTAATGCATTTGTGCATATTGTATGTAATATGTAAACTATTTCTGCCTATACTTAAATTAAATTAAACTAGGTAATTGCATTCCTTACCCATATTTATCTTTTGCTTTCCACCAATGGATGTCATTTTTTCCAATTATGATATATTCTTGACCTCTTTCCAATCTCAAATCATGAAGTTCCGTGGGCTCAAAGTCATACATGGCTATTACCACTTCTTCTTCCTCTTCCTCTTCCTCCTCTTCTTCCTCTGGAGGAACAGGTGGTGGAGGCCTTCTCTGAAACTTAAAGAGTTATGATCTGTTATTGATTGAAATATTCTAATAATTCTAATTACTAAGATAATTATTCGGGATGCCTCTATTTTCCAACTGGTTATTCTCACTGCACACCAAGACAACTAGACACAACAACAGTTTCCCCCCGAATGCCATCACTCTGCTAAACCACTGTCAAACAATTCACTAAGGCTGCAATTACTATTACTATTAGTTTTCTCATTGTTCCTATCACCCATCTCCTCTCACTTATGACTGCAGGACTGTAACTTGTTGCTTGTATCCTTACGATTTATATTAATATTGATTGTTTCCTGATTGCTTATTTGTACTCTATGACAATCATTAAGTGTTGTACCTTATGATTCTTGATGAATATAATTTATTTTTTTCTTTATGTACACTGAGAGCATACGCACAAAAGACAAATTCCTTGTGTGTCCAATCACACTTGGCCAATAAAGAATTCTATTCTATTCTATTCTATTCTATTCTATTCTATTCTATTCTATTCTATTCTATTCTATTCTATTCTATTCTATTCTATTCTATTCTATTCTATTCTATGAAGCAGAATAAAATACTTTACACAAAATTATACTCTAGGAGGGCAATTAAAAGGCACGCAAGCAACTTATACAAGTACATCTAAATGATCCTATTTGCTGTTGTCATGGAACAAACGATGAGCAAACTTTAACAAATTGGACACAGAAATTAAAAACGAGCTTGTGTTTATGATGAAGGAAACTACTAAAAGGTAATACAGTATAAAAATTATAGCTGCAAATTAATTCTGGATACGGAACCCTCCATTTTAATAATAAATGCAGGGTTTTGGAAAGGATACAGGTGTTACTTGGACAGAAAACAAAAAGAAACGCAAACTAGTTTTAATTATTAATATGTCTTCAACACTAAGAAGGTTATTTATTTATTAATTCTTCCATGATACAGATATGCCCCAAAATGAATCTCCTCTTCTCTAAAGAATCCATGGGACAAAAAAAAATCCAGATATATTGCCTGGAATTTAGTAGCTCATATTCTCAGAAAGGCAGGGCCTGAAAACTTCATTCAGATCTGTTATATATCTATTATATACATATGCACACGTGTTATTTGTATCAGCTATTTAAAAACCACATGGCACAACCCAATCCAACCCCAAATTTCTTTGAGAGCAGTTTGGTAATCTTTATCCTGTAAGAATGGAGTACAATAACTCCAAATTTCATTCACTTTGAGGGGAAATGGGGAGGGCGGATTGATATCCTCATTAGAGTCAATGAGACCATATCGATACTGCATTTTATGGGTTGAAAGAACTGACTATTAATCGTTCATTTAGTACAGTCTATCCCTGAGTGAAACATGCTGACATATACCATATGCCTGTGAGTAATGGTGACTAGTACAGGTATCATAGTTAGAGGCTTGTCCATCTTAGGGTGCTCAATTATTAGGGTGTAACTACATGTTACTGCTAGTTCCTAAACTTGTTTTTCTGGAGCTAACATGAACGAACTAGAGAAAGAAAGCAAGAAGGTGGGATCTAGGAATTTACACACACATGCAAATTTACTCTCTGTGAAGCTTAATTCCCAGCCTGGAGCAGAATAATGGAGAACTGCTAAAAACTCATTAGAGAGCAGAAACTACAGGGAGACACTAATGAGTAGGGAGTGGACTTTTAATGTTTCCCTTGCTGAGGTGACTCCAAATTAAGTAGTTTGATGTTGCAAAGAAGTGTCATAGCATACTTTTAGAAGATTATGCATTTAATTTAGGTTGCGTCACCTGCAAAGTCATGGAATCAATCATAAATCAATCCATCAACCTTCACCTAGAAACTAACAACCTACTCTCTAACAAACAATTTGGTTTCAGAAAAAAAATGATCCTATGACCTGCAACTTCTACACTGCAAAAACATATGGACTTCTCAACTGAATCAAGGTAAATCAATAGATGCAATTTACATAGACTTTTGCAAAGCTTTTGATTCAGTAGTACACGACAAACTACTTCGGAAACTAAAATCCTATGGCATCTCTGGTCCCCTTCATGATTGGATAACTGCGTTCTTGTCAAATAGGCAACAAATGGTTAAAATAAGGAATGCCCTATCAAATCCTGCACCTGTAAACATTGGTGTCCCTCAAGGCATCATTCTAGGACCAACACTATTTATTCTTTACATCAACGACCTTTGTGATCATATTATAAGCAACTGCGTTCTCTTTGCTGATGATGTTAAGCTATTCAACACCACCGACAATACTTCTACCCTTCAAAAAGACCTTGACCATGTATCACAATGGTCTGATAACTGGCAACTACAAATCTCAACCAACAAATGCTCTGTCTTACACATTGGCAAAAAGAATCCGAACACAAAATATAAACTTGGAGGTCACGACCTTGTAGACGACCCTCACTCTGTTAAAGATCTTGGAGTACTCATATCTAATTACCTAAGTGCCAGAGCCCATTGTAACAACATTGCCAAAAAGGCACTAAGAGTTGTCAACCTAACCTTGCATAGCTTCTTCTCTGGCAATATTACTCTGCTAACCAGAGCATACAAAACATTTGCCAGACCAATCCTCGAATACAGCTCACCTGTCTGGAACCCGCACTACATATCGGACATTAATACAATTGAGAGAGTCAGAAATACTTCACAAGAAGAGTCCTCCACTCCTCTGCTCGCAACAGAATTCCTTATTCCACCAGACTTGAAATTTTGGGCTTAGACAACTTAGAACTACGTTGCCTTCGATCAGATCTAAATGTAGTTCATAAAATCATCTGCCACAATGTCCTACCTGTCAATGAATACTTCAGCTTCAACCGCAACAATACACGAGCACACAATAGATTCAAACTCAATGTAAACCGCTTGAAACTTGACTGCAGAAAATACGACTTCAGCAACAGAGTAATCAATGCCTGGAATGCACTACTTGACTCTGTGGTTTCTTCCCCAAACCCCAAAAACTTTAACCTTAGACTGTCTACAGTCGACCTCACCCCATTCCTAAGAGGTCTGTAAGGGGCGTGCATAAGCGCACCATCGTGCCTACTGTCCCTGTCCTCCTTCTGTCCTATTGTCTAAATTTACCTATACATACTTTGCTTTTGTTTATGTTTATATCATACCTGTTATCTTGTACACGTGTTGACAAAATACATTAAATAAATAAATAAATTCAGGTTTTTGAAAAATGGTGACTAGATGCCAATGAACAGATCAATGGAAACAAGTCTGTTACAGCCATTTTTGTTCTTTTGCACACATATATTAGCTCAAAAAAGTAGCTCTTCCTTAACATCGCCAAGTTTATGAAGAGAAAAGTTAAAATATGAGCCTCTCTTCCACACCTATTTATCTGCCTATTTATCCATCAATGCAATTTCTCCCTGCCATAGTTAAAAAGACTCTCTGCAGTTCACAACACTATGCAATAAAAAATCCACAACAAATACCCAAAAGCTGTCAATCAAAACAAGAAATAACAATAAAAACATCAATTTATCAATCGTTATCATATTGTAGGGACGCGATGGCTCAGGGGCTAAGACGCTCAGCTTGTCGATCAGAAAGGTTGGCAGTTCGGCAGTTTGAATCCCTAGCGCCGCGTAATGGAGTGAGCTCCCGTTACTTGTCCCAGCTTCTGCCAACCTAGCAGTTTAAAAGCATGTAAAAATGCAAGTAGAAAAATAGAGACCACCTTTGGTGGGATGGTAACAGATTTCCGTGCGCCTTTGGCGTTTAGTCATGCCGGCCAAATGACCACTGAGATGTCTTCGGACAGTGCTGGCTCTTTGGCTTTGAAACGTTGATTAGCACCGCCCCCTAGAGTCGGGAACGACTAGCACATTTGTGCGAGGGGAACCTTTACCTTTACCTTTACTTTTACCTATCATCTCAATCAAGTAACATCTCAATCATCTTTGAAAGAAATTCAATTTTTAGCAGTTTACAGAAGATGAATGGTGAACTTTTGAGGTGGCTCCATTATGATTACCATCCTTTTGTCTGTAATCTTTTGTATGTAATGTCCGTTTTGCTTTGCTTTTATAGTTTTAAAATGTTTTTATAATAATTATGATAAGTGATTTTATGTATTTATCCACTGTTTCAGTTTTGCTCTATACCACCCAGAGTGACTTTTGGTAGGATGGGAAAAAATATAATAATAATAATAATATAAAATAAAATAATAAAATATAAAATAAAATAAAATAAAATAATAAAATAATAATAAAATAATAATAAAATAAAAAATAAAATAAAATAATAATAAAATAAAAAATAAAAATAAAAATAAAATAAAATAATAAAATAATAAAATAAAATAAAATAAAAAATAAAATGAAATAAAATGAAATAAAATGAAATAAAATAATAATAAAATAAATAAAATAAAATAAAATAAATAAAATAAAATAAAATAATAATAATAATAAAATAAAATAAAATAATAATATAATGTAATATAATAAAATTAAATTAAATTAAATTAAATTAAAATTTGATTTTGAAGATAATGATTTAGACACATATGAAATTAGTGGGAAAAATTGTCTCTACAATAATAGTCAAAAGTTCCATTTTTGCAGAAGAGTAAATTAAGCTTTAATTTTTAAACAGCTATCCATTTAATTTAGCCATTATTTAGTCTATAACTTTATCAGAATTCCCAAACTAAATCCCAAACCAAATGCATTTTTTTCCTATTTTTGTTTAGTGTGCTGAATTTTATTCTTACCTTATGTTTATCTGTCATTGATGAAGGTAGAGCTTTAATTCCTTTAAAAAAGCAAGAGAAAATAAAACTGTATAAGTTGACACATAGCCATTAAAAGGTTATTTAATATTAGAAAATGTCTTTTACTGTAGTAACCTCTATGTTTCTGTTAATGTTAAAATAATGGCTATGTTATACAGTTTATTGTTATCCTAAAACTAATATTCTGGGAAGTATTTGAGGACAGAAAATAATGAAACTGAATGAATTCCCCAGAGTAATGTGATGCCACATGAACTGCTTGTTTATTCTGGTGCTATTCTTTATTATCAATATTAAAATTCAATCATCAATCTGATACTGAAGTGTAAATATATCCATAAAGATGAAGAAAGAAAAAATGAAAATAAATATATACAAGAGTGGGAAGGAGGGAGGGAGGAGGGAGGGAGGGAGGGAGGGAGGGAGGGAGGAAGGAAGGAAGGAAGGAAGGAAGGAAGGAATTCTGACACAATTACCTAACCCTAACCATGTCTGAGGGACTCAGTGGCTCAGTGGATAAGATTCAGTTGCTAAGCTTGTCAATCGAAAGGTCGGCAGTTCAACTGTTCGAATCCCTAGTGCCGCGTAATGGGGTGAGTTTCCGTTACTTGTCCCAGCTTCTGCCAACCTAGCAGAAGCACGTAAAAAATGCAAGTAGAAAAATAGAGACCACCTTTGGTGGGAAGGTAACAGCGTTCCGTGCGCCTTTGGCGTTTAGTCATGCCGGCCACATGACCACGGAGACGTGTTCGGACAGCGCTGGCTCTTCGGCATGGAAACGGAGATGAGCATTGCCCCTTAGAGTCGGGAACGACTAGCACATATGTGCAAGGGGAATCTTTACTTTTTAACCCTTTCTGAGCAATTTTTTTCCAGATATCAATCCATTTTTAAACAAACATAAAATAGTGTAAAATAAAATAAAAAGGAACAATTTACCATACAAAAAAACAAAAGGAAAACAAATCACATAAGAAAATATATTGAAAATGGTATTCTAGAAAAATACATGTGAATCATTTAATATGACAAGTACAATAATAACTACTAAAGTAGTTAAGAAATAGGTAACAAACCTTACCATAAAAATCTCATCTTTACTATTTCAAAAAAGATTTAATGAAATTATATTAGTAAAAGAAAAACGAGGGTCAATTATTAATTTACTATATTTTATGGGGGTCAATTATTAAGTTCCATATATTTTATGGAACAAAGTCAATGATTAGTAGAAGTAAGAACATGCTATATATTTAAAGACCAAGTAAATAAATAGAAAGGTAAACATTTTTATGCATGGATAATATTAAAAAAAAGTTATCCGATGAAAGCTTATTGTATAGAGGGGGATAGAATACTCCTAACTGTATGTTTTATGTGTGTATTGTTTCATGTTGTATTTTTGTGTGTGTTTAATTAAAAAAAATTTAAAAAAGAAAATATATAAAAAAGAACCAACAACTACTACATATCCTTAATTCATCAGATCTTATTTTTAAAACAATTCTAAGCGTTCAGTGTTGATCAAGAGTGTTCAAGAATTTTTTTTTCCTGAAGGAGAAGATAATGTGGCATTTTCCAATTAGCCAAATATATAATTTTCTCATAAATTGCAAGTCAAAGGTTAAACATGAAGTTAATGGGCCGGCAGCAGTGTGCAATACACCAATTAAACTATTCGATGAATCACATAACAGCAACCATACTCATTAGTAAGGATAAAAAAGGTGCATTTATGAAAATATAACAGACCATAAGATAGCAGGGCACTTACCATTTTCAAAGAGATTATACTTTTCACAGCCAGGCGCCAGTTTTTCAGTCTGTCGGCAACATTGATAGATTCCATCTGTCCAGAATTTAGGATGATACTTAACCATTATATTATTATTATTCTTTATTTCTAAAAACAGAAAGGAAAAGTTAAAAACAGTCCCATTTTAAATTATTATGTCTCATTTAGTTGTACTGTAGTAAATATTTGAACCCAAAGAAGCTTATATAGTAGCTCAACTTAGCAACAATCCAAATATTATCAATAACGACAATAAATTGAGATTATTTACATATTAACATTAAGAACCAAGAAATTTAAAGTCTCAAACCGAGAAAGTCCAGTTGCCTTTTGGAAAAAACACCGTTGGGACAACCATGACCTGAATGATTGAGTATCTCCATAGACAAATCATAGAAAAATTCATCAGAATGGCTCAGGGATGAACAGACTTGTGTTAATATATTTTTTAAAGATTTTTTTAGATTTATTATTAGAATTGGAAGGGACCTTGTAGGTCATCTAGTCCAACCCCCTGCTCAAGCAGGAGTTACTACACCATTTGAGACAGATGGCAGTCTAGTCTCTCCTTGAAGGTCGTAAGTGTTGTGGCTCTCACAACCTCCGCTGGCAAGCTGTTCCACTGGTTGATCGCTCTCACCGTCAGAAAGTTTCTCCTCACTTCCAGGTTGAATCTCTCCTTGGTCAGCTTCCATCCGTTATTCCTTGTTTGGCTTTCTGGTGCCACAGAGAACAGCCTGACCCCCTCCTCTCTGTGGCATCCCCTCAAGTATTGGAACACTGCTATCATGTCACCCCTGGTCCTTCTCTTCGCCAGACTGGCCAAGCTCAGTTCCTGCAACCGCTCTTCGTATGTTTTATTTTCTAGACCCTTTATCCTCCTGGTTGCTCTCTTCTGCACTTTCTCTACAGTTTCAATGTCTTTTTTGTAGTGTGGTGACCAAAACTGGATGCAATACTCCAGGTGTGGTCTGACCAAGGCTTTATAGAGATCAGGCAGCCAAGAAGTTTTTTCTATTTCTACTTAATTATGAAATATATGGGGAGCTTAGAGTCGTGCTGAGTTCTTTGAAAAGGAATATCTTCTGCAATAATTATATGCCCATAACATGGGGGAGGTTTAAAATGTTTTTTTTAAGTAGGAAAGATCAGTGTTATAAGGTAAATGTATTCTCCAGTTGACAGCATTACATATTTTTTTTCAGGTAATGTCAACAATCTGTATGTCAACATTGTTTCTATGACCAGAGAAATACCACATATAATAATAGTAAACTTATGTCCTGGAACAATACCCTTAATATTATTAAACAATAACATTTGCCTTTCTTAGGTCGTTGGGATGGACTCAATAGGTAGACGAAAGTGCCAAATCTAGTCTAACCATCTAGTGATTGTGTTATCAACCATAATAATAAGGTTCGTCGCACAGTCATCCACATGTTCAGAGTGGATTTGACATTTTTGTCCACCTATCAAGTCCTTCCCAAGGATCTGGAATAGGCAGATGCTGTTTATTTTATTCATACGCTGCCTGACTATCAACAACTTTTGGGTAATCCCAAATGAAAACATTAAAAATGAAAAAAAAAACAATAGAGAAAAATGAAGAGTAAAGATGGCAAAGAATTGTTTCTTGACCTAAAAAAGAAATTAAACTAATAAATAGGCAAATGTAGGGGGAAACTGTTTGTTAAATTTCCTCCACACTCTTCACTTAGAGATGTATGTTTTCAAGAATTGCAATTACCTTCTTTTAAATTTCTTACCCACTGATCCCTACTAGAGGCAGTGGGTGCAAAAATATAAAGGGTGCTATTGTCGTAGACAACCTGCAAGAAAGAAAAAACCGAATATTACTACCACACGTTTTGCCTCTGCAGCTATTATAATTAATTGTTCCTCAATTATTACAATTAATTATTCCTCAATAATTGCTAAATTAATACATCATATAAGCAATGGACTGAATGAGGGCTTATACAAATGAAGCTATGTTTAGCTATCTTTTTAATGTTGTTAGCTTCCTTGAAGGGTCTGCAGCAGAGGTGGGTTGCTTCCGGTTCGGCCCGGTTCTATAGAATTGGTAGCGGGAATTTCCCCCCGCTCGCCAAACTGGGAGCAATGACCGGTTGGCCACGCCACCAAACCAGCTCTCTCGGTGGCGCCATAGGCACCGCCATTTTGTTTTTGGCTTCTGCACACGCGCAGAAGCTGGGTTTTCGACACTGCGCATGTGCGCGTGGCCGCGCTCACACAACACGGGAGGAAGTGAACCGGCGGCAAGGTAAGTTAGAACCCACCCCTGGTCTTCAGGGTGGAAAGTTAGGTTTTACAACAAAAGTACAAATATGTAGCAATAGCAATAGCACTTAGACTTATATGCCGCTTCACAGTGCTTTACAGCCTTCTCTAAGCAGTTTACAGAGTCAGCATATTGCCTCCAACAATCTGGGTCCTCATTTTACCCACCTCAGAAGGATGGAAGGCTGAGTCAACCTTGAGCCTGGTGAGATTTGATCTGCCAAACTGCTAGCAGCCGGTGATCAGCAGAAGTAGCCTGCACCACTGAACCAACATGGTTCACATAACTAAATAATTATTATCTGTATATAATTCTTTTTGTTGTTTCTTGAAACCTACCATATGTCACTTTTAAATAAAGCCAATATCTGCTTTCAATGTTTGGAATCTAGGAAAAATCAACCATGGGCACCAATTCAGCTGAGTCAATGCCAGTTACTCTATCTCAGCCCTAGGAAAATAGCCATGTCTGGTCCAGTGCTTGCCAGAAGTCAAGACTGACTTGAAGGCAGTAACAGTAACAGAGTTGGAAGGGACCTTGGAGGTCATCTAGTCCAACCCCCTGCTCACGCAGGAGACCTATACTAGGGATTCGAACCGCCGAACTGCCGACCTTTCTGATCGACGAGCTCAGTGTCTTAACCACTGAGCCACCTAGTCAGGCACAAGTGTCTTCTTCTTGTCATACTTTTAATATCAGCTTTGCATACTCCCACTTGTACATATACACTTTGCCTCCTCAAATCATAACCTTAGGCTGGATTTGGAAGCAATGCAAGATCCAGTCCGGTTAGGAATTGGATACAAGACGATATGCGGCTACCAGTGATGTAAGCTAGGCTGAGAAGTAGAAAAACTTCTCAACAGAAGGCAGTGAAAAAAACTTCTGTTTTCATGAAAACTGCATGGCTGAACTCAAAATAAGCTTTACTTTAATCTAAATGTACACTGCTTCTTAGAGGTCACAATTTAGAGTCAAAGCCAGAGAGTGTTATCAACAGTCGCAACAGGAAGGGGAAAGTCCCAACAACATTTGGGTGACCATCTGGAACTGTTCATACAGTTTTAGTTCATGCCAATCAATAGCAATAAAAGGAAGAAAGGGGGGGGGGGAATTGCATGGAAATAAGGAGAGAGAAAAAGCACAATAAAGTAATCAGACCTGCACACAGGTCCTACCAGCAGTGTCTGCTTTAGAGATTTTCCAAATAAAATCATTTATATGCTCGCCGAAAGGAAATACACGTTAGCTCTTCAAAGTAGTTAACTTGGCTAACAGTGGGAAATTTAGTTATAATCTAAACCTCTCGGAGTGCATCAGGTTAAGGGTGGCAGGTCCAGAGTGCCTGCTACACAAATATTTCCCATGTTTGTTGAAATGCAGAAAGCCAGATTTCACAGCTTACCTGAAATGGATATTTATTTTGACAAGGTATAACAATATCCTCATTCTTCACCGTCTCAACACATTTGATTTTGGAAATGTCGACCGATCCTTTTCTGTACTTTTTCTGCAATGGGACAAAGATGGATTCGTTTTAAAAATGAGGGATTTCAAACTATTTGCAGAGTTAAAAAACCTGGCAAATTGCAATCCTACACAGAGTAGGCCAAAAGAGGGCACAATTGTTCAAATAAAGCTAAAATACCGCAGGGGTTTTTCCCCCTTGAAAATAATCCCAGAGACTTAGAGATTTAAATTTTACTACTTATGAAAATACCCTTTTCTGATGCACAAGTTTTCTGATGCAGCACAACTCAGTTATAGAAATGTCCATCATTTTTTTCAAAGAATAATCCTTTTTTTTTTAAGGAGGTTGTACTTGTCCAACAGAATTTTCAAGTGGCTCAGTTTCCAAGGAGAAAAATGTTAGCTGTTTCCTTCCAATCACCCTCTCCGTGCCTAAATCATTACCATGGCGATTAAAAGTAGAGTGGTACCTCGGCACTCCTCATCAATTGGTTACGGGAAGTGCAATGAGTACAAAAAATGATGAGTACCAAACAAATTTTTCCCATAGTGAGTCACAAGGCAGCCGACATCTACAAGTTCTAGCTTGTGCGTTGAGTACCAAACAAGCGACGAGTACCAAGACAAAAATGTTCACATCAAAATGCATTCAGTACCAAATTTGATAAGTTTGAAAGCAGTTGAGTACCAAGGTACCACTGTATCCAAAAGCCTCCTGACATAGAACAGTTATTTTCAGCTTAGTCATTGTGTAAGGGCTTATCTATTGCAATGTTCCCAAATGCACAGTAATTAATCCTAGGTGAAAAATCCTCTTTATTGCCTCTTTCTGTCCCTTGTTCCCAGGTAACTTTGCTCACTATAAAGGTACACCACATTCTGATTACCACAGATTTGTATGAGAGCAATAAGATATGCATCTGCTGTGGCCTAGAGGTGGAGCTCTTGCCTCACAATCAGGAGGTTGTGAGTTCAATCCTAGGTAGAGGCAGATATAGGTTCTCCTGCTTGGGCAGGGGGTTGGACTAGATGACCTGGAAGGTCCCTTCCAACTCTGTTAATCTGTATAAGATTCTGAAAATTTTATTTACATTCCTTTCCTTGTGATCTCCAATGGGAATTTTACTTTGTTCATAGCAGCCACCTCCTACGCCAAAAATGTCATTTAGCTATCCACAATGTCCCTAATTTTCCTTTAGGGACGGTTCAGACTTCAACGGGTCATAATTTCAATTATTAAATTATTTCTTTGCTCCACTTTTTATAGTTCCAACCCTAAATCATATCTGCCTTTCAAATGCATGAAAGGGGGGAGGTCCTTTAGGAATTTTTCATTATCTGTTTTTTGTAAGGCTACCCTGAAATATTTGATGCCATCTCCAACCTGGCTACTTCAGTGCTTCCTTCCCTTTCTATATTATTTCTGGTGGTTACGCTTAAAAAGCATTGAAAAGCATATTTACATCCCTTCAGAGTAAGACATATTCTTATAGAGCAGGGGTCGGCAACCTTAAACACTCAAAGAGCCATTTGGACCCGTTTCCCACAGAAAAGAAAACACCGGGAGCCACAAAAAGCTTTTGACATCTAAAATGAAGATAACGCTGCATATATCGTTTTTTACCTTTATGCTATGTATAAAAAAAACACTATAGTGTGTTGCATTTATGTAATCAATGAACTGCTACAGAGAAAACAAATTTTTATTTCTGCATGCAACAAAAACATTTTGAACTCCGAAAAAAAAAAGATGGGTCGAAAAGCTCAATAAATCGCGTGCCGGCGGGTGTCGCACATTGGCGGTTGTGATGCATGTTTTGAGTGACAGGGAGCCGCAGCAGAGGGATGAAAGAGCCACATGCGGCTCCAGAGCCACGGGTTGCAGACCCCCGTTATAGAGAATATAGACATATTCCTAAAGAGTCTTACATTCTGCTTTCAGTTCTTTAACCAGCAACCAATCCGTAAAATGATCTGATGAACGAGGAAAAGCAAAGCCCTAGCAGTAGTATCACAGATAGAAACACAAAAACTGTGTATTGCATGTTCATGCTTTGCTGCCCAGCATCAGGAAGAATGCCAGGATGTTGTTCATCTAGATAAGGTTAAAAATATGCATGAAAAACAGTCTGCAGTTCCTGAAATTAAAGGGATAAGAAAACTTTTTTTTATTGTGCGCACAACAAAACTCTCAGACATTATTATTAAAGAATACCAGAAAAACAACTTTCCATTTTTAATATTGCTTTCAGATTCTTTCAATCCAAGTTTTTAATTACAAGCCATTTTGGGGCTATTCAATGTCTCTCTTATGAAATGCTCCACTTGTAAATACTATGTATGTCATTATGACCTGTCCTTTCTCTATTTCATACAAACAGAGACAGCAAAGACTCTTCTTTTTAATTAGCAACATTCTGTGATTAGTGATGCTCAGGTTCCATATTATTATATAAATTGCTCTTTGTAGATAAATCCACTGAGAAGTTTCTGCAGGCTTTAAGAAATGGTTGTTTTTAAAATACAGAATAAAAAGAAAAAAGAATTTTTTAAAAAAGCAATCGTGGAAAATGTGTATAGAGCAAATAACAATTTATCATTAAATTTAACATTCAACTTAAAATGCCGTCCCTGATTGAATGCTGAAAAATATATTTCAAATATCTTATTTTAACTTTGGAGATAATAATTAAAAAATCATTAAAAAGAAATTGTTTTTGATACGTGGCACTTTCTGTTCACAAAGGCACAGATTTGATTTATTGAATGTGTAGCTGAACTACCGTATTTTTCGGAGTATAAGACGCACCTTTTTACCCTCAAAAAGAGGGTGAAAACTTGGGTGCGTCTTATACACCGAATGTAGTCCCACCCAGCCACCCCCACCCTTTGGCCTCTGCCTGCCAGCAATTTATCTCTTTGCAGCAAACAGGGCAGAGCCTGATTAGCACTAGAAGAGATTATCTGCCTCCTGACCTACAGCTGACTGAGGCTTGCAAGCCACATGGTAAAATGAAACTAATTATGGTGGCTGTAATGAGACAAATTGCTAGGAGATAAACTGCTGGCAATGTTAGACTGCTGAAATTGCAAGGAGGTAATCTATAGCTGCTGTGGCCTAGAGGTAGAGCTTTTGCCTCACAATCAGGAGGTTGTGAGTTCTATCCTAGGTAGAGGCAGATTCTGTTAATATGTTATTTTGTTAAATGTTTGTAGAGTGTTCAAATTATTAGACTTATTTTTTAAAGACTGCTTTATTATTGTTCTAGACAACTTAACAAAATGAAGAAGCTTTTTAAAATAAATGCTTGCTCTGAAGAGGTCCAGTGCTATTGTATCTTCTTTTAAATAGCAGAGAATACTTCCAGAAAGCCACATCAATTTTAAAGATCTGTAAAAGTATAATCTGAAATGTCCTGTTTTAGTATTAAGTATTAGTATTAAAGTAAGGCAGCTGAATTAAACCCTGACTTAGTCATGTTTGGAGTAGATCTATTTAAATAATTGGGAGGAGTTAGTGTGATTACATTTAAGAAAACTTTCTGGGATTAATATACTGCCATAACTTGAAACAGGCCATTTCTGGCCTCCGGAGGGCCTCCGGGGGGTGGGGAAGGCTGAAGGCTGGGAAGAGCGAAAAACGGGCGAGCCTTTCTAGGAGCCTGGGAAGGGCGAAAACAGCCTTCCCCAACCCCCAGGAGGTCCTCTGGAGGCCGGAAACGTTCCGTTTGCTGACTTCTGGTTGGACCGGAAGTTCCGGTTTTTTGCTCTCCCCAGGCTTCAGAGCCTTTCTAGGAGCCTGGGGAGGCCGAAAACAGCTCCCCCGGAGGCCAGAAATGGCCCGTTTCTCAACTTGAAACAGGCCATTTCTGGCCTCCGGAGGGCCTCCGGGGGGTGGGGAAGGCTGAAGACTGGAAAGAGCGAAAAACGGGCATGCCATCGCATGCCGGGAACAGGGGGTGTGTCACGCGTGCATGCGCAGGGGGCCACATGGAATTATGGGTGTGGGCATGCGCGCACATGACCCCCCCATGCCCCCATTCCTTTTGGCACACAAACCAAAAATGGTTCTCCATCACTGGTCTAGGGTCTCCTACTTGAGCAGTGGATTGGACAAAAAGACCTCCAAGGCCCCTTCCAGCTCTATTCTTATTGTAAATTGTAAATTGATTGTTTAAGCCGTCCAAAGTCTTGTATTGTCCATGTTTTTTCCCCCAACTTTGTTTTGCTGAACTTTAGGGCTTGATGGAGCTCTGCAAGAGATTAAGAGGTGGGGGGAGTGGAAAGCCCACTAGAACACAGAAAATTCTATATCACTAGAGCTTTGCCTTTGGATCAGAGGTTCTGAGACTATTTTTTTTAAAGACAAAGGTTCTGCAGTCTTTAAAAGTTTGAAAACCCCCCGTTTATAATAAAGTAAAGATAGATGCCTTTTGAATTACTTTGCCTTTTCCATGATCAAAACAGAACTCATTTTTAAAAAATCACCACTGTCTTTCATCCTCGTGTCTCCAAATGCTTTTTTCTCTATTTTCCTATCTCATTTCTTACTAACGTAAGGTATTTTTTTTTAGATCACATTCATTTCAAATGTTGCACAGTTTTTTCTCTGGTTCATTCATTATCAGCATTCTTAGCAACATAACGTAGAACTATAATCAACCAATGAAGTTCTTCATAAGCATCCATAACAGGGGTGGGTTCCTACCGGTGCGGTCCAGTGCGCAGCTCCGGTAGGGACCCGTTGATTACGCAATTTGCGCGCGACTGCTCCGGTGCCGTCTTCGTGGGACAGTCGCGCGCGTCTCCATCTTTTTAAAAGAATTTTTCAGCTTTTTTGCTTCTGCACATGCGCGGAAACAAAATCTCGCTGAAATCTTGCGAGGGGACACGCACGCATGCGAGATTTCGGCGAGATTTTGCTTCCGTGCATGCTCAGAAGCAAAATCTCACTGAAATCGCGCACACACAAGCATCCCCTCGTGAGATTTCGGCGAGATTTTGCTTCCGCGCATGCGCAGTAGCAAAATCTAGCCAAAATTGTGTGATGGGGCATGCGTGCGCGTAGCGAGCGTGCACAAAATGTGCAGATGCGCGCGCAGCGCACCGATATCGGTAAGTAAGCAACCCACCCCTGATCCATAACTACCCTCATCTCTTATTTTCTGATATAGCTATTCCTCAATTTACAACAGTTCATTTAGTGACCGTTCAAAGTTATGGCACAGAAAAAAGTGACTTATAATCATTTTCACACTTACGACCACTGCAGCATCCCCATGCTGATTTATACTCAGCATGACTCATATTTATGACCACTGCAGTGTCCTGGGGTCATGGGATCTCCTTTTGTGACCGTTGGACAAGCAAAGTCAATGGGGATGCCAGATTCGCTTAACAACCGTGTTACTAACTTAACAACTGCAGTGATTCACTTAGCAAGTATGGCAAGAAAGGTCATAAAATGGGGCAAAATTCATTTAACAACTGTCTCGCTTAGCAACAAAAAATTAGGGCTCAATTGTGGTCTTAAATCGAGGACTATCTACATAGTTTGCCTTTTCATTCATAATACAACTTCACTTCTATATATGCATTCATCACCTTTACCCAACACGATTAAACCATCTTAGTTCAAATCTTATCAAGTCCTTTTCATTTTTCCCTTTTTTTTCCAGAAAAATTGTTTGAAACAATTCCAGAAGGAAAGTTGTTTCACTGCTGTGTGGGAATAGATAACTTTGAGTCATTCTTAATTCCTGCTGACCACCTGGACAAGTCCCTACAGTTTTCTTGGCAATATTTTTGGAAATTTATTTATTTATTTATTTATTTTGTTATTCTTATATGCCGCCCAACTCCCGAAGGACTCAGGTGGTTTGCCATGGCCATTTCCGACGGCTGAGAGAATGACTAGCAACAAACTCAGTTGGCTTTGTGCCTAAGGCAGGACTAGAACGCACATGGTCTCTGGCCTAGCCTAGTGTCTTTAACTATTACAGCTACTATACATGATCAGTATTTGGAAAGGAAACCATGAGAAAATCCTAAAGACTGTAGGCTATATCAGAAAGATTTTAAAAATCCAGGAGAAATACAATAGTAAACCATTTGCATGTTCATGCCAAAATAATAAACATGGAAAAATGTATAAAGCGGAGCTCAATTCAAGCAAGACTTTTACCGTTTTCAAACTAGTAAGTTTCCTTTTCAAGCCTTTTAGTCCCAGGAAAATTCTCTATTAACACTAGATCCACAGAATCATAGAGCTGAAAGCAGTGGTGGGATTCAAATTTTTTCACCAACGGTTCTGTGGGTGTGGCTTGGCGGGTGTGGTGTGGCTTGATGGGCGTGGCAGGGGAAGGTTACTGCAAAATCCCTATTTCCTCCCGATCAGCTGGGACTCGGGAGGCAGAGAATAGATGGGGGCGGGGCCAGTCAGAGGTGGTATTTACCGGTTCTCTGAACTACTCAAAATTTCTGCTACCGGTTCTCCAGAACTGGTCAGAACCTGCTAAATCCCACCTCTGGCTGGAAGGCACTTTGGAGCAATTCCAAGTCCAGCTCCTTGTTCAAGGCAGGAGTCCTTATACCAGTGATGGCGAACCTATGGCACGGGTGCCACAGGTGGCACGGGGAGCCATATCTGCCGGCACGCGAGCCGTTGCCCTAACTCAGCTCCAGTGCGCATGTGCGTGCCCGCCAGTTGATTTTTGGCTCGCATGGAGGCTCTGGGATGGTGATTTCGGCCTCCGGAGGGCCTCCAGGGTGGCAGGGGGGAGCGTTTTTGCCCTCCCCAAGCTCCAAGAAAGCCTCTGGAGCCTGGGGAGGGTGAAAAATGGGCCCACCGGACCCACTGGAAGTCGGGAAATGGGGGAGTGGGGGAGTCGCGCACGCATGTGCAGGAGGGTGGAGCAAGTGAGGGGCTTTGAATTATGGGTGTGGGCACGCACGTGCGTGCAATAGCGCGCACACGCCCTATTTCGGCACCCAAGGGAAAAAAGGTTCGCCATCACTGCCTTATACCATCCTGTCAAATCTCTTCTTAAAAGCCTCAAGTGATGGAGCACCCACAACTCCAGAAGGCAAGCTCTGGCATTAATTGTTTTCAGTTTCAGGACATTTCTCCTTGAGATCTAGGTAGGCTCTCCCTGTGACAAGCTTCTGTCCATTGCTTCTTGTCCTGCCTTGAGGTGCTACAGAAAATAAACCGACCTTCTCTTCTCTTGCCTAGTTTCCGTAGCTGTTCATCATACGATTTAGTCCCCAGACCCTTGTTGCTCTTCTCTGCACTTTCTAGGGCCTCAGCATCTTTTTCGTGTCATGGTGACAAGATTCAGGTATCACGATTCCAAGTATGGTGGCCCTGACGCAGTATACAGCAATACACTACTCCAGGGGCGGGTTGCTTACTTACCAATACATCTCCATGTTTTGTGCGCTTGCTCGCTATGCATGCGTGCCTCCTCGCACAATTTTGTTTCTGCGCATGCGTGGAAGCAAAATTTCGCCAAAATCTTGTGAGGGGATGCGCGTGCGCATGCAATTTTGGCGAGATTTCAGCAAGATTTTGCTTCCGCACATGCGCAGAAGCAAAAAAGCTGAAAAATTCTTTTTAAAAGATAGCGTGACGGACCGGCGAAGATGGCACCAGAGCGGTCATGTGCAAATTGCGCAAACGGCTGCTAACTACCGGAGCTACGCACTGGACCGCACCGGTAGGAACCCACCACTGCACTACTCATAATCTTGATGCTATCCCTCTGTTGATACAGCCTAGGACTGCCTTGGCTTTTTTGGCAACCGACTCATATTTAAGCAGTGATGCACCAGGACACCTAGATCCCTTTCACAGGCATTACTTCTGAGTCATGTACTGCCTATCCTGTACCGGTCTGGTACATTTGATTTTTCCTGCCTAAGTGCAGGACTTTACTTTTCTCACCACTAAACTGCATGTTGTTGGATTGCGCCCAACGTTCAAGTCCGTCAAGATCCTTCTGAATCTTGAATCCATCATTTAAAGTGTTAGCAATTTCCCCCCCAGCATGGTGTCATCTTCAAATTTGATGAGTTCCCCTTCTATTCCCTCATCTAGGTCACTTATGAAGATGTTGAAGGGCACTTGGCCCAAGACAGAACCTTGGTGAACCCCACTGGATGCTTCCCTCCATGTAGATGTAGTTCCATTGAGGACCACACATAGAGTGTGGTTGATCAACCAACTGCATATCCATCCGGTGGTGATCCAGTCTATTTCATATTGTTCTGTCTTCCCAAGAAGATGACTGTGGTCTACTTTATCAAATGCCTTACTGAGATCTAAGTATACCATATAAATATATACTAAAATGTATTATTTTCCTAGCCAGAGGACATACTTCAAAACTAAGCATAGCACCCTACAGGTGTTCTTGGAAATAAAAATCACTGGCACTGGAATCTCTTTTACAGCAGTAGCTATGCTGGTGTCAGGTGTGCAGGTATTTATACCTGTGGGCCCCAAAGTACAATGGGTCACTTTGCCTATGTCTGATGGCTTTGCATAGTTTCAGCTCTTTGGAGGTGGGAAAAAGCAGAAGTTGATATGCCAAGGCTGGTGAGTTGATACCATCAATACCTGAACACATCAATATCAATGATTCAGAGAGATTTTGATTGTTTTATATTTTTCTTAAATGCGGATTTGCTTCTTTCGATATTTTAAAACTTTAATAGCTTTACGTGCCTAGAATATACTTGGGCAACATGTCTGTAAATTAGAAAATGCTGTCAGATTAAATTTATGTCCAATAACTCCCCACTGTTTTATCTTTTGAATTTGACTATTGGCCTGGTTCAAGCCAGATGGCCCGCTAACAGGGGCGGGTTCCTAATTTTTTTACTACCACTCTGTGGGTGTGGCTTATTTTGTGGGTGTGGCTTGCCGGCCATGTGACTGGGTGGGCGTGGCTTCTCAGATTGCTGAAGGGAGGGGAATGGAGATAGCTCCTGCCGCCCGTTCTTTCAGCGTCTCACGAGCTCCCTCAGCCATCCTTCCCTGCTTGGACTCACTGTGGGGTAGGAAGGCAGCACATGTGCAGTGCCAGAAGCTCGGCTTCTGGGCATGCGCAGAAGAAAATTTTTTTAAAATGTAAAAAAAAAAATTGTAAAAAAATGGCGGCGCCCAGGCACCGGCAACCAACCGCACCGGTACTGTGACATCACCAGCGGGCCGCTACCGGTGCTATAGAGTGGACCGCACTGGTAGGAACCCACCACTGCCCGCTGACCTCCAGATTCCAGTCATGTTACTTCTTGGGATGCTAACTGCCAGGGCATCCTGACAAGATTTTAATTAGTCACCCATTTAATTTGTCACCAACTTCACTTCAGCACAATCCTGGAATGCAATGATGCAAAATGAATTCCAGCAGTTTCTCAGTGCATACATATTACAGGCAAAGGGTTTCTCCCTAACATTTTAATCAAATGAGGTTTTCCTCCGAGTTCTCATTTCTAAGTTCTAATAAGGCACTGAACCAACTGGCTATTTTCTTATCCTCCAACACTTCCACCCAAACACCCCAGAGCTGTTGTTTTTAATTAAAAAGGTTTTGTGTATAAGGAGGAAGGGGGGAAAAAACCACAATGAAGCAAATTAACAATTGCCTGCCCATCAACATTTCTTCCAAAATGATAAGACAGATCCAACCGAATGAAAAAGGACTTTCTACACACGCTGTACATACTACAAAAAGAGATCCAACCCCGATTACACAAAAATATTTTTCTTCTATAAACAAGGAGAGTTGAGTGGCCCACAAAGCAAATTGTCTAAACTAAAGTCTTTTTCTTTAGTTTTCAGGTTTCTTTTAATGAACTGAAAAGAGGCATTGTACTTACATAGGTCTATCATTTTCAAATACACACAGCAGTGGTGAAATCCAATTTTTTTTTACTACTGGTTCTGTGGGCGTGGCTTGGTGGGCGTGGCTTGGTGCCAGGGGAAGAATACTGCAAATCTCCATTCCCTCCCCACTCCAGGGGAAGGATATTGTAAAATCCCCATTCCCTCCCTACTCCAGGGGAAGGATACTGCAAAATCTCCATTCCCAGTCCACTCCAGGGGAAGGATACTGCAAAATCTCCATTCTCACCCCACTCCAGGGGAAGGATACTGCAAAATCCCCATTCCCTCCCCACTTTGGGGCCAGCTAGAGGTGGTATTTGCCGGTTCTCCGAACTACTCAAAATTTCCGCTACCAGTTCGCCGAACTACTCAAAATTTCCGCTACCGATTTTCCAGAACCTGTCAGAACCTGCTGGATTTCACCCCTGACACACAGCCATATTAAGTAAGACACAAAGGAGTACACCAGCGGTTCTCAACCTGGGGGTTGCGACCCCTTTGGGGATCGAATGATCCTTTCACCGGGGTCGGGAGACTTCACCCGGATGCCGCCATTTGGGTTATTTTACCTTCTGCGCATGCACAGAACGCTTTGTGCATGCGCAGAGGGTAAAAGAACCCAAATGGCAGCGGCGGGACGGCAGCGGGGTGGGGGGCGCGGTGGAGGGTGCAGCAGCAGGGTGGGTCGTGGCGGGGGTGCAGGGGCAGGGCGCGGCATTAGGGAGGTTAAGAACCACTGGAGTAGACGGATACTTCAGCAACCAACCAAAAGCACTGTTCAGGCAGGCTGCATTTGGGATTTTGGAGCAGGCATTTGGGAGGGGTTTCCAACTCTCCCGTTCTTGGATTGAACTTAGATCCAACTTCGGCGTGTTCTTATCCTGTGGTTGTGTGGGACTACCATACCTGACTTACAAAAATCTGGATGTGCATTGGAAGGCAACAAAAACTTAGAATTCTCTCTATCTCCTTACTGCCATCTAAGGGATGTCTAGATTTCCACTGTGGTCTAGTTATGGTGGCCCTCTGGTGATATGGCCTTTCTCAGAAACAAGGATACTACTACTTTTGAGTCTACACCAGTGGTAGGTTCCTACCAGTGCGGTCCACTCTATAGCACCGGTAGCGGCCCGCTGGTGACATCACAGTACCGGTGCGGTCGGTTGCCGGTGCCTGGGTGCCGCCATTTTTTTTTAAAAAAATTTTTTTTACATTTTAAAAAAAATTTCTTCTGCGCATGCCCAGAAGCCGAGCTTCCGGCACTGCGCATGCGCTGCCTTCCTATCCCACAGTGAGTCCAAGCAGGGGAGGATGGCTGAGGGAGCGCGTGAGACGCTGAAAGAATGGGCGGTAGGAGCTATCTCCATTCCCCTCCCTTCAGCAGTCCGAGAAGCCACGAACACGCGGTGATGATCCTAGGCATTTTCGCACGTTTGAGGGTTCTCGAGCTGCTGAGGGGAGAGGGAATGGGCGGCAGGACCTATCTCAGTTCCCCTCCCTTCAGCAGTCTGAGAAGCCACGCCACCCGGTCACATGGCTAGCAAGCCACACCCACAAAATAAGCCACGCCCACAGAGTGGTAGTAAAAAAAATTAGGAACCCGCCCCTGGTCTACACCTTCTGATGTTTCCATCAAGTCAGGGTTTTTGAACAACTCTCCTACAGCAGAGTAATAAGCTCTTCAGACTTGGGGAGAAAAAGAATTAGCTTCTAAGAATCTGTAAGTGACATGGTTCATACAAGCAGTCAATAATGTATATTATAATAGGAACTATATACAGTGGTACCTCGAGATACGAGTGCCCTAACATACGAGATATTTGAGATACGAGCTGTCGAGCAAGCGAAGTTTTGCTTTGAAATACGAGCAACATTTGAGATACGAGGAACAGCCGGCTGCACATGACCCACTCATTTCTGCAACATTCTGAAAGGGAGGAAACCTTCAGCCAGATTTGAATATCAAAGAGAATTTTCCCCCTTTAGCTTAGCCATCCTGGCGTCCGTAGGGCTCTTGGGGGGGGGGAGGAGGAGGCAGAGAGAAAGGAAAGGACTGCCGATCTGCCTTCCCTCCCCCCAGCCTAGCCGAGAGCACGCTTGGACTTGCCTGGGTTTCCTAGAGTGAGTGGGAGGAAAACACTCTCTCTCTCTCTCTCTCTCTCTCTCTCTCTCTCTCTCTCTCTCTCTCTCACACACACACACACACACACACACACACACACACACACACACACACACACACACAGAGAGAGAGAGAGAGAGACCCCTAGCAGCCAGCCAGCCTGGGGGCTGGAACGGATTAATGGCATTTCAATTAATTTCAATGGGGGAAATTGCTTTGAGATACGAGCAAATTGACATACGAGCAAGTTTACAGAACGAATTAAACTCGTATCTCGAGGTACCACTGTATATGAAATGTATAGTTATTAGTCTCTTTTAAATACAAAGTGATTCAAAGATTTATAAAACACCATACAAGCAAATACTAAAGGCAATAGCAAAAATATAAAATTGAAATCCAGTTTCCTACCTCTGGACGACCTTCGTAATAGGCTAACATGGATTTTGTGAGCACAAAAAGCCTCTCTTTGTAATTTAAAGGAGATGTCCTTTTCTTTTGTTGAGACCTTTTAATCAGAATCTCTTCTAGGATAGCATTCATATTCATTTCAACCCCTTCCTCGTTCTTTCTCCAGCCATTGAAGATCCAACTCTGTAAAAGAAACAGCAACAGCAACCCTTAAGATCCTATTATTTTTTTCAGTAACACAAACGCACAGTGAGAAATAGAAACTAAACTGATCAGGACACTTTCATTGCTCTGGGTGGAAGGCAGAAATCTACGGAAGTTAAATATTAGACAGAAAGGTCCACATTTTGCTTCACCGAGGACTGCAATAACTTTACATATCTAATTGGAGCGCAGTACTCAGCTGGCATGACACACAACAATTTTCATATGGTTTACACTCGAATATGAAATTCATATTAGGCAATGTAGAACAGAGGCCTACTCATTTTTAAAGTTGATATGGCCACCCACCTAACATATGAAATCCAAATGACAAACAACAATCATCAAAAGCAATACAATAAAATCTCTATCAGCCAAATAGAAAACATTATTAAACGTATCATCCTTCATTGGAACACTGCTATCATGTCTCCCCTAGTCTAAAGTGACCAGATTTTTTTTTAAGCGGGACGGGGGGGCAGGCCCGCCTGGGCGCCGCCATTTGTTTTGCCCTCTGCGCATGCGCAGAACGCTGCGCATGCGCAGAGGACAAAACACAGCAAATGTCGGCATCCAGGTTGGGGGGGGGAGGCGGGAGGCCTTTCCTCGCCTCCCCTTCGGGAGCCGGCAGCCCTTCGGGAGCCCGCCTCCCCTTCGGGAGGCCTTTCCTCGCCTCCTGCCTCCCCTTCGGGAGCTGCCCTGGGGCCGGGCTGGCAAGCGACGAACGGGAGGCGAGAGACGGGGAAAGGAGGCAGCTGGCAGCTTACCTCTCACAAGCTCCAGGCATCCAAGCCCCGCGGTCTCCTGGTCGCCCGCCCGGCCCCAGGGCAATGGCGGCAGCGAGACGACGGGGGGAAGGAAGGGGAGGGGGACAAGAAAGGGCTGTTTGCGCTGCCGGAGGGGCCGCTTGTGAGCTCAAAGCGGCGACGGCTCCTCGTCCCTCATCCCTCCCAACAGCAGCATCCCAACAGCAGCGGCGCCTCCGAGGGCGGGGCTAGAGATGGGGCGGGGGAAGGAGAGGAGGAGCAGCCCCCCTTCCCCCTCCCCCCAGCAGGCAGCCGCCTCGCTGAAATTCCGCCCCACTTGCTTCCGGTACCTCTGTTTTGTGCTTCCCTCTAAGGTGACCAGACGTCCCGCTGTCTCCTCATTCTTTTCAAAAAAAGCGGGACTTTTTAAAAAGAATGCGGGACGCGGGACACACGCTTGAAAAGCGTGTCTGTCCCGCCAAAAGCGGGACGTCTGGTCACCTTACCCTAGTCCTTCTTTTCATTAAACTAGACACATCCAATTCCAGCAACTGTTCTTTATATGTTTTAGCCTCCAGTCCCCTAATCATCTGTGTTGCTCTTCTCTGCACTCTTCCTAGAGTCTCAATATCTTTTTTATATCATGGCAAGCAAAATTGGATGCAGTATTCCAAGGGTGGCCTTACCAAGGTATAATCAGGTGATCTTGATTCTGTCCCTCTCTGACTAATGAAAGGTGACTTGTCTCATAACTTGTTTTCAGGTATGTAGTTGTTGAGATTTTGTTTGATCACTGTTTGGTTTTGTGGCAGCACTGCCTCAGATAGAAAGTCCATACAGAGAGTAGTGAGGACAGCCGAGAAGATTATAGGAAGCTCGCTTCCCGTTATTCAGGATATTGCTTATAAGCACTATGTGCTTAGTGCTCAAAGCATTGTTAGAGACCCCACAAACCCACTTTACGGTCTGTTTCTGTTGTTCCCCTTTAGGAGGAGGTTTATATATATATATAAATTTCTAATATATATTAGAAATAATATATTTCTAGCAGGACTACTGGATTCTGTAACAGCTTTGTTCCCTGTGCCATCCGTCTGTTAAACTCACAAGATTCATTTTTCTTGCCACGTACATGTATACATCCAAACTAGACTGTGTTGTTTCTCTATGTCATATAATATATGTGGCAGTAGTGGATTCTAAAACCGTTGCTACCGGCATGCGCAGAAGCGTCCCGGGCGGGTGGGCGGAGCCTCCTGCCACCGCTACCGGGAACAACCCACCGCTGATATGTGGGTATATGCATAATTTTGTATTTATTTATTTTGTCATGTTTATGTAGTGCATATTGGAAGTGGTGACCCTTCGACAGCTGTATGCAATGAAATTTCATTTTAATGTATGCTGATTAGTGTACATTCAAAGTGACAATAAAGTTATTCTAAGTCTAAAGTCTAAGATTTGAAGGGCAACCCAGGATTTGCAAACTGTGGTGACTCAGCCTATTCTATCACTTCAGCATCATCAAAGAGATAAGAAGATGCTGTCTCATTATTGTACACAAAAAACACATCCATCCTGCTTGCTAATTAAAGGTGTTGCTTTCAGAAACTGCATTATTTAGACAAGAATAAGAATCTTTTCCTTTCCGGATGATCAATTTGTGGCTGACCTTTTATTTATATTGTATTTATAGATCATATTTAAAAACTGTCCATCTCCCTCACACAGTGAGTCTGGGTGGTGTACAAATAGACATAAAACATAAAATCTATATATATATTATAATAAAAACAATTTAAATATAGAAAACTGCAATAAGGATAGAGCTTTACTTTTAATTCCGTAGTATGAGAAACTGATCATAGTTTCACCTGCAGTCTTCAGCTGCAACCTAGTCAACCATGCCTACAACTGTGAGCATGAAGGCAATGCAAAACAGGAGATGCAACCAGTAGCATGTTGCAAAAATTATTTGTGTTACCAGCTGTGGCATTTCTACCCCTTGCTCAACCTTGGGGGGGGGGAATGCTCTTTTCCTAAAAAACAAGTGCCTTTGGAGTTAAAAAATTACCGTATTGTTCGGAGTATAAGACACACCTTTTTCCTCCCTAAAAAAGAGGCTGAAAATGTGGGTGCGTCTTATACTCTGAATGTAGCTTTTTCGAAGCTTTTTTTTCCAGTCCTAGCGAAGTGCTAACGATCTTCCCAGCTCTTAACTTGCAGGCTTTTTCATTGTTACTCTCTCCGAAGAATGTTTTTCCAGCCCTAAGTCTTTGCAGGCTTTTTTTCATTGCTCTACTTGCTCCTAATAAGTTTATTTCTAGCCCTAATGAGGTGCTAACAATCTTCCCAGCTCTTACCGGCTTGCAGGCTCTTTCATTGTTACTCTCTCCGAATAAGGTTTTTTTAAGTCCTAACCAGGGGATAAAATAATGTGCTGAAGCTGACCAGACTAAGGACACTAGTAGATGAATACCTGGTAGGCAGATTCTTTTCCCTATTTTCCACCCCCAAAACTAAGGTGCGTCTTATACTCTGGTGCGTCTTATACTCCGAAAAATACGGTAACTGCTGCTTCTAACTGTTTTTAATCTATGCTGATATACTCTTAAAGATTAAATGGAATTGCAAGGAAGTATTTTCAGGATTTCCCCCAATATATTAACTACAAGGATGGTGTCAAAGACCCATTTCCAAGCAGACAACACAACCACATATGCAAATCATTTTTGACATTAAGTTAACTCTTTTTCAAGGTCATTTTTAGAATAGAATAGAATAGAATTCTTTATTAGAATAGAATGGAATGGAATGGAATGGAATGGAATGGAATGGAATGGAATGGAATGGAATAGAATAGAATAGAATAGAATAGAATAGAATAGAATAGAATAGAATAGAATAGAATAGAATAGAATAGAATAGAATTTTATCGTTGTATTATATATATTCAACTGGATGGAGTTTATGTTCTTCTCCCAAAAAATGCATTCTGAGGAACCTACATTTTCTTCATTTCAGAAATATAATTGAGGAGTGGAGAATAACTTTGATGCCACTCTTATAACAGACAACTTGAAGTCAAAAATATTTGATTTCCTGCTAATCATTACCATTATCTTCAGATTTAATAATTATCAGTGACTTGGCCAAGAATAGCAAACATTACATCAAATTAAGGCTACGGCCTGTATCAGGAATCGAACAATATTCATTCCAGCTTTGTTAATTGCCAGAACTGGACTTTTAATTTCTAAGAAAATATAACCCATCTTTGGTAGTCCAATTTACCTCAAAGGAAGACTTTAGGCTTGTTAATACTACAGGTGGTCCTCGACTGATGACCACAATTGAGCCCAAAATTTCTGTTGCTAAGTGAGACATTTGTTAAGTGAATTCTGTCCCATTCTACAACCTTTCTTGCCACAGTTCTTAACCGAATCACTGCAGTTGTTAAGTTAGTAACACGGTTTAAGTGAATCTGTCTTCCCCATTGACTTTGCTTGTCAGAAAGCTACAAAAGGGGATTGCATGATAGCAATAGCAATAGCACTTTACTTATATACCACTTCATAGTGCTTTACAGCCCTCTCTAAGCGGTTTACAGAGTTCAGCATATTGCCCCCAACAATCTGGGTCCTCATTTTACCGACCTCAGAAGGATGGAAGGCTGAGTCAACCTTGAGCCTAGTGAGATTTGAACAGCTGAACTGCTGAACTAGCAGTCAGCCTGCAGTCGCAGCATTTAACCACTGCGCCACCTCAGCTCATGATCCTGGGACATTCATAAATGTGAGTCAGTTCCCAAGTGTTTAAATTTTGATCTCGTGACCATGGGGATGCTACACCGGCCGTAAGTGTGAAAAATGGTCCTAAGTGCTGTTTAGTGCTGTTGTAACTCTGAACGGTCACTAAATGAACTGTTGTAAGTCAAGAACTACCTGTACAATATAGTGCTTTTAGTGTACGTTTGTCCTGAAAGTCTCCTAGATTAGACGTCATTTCTCATTCAAATCATCCAATAAAAACAATGGGTTTTGGTGCTTCAAAATATGATCCCTCCCAAATCTCTATGAATCTCGGTTTCACCAGCCCTTGTTTAGCCAGTCTGACTAGTTGAGACATTGAGGTTTTGTAACTAACACCCACGTTTGAGGGAGTTTTAAATATTCAGCTTTTGTGGCTCAAGGTTTTTGCTTCTGCTTCATTTTCAGAATAATACTAGGACCTCTCAGGCAATTGAAAAAAAAATGGGAGGAGGAGAAATTATTATTTCATTCAGTTTTGGTATCATCCAACTCCAAATTGGGTGGTTCACAGTATAATAAACCGTACAACACAATTCAACTTACAACAGTTCGTTTCGTGACCATGCAAAAGTACGGCACTGAAAAAAGGTGACTTCTGACTGTGTTTTACACTTACGCCTTGTTCCAACATCCACATGGTCACATGATCAATATTCAGCTGCTTGGCAATTGTCTCTTTTATGACAGTTGCGGTGTACCGGGGTCCTGTAAAATCACCTTCTGACAAGTCAATGGGGACGTCAGATTTACCTAACAACCATATTTCTAACTTAACAACTGCAGTGATCCACTTAACAGCTGGGGCAAGAAAAGTGGCTAAATGGGGAAAAATCACTTAACAAATGTTTTAGATATAGCAACAGAAATTTTGGGCTCAACTGTGGTCATAAGTTGAGGGCTCTCTGTACCAATCACTCTACACAAGCGTGTCAAACTGGTGGCCCATGGGCCGGATGCATCACGTGCAGGCCACGCCCACCCCAGCTCCGCGAAGGGGAAACACATCGCAAAACGTCACGTGATGGCAACATGACGCGCCGAGTTTGACCTCTGTGCTCTACTCAAAAACATACAAGGACGTCCAACAAAGGCTCCATCCATCTCAGTCCAAAGTTTGAGAGCACAACCAAGCTCTTATAGAATATGAGAGCCCAGAAATGAAGACCTCTTTTTGAATAAATGCTGCCACAGTGTTCCACACAATCAAGAGTGAAGCCACATGATTTTCTGATCCCATACAGGCCATCGCTGCATTCAACATGAAATCTGAAGTATAACCATATAGCAAGGCATCAAAATCACGTACAATATGTTGTCATTCAGGTTTTGATGTGACTATCAAAATTAGGTTATTCCTAAGCCGAAAGCTGAAATGTCAGGGGAATGTAGTTCCAAATAAGTTGATTAAAAAGTCTGAATGGTTATATTTTTTTTATTCAAATTGACAGTACGAGAACTGCCAGCATTTCATTCTAAAAGGCAGTGGAGAAATAGACATTGAAGAGGCACTTGAAACTCTTCAATAATTCTCATCCTATTTTAGTGTTTCAAAAAGGCAACATGAAATGCAGCTCATAAAACTATAAAGCTCCCCTTTCAAATACAAGCTAACAATTTCAGATTTGGAGAAAACAAACTTGTCAGCCAAAAACTAAATTATGCTTACTCAACGCGAGCCACCCACGTTTACAAGTATGATTTATATAGTTACTTAAGATAGAAACTAGTCAATGCTACTTTCATTAACCTTTCATCTCAAAGTACGTTATGAATGTAAAGCTATATATAGATCTCCAATCTGATTTTAAGAATGGTCTCAAGACTCTTAACTTTCCATATGTGGAAACCATAATGCTGGGAAGTTGAGTAACTTGAGCTGTCATTGGGTGATTCAGTGGCAAAATTAATCTTGATTCTCAATATCAGATCCCTTGCTTCCAACATATAACACTAGGCAAAGGAAAAATGCCGGAAACTCCTGGCAATCTTCCTTGTGAACAGAAAATAAATCATGTATCAAACACTAAGAATGGTTGTGTTCAGTGGTGGGATTCAATTTTTTTTTACAACCGGTTCTGTGGGCGTGGCTTGGTTGGTGGGCGTGGCTTGGTGGGCGTAGCAGGGGAAGGATACTGTAAAATCTCCATTTCCTCCCCACTCCAGGGGAAGGTTACTGCAAAATCCCCATTTCCTCCCGATCAGCTGGGACTCGGGAGGCAGAGAATAGATGGGGGCGGGGCCAGTCAGAGGTGGTTTTTTACCGGTTCTCCGAACTACTCAAAATTTCCGCTACCGGTTCTCCAGAACTGGTCAGAACCTGCTGAATACCACCTCTGGTTGTGTTCCATCCAATTTGGTGTAAAAAAAAACCCCCACACATTTAAGCAATCACAAGTTATATACATTATAGGCAGATCTGATTACTTGAAATGAAGTGGTTTCGGGCTACGGTCATCTATTAGATCTGTATTTTACCAAACTTGGTACAAAAGTCAATATATCATTCAACTTTTCTCTACCACTAATATAGAAGTTATTTTTTAAAAAATCATCTCTGCAGAAGAACATCGCACCAGGCCTATTTTTTAAAAATGTGACTGACATGCTTTAAACTATTTCCTTTCTTTTTTCAAAACTGTTCTTGCAGTTACATTAGATGCACTATTTTGGGTGGTAGCCAACAGAATGGGTTTGAATTTCCTTCTCAAAATTGATTACAGGTAGTCCTCGACTTAGGACCACAATTGAGTCCAACGTTTCTGTTGATGTTGATCACATGACCCAGGGTCACTGCAACTGTCATAAATATGAGTGAGTCACCAAGCATCTGAATTTTGGTCACGTGACCATGGCGATGCTGCAACTGTCGTCAGTCACTTTTTTCAGTGTTGTCATAAGGTCAAACTGTCACTAAATGAACTGTTCTAAGTCGAAGAATACCTGTACTTTCCATCTGTGGCACGAATCCCAAACCCCAGAAACAGCTACAGGGAAAAGGGCAGATGAAAGACAACTGCCTTCAAGCACTGGGTGTGACCTCAAAGCAAAATTCCACTGAAGGAACCAAGTCATTGCAATCTAGAGTACTGTATTTTTCGGAGTATAAGACGCACCGGAGTATAAGACGCACCTTAATTTTGGGGAAGGAAAATAGGGGGGGAAATCTACCAGCAGGTATTCATCTGGCTAGCGTCCTTAGTCTGGTCAGCTTCAGCACATTATTTTATCCCCTGGTTAGGGCTGAAAAAAATCTTCTTCGGAGGGAGTAGCAAGGAAAACAAGCCTGCAAAGACTTAGCGCTGGGGAAAAACTTCTTTGGAGGGAGTAGGAATGAAAAAATCCTGCAAGCTGGGAAGATCGTTAGCACCTCGTTAGGGCTGAAAAAACCTTTTTCGGAGGGAGTAGCAATGAAAACAAGCCTAAGAGCCGGGAAGATCGTTAGCACCTTGTTAGGGCTGAAAAAACCTTTTTCGGAGGGAGTAGCAATGAAAACAAGCCTTGAAGCCGGGAAGAGCGGGAAGATCATTGGCACCTCGTTAGGGCTGGAAAAACCTTTTTCGGAGGGAGTAGCAATGAAAACAAGCCTAAGAGCCGGGAAGATCGTTAGCACCTTGTTAGGGCTGAAAAAACCTTTTTCGGAGGGAGTAGCAATGAAAACAAGCCTTGAAGCCGGCAAGAGCGGGAAGATCATTAGCACCTTGTTAGGGCTGAAAAAACCTTTTTCGGAGGGAGTAGCAATGAAAACAAGCCTTGAAGCCGGCAAGAGCGGGAAGATCATTAGCACCTTGTTAGGGCTGAAAAAACCTTTTTCGGAGGGAGTAGCAATGAAAACAAGCCTAAGAGCCGGGAAGATCGTGAGCACCTTGTTAGGGCTGAAAAAACCTTTTTCGGAGGGAGTAGCAATGAAAACAAGCCTAAGAGCCGGGGAAGAGCGGGAAGATCGTTAGCACCTCGTTAGGGCTGAAAAAAACTTTTTCAGAGGGAGTAGCAATGAAAACAAGCTGGGAAGATCGTTAGCACCTCGTTAGGGCTGGGGAAAAAAGCTTCTAAAAAGCTACATTCGGAGTATAAGACGCACCCAAATTTTCACCTTCTTTTAGGAGGGAAAAAAGGTGCGTCTTATACTCCGAAAAATACAGTAGCGTAATTCATTCTTTTAATTCAGGAAACACTGATCAAAATCTGAAACTAATAACAGTAAGAACGGAGACAAATATAGAAGTGCCTTTATGGCAGTCTAAGTCTTGCAGAAGACATTGTTCCTTTTTCTCCTTAAGAACATGTCAGATATAAAACTTCCCCGAACAATGCATCAAACAAAAATATCTACACTGAAAACATCTATTTGTGAGGAATAGGATTGTGGTATGTTTAACTGCAAACATAAAAGTGTTGAAGGAAGCCATGGGAAAAAAAATGACAAAAAAGAAGAAGCCAAGCACCTTGACTAATGCAATATAGACAAATATGAATTACTTCTCTAATTTTGCCAATCTTGTGGGAAACAATATCCCCCCAATAGGTTAAAAAGGTTATTGTGCAGAGTATAATTTCGGTAATGATATGTAGTAAAAATGTATTAAAAAATAGTGATAGCAGCTTTTTGGTTACACAAATGACCATCAGTGCTGCACAACAGATTAGGATACTTAAACACTGTTCAATCTATACAAAAGCAATGTTTTTATGTAGCAATGGGCAAATAGAAATCAAAATAATTTCTGATTTCAAAAGTATTTAAAAAGATCAGCTAGTGGAAATTGCACAAATAAAAATGTGCAAAAAATTTATTAGGTGATAATATTTATGCTAAATTCCGTAACTTCGTAGTGAAAAAATGCCGTGTATCAATTGCCTCCAGGTTAACAATTACATTAAATACGTTCTCCACAATTGTTCCATAGAAACAGGAAATCAATCCAGATTTCTAGTATAACTGCCGTATGAAATGGAAAAAACGCTTCTATGAAAGTGGAAAAAACGCTTCTATGAAAAAAACTAAATTCAAATAAGGTACTAAAAAAGATTTCAAAGTAGGTCCAGCTGCTTTTGATAAGAGCTTTACTGAGGGAGATACAAAAATCTAAAATTTGTTATAAATCCATAGCAGGATAAGCCCATCAATGGGAGGAATATTATCCAATTAGATTATAATTTACTCAAAGTAACCTCACAAGCATGAGCACTGGTCTCAAAACATTTTTTTTCAGTACTGTCATAACTTTGAACAGTTGTTAACAAAATTATTGTAAGCGGGTAGGAAAATGAAAATTGGCTTTACTTTATTGATGTTGGTTTCTGTTGTGTTCTGACTGACCAATAACTGAACCATAAACTTGTTTTGACTAGACGACCTCTGACTGAACTGTTGTTGTTATGTTTATAGTTGAACTCTACCTGAACTGTTGTTGCCACCCTGATCATGTGTTTGAATGCTCATACGCTATTGGTTGTTGTATCTGACAGTTCCCTATAAAAGGGCTATCTGTCAGACTGCAAGTTGCTGGTTGTTTTGAGTGCGCTAATAAAAGAGCTGTTCTGAAGTCTGTCTCCTGCGATCTTTGCCCACAATTTAACAGTTTCTTATTTATTTATCAAATTTATTTGCTGCCCATCACAAAGTTCAGGCGACTCTGAGAAGCTCACATTAAGATAAAATAAGCCTTCAGCAATTATAAATATAAAAACAGATTAAAATTACAGAAATTAAAGCCATCTAAAAAACAAGGGTTTGGAGGGGAGAAATCGAGTACCAATCACTCCCTGCCAACCCGCAAAATCAATATTCCTAAATTCTATCTTTTTAAGAGTGTCTGGTAATCAACTGAGATTAGTTAAAGGAATGATCTTGTTGACCTATACTCCTACCAAAAATATTAAGTGCAGCCACTCAATTTTTGTGTAAAACTTGGTTTACCAGCTAAATGTAGCCTTTTGGGGAAACTGAGTCTTACCTGTTTCTTTGGGTTGAAATACAGACTAGGTCATCTGATGTTGTCTTTTTAAGAACAGCTGTTTTACAGGGTGCTTTCAAAAAAGCTTGTCTCGGCACAGTATATAAAATAACATTCTTATCCTGAGATTACTTCCTCTGTCATTTCCTTGCTTTTATGGGTAGTTGAGCACATGCATTTTAGAACAAACCGAATAGAGCAACCTCCTACACAAAGTCTTGTAATCCATTATAAGGCGTTAAGTTAGTCTGTAATAGAGAAAGCAGCTACAACATGGAGAAAATCTAGTCAATTCAAGATAGGTTATTCTGTATTTCTGTGTGGTGTAGTGGTTAGATGCTGGACTGACTCTGGCGAGACCCAGGTTCTGGTGAGACCCAGGCTGTTTACCTGCAGCCACAGAAATTCACTGGGTGACTTTGGACCAGTGGTGGGTTCCTACCGGTGCGGTCCACTCTATAGCACCGGCAGCGGCCCGCTGGTGACGTCACAGTACCGGTGCGGTCGGTTGCCGGTGCCTGGGAATCATCATTTAAAAAAAAAAATTAAAATTTTTTAAAAATTTTCTTCTGCGCATGCCCAGAAGCCAAGCTTCCAGCACTGCGCATGCGCTGCCTTCCTACCCCACAGTGAGTCCAAGCAGGGGAGGATGGCTGAGGGAGCGCATGAGATGCTGAAAGAACAGGCAGCAGGAGCTATCTCCATTCCCCTCCCTTCAGCAGTCCGAGAAGCCATGAATGTGTGGTGATGATCCTAGGCATTTTCGCACGTTTGAGGCTTCTCGAGCTGCTGAGGGGAGGGGGAATGGGCGGCAGGACCTATCTCAGTTCCCCTCCCTTCAGCAGTCTGAGAAGTCACGCCCACCCGGTCACATGGCCGGCAAGCCACGCCCACCCAGTCACATGGTTGGCAATCCACACCCATAAAATAAGCCACGCCCACAGAGTGGTAGTAAAAAAATTAGGAACCCGCCCCTGCTTTGGACGCTCAACCCAAGCTATTTCAAAAGATTATTGGGAAAAGGTTAAGGAAAAAGTATTACCTGAGATCAAGTAAGATAAAAATCTAATGGGGAAAAACCCTACAGATCCCTCTTTTTAATTTTCAATTCTTGCAAGAAAGAACAAGAACAAAAGGTAACAGCAATAAATAAGATATGTCAACATTCAGTCATAATTTGCATAATTTGTCTATTTAACAAGAGAAATTAGTAATAGCACAATTTATACATAATCTTTCCAGATCCAATAAAAATGTGATTCATCCCTTTGAAAAGCAAGTATCTGAATTTTATTGGTAACTTTTTCCATAAAAGCAATTGTCCATACCTTTGCATGCCAATTATTCAAAGATAGGTTATCCAGAAATGAACAGTTTGGAGCAAATCTCAATCCTGCGGCCAGGAAAGCTACAATAAGCTCTAGAGCAGGGGTGTCAAATTTGTGGCCCGTGGGCTGGATATTAAAGTTTGTTACAAAAATCAAAACCAGCACCACACACAGATGACTGATTCAGCTGGATTCAATAACTTCTTTGTAAACATAATAACAGATGAATTTACAATACCATTAGCAGAGTTCTTCTTCAATGTAGTTACAAGTAAACACAAGCAGGAGAGTTAGTTTCATTTCAGCAGAGAGTACAGAGAGGAGAGAGTACAGAGTGGGCTGAGCCACGCTTAAGTTTTTCAGTTTTGATTCTCTGCACAGACTCAGAAGTGTTTAACTCCCATTGGCTGACTTAGTTGCTATGCCTATTCATTGGCTGACCTTGTTACCACTGGCTCTCCCAGTCATAAATATTCCAACACTAATGCTGGCCACACCCATCCCCTTTTTAGCGAAGGGGAAAAAGTTGCGATACCTCACGTGACAACGCGAGTTTGACACCCCTGCTTTAGAGTTATCTTCCTCAAAAATATGTAATAATCCCAATTCTGGATTACTTTTATACTTTTTCTTTAGTTATTATTCTAAATTATTCATCAATATTTTGATGAATGACTATGGACTAGTTGTGTTAGTCTAAGCCAGCTGAAATTAAATGCCAACAATGTAATATTGTGTTTTCTTCTGAAACCACCTGATTTCCAAAGCATTTGTCACTTGGCCTCCTCCATTTGTTTTCCTAAATTTGTATCTCACAAATTACATGCATTTATGTATAAACTGATCATTTTGCCTCTGACTAAGTACCTATAGCAACCCAAACTCAAAAGCTGACTGCGATGCCTGGAGTCAGGATCTCAATTTGATGCTCTTGGGCAAATTAGGATTTGTAAATTTACAAACTCCAAACTTGACTGTAGAAAATATGACTTTAGCAACAGAGTGGTAAATGCCTGGAACTCACTACCTGACTCTGTGGTTTCGTCACCAAACCCCCAAAACTTTACCCTTAGACTGTCCACTGTTGACCTCACCCGATTCCTAAGAGGTCAGTAAGGGGTGTGCATAAGTGCACCAGCGTGCCTACCGTCCCTGTCCTAATGTTCCCTTGTATCAGTACCCATCTTATGTATATAAACAATGTTATATCTACTGTATGTATATTACCAACATGTACTTGACAAATAAAAAAATAAAAATAAAAAATAAAAAAATAAAAAGATTATTAGTTTGCAAGCCATTATGGTACACTGCTTAGAATGCAGTACTGCAGGCTAACTCACTGCTCACTACCAGGAGTTCGATCCTGACCGGCTCAAGGTTGACTCAGCTATCCATTCTTCCGAGGTTGGTAATATGAGGACCCAGATTGTAGGGGGCAATATGGTGACTCTGTAAACCACTTAGAAAAGGCTGTAAAGTACGATGAAGCGGTATATAAGTCTAAGTGCTATTGTTATTGCCATTATCTTATGTGACAGATAAGAATAACTCTCATCAGAGGCGAAATAGATCTTTCCCTGGAACTCTGACATTATAAAAGAAACCGCAGTTTAAAGTTCTAATTAGAAAATATTTATTTCGGTATAAAAACAATAAATTCTCATTAATCACATCTTAGCTATAAAAACAGGTCTTGCTCCTTACAGAAGCTGAAAAAGAAGGACGGATCAAAGAAAGGAATGTACACATGCGTACTAGGAACATATTAATCACGTGCTCAGGAATAAACCATTATATTTGATAGGGATGCATCTCCCCTGCATATATATGTAACAGGCAATATAAAATCACTGCCTGACATTATGGAAGTGGAAAAAAGGCCCAGAATACACTTTTTTAAAATTTCCAATTACCATATTTTTCGGAGTATAAGACGCACCGCCGTATAAGACGCACCTTAGTTTTTGGGGAGGAAAATAGGGGAAAACAATCTGCCTACCAGGTATTCATCTGGCTAGCGTCCTTAGTCTGGTCAGCTTCAGCACATTATTTTATCCCCTGGTTAGGACTTAAAAAAACCTTCTGAGAGAATAACAATGAAAGAGCCTGCAAGCCAGTAAGAGCTGGGAAGATCGTTAGCACCTGGTTAGGGCTAGAAAACAACTTCTTTGGAGCAAGTAGAGCAATGAAAAAAAACCCTGCAAAGACTTAGGGCTGGAAAAACATTCTTTGGAGAAGGTAACAATGAAAAAGCCTGCAAGGTAAGAGCTGGGAAGATCTGTTAGCACCTAGTTAGGGCTGGAAAAAAAAGCTACATTCGAAGTATAAGACACACCTGAATTTTCAGCCACTTTTAGGGAGGAAAAAGGTGCGTCTTATACTCCAAAAAATACGGTAATTTAGTATCTTAGATAAGCAGACACAAAGCTGCTCTGTGTGACAATAGATAGCTATTTCACTAAAAATGAGAATAATTATTTCCCCTTTTGTGTGAGAGTGGACACTTGATATTTCCAAAAGGCAGACTGATTATTTGTTGATATGATTTATATGGCCGCCCATCTCACAAAGGTGACTCTGAGCAGCAAACAAAATTAAAACAATACTTAGATTAGATATATACTGTATATAGGCAAGATACATCACAATTTAATGGATTAAGTTGGAATCAACAGAGTAGTCATAACCCCTGGGACATAATCCAACTAGTTGGGATTCAGTGAATAATTTTACCATGAACATATTAACATAAAAGAAATCTGAAGAAATGCCATTGTTTGGACATTGAACAAGGTATCAGAAAGCTTATCGTTTTTAAGACTTGCACCATCAATATATGTACGAGTATATGTGTGTATGTATATGTATGTATGTACATGTATGTATGTATGTTCACACATATGTATGTTCACACATATGTATATGTGTGTATGTATATGTATGTATGTATGTTCATACATATGTATGCACCAGTAGTGGGTTCTAAAACCCTTTACTACCGATTCGCATGCGCACGCACACGCGCTTCTGCGCATGCACAGAAGCGTCCCAGGCAGGTGGGCGGAGCGTCCCAGGCCGGTGGGTAGAGCATCCCGGGCAAATGGGCAGTGCGTCCCGGGTGGGTGGGCAGAGCCTCCCGCTGCCGGCGCTACCGGTTCTCAGAACCGGGCTGAACCAGGAGCAACCCACCGCTGGCATGCGCGCACACACACACGTCTGATAAGTAAATGTTCTGAAACCCTTCCTACCTCGATTCCTACACCGTATCTTCTTTTGGTTCACTGTTCTAAGGATTTTTTTCCCATTTCCATATTATTTATTCAAAAAAAGGGGAAGATCCTGAAATAATAGATGTACTGTAGCTGAAAAAGGGAAGTGTCAGAGTGATGATAAGAGAACTGTGGAGCATTTGACTATGTCAACTGTATATGAAGAAAATTTGTATAAAATGTTTTATAGATGGCATTTCGCACCGACAAGACTGGCAAAAATGTATAAAGATAGATCTGCTAAATGTTGGAAGTGCAATCAAACACCTGGTTTATATTACCATATGTGATGGACATGCCCAAAAGTGTAAAAATATTCGACAAAAATACATACTTGGTTGGAAAAAATGATAAAGCAGCACATAGACATGAAACCAGAGATATTTTTATTGGGCATTTTACCAGAAAAATATGATAAAAGGGCTATATATTTGATTTTACATGTATTAACTGCAGTTAGAATTGTACTTGCACAACAATGGAAGAATGATGAGATTCCGACATATGAAATTAAGAAAATATTTAGAATGTGCAGAAATGGATAGACGCTTACCATTAAGGACAAAGAAGAAACTGAATATTTTTTTATATGGGACCTATTTTATCAATAGTTAGACGATAGAAACATATGTTAGAAAGGGGGGGAGACATAAAAAGAGGAAATGTTAAAATGGAGACTCGTTATAGTAGATAATGTTAAACATTATTGTTATTATACTATTAATATTATTGTGATGAATACTATTGTAAACGTTTGGACTATGACTGCCTAAAAACAATTGTACCCAGACAACACACTGTTTGATGGAAACTGAATTTTTATGTTACATAAATAAAAATAAAAAAATAAATAAAACATTAAAGGGGGGAAAAAGAACTGAGAAGCATAATCACACCTCCCTTCAGATGGGAGATGCCACAGTAACTGTTCTTTAAACTTTTAGATACTAACGTTAAATTCGGCCGGTATCGGAAAATCCCGTATGACGAAAGAACATGTATATGTGGGGCAAACGTTGTCGAGGATACGGTGCATATAATATTTGAATGTAGGATGTATGGGGAAGTAAGAAAACAATACCTGTCCCCAATTATAAATAAATTTTTCCACTGGAACGTAAGGCATAAATTAACATTTCTATTGAAGACTCCTCCGCTCTATTCTCCTCCCCTGGTAAGGGCTATCACTCGCTATCTTAATAGGATGACAGCAATACGAGCCAGCTACATTGAAAAGAATTTTATTGATTGTAAGAAAGATGAGCTGAGTTAGAGACGAGATATTTTATTTGGGTTATCTAGTTTTAGAAATTTAGTTATTGAATTTTGATATCGTTGAATTTTGATGTCCTGTACCATATATATTTTTGTACGGTTGTTTCTGTACCTGTTTGTTCTGTTTCTTTCTTTCTTTCTTTCTTTTTGAAAAGGCCTTCGGGCTATTCAATAAATGTATTGTATTGTATTGACTGTTCTTTAAGAATCTCTTCTTTCAGATTGCTAAAGAAACCAGGATGCTTTTAAAGGTCCCTTGAGATGGTCCTCCTCAACTGCTTTCTCCAGCAATCTTAAAGTGGTGCTTATTATTTTATGTGATCAGCTGGTCGGACTCATGTGGATCAGCTGGTCGGACTCATACCCAGCAGTCAAGGTGCATGTTATGGTTTCCTCTGAAGAGGGCAGCCATAGTCCATCAGCTCAGAGAGAGGTGGCAGGCAATCAGTCAGCTGAGGTAGTTCCCAAGGACAATGAATCTCAGAAATCTGGAGCTAAGTCAGAGAAAGAGACGGCTGATCTTGATCCAAGAACTCACCAGCAACTAAGACATGCAGAACACGGGTGGTCAGCTTGTCTCCTCAAGAAGAGTTTATGGCTGTGATGGCGAACCTATGGCATGTGTGGTCTTCGCGTGCCCCAGAGTGCCGGAAACCGGAAGAGCAGCTGGCAACAGCGCGCGTGCCCACAGAGAGGGCTCTGTGTGCCACCTCTGGCACGCGTTCCCTACATTCGCCATCACGGCCCTAGTCCTTCTTTTCACTAGACATACCCAGTTCCTGCAACCGTTCTTCGTATGTTTTAGCCTCTCCCATTCATCTTTATTGCTCTTCTCTGCCCTCTTTCAAGTGTCTCAACATCTATTTTATCTTGTGGCGACCAAAACGTGATGTATTCCAAGTGTGGTCTTACCAAGGCATTATAAAGGGGTACTAACGCTTAGGGCCCCCCTTCTCTTTTTCAGGATCCTGGTCTTCTAGTTTCCAGTGCTCCAGGGGGCGCGTGTGCATGCACGCACGGTCCGGTTTTGGCAATCAGTGCCGAAAAGGTTCGCCGTCACTGGTTTATGGTAAACCCCTAATAAAACCGTGCCAATGACTGCGTCTATGTAAGAGCAACCTCCAGTCTCTTCTTCCCCTTTTTGGAAACAATATCCCAATTTTTGGCCTTTGTACATTAAATCTCTGGCAATACTTCTGAACTGGACTCTAGGCACCCCTGGACTTCTCTGCTTCTTCATTCTCTTTGTCAACATGCTTTGACTTAAAGGCAACGTGCATATATCTGCTGACTCTTGCTTTGCAACCTCTCCGATCAAGTATGATCTCTGCCACTCACATTGACAAATTTGTAACTCCAGCATAAAACTGCTTGTGAACTTCCAAGCTACAGGCTACATTGCAGGACAATGCTGCAGTCAAGGTATCTTTTTTTCCTACACAAATCTGACAGGCAGGTTACACCAGGATCACTAGGCCAGTACTCAACTCACCCAACTTAGATGGCTAAAGAGCCGTGGTGACACAGTGGTTAAAATGCAGTATTGCAGGCAAACTCTGCCCATAGCCAGTTTGATCCTGACCAGCTTAAGGTTGACTCAGCTTTCCAACCTTCTGAGATCGGTAAAATGAGGAACCAGATTGTTGGGGGCAATATGCTGACATTTGCAAACAGCTCAGAGAGTGCTGTAAGGCACTATGGAGCGGTATAGAAGTCTAACTGCTATTGCTATTGCTAAACCCATCACTCTGTCTATCAAGATTTGCCTCCTTCCCCAGCCAAAGCCATCCACGTTGAGGGAGTGATTGGTGGCTGCTTTCCTGCTGGCCTAGAAACCCATCAATTATTACACCTTACTACTCTGTTAGGATAGTAGCACTCGCTGCTCTACTCTGCTCAAGGCAGAGTAGAGACCATATGTAGTCCTGATATGTAGGCAAAACAAATTGTGCCACTGCATAAAATAAAGGAAAGCATATTTATCTGTCTGTCTGAATGTGCCCTTATGAGTCAAACACAGTTCAGTCTTCCAAGCTAAAAGAACGACCAGAGCCATGGGAAGGAACAACAAAGAACAAAGTCCAGAAATATTTCACTAGAAGAGTCCTCCACTCCTCTGCTCGCAATAAAATACCTTATTCCACCAGACTTGAAATATTGGGATTAGACAATTTACAACTATGTCGCCTCCGATCTGATCTAAATGTAGTTCATAAAATCATATATCAAAATGTCCTTCCTGTCAATGATTACTTCAGCTTCAACCGCAACAATACACGAGCACGTAATAGATTCCAACTTAATGTAAACCGCTCCAAACTCGACTGCAGAAAATACGACTTCAGCAACAGAGTGATCAATGCCTGAAATGCACTACCTGACTCTGAAGTTTCTTCCCCAAACCCCCAAAACTTTAACCTTAGACTGTCTACAGTCAACCTCACCCCATTCCTAAGAGGTCTGTAAGGGGCGTGCATAAGCGCATCACTGTGCCTACCGTCGCTGTCCTACTGTCCTCTTTTATCGGTACTTTTTACTTACGTTATGTTTATACAAAAAACTAATATACTGTACATGCTTGACAAAATAAACAAATAAATAAAAAATAAAAATAAAAATAAAAATAATAAAAATAAAAATAAAAATAATAAAAATAAAAATAATAAAAATAAAAATAAAAATAATAAAAATAAAAATAAAAATAAAAATAAAAATAAATAAATAAATAAATAAATAAATAAATGAACTACAACTGTTGTTCTCCAGCACATATTCCTCTACCAACAAGTTGTACCAATACAAGCAATACTCCCATCACATCCACTTTATCCAAACATCCATTACTTAAAAGTCAAGAGAAAACAGCAGAATTTTTTACAGAAATACAAAGTTAACAGAGGGGGGCAGATTAGAAAGCAAGATACAATACAGGAAACTACCTTTCTCCTGATCCTTTTTCTCCTCCATTGGTGCCTGAGCCACCCCAGCATCAGAGCTCCACAATTGAATAAGCAACTCTGCACTCCCTGCTAAAAGCTCTTGGAAATAAGGGTTATTCCCTGGAAAACAGGCCTTGTGCAATGGTTCTTCTGTCCCACAAGGCCATCAGAAATGTTGTACCAAGGTTCGAAGATGAAACGCTCAAGGGAATTGAAGCCAAGATGAACAGCAATCACACAGAAAGAGACATGCAAGCGGGGGAGAAACAACTTTTGAGGAAGAGGGGAAAAACCGCTTGCATATCGTGTGACTCTGAGAAAGAGGAAATAGCATGTGGTAGGCACTGGAAGCATAATCGAAGACGGACATCAGTGGTTTAGCAGTCTAACAACCCAAATGAAAATTTTATGTGATGGCTCAACATGTAAATATTCTTGGATCTCTTAAAGTGAACTTTGAAAAGGTTTTGTCTCGGCTGCAATTGCACTAGAAAACAGCAAAACAGAATGTTTTTGACCATTATTTCTTCTTTACTTGCTTTGGTGTATTTATCAGGGGTGAAATCTACTTACCATCCCTACTGGTTTGGAACTGCGCGCTTTGTGCGTGCGTGCCGTCACACACACTTTTTCACCCTCTGTGCATGTGCAGAAGGCATTGCGGATGCGCAGAGGGTTAAAAACAAGAAAATGGCGACGTCTGGGTGAGTGGGCAAAGCCTCGTGCTGCCGCCACCGGTTCTCTAAACCACCAGCAGCAGCCGCTTACTGGTATGCCCGAACTGGGCCGAACCGGTAGCATTTCACCCCTGGACTATACACCTGTGGCAATGTCATTCTTTTTTTCCTTTTATTAGCCCATATGCATTCAAGAAGGCTTTCATCCTTGGTTTTATGCATTTCTGTTGAAGTGTGATTTTTTTTTACATGTAATGCAACTCTATCTTTTCTTTTGGTAGGTCTGTTTCTTTTGAACAGTTTATATACTTCCAGTAGTACATTCCAGTCATGAAAGTTTCAGTAATGGCAAGTATATCATACTTGCCTTCATATATTAGTACTTTAAATTCACCCTGTTTGTTCCCTAAAGTTTGAGCATTATTGCATAGGCATCTGAGTCCTTTATGGCTGACCCTGGGTATACTTTCTATCTCTCCTGCTTTATATCTGAGGTTTTCTTCCTTCCCATCACTCCCTACCTCCTTGTTTGATTGGTTGTCTTGGGGTTTATGCTTGGGATTAGGTCCTAAAAATTGGTCACCCTCAGTAGTGGGTTCTAAAACCCTTTGCTACCGGTTCGCGCATGAGCAGAAGTGTCCCGGGCGGGTGGGCGGAGCCTCCCGCTGGCGCTACCGGTTCTTAGAACCAGGCCAAACCGGGAGCAACCCACCACTGGTCACCCTCCCCTCCCCCAGTTTTAGTTTAAAGCTCTTTGGATAAGCTGAGCCACTCATTTTCTGAATACATTCTTCCTGGTTCTTGTGAAGTGCAGCCCATCCCTTGCCAGGAGCCCTTCGTGTAGGTAATGTAGACCATGGTCTAGAATACATAGTTTGCATACCAGTTTACATAAGTTAAATACCAGTTTACCTAGCTATTTTTCATGCTTTATGTTTCTATACAAACAGCAACTTTAGTCTAGGACAATGATGAAGAGGTTGCAAGTGCAATTACTTTTAGAGTTACTGGTATTATTATTTTATCTGCTATGCCAAGTGGAACTGATATCTTATATAAGCAAGCAAAACATGTGTGAACAGGAAATACACTGATGAGTATCTAAAACTGTAATTTCATTGGGCTGGAGATCCATTCCCCAACTCCCACACAGTCCTCTCAACCATTATGTTCTGAAATTTTGTCAACTAATGCCATAAAGCTACAGAGTTCTTATTATAAAGCAGGAAATACATAAAATTATTCAAGCGGAAAATAATTTTGGCTAAATATTTTGAGTACAAAATCTAATGAGAAGACCTTTAAAATAAAAGAAAGATAAGGCGGCACAGTTAAATATTAATAATAATTGTTGTATACATTTGAAAATGTAAACTGAGATTCTCTGGAAGATTAAAAATGTATGTGTTTAAGTCTGTGGTCCTTGCATTTTCTGAATGCTTATTTAGAAGTCCATGACAACAAAAAGTTTGAGAAATGCACCAAGGAACCTATGTCTCACAGGAAACAAATACTAAAATTAAACGAGAGATGCTGCTGTTCCTTTTTTTTCGCACTCTCTTTCTTCCGTGTGGCAGGCGGAGAGCAAAATTGGTGAAACTTTCCTGGTATATAAATATAATATCTGAAATCGGATCAAGAAGAGTCACGAAAGTCCTCAACTGAAATAGACTAAATAACGGTATGTCCTTCCCACATCTCTAAAGAATCATACAACTGCACTTTTTATGTTGTTTCCTACTTATGCTTTTGAGTTGTTTTTACTGACACTGGTTATGTCGAGTCTCAATTGACACGGTACCCACTCCATCAAGGAAATTGTGGAGCATGTTAAAACCACAACTGGCAAAGCACTTTTAGGTGTCACCGCAACTAATTTCTCAAGGTAGCAGGAAAATTCCTAAACATTCAACCTGTTTAATCAGGATTACCGCATTTTTCGGAGTATAAGATGCACCTTTTTACCCTCAAAAAGAGGGTGAAAATTTGGGTGCGTCTTATACACCGAATGTAGCCTCACCCAGCCACCCCCACCCTTTGGCCTCTGCCTGCCAACAATTTACCTCTTTGCAGCAAACAGAACAGAAACAGAAGCCTTATTAACACACTAAGAGATTATCTGCCTCCCGACCTACAGCTGACAGAGGCTTGCAAGCCACGTGGTAAAATGAAACTAACTACGGTGGCTGTAATGAGACAAAATGCTGGGAGATAAACTGCTGGCAATGTTAGACTGCTGAAATTGCAAGAATGTAATCTATAGCTGCTGTGGCCTAGAGGTAGAGTTTTTGCCTCACAATCAGGAGGTTGTGAGTTCTATCCTAGGTAGAGGCAGATTCTGTTAATATGTTATTTTGTTAAATGTTTGTAGAGTGTTCAAATTATTAGACTTATTTTTTAAAGACTGCTTTATTATCGTTCTAGACAACTTAACAAAATGAAGAAGCTTTTTAAAATAAATGCTTGCTCTGAAGAGGCCCAGTGCTATTGTATCTTCTTTTAAATAGCAGAGAATACTTCCAGAAAGCCACATCAATTTTAAAGATCTGTAAAAGTATAATCTGAAATGTCCTGTTTTAGTATTAAGTATTAGTATTAAGTATTAGTATTAAAATAAGGCAGGTGAATTAAACCCTGACTTAGTCATGTTTGGAGTAGATCTATTTAAATAATTGGGAGGAGTTAGTGTGATTACATTTAAGAAAACTTTCTGGGATTAATATACTGCCATAATGTACATTTCTCCAATTCTTTGCTATTTCTATGGGTCAAGCACACATGCACAGAAATACACAGCAAACAGTGTATATCATCTGTGCTGTTTGCTGTTTGCTGTTTGCTAAATTGCTTGGAGGCAGAGGCCTTTTTTCCTTGTTTTCCTCCCCCAAAACTAAGGTGCATCTTATACTTTGGTGCGTCTTATGCTCCGAAAAATACGGTATGTTCCCAACAATCATAGGATACCCTACCCAAAAGACTCCATAACCATCATGTCTACCGTGTTTCTCCAAAAAGAAGGCCGGGTCTTATTTTCTTTTGACCCCCCAAAAAATGGCTAGGCCTTCTTTTTGGGGGGTTCTAATTACTGACTCACCTCACGGCGGTGGCACCAACAGCCTCGCCCAGCAGGAGCCCGCTGCTGGCCCACTTCTTCTGCAGCCGCTTGCCGCCACTCGCACGCATCGCCCCGGCCTCCGTTTCGCCTTCAGATGCCTGCTGGAAGGCATCTGAAGGCGAAAAGGAGGCCGGGGCGATGCGTTCGAGTGGCAGCAAGCGGCCGCAGAAGAAGGCGAGGCAAGTGTCGGGGTGTGCGAGGCCTGGTAAATAGGGCAGCTCCACACCCATCCCCACTCTAGCTTGTTTTTTACCTGTGTGCCTCACCCCACCCCCTGCACCCCATGGTGGGCGGGGTCTTAATTAGGGCTAATTTTGTGGGTGTGGCTTAATTTGATCGCATGCGCTCAAAAACATGATAGGGCTTCTTTTCAAGGTGGGTCGTCTTTTTGGAGAAACATGGTAGTTAAGTAGGGAGGGAGGGAGGGAGGGAGGGAGGGAGGGAGGGAAGAAAGGAAGGAAGGAAAGAAAGAAAGAAGGAAGGAAGGAAGGAAGGAAGGAAGGAAGGAAGGAAGGAAGGAAGGAAGGAAGGAAGGAAGGAAGGAAGGAAGGAAGGAAGGAAGGAAGGAAGAAAGAAAGAAAGGCTCCTCCAACAACGTTATGTCATATGTAGCTTTTAGAGTGGACTTCTTTGAAGCATGACTTTTTTTCCCCAAGGGGGTGCAGTGGCTCAGTGGTTAAAGACATTGAGCTTGTCAGCTGGAAAGCTTGACAGGTCTGGTTTGAGACTCGAGCGTCATGCAACAGGGTGAGTTCCTGTTACTTGCCCCAGCTCCTGCCCACCTAGCAGTTCGAAAGCATGTAAATGGGAGTAGATAAATAGGTACCACATCAGTGGGAAGGTAACAGCGTTCTATGCGCCTTGGCATAAGCCATGCTGGCCACATGACCATGGAAATGTCTTCAGACAATGCTGGCTGCCTTGGCTTTTTAGCCTTTTTCTTCCCAAGATGAAAAAAGTTGCCATTATAGCAATATTTAAATTGGCATGTGATTTGGCATGTTAAGTGAAAATAAACATATATGAAAAGGATCTCAAGAATTTTTTTGGTTTCATTACTGGCCCCCCTTTTGCAACAATCCAAAGGTGTGATATACAAGGGGGAAGAACTGTGAAAACGATTAAAGATATATGAGGTTGCCATGTCAGCATTTCCGACTGCTTAAGTGTCAAACTGTTTTTTAAAAAATTAACACTGACTTGTTCCACCAGCTTTCATGAAAACTGCTGTGATGAAAATGCTCTGCATTATAGTATTGTTATTCATATATATTTCGTGTATCCTTCCATCTTTCTGTCTGCCTATCTACAGATAACTCTCCAAAAATTGAACAAATGGGACAAGATTTGGACCAGAAATAAAGCACTGGGGTGGGGTGGAGGGAGTGGATATGGATGTGGCAGGGAGGGAGGGAAGGAGGGAGCCAGTCACTCTCAGCCTCTCTCTCTCAGTCCAATCCACCTCACAGGGTTGATGTTGTAGGGCAGGGGTCGGCAACCTTAAACACTCAAAGAGCCATTTGGACCCATTTCCCACAGAAAAGAAAACACCGGGAATCACAAAAACCTTTTGACATCTAAAATGAAGATAACACTCGATATATCGTTTTTTTACCTTTATGCTATGTATAAAAAAACTATAGTGTGTTGCATTTATGAAATCAATGACCTGGTACAGAGAAAACACATTTTTATTTCTGCATGCAACAAAAACATTTTGGAAAAAAAGATGGGTCGAAAAGCTCAATAAATTGCGTGCCGGCGGGTGTCGCACATTGGCAGTTGTGACGCATATTTTGAGCGACAGGGAGCCGCAGCAGAGGGATGAAAAGAGCCACATGTGGCTCCAGAGCTGCGGGTTGCTGACCCCTGTTGTAGGGAAAACAGGAGAAGGGAAGAACGTATGTTCGCCACCTTGAGTTACTTATAGAATAATAAAGAAGGGATAAAAATCAACTAAATAGACAGCAAGTTGAAATGCTGCCATTTTGTCCAGAACACATTTGATGCAACCCACCTTGTGTGTCCTAAATCACACACATACAAAGCCATAAGTGCAGTCTATATGACTTGATTACACAAGAGGAAAATACAAACGTTTTCCAGAAGGCATATTCTGCACAACTTCCCCCTCTTGTTTAAATCACAGTCTTTCTACATTTGACTCACACCTTATTCAACTTTTTGGGAAACACAGGTTTCTTCAGCCTGCCTTCACCGCCGCTTACTTGCCATAGTAGTAAATGAGACTGGAGACCTTACAATAACTCACGGTGGAAATAGAATTAAAGGTTCCTATCTGTTCCTGGTCAGTTGCATTAGATTATTAGAGTCTATCTGGAACCCTCGAATGCAGCGGTTGTCACCTTGTGGTCTGCAGACCCCTGGGGGGATGCGATGTTTTTAGAGTGGGTCCATGAAGGCTTAAAGAAATGTTATTTAACTCTTGAGTTAATTCTTGGCCATGGTCCATGGCCACAAAAGGTATTTAAAGGGGAGTCCGTGATGAAGAATAGGTTGAGAACCATTGCTCTAATGAAATCCAGAGCACAGATGTCATCTGGCATCTGAGGTAAATTTCATAATTAGTGGTTGTGAAGAAAACTTACACCAACCTGCTCTTCTTGAGGTATGTTGGAGTTTTGTTTCCAGGCATGGAACAATCTGCCTGCAATAGCTAAGAATTTTGAACAGGTAACCAAACTAGTACCCCAACATTAAAAAATGACCTACTTTAGTCATTTTCCTGGATTTATCTGCAAAACTACTTTGTGATGATAAAGGAATCTAAAGTGTGTTAAAGGGGCAAGGTCCACAAACAACATGCAAGGCACAACTTCTTTTCAACCACTTGATCTCCATCCAAGAAATGACCTACTCTCTGGCGAAGAGCAGTGAACTTGGATCCAGGATCTAGTTCTGCATACTACAGGCATAATTTAGTTTCTCTAAGAATTCCATAGTTTGGTATCTCTAAGTACACAGGGGTCTCCAACCTTGGCAACTTTAAGACTTGTAGACTTCAACTCCCAGAATTCCTCAGCCAGCTTTGCTGGCTGAGGAATTCTAGGAGTTGAAGTCCACAAGTCTTAAAGTTGCCAAGGTTGGAAACCCCTGCAAGAAGTTCATATGATATGAATACAGGGCAGATTCCCATTTTCCAAACAGAACGCCAGGGGAGAAGATTAAATTCTTCTCAATTAAATCCTGAAGTTTTATCAGTGTTGTACTGTACCCGACTTTCTTAGTGTCTTTAATATCAAGCCTCTAAATCACGGGTGGCCAAACTATGGTTCTTTGAGGACCTGTGGACTTCAACTCCCAGAATTCCTGAGCTAGCCATGGGACTTCAACTCCCAGAATTCCTGAGCATGGCTGGCTCAGGAATTCTGGGAGTTGAAGTCCACAGGTCCTCAAAGAATCATAGTTTGGCCACCCCTGCTCTTAATAGACACCCAGATATCAGACATTTGGGTTACATACAGTACCCTGCTGCCATAGTTTAACCATAGCTTATTAAATAAACCACAGCTGGTAGGGATCACCCCTAATGCACCTAAAAATAGTATTTTAACTTTGTTTGTTATATAAACACACCAGTGTCTAATGGTGTATGTATTCTAGACACAGCTCCTTAGTTTTTAAAAATATAGACCAATGATTTACCTCATCAGGACTACGTTAGCTGTCTGTATGGATTGATTGATTTTCCACAGTTGCTTTGTTATGGAAAAATAACTGTTTCCACAGTTATTTTTGTTATCATTTATTATTGTTGTGTTATTAGTGTCATAGACTCATAGAAGTGAAAGAGATCTTGGCTTTCTTCTAGTCCAATGCAGCGGTGGGTTGCTCCCGGTTCGGCCCGGTTCTGCGAACCGGTAGCGGTGGCGGGAGGCTCCGCCCACCCACCCGGGACGCTTCTGCACATGCACAGAAGTGTCGTGCGCGCGCAAACCGGTAGCAACGGCATTTAGAACCCACTACTGGTCCAATGTCCTGCCCAAAGCAGGAACCTTTATACCATCCTGGAAAAATGATTGTCCAATCTTTCCTTGAAAACCTCCAGCGAGGGAACACCCACAACTGCAGGAGGCAAGCTGTTCCACGGATTAATTGTACTCACGAAATTAATTATGTGATTAATTGTACTCAGGAAATTTCTCTTTCGTTCCAGGTTGGATCTTTCTTTAACAAGCTTCCACCCATTGTTTCTTATCCTGCCCTTAGGAGAATAAATTGATGCCCTCGTGACAGCCCTTCATGTATTGTAGGATGGCTGTCATATCGCTTCTAAGCTTTCTCTTCATTAGGCTAAACCAGGGGTCCCCAAACTTGGCAACTTTAAGACTTGTGGACTTCAACTCCCAGAATTCTCCAGCCAGCTATGCTCCAGTCCACAAGTCTTAAAGTTGCCAAGTTTGAAGACCTCTGGGCTAAACATACAGAACCTAGTTTCCTTAACCATTTATTATACAATTGAGCCGCCAGATTCCTTATCATTTATTGCTCTTCTCTGCATCTCGAACCGCAACGTTTAATTAATATTGTGGTGACCAGAACTAGAAGCGGTACTCCATGTTTAGCGTCACCAACGCAATATAGAGTGGTACTGTCACTTCCCTCTGTTGATGCAGCCTAGGAGTGTGTTGACTATTTGGGCAGCTGCAGCACACTGCTGGTTCATATTTAAGCAATATGGGTGTGAGCTGTTCGGAACCAGGCCGTGGAAGCCATGGGCAAGCGCATGCACGTACATCACCCACCGCTTCTCTGGCCCGGTTCTGAATGTTTCACGGCCCGGTAATAAGTCACAGCCTCTGGGTTAAACTATTCCTTTATTCAAAGAAAGGAATTTATCTAATTTTGTTTTTATTTGGAAACTGCTTCTGGATTTTGTGCTTGACTGTTCAAAGTTACAACGGCACTGAAAAAACAACTTACGACCATTTTTCACACTTACAACAGTTGCAACATCCCCATGGTCACAGGATCAAAATTCAGACACTTGACAACTGACTCACATTTATGACGGCTGCAGTGTCCCAGGGTCATGTGATCCCTTTTTGCAACCTTCTGACAAGCAAAGTCAATGGGGAAACCAGATTCACTTAACAACCGTGTTACTAACTTAACAACTGCAGTGATTCACTCAAAACTGTTCCATGAAAGGTCATAACATAGTTCACTTAACAACTGTCTCGCTTAGCAAAAGAGATTATGGGTTCAATTGGGGTTTTAAGTTGAGGACTACCTATAACAGTGATGGCGAACCTTTTTTCCCTCGGGTGCCGAAAGCGCGTGCGCGCACACTATCACGCACGTACGAGTGCCCACACCCATAATTCAATTCCTGGGGAGGACGAAAATGGCCTCCCCCGGCCCCATCAGAGGCCCTCTGGAGGCCGGAAACGGCCTGTTTCCCGACTTCCAGTGGGCCTGGTAGGCCCGTTTTTCGCCCTCCTCAGGCTCCGAGGCTTCCCTGGAGCCTGGAGAGGGCGAAAACGCCCCCCGCCAGCCCTCTGGAAACCTAAAATGCCCTCCCAGAGCCTCTGCACGAGCCAAAAATCAGCTGGCCGGCGCGCACATGCGTGCTGGAGCTGAGCTAGGGCAACGGATATGGCTCTGCGTGCCACCTGTGGCACGCGTGCCATAGGTTCGCCACCACTGACCTATAATAAAAGTTTTGAACATGAAAAATAAATCCATGATGGCTTATTTTAATTCTGGGAGCCAACCAAAGTTGTAACATGAATAGCCACATTAATTAGTTGAATAAAATAAATAATAAGTAACAACCCGCCAGTTTATGTTGGGGAAACAAAGTCCATACCTACCTGGAAAACTGAGCTAAATAAATCACAGATAAATTAATTATGAGTAAGCATGACATATAAACATGGCCTCTGATGGCAAACAATGTGAATATAAACACAGCGTCACTATTAAGAAGCTAACTGGTTCCTACAGAGTTGTTTAACTGATGTTCCTGTTGTCTATACATCTGAGTATATAGGGCATCTATTATTATAGAATATCTTTGCTGGCTATTTCAGAACAAAGATTGAGATTCATCAGCTTTCTTAATAGTCCTAAACTTGCAAATTTAGGCTGCATGGTCAGTAGGTACTACTGGCTCACTCGTAATATTGAAATCACATTTCTTGTAATCAGAGAAATGAATCATCAACATGGTTATCGTAATTGCCTGGACATTAATTTAAAATGTATAGTTTTCTCCTAGCAGGGTGGTTATGGACAGGGGCGGGTTCCTAATTTTTTTACTACCACTCTGTGGGCGTGGCTTATTTTGTGGGTGTGGCTTACCAACCATGTGACTGGGTAGGCGTGGCTTGCTGGCCATGTGACCAGGTGGGCATGGCTTCTCGGACTGCTGAAGGGAAGGGAACTGAGATAGGTCCTGCCGCCCATTCCCTCTCCCCTCAGCAGCTTGAGAAGCCTCAAACGTGCGAAAATGCCTAGGATCATCACTGCGCGTTCGTGGCTTCTCGGACTGCTGAAGGGAGGGGAATGGAGATAGCTCCTGCCGCCCATTCTTTCAGCGTCTCACGCGCTCCCTCGGCCATCCTCCCCTGCTTGGACTCACTGTGGGGTAGGAAGGCAGCGCATGCACAGTGCCAGAAGCTCAGCTTCTGGGCATGTGCAGAAGAAAATTTAAAAAAAATTACATTAAAAAAAATGGCGGCACCCAGGCACCAACAAACAATTGCACCGGTACTGTGACGTCACCAGTGGGCCGCTACCGGTGCTATAGAGTGGACCGCACCAGGAGGAACCCACCACTGGTTATGGGAGATTCCTTGGCCAGTTCAACTTTTATCACAAGGCCATTAAATTCAAGTTGAGCTTTAGAAAAAGATGGAGCAATTCTATGGATAAAAAGCAAGGAGGACCTTAACAATAGCTTTAAAAAACCCCAGTTTAACAATAGCTTTAAAAAACCCCAGTTTCATACACATCAACTATATAAAAAAATGTTATTTGTCTTCTCTGAAATCTAGCTGTCAAAAAGTCCTTCAAAACAGTTTTCAGTATTTATCTCCTCTTAATCAACCCCTTAAGTCATTCAAATATCAATTCTGAAAGTCACGGAAGGAAGGAAGGAAGGTTTTTATCCTGGTTGCAGAGACACATAAATACTGTCTTTATTTCAAGTAATTCAAGGTGGCAAACATGCTACTGAATTCCCTATCCAAGTTATCTTCACGAAAGCCCTGTGAAAATAAATTACAGGTAGTCCTCGACTTACGACCACAATTGAGCCCAAAATTTCTGTTGCTAAGCGAGACAATCGGTAAGTGAATACTTAAAATAGGAAGTGGATACTTAAAATTAGTTTCCCCAGTTCCAGCCCAACTTCCGAACCCAGTCACTCCCAGCTGTTTCACTGCAATTCCCATCAGCCCAGTTCTTATGCGACCAGAGAGAAAGCTTATAGTAGCCACTGCATTGTCACTATTTCTAGATTGACTGTTGACACATTCTGGTGCAGGAAAGCTACCGATCTTAGTTGTAAATTCAACGTGCCATAGCCAGAGAACTAGAGTTTCACCCAAGTCAGGCACCATATTCATCAAAAGGCTGCTGACAACTGTTAAGAGCATGCCAGAGGTGGGTTTCAGCAGGTTCTGACCAGTTCTGGAGAACCGGTAGTGGAAATTTTGAGTAGTTCGGAGAACCGGTAAATGCTACCTCTGACTGGCCCCGCCCCCATCTATTCTCTGCCTCCCAAGTCCCAGCTGATCGGGAGGAAATGGTTATTTTGCTGTATCCTTCCCCTGGAGTGGGGAGGGAATGGGGATTTTGCAGTATCCTTCCCCTGGAGTGGGGAGGGAATGGGGATTTTGCAGTATCCTTCCCCTGGAGTGGGGAGGGAATGGGGATTTTACAGTATCCTTCCCCTGGAGTGGGGAAGGAAAGGAGATTTTACAGTATCCTTCCCCTGGAGTGAGGTGGAAATGGAGATTTTACAGTATCCTTCCCCTGGAGTGGGGAAGGAATGGAGATTTTACAGTATCCTTCCCCTGGAGTGAGGTGGAAATGGAGATTTTACAGTATCCTTCCCCTGGAGTGGGGAGGGAATGGGGATTTTACAGTATCCTTCCCCTGGAGTGGGGAAGGAAAGGAGATTTTACAGTATCCTTCCCCTGGAGTGAGGTGGAAATGGAGATTTTACAGTATCCTTCCCCTGGAGTGGGGAAGGAATGGAGATTTTACAGTATCCTTCCCCTGGAGTGAGGTGGAAATGGAGATTTTACAGTATCCTTCCCCTGGAGTGGGGAAGGAATGGAGATTTTACAGTATCCTTCCCCTGGAGTGAGGTGGAAATGGAGATTTTACAGTATCCTTCCCCTGGAGTGGGGAAGGAATGGAGATTTTACAGTATCCTTCCCCTGGAGTGAGGTGGAAATGGAGATTTTACAGTATCCTTCCCCTGGAGTGGGGAAAGAATGGAGATTTTACAGTATCCTTCCCCTGGAGTGGGGAAAGAATGGAGATTTTACAGTATCCTTCCCCTGGAGTGGGGAAAGAATGGAGATTTTACAGTATCCTTCCCCTGGAGTGGGGAAAGAATGGAGATTTTACAGTATCCTTCCCCTGGAGTGGGGAAGGAATGGAGATTTTACAGTATCCTTCCCCTGGAGTGGGGAAGGAATGGAGATTTTACAGTATCCTTCCCCTGGAGTGAGGTGGAAATGGAGATTTTACAGTATCCTTCCCCTGCCACGCCCACCAAGCCACGCCCACAGAACCGATAGTAAAAAAAATTGAATCCCACCACTGGAGCATGCCATACAGGCAGCCCTCGTCTTAAAGACCACAACCAAGCCCAACATTTATGTCGTTAAGTGAGACATTCATTAAGTGAGCTTTGCCCCCTTTTACGACCTTCCTTGCCCCCGTTGTTAAGTGAGCCACTGCAGTTGATAAGTTAGGCGCCTGGTTGTGAAGTGAACCTGGCGTTCCGCATTGACTTTGCCCGTCTGAAGGTCACAAAAGGGGAACACCCTATGACCCCAGGACACAGCAACGGTCGTAAGTCTGAACCAGTTTGCCAAGCATCCGAAGTTTGAGATCACGCAGCCGTGGGGAATGCTGGGAAAGGTCGTTATCTGTGGAAAAACTGCCATAAGTGCCTTTCTTCAGTGCCGTAGTAACTTTGAACGGTCACTAAGGGAGTAAGTGTTGTAAGTCGAGGACTATCTGTACAAAGTCTTGGGAAAACTCCAATTCCAGAGATTCGGTAGGTCGATGCTCCCTTGAAGACTTTCTGGGCCGTGAAGTTTAAAGAATCCCCTCAGAGCTGCCAATTGCTAGTAAGGTTCAACAGGTTTACCACCTCCTTTTGGCACGATAAGGTCCAAGGTGCGGGATTCTAACACGGGAGTAAAGCTGCCGTACAGAATAGCCGAACGGGCGGGCTAGCGCGTTGCCTCGGACGTACAACCAGGTGTACAATCGTTCAGCCCAGGATTTAAAACAACTTCCACCTGCGCGGACAAGGCCAAGGACACTCACGGACCTGCCCTTTCTCGGCTCCGTCTTTAACCACCGAAAGTGACTTGCAAAAAAAAAAAGAGAGAAGCCTTTTGTTTTTCCCCGCCTTACCTGACCGTACGAAGCGGAACCTGCCGGCGGGGCCTGCGGGCGAAGGACGAAATTACACCGCGGTGGAAAAGAGCCGAACAGCCGCGGCCACTGCCGCCGCCGCCGTCCACTACCCACCTTCTCTTTTTCCTCCGTCCCCTTACGACGGGGAGGCGGTTTAAAAGCCGGCGCTTCTTAACCTCGCCCTCTCCGGAGCAGCGCCTTCCGCCAAGGGCTGTTTTTGCCGATTGACGGCGTTGGGGAGAAAGGAGGTCGCGCCTCGCAGCGGGCGAAAAGGAAGCGAAGGCGGCGAAACTTTTGCTGGACGGCTTGGCGGGTTCGCGCCCCGCGCCTTCCAAGCGCCCGCGGGTCCTTCCTAGCGCGCTTCGCCGGGGCTGCTGCTCGCAGGCGAAGAGGAGGAGGAGGAGGAGGAGGAGAAGAAGGAGAGAAAAGGAAGAGAGGAGAAAAGGAGGAGGAGGAAGAGGAGGAGAGAAAATGAGGAGGAGGAAGAGGAGGAGGAGGAGAGAAAAGGAGGAGAGGAGAGGAGGAGGAGGAAGAGGAGGAGAGAAAATGAGGAGGAGGAGGAAGAGGAGGAGGAGGAGAGAAAAGGAGAAGGAGGACACAAGAAGGAGGAGAAGGAGAAAAGGAGGAGGAGGAAGAGGAGGAGAGAAGGAGGAGAGAACAGGAGGACACAAGAAGGAGGAGAAGGAGAAGAGAAAAGGAGAGAGGAAGAGGAGGAGGAAACGAGGAGGAGGAGAGAAAAGGAGGAGGAGGAGGAAGAGAGGGAGAAGGAGAGAAAAGGAGGAGAGGAGAAAATGAGGAGGAGGAAGAGGAGAGAAAATGAGGAGGAGGAAGAGGAAGAGAAGGAGAAGGAGAGAAAAGGAGGAGAGGAGAAAAGGAGGAGGAGGAAGAGGAGGAGAGAAAATGAGGAGGAGGAGGAGAAGGAGAGAAAAGGAGGAGAGGAGAAAAGGAGGAGGAGGAAGAGGAGGAGAGAAAATGAGGAGGAGGAAGGAGAGAAAAGGAGGAGAGGAGAAAAGGAGGAGGAGGAGGAGAGAAGAGGAGGAGGACACAAGGAGGAGAAGGAGGAGAGGAGGAGGAAGAGGAGGAGAGAGGAAGAGGAGGAGAGAAAAGGAGGAGGACACAAGAAGGAGGAGAAGGAGAAGAGAAGAGGAGAGAGGAAGAAGAGGAGGAAACAAGGAGGAGGAGGAGAGAAAAGGAGGAGGAGGAGGACACAAGAAGGAGAAAGAGAAGAGAAAAGGAGAGGAGAGGAGAAAAGGAGGAAGAGGAGAGGAGAAGGAGAAGAGAAAAGGAGGAAGAGGAGAGGAAGGAGGAGGAAACAAGAAGGAGATGGAGAAGGAAACAAGGAGAAGGAGGAAGAGAAGAAGAGAAAAGGAGGAGAAAGAGGAGGAAAGGGAGGGAGAGGAGGAGGAGAAAACAAGGAGAAGAGAGGAGGAGGAGGAGGAGAGGAACAAGAGCCTTTCACCTTTGTGAGGGGATGGAGGGCAGCAATCCAAAGGAAAGAAAACTAGGCCAAGGAAGTCTGGGAGGGAAGGAGCCCAGCTTGTCTTCCTGAGAAAGCCCCCCCCCCCAGAAGGACTTTGCAGAAGGGCGAAATCAACAGAGCTCAGCCTCTCTCTGGCTGCAACACCGGAACTTCGGTGTTGCTGCTTGTGGTTACCTCGACCACTACACTTCTGCAGAAAATGATTGCGCAAAAGAAGTCACCCCAGGGTTAAGGGAGCCAAAGCACTCAGAGGACCTCCTCCACCCCGGGAGCAAGATGGTCGGAACTGCTGTGCCTCATTCTTCCGGGATCTCTTTGGATTTGCCCGTCTAGTCCCTGTCTAGTTTAAAATTCTCCGAGGCCCAGAGAGGAAGATATTTTTATCCTTGCTATCAAATGCCCAGAAATGCTAATGGTGGACTGGCAAGTTTTGCTGGAAATTAAAAGTCAAATCAGAAAAGGATTGGTGGTTCCCAAGGCTATATGTCTAATGAAAGGTGAAAAAAAGAAGTATATTTAATTCTACACACACACACACACACACACACACACACACACACACACACACACACACACACACACACACACACGGAGAAAGGGGAGAGATACACACATTAATATTAATCAAATTAATATTAATCAAATATAATCTGATGTCTCCCCCATGTATGTATGGTGTGTGTGTATATATATATTTAACTGTTTTAAATTGTTTTTTTAATAATTTCGAGTTTTTATAAAATGTTGTACGCCGCCCTGAGTCCTGAGGGAGTAGGGCGGCATAGAAAAACTACCTAATAAATAATAAATAAATAAATAAATAAATAAATAAATAAATAAATATGTATACTGCCTCTGGGTAGTTCACAACAATTAGAACACAAATGCAATATCCAGTGTACAGTAATAACAAATGAAATGTATTATTTTACATTACATATATGTAGGAAAAGTCCTTGTGTTTTGGAACACATAAATATACTAGTAGCTGGATACCCGTGCTTCGCTACGAAACTGAACTCCTTAGCATGGAGTAGAATGTCTAAACTCCCAGCCCACAGACCAGATGAGTCCCATGCTGGCCACGCCCACTGGCAGTTGGAACAGAGTTCTTTTCAGGTGGGGAGGGAAAGTAGAACTTCTAACTCCTTAGCCTCAGAGCGTGTTAATAATAATATAAGAAATAACTAATGATCTGATGGTCATTTCGAAAAATCCTTTCTTAGTGAACATCTAGAAGCCAAGTGGAACATACCTGCCAAGTTTCAAGTTTGTAGGCTTTACGGTTCTGGAGATTTCGTGATGATGTGTGAGTGGCATTTGGCTTTTATATATATATATATTTCATACCAGGCATCTGTAGCGACAAGAAAGGGACCATTCTGTTAACAGTTGACAATAGAAGGAACCGAGCCCAAGGAAATGCCTTCTCAAACCAGCCAACTTGTATTGTTTCTGCTCGGAAATCTTGCAAGGGAAAAATGGCAACTTTCCTTCCTAAAAAAACATAAGAGCGAACACTGCCACCCTCACCCTTTCCCAAAGGCTGTGAGCGGGTTTTATTTTTATTTTTGTCTTTTCAGCATAGTCTGGTGAGATTATTACAATTGCAGGAAAACAGATAGTCCCCAACCTACAACAGTTCATTTAATGACCGTTCAAAGTACAACAGCAATAAAAAAGTGAATTATGACCATTCCGCCCTCCCCCCCCCATTACAACCCTGGCAGCATCCCCATGGTCACATGATCAAAATTCAGATTCTTGGCAACTGATTCATATTTATGAGAGTTGCAGTGCGCTGGGGTTCAGGGGCAGGTTCCTAATTTTTTTACTACTACTCTGTGGGTGTGGCTTATTTTGTGGGTGTGGCTTGGCAACCATGTGACCGGGTGGGCATGGCTTGCTGGCCATGTGACCGGGTGGGCATGGCTTCTCGGACTGCTGAAGGGAGGGGAACTGAGATAGGTCCTGCCGCCCATTCCCCCTCCCCTCAGCAGCTCGAGAAGCCTTGAACGTGCGAAAATGCCTAGGATCATCACTGCGCGTTCGTGGCTTCTCAGACTACTGAAGGGAGGGGAATGGAGATAGTTCCTGCCGCCCGTTCTTTCAGTGTCTCACGCGCTCCCTCAGCCATCCTTCCCTGCTTGGACTCACTGTGGGGTAGGAAGGCAGCGCATGAGCAGTGCCAGAAGCTCGGCTTCTGGGCATGCGCAGAAGAAATTTTTTTAAAAAATTAAAAAAATTTTTAAATGGAGGCGCCCAGGCACCGGCAACCGACCGCACTGGTACTGTGTCGTCACCAGCGGGCCGCTACCGGTGCTATAGAGTGGACCGCACCGGTAGGAACCCACCACTGCTGGGGTTGTATGATCATTCTTTTGTGACCCTTTGGCAAGCAAAGTCAATGGGGGAAGCCAGATTCATTTAACAATTGTGTCACTAACACAACATTGAAGTGATTCACTTAACAACTGTGGCAGGAAATGTCATAAAATGGGGCAAAATGCACTTCACAAATGTCTCGCTTAGCAACAACAATTTGGGGCTCTGTTGTGGTTGTAAGTCAAGGACTACCTGTATAATGCTTTTACCCCATGTTGTTTGTAAAATAAAACAACAGATCCTGTTCATAAATTCTAATGAATACAACATTAACTTCTTTTTCTCACTTCTGTGTTGTTATTCCACTAATTCGGAGTCAGGATATTCTTTAAGACCAGAGTTTTACTGCCCATCTCTCTGGATAAAGGATGTCCAGACCAGTAGTGGGTTCTAAAACCCATTGCTACCGGTTCACGCATACGCTCACACGCTCGCACAACGCTTCTGCACATGTACAGAAGCGTCCCGCGTGGGTAGGTGGAGTGTCCCGCCGCCGTTGCTACCGGTTCACAGAACCGGGCCGAACCGGGAGCAACCTACCACTGGTCCAGACACATGAATAGAATAGAATAGAATTAGAATTAGAATTAGAATTAGAATTAGAATTAGAATTAGAATAGAATAGAATAGAATAGAATAGAATAGAATAGAATAGAATAGAATAGAATAGAATAGAATAGAATAGAATAGAATAGAACAGAACAGAACAGAACAGAACAGAACAGAACAGAATAGAATAGAATAGAATAGAATAGAATAGAATAGAATAGAATTCTTTATTGGCCAAGTGTGATTGGACACACAAGGAATTTGTCTTTGGTGCATATGCTCTCAGTGTACATAAAAGAAAAGATACATTTGTCAAGAATCATGAGGTACAACACTTAATGATTGTCATAGGGTACAAATAAGGAATCAGGAAACAATCTTAATATAAATCGTAAGGATACAAGCAACAAGTTACAGTCATACAGTCATAAGTGGGAGGAGATGGGTGATAGGAACGATGACAAGACTAATAGTAATAGTAATGCAGCCTTGGTGAATAGTTTGACAGTGTTGAGGGAATTATTTGTTTAGCAGAGTGATAGCGTTCGGGAAAAAACTGTTCTTGTGTCTAGTTGTCTTGGTGTGCAGTGCTCTGTAGCGTCATTTTGATGGTAGGGGTTGAAACAATTTATGTCCAGAATGCGAGGGGTCAGTAAATATTTTCACGGCCTTCTTTGACTCGTGCAGTATACAGATTCTCAATGGAAGGCAGGTTGGCAGTAATTTTCTCACATGAAGTCACCTAGAAGTTTCAGATGGTCCAAAATGTCGGCAATAGAGGGCATGCATTGGTGTGTCCATGTGACACACATGTGTCCATGTGAGATTTGTATATACCGGTGAGAGGCAATGGTGGCAACAGGGGGAGGTGAGAGGGACCAGGGGGGCGGTAGGTGGTTCGCCATGCTTTTGCACTTGAAGCTCCCTCACGTTCCTCGCTCTTGTGTGCAGGGCAGCCCATTCTGAAAGAAAACATGAGATGTTTTCTTTCAGAATGGGCTGCCCTGCACACATGGAATGCAACGGAGTTACAAGTGCTAGGTATGATGCTTGTCTTGCGGCCCGCCCAGCCCCCACCCAGGCTCCGCCCTGCCCCGCCCCTCACGACTGGTCATCCCAAACTGCGTCCCACCGTGCAACGGGCGTCCTACCTAACACTTGAAGCTCTCTCGCGTTCCTCGCTCTTATGTGCAGGGAAGCCCATTCTGAAAGAAAACACGAGATGTTTTCTTTCAGAATGGGCTGCCCTGCACCCAAGAGCGTGGAATGCGACGTAGTTACAAGTGCTAGGTACTGAGCGTGGCACAGCGACGAGGGAAGCCGACCGCTCCCGAAGCTGCTCGGGCGAGCGCTCGCAGACCTGGGTGAAGGCCCCGCCGCGGAACCTGCACGTGCGTGGACTTTCCTGCCCAGCATTCCCGGTGCCTAGCAACCCGGCCCGCGCAATTCGGTGGGTTCCCCTCCGGCATGGCGCACCCGCGGATCTCAGCCCAGCTGCCCCCCGACATCGACCCCACCAGGGGCGCCTGTGGCCTTTGGCCGCCGAGGCCTCCCCAAGGTCAATGAAGAGCTGCAGCACCCCGAGCTGCTGATGCAGCCGGCCTTGATGGCGCTCTGTGACCTGGTGCACGACCCGGAGAATGCTTACCAAGCCATTGGCCTGGGTGAGCGGCGGCGGCGGCTGGGCCACGGCCGGCGGGAGGGAAGGGAAGGGAGGGAAGAAGGAAAGAAAAAGGAAAGAAAGAAAGAGAGAGGGAGGAAGTAAGGAAGTCAGAAAGACAGAAAGACAGACAGACAGACAGACAGACAGACAGACAGACAGACAGACAGAAAGAAAGAAAGAAAGAAAGAAAGAAAGAAAGAAAGAAAGAAAGAAAGAAAACGATGGTAGGAAGGAAGGATGGAAGATAGACAGAAAAAGAAAGGGAGGGAAGAAGGAAAGAAAGAAAAAGAAAAGAGAAAGATGGTAGGAAAAAAGACAGAAAGAAAAAGAAAGCAAGAAGGGGGAAGGTAGAGAAGAAAGAAAGAACGAAAGAAAGACTTATGACCACAATTGAGCCTAACATTTTGGTTGCTAAGCAAGAGCGCTGTTAAGTGAGTTTCATCACACTTTACAACTTGGCCACGCCCACCCGGTCACCTGACCACTAAGCCACGCCCACCCGAGGGGCTGGGGTGGGGGTGGTGAGGATGAGTTTGTAGCACCAAGGGGGCGGTGGACTGAAAAAGTTTGGGAACCACTGCTCTAAGCGGTTTACACCAGTAAGCAATGTATATTTACCTTGCCCCCAACAATCTGGGTCCTCATTTTACCTACCTCGGAAGGATGGAAGTCTGAGTCAACCTTGAGCCGGTGAGATTTGAACCGCTGACCTGCGGATCACTGTCAGCTAAAGTGGCTTGCAGTACCCCACTCTAACCGCTGCGCCAAGCAGGTACAAAAACAGGCGGGGAAATGATTGAAGCCTGGGAAATGGGCCACTCATCAATCAATTGGAGTGCTGATTTACCACCAGCTTATCAGGTACTTAGGAGCCTTTGGCTTGGCAGCACAAGGAAACAACAGCCAATTGCCATCCATCAACACACTGAACAACCAATAGGAAGGCACCACATAAATACCAAGCATAGAATAGCCCAAAGCACATATTCCGGTAGAGAGAAGTTCCCATGAGCTCCAGCATGGGTTTACTCAGAAGAGTAAACTTCTGGTACCGATGATCGACCAGGATTGGACCTTGCAACATTATTCTGGGACAGATATATCTGCCTTCATTCAATCAACATTAATCTTTCATTTCCTTCTCTTTGTCTTTCATTAGCGCTGACAGATAAGGAGTTAAGGAGAAATTGAAGGCACGCTTCATATTATAGGTCCTAAACTGGTCTGATATTGGAATTGCCCTAGGAGGTGCCCTCAACATTCCTCTTCCGAAAAGTTTTTCTGAAATATAAGTTGGTTTCCAAGTGGTCTCCTTTGCAGCAGATGGCAGCACTGATCTGCCTTTTTTTGATCTTCTAAAATCCTAGCATAGTCAGAAAATCTTCAAGGGCTGAGAGAATCATGAACCAAGAAGTAGGGGAATAGGTAGATTTAAAAGAGAAAGAAAGAAAGAAAAAGAAAGAAAGAAAGAAAGAAAGAAAGAAAGAAAGAAAGAAAGAAAGAAAAAAGAGAGAGAGAAAGAAAAAAGAAAGAGAAAGAGAAAGAAAGAAAGAAAAAGAAGAAAAGAAAGAAGAAATCAATAAATCAATAAATCAATAAATCAACCTATCTACCTACCTACCTACCTACCTACCTACCTACCTACCTACCTATCTATCTATCTATCTATCTATCTATCTATCTATCTATCTATCTATCTATCTATCTATCTATCATCTATCTATCTATCCTGGAAGGAAGCAAATAAAAACATACTGAGAAACTGACCAGGACATCTTCAGAAAGTCCAAACAATGTATGCTGTTCCAGTCAGCTTAGAATGGAGGGTGTATGTTTTTTTAAATGTGATGTTGAGTCAATCTTGACTCCTGGAAACGTCCCAGAGGTTTACCTGGCAGTATTTTGAGACATGATTTGTCCTTGTTTTCTTGTCTTGTATGGGCTGAGGGGCTGGTCCAAATGCCCCAGCTGTCTGTTGGAAGGAAAATCCATCTGGTTCAGTTCCAAGCCGGGAGAAAGACGCTGGAAATAAAATGGAGGCTGGAGGCTGAGTGGAAAGAAATTCCATTTATTGTTGAAGTAGAACCACCAACCACATGTGATTCTGGGACCGCTGACTAAATGGTTGAATGAGTGGATGGATCTTTATAGGTTTCTGTGACTTTGAAGTTTGAACTGTTCTGGAGGTTATGCAATGTAGGGGGCTTGTGTTCTGAAAGGGTGTTGGGCAATTCCTATTGTGGCTAGTGGCTTTCGTCCTGTGTTGGATCTTGGGTGAGGGGCTGCTTGTTCTAATCCTACCATTCTGCTTTTCTTAGCTGTCAAACTTTGCCGCAAGGAGTTTCAAAATAGCCTGTCTTGAATGGGCTTCTGCTGGCAGTATTTGCTTTGCTTATGAATGGAGCCGTCTAGATAGTTGGCTTCCTCTTTCAATAAGCTCATTATCTCCTTAAGTGCTGGCATCTGCTGTGGGCTATTAAGAAAAACTTGGGGGGGGGCTCTTTTTTTGCCTCTAAAAACATGTTTCTCCATTTCTCCTTTAGGGAAATATACCGTATTTTTCGGAGTATAAGACGCACCGGAGTATAAGACGCACCTTAGTTTTTGGGGAGGAAAATAGGGGGAAAAAAATCTGCCTACCAGGTATTCATCTGGCTAGCGTCCTTAGTCTGGTCAGCTTCAGCACATTATTTTATCCCCTGGTTAGGACTTAAAAAAACCTTCTTCTGAGAGAGTAACAATGAAAGAGCCTGCAAGCCGGTAAGAGCTGGGAAGATCGTTAGCACCTGGTCAGGGCTAGAAAAAAACTTATTCGGAACAGCTTCAGCACATTATTTTATCCCCTGGTTAGGACTTAAAAAAACCTTCTTCTGAGAGAGTAACAATGAAAGCCTGCAAGCCAGTAAGAGCTGGGAAGATAGATAGCACCTGGTTAGGGCTAGAAAAAAGCATATTCGGAGCAAGTAGAGCAATGAAAAAAAACCCTGCAAAGACTTAGAGCTGGAAAAACATTCTTCGGAGAGAGTAACAATGAAAAAGCTTGCAAAGTAAGAGCTGGGAAGATCTGTTAGCACCTAGTTAGGGCTGGAAAAAAAAGCTACATTCGAAGTATAAGACGCACCCAAATTTTCAGCCACTTTTAGGGAGGAAAAAGGTGCGTATTATACTCTGAAAAATACTGTAATATTCTGCCTTTTTAAATATTTCCCAAAATATTAATTCGTCTGGGGATGGTGGTGGGCTTCCCACAAGTCTTTATGCTTAAGGCAGGACTAGATTTTATTTTTTCTGCTTCTAGTCTGGCTGCTTTAACTCTGAAATTATCTGGAGAACTGGTGGGACTTCCAAGTAACATAAATCCGTTTGTGAATAAAATCACAATCGCCGAGTGAGGCTCAACAATTCTTACCTTTTACCTAATATCCAAAAATATCCTGATACGTTCCATAGTTAAATAGTGTTGAAGGATAAGGGCTTCTTCAGGGTGTTTTTAGGGGTGAAGCATATCTAGCATTTAGTAAGGGGGTGGACAGGGGGTGAGTAAGGGGTGAGGGGTAACAACTGAAATACTGTAGAGAAACATGAGCCAGCTAGCAAAAAGACCAGGTGTTCTTCAGCTCTAACTATTGACCAAAGAAAAGGAAATTTGGCCTAGTGGCTAGAGAACCAGGAGATGGGGAGTTCTAGTCCCACTTCAGCATGTAAGCCAACTGGGTGACTTTTGCTAATCACCAGAAGACACTGAGTTCTAATCCAGCCTTAGGAATTAAAGTGGGATTTGAGACCGATCGTCAAGAGATTGGGAGTTCTAGTCCCGCCTATGTAAGAAAGTCTGCTGGGTGATTTTAGGCCAATCGCCAGGCTATTGCTAATTCTAGTCCCGCCTTATGCATGTAAGCTAACTGGGTGATTTTGGCAAATCCCCAGGAGAACGTGAGTTCTAGTCCCACTTTAGGAATTAAAGTAGGCTTCGTAACGTTTGGACTGATCTCCAGGGAGTTTGTGAATTTTAGTCCTGCCCTACGTAAGAAAGTCTGCTGGGTGACTTTGGGCCAATCACCAGGAGTTGGTGAGTTCTAGTCCTGCCTTTGGCATGAAAGCCACTTGGGTGATTTTGGGCCAATCACTAGGAGACGGAGAGTTCTAGACTCGCCTTAGGCATGAAAGCCGACTGGGTGATTTTGGGCCAATCACTAGGAGACGGAGAGTTCTAGTCCCGCCGTAGCCATGACAGCCAGCTGGGTGACTGAAAGTTCTAGTCCCGCCCTAGGCATGAAAGCTGGCTGGGTGACTTTGGACCAATCACTAGGAGACGGAGAGTTCTAGTCCTGCGTAGCCATGACAGCTAGCTGGGTAACTGAGAGTTCTAGTCCCGCCTTAGGCCTGAAAGCCAGCTGGGTGACTTTGTGCCAATCACCAGAGATTGTGAGTTCTAGTCCCACCTTAGGAATTAAAGTAGGCTTTGTAACTTTTGGACTGATCTCCAGGAGTTTGTGAATTCTAGTACTGCCCTATGTAAGAAAGTGTGCTGGGTGACTTTGAGCCAATCACCAGGAGCTGAAAGCAGCTTATGAGCGGAAGAAAATGAATACCGTATATATCAGGAAATTCCAAAATGGCAAAATCAAATTCTGATTATTATTATTTTTTACAGAGCTTGTCTGAGGGAAGATTTGTAAGATGATGCCACCATCTGCTGGAAGAATTTGGAAAGACTTGGAAGAAAGTGGATAACGAAAAGAAAAGGAAACCCAGGCCGGCATGGAGTAAAGTAGTCCTCGACTTACAACAGTTCATTTAGTGACTGTTCAAAGTTACAACGGCACTGAAAAAAGTGACTTAGGACCATTTTGCACAGCATTCCCGGGGTCACGTGATCAAAATTCAGACGCTTGACCACTGATTCACATTTACGACGGTCGCAGTGTCCCGAAGTCATGCGATCCACTTTTGTGACTTTCTGACAAGCCATGTCAACGGGGAAGCCGGATTCGCTTAACAACCGTGTGATTATTTTAACAACTGCAGTGATTCACTTAACGACTGTGGCCGGAAAGGTCGTAAAATGGGGCAAAACTCACTTATCAAATGTCTCACTTAGGAATAGAAATGTTGGGCTCCATTGTGGTCGTAGGTTGAGGACTTATTTATTTATTTATTTTGTCAAGTACGTATTGGTAATATACATAGATATAACATTGTTTATATAGATAAGATGGGTACTGATAAGAGGGAACATTAGGACAGGGATGGTAGGCACGCTGGTGCACTTATGCACTTATGCACGCCTCTTACTGACCTCTTAGGAATCGGGTGAGGTCAACAGTGGACAGTCTAAGGGTAAAGTTTTGGGGGTTTGGTGACGAAACCACAGAGTCAGGTAGTGAGTTCCAGGCATTTACCACACTGTTGCTAAAGTCGCATTTTCTACAGTCAAGTTTGGAGCGGTTCACTTTGAGTTTGTATCTGTTGTGTGCTCGTGTATTGTTGTGGTTGAAGCTGAAGTAATCATTGACAGGAAGGACTTTTTGATACATGATTTTATGAACTACATTTAGATCAGATTGGAGGCAGCGAAGTTGTAAATTGTCTAATCCCAATATTTCAAGTCTGGTGGAATAAAGTATTTTATTGCGAGCAGAGGAGTGGAGGACTCTTCTAGTGAAGTATTTCTGGACGATAGATAGATAGATAGATAGATGGATGGATGGATGGATGGATGGATGGATGGATGGATGGATAATAGATAAGAATAGATGATAGATAAGATTAGATTGATAGATGACAGATAGATGATAGATAGATAAATAGATAGATAGATAGATAGAGAGAGAGAGAGAGAGATAGATAGATGATAGATAGATATAGATATAATATAGATATAGATATAATATAGATAGATAGATATAGATAGATAGATAGATATAGATAGATAGATATATAGATAAATAGATCGATACATATATAGACAGACAGACAGACACACACACACACACACACACATATAGATAGATATAGATAAGATAGATAGAGATAGAGATAGATAGATAGATGCATGACAAACACTAAACAAACAACTACCAGAACCAACATCGCACACAAAAATCTTCATCAAATCGGATGACGATGAAGCTCTTAATAATTCTTTTTTTTTTCTGGGTGCGCACTTTATATAACAGTAAATGTTTCAAACAGAGCCAGAATGGCTGGACGGGGGACACAGGCTGCAACACTTCGGTATCATCAACGCCGCCTGCTTTTTCTCCATCCCCGAAACCACAAGGACCCAACCAATCGGAAAAGGACACACACAAAAAAACGATCCGAAACGTATACAGAACTACACAATTGTCACTTGCCCAAAAGCGCAGCACCGAGTTGATGCCGGCACAGAGAGGTCGAGTTAGAGGGCGGGCCCAAACGGTTTTACTTTCAGTGGATAGGACGGTTCTCTCTTCCCGATCGGCCCCCGCAGCTCCTTCCCTGTCTTTCCATTGGCTGGCGGAATGGACTCCTCCTCCGCGACCGCTTCCCGCAGATTGCTGTGGCTTAATTGGCGGGGAGGGGAGCAAGCGGTGAGTTTGGCGCCTGCGCACTGGGGGAAATGTTGGCTGCGGTGTGGCTGGCTTTGGCCGCTTGTTTCTTCGCCGCGCTGTTGGCTCTGCAAGTCCCGCAATTGAAAGGATCGCCCGGGGCTCTCTCGCTTAACCTCGCCGGGATCTTTCAAGATCTGATCCGGTACGGGAAGACCAAGACAGTCTGTGGGCAGCGTCCTGTCTTTCTGCAGACCTTTGATGTTCCCAAGAGGTAAACTAAACAAGTCAGCAGTTATCTAGGAGAGGAATGCAATGAGAATAGAGATGGAAGGGACCCTCGAGGTCTTCTAGTCCAGCCCCCTATTCAAGCAGGAGAGCCTATAGACCATTTCAGACAAGTAACTCTCCTGTCTCTTCTTAAAAAATTCCAGTGATGAAGCAACCACAACTTCTGGAGGCAAGTTCTTCCATTGCTTAATTATTCTCATTGTTAGGAAATTTCTCCTTAATTCCAGGTTTCTTCACTCCTTGGTTAGTTTCCAACCATTGTTCCTTGCCTTGTCTTCTGATGCTTTGGAAAATAGGTTGACTCCTTTCTGGCAGCCCCTCAAATATTGGAGTACAGGTAGTCCTCAGCTTACGACCACAATAGAGCCCAAAGTTTCTGTTGTTAAGAGAGACACTTCTTTAAGTGAATTTTGCCCCGTTTTCTGATCTTTCTTGCCACAGCTGTTAAGTGAATCGCTGCAATCGATGTGATAGTAACCCGGTTGTTAAGTGAATCTGGTTTCCCCGTTGACTTTGCTTGTCAGAAGGTTACGAAAGTTGATCCCATGACCTTGGGACGCAGCAATGGTCATAGATATGAACCAGTTGCCAAGCAACTGAGCTTTGATCACATGATTGTGGGGAATGCTGCAGAGGTTGTAACTGTGATAACGGTCGTAAGTCACTTTTTCCAGTGCCGTTGTAACTTTGAACGGTCACTAAAGGAACTGTTGGAAGTCGAGAACTACCGGGACTGTTATCATGTCCCCCCTAGTCCTTCTTTTCTCTAGACTAGCTAAGCCCAAGCCCAAATCCTGCAACTGTTCTTCATGTTTTAGTCTACAGGCAGACAGATTAACAGAGTTGGAAGGGACCTTGCAGGTCATCTAGTCCAACCCCCTGCCCAACGCCTTTGATCATCTTAGTTCAGAGGTCTTCAAACTTGGCAACTTTAAGACTTGTGGACTTCAATATAATGGTTTTTTTTTTACTTTTTCCCATATCCAAATTAAGCTTCTCTTATCTGATGTCTATAAAAATATGTATGTTTCTTTTTGTGCTTATCCCACAAGAAGGCGCGCCAGCCTTCCTGTAGGTCATGCCCTTCAATCATTAATACCCTTTTATTTTCTAATTTTATCCATTCCCTAATCCATAATAACCCCGCTGCTTGATAGTAAAATTCCCATTTTGGAAGTCTAAAGCCATCTCTGCTTTTATTGTCTTGTGATATCTTATTGTTTACCTGTGCTTTCTTATCCTGCCCAAAAATTTTTTTTGTTATTTTATTTAATTCCTCAAAAAAATTTCCTATCTAATTTTATTGGGACTGTTTGAAATAAGTGTAATCATTTTGGTAAAATATTCATTTTAGTCACTGCTATCCTGCCTAATATTGATAGCTGTAGTTTTCCCCAGGTCTCTAAATCTTTATTTGTTGTACCAATTTTTTGTAATTATCCTCTTTTTATTGATGAACATCGTGCAATAAGCCAAATTCCTAAATATTTAATCTTTTTTTCAATTTGCCGTCCCAAGGTTTTTCCTAATTCTTTCTTTTGTTTTTCAGTTGTTCTTTACTTTTAGTCTTCTCTCTATTAATTTTCAATCCTGCCACTTTACCATCATCTTCTATTTCTTTCATTAAAGTACGTTATTTCCCGTCTATAGTGGCTCTTCTATAAAGAACAAGTCCCCCCCTAGTCCTTCTTTTCTCTAGACTAGCCAAGCCCAAGTCTTGAGAGCCGAGGTGGCGCAGCAGTTAGAGGCAGGTACTGCAGGCCACTTTAGCTGACACTGATCTGCAGGTCAGCGGTTCAAATCTCACCGGCTCAAGGCTGACTCAGCCTTCCATCCTTCCGAGGTAGGTAAAATGAGGACCCAGATTGTTGGGGGCAATGTAAATATACTGTACATTGCTTACTGGTGTAAACCGCTTAGAGAGTGCTTGCACTGTGAGGCGGTATATAAATCTCACAAAATAAATAAATAAATAAATATGTTTTAGTCTCCAGGCCTTTGATCATCTTAGTTCAGAGGTCTTCAAACTTCAAAGCATAGCTGGCTGGAGAATTCTGGGAGTTGAAGTCCACAAGTTTGAGGACCCCTGTCTTAGTTGCTCTTCTCTGCACTTTTCCCAAAGTCTCAACATATTTTTTGTAATGTGCTGACCAAAACTGGATGCCTCCTAGAATGGACTCCGGATACAGCGGAGTCCTTCCTGCTTCATTTTCCGGGCCACCACTAAGGTCCTTTTCTATGATGGGGTTGTTATAAATCAGTGCTTCTCAAATAGTGGGGCGGGCCCCCCTGGGGGGGGGCGCGGAGCGATGCCAGAGGGGGCGCATGACCCCGGGGAACATGCTTTTTTTTGCCACAGGGAGTAGGGGTTTTTTGCACCGAACAATAGCACACAGCACAGAGCAGGAGATATGAAGTGCAGATAAGAAATCCTTAAGAGACACCATGGAAAAATATTTAACAGGGATGAAAAGAAAGGAGGAGAGAGACGGAAATAATGAGACAAACATAAGTCTCCTGAAAGCTAAGACGGGGAAATATGACGAAGTGTATATAGCACTTGGCTTCACTGTGACTATGGTGGGAGACGAGGAAAGACCGGTATGTTTACTGTGTCTAAAAATGTTGGCAGCGGACAACATGAAGCCAAATAAATTAAGGCGTCACTTAAATACATTACACCCCAATCACGCTGATAAGCTGCTTGAGTTTTTTCAGCAAAAACGTGCTGAATATTGCAAACAATCGTCCCGGCGGAGAGTTGGGGGGGCACAAAATGTATACTACTTCCGAGGGGGGGGTGTAACAGAAAATAATTGAGAAGCACTGGTATAAATTCACACTCCGGAATGCATCCAAGCATGAGCAGAATGGGTTTCCCCTCTGCCCACTCATGTCCGACGTTCAGTCCGGAATTCCCAACGTGGGGTTGATACAGGTAGTCCTCGAGTTACAACAAGTTCATTTAGTGACCTTTTGAAGTTGCAATGGCACTGAAAAAAAATGTTGGGAATGAGTGTGTTAAACTACAATTTGCTTAATTGATCATCTAAAAGCAAACCAACCACATTGCGGTTCAACGCAATGTGCAGAGTCAAGACTAACCCTAAACTGACCCTGGTTCCTTCTGCAGGTGGTTCTACCATTTTTATATTGTCTCTGTGATCTGGAATGGCTTCCTGCTACTGCTGTTTATACAATCTGTGCTTTTCTCTCGGCCGTTTCCCTCCTGGCTTCAGGATTTGCTTGACGTTCTTGATGGAGCAAAGGAAGACAGAGGCGTCCACCACTCAGAAGATGGTATGAATTCTTGTACATGAACGTATATTATTTGGTGGAGAGGGTCCCGCTCAGGGGTGAAATGCTCCTGGTTTGGACTGGATCGGGTGTACCTGTAGCGACAGTCGCCGGTGGTTCACCAAACCGGCAGCGATGGCTGGCTGGCTGGCCATGCCCCAGGTTGCCGCTCGCTCGCCCTGCAAGTGGATGTCCCGGGACTGCACGTGCGGTAGGATGCTAGTCTGCACCGGAAGAGGGCTGCGGGAGATGCGGTGCACATGTGCAACAGCCCTGGGATATCTGCTTGCTGTTTCCTGCCTTTTGGGCCTGGCGCACTCTGCTTCCATGGGGCCTTTGGCCAACTGCCGCCGCTCTCAGACTCAGCCCCATAGTAGCAGCAGCAGAAGGTAAGGCCAATGCTGGTGGGGGGGAGGAAGACCAGCTGTGCCTCGGGTCCCGAAGGGCAGGGTGTGCTCTTGCCTGGGGTCTCCACCATCGCGGAACTGCACCGCACCGGGGAATTTTCCTGTGCAGCTGCGGTGGGGGCAGAGCCGCCCGACGAGGCTTTGTTTGAGTGCGGGTCGGTGTGGCGTGTGGAGCTTCGAGGCTGGGAAGGGCTCGGAGCGGCAAGAGGGAAGGAAAGGTGACCGCGACTTTCTCCTCCTCCTCTTTTTCTCCTCTGCCAGCTTCGAGGCTGGGAAGGGCTCGGAGCAGCAAGAGGGAAGGAGAGTTCTTAAGTTAGTAACACGGTTGTTAAGTGAACCTGGCTTCCCCATTGACTTAGCTTGTCAGAAGGTCGCAAAGGGGGAATCACATGATCCCAGGACACTGCAACCGTTGTAAATACTGTATGAGTCAGTTGACAAGCCAATCTGATTGCCAGGCATCAGAATTTTGATCACATGACCCATGGGGATGCTGTAATGGTGGTTAAGTGTGAAAAGCGGTCATAAGTCACTTTTTTTCGGTGACGTCGTAAATTTGAACGGTCACTAAATAGATGGTTATAAGACAAGAACGACCTGTATTTTGACGTTTTTAACCATCTGTCAAAGTCATTTGGAGCTTGATATCTTTGAGATGGAAAAAAATGTAGCAGCTGACCCCCTATTTTTTCCCACCAGCAGAATTCTGAACGTTAACATGGGTAGTATCTCTGAGGATTTCTTGTATATCCTGTAATTTTGGGGGGCTGAATTTGACACCCCTACGACAAGGTAACAGTTGTTTACACACTGTCTTTGTTGGTTTTCTAGGTGCCGAATTGCTGTCATCCTTCCTGGTCTGTCTTTTGGTCTGGGTGAATAGCTGTCGACGGTTAAAAGAATGTCTTCACGTTAGCATCTATTCCGGAGGCGTCATTCATTTTGCACACTACTGCTTCGGCCTTTTTTACTATGTTGTGGTGGGATTTACAGTGCTGTGTCAGGTGCCAGCAAAGAGTAGAGAGGGTAAGCATCTTCTTTGCATTCTTGCAATAAAATAATAATAACAACAACAACAACAACAACAACAACAACAACAAATACATAACAACAAACAACAACAACAACAGAGTTGGAAGGGACCTTGGATGGTCTTCTAGTCCAACCCCCTGCTTAGGCAGGAAACCCTACACTTCTTCAGACAAACGGTTATCCAACATCTTCTTAAAAACGTCCAGTGTTGGAGCATTCACAACTTCTGGAGGCAAGCTGTTCCACTGATTAATTGTTCTAACTGTCAGGAAATTTCTCCTTAGTTCTAAGTTGCTTTTCTCCTTGTTTAGTTTCCACCCATTGCTTCTTGTTCTACCCTCAGGTGCTTTGGAGAATAGTTTGACTCCCTCTTCTTTGTGGCAACCCCTGAGATACTGGAACACTGTTATCATATCTCCCCTAGTCCTTCTTTTCATTAAACTAGACATACCCAGTTGCTGCAACCTGTAGGAGAAGGACTGGCAGAGCCAGGGGAGGAGTAAAGAGAGGGCTCAACCTAAAGCAGTTAGGTAGTCACAAATGAACTAAGTCCAACCCTCCTTGAGCCATGGTGGCGCAGTGGATGGAAGGCAGTATCGCAGGCTAATTCTGCCGAGTGCCAGCAGTTCGATTCTCACCGGCTCAAGGTTGACTCATCCTTCCATCCTTTCAAGTTTGGTAAAATGAGGACCCAGAATGTTGGGGGCCGATACAGGTAGTCCTCGACTTAGAACGGTTCATTGAGTGACCGTTCAAAGTTACAACGGCACCGGAAAAAGTGACTTTTGACTATTTTTTCACACTTACGACATTGTATAGCTTCCCACAGTCACGTGATCAAAATTCAGATGCTTGGCAACCGATTCATATTTATGACAATTGCAATGTCCTGGGGTCATGTGATTACCTTTTGGGACCTTCTGACAAGCAAAGTCAATGGGGAAGCTGGATTCACTTAGCAACCATGTTACTAACTTAACTGCAGTGATTCACTTGACAACCATGGCAAGAAAGGTCGTAAAATGGGCCAAAATTCACCTAGCAAATGTCTCACTTAGCAACAGAATCTCAGCCTGTCTAGACCGGCCCTGTCCAAAGGAATGAAAAGCCAGGACGCTCAGCAAATAGCAGCCTCACAGAGCATTTATTCTTGATAACAAGCCGGAGTCACAGCAAAAACAGAGTTCTTGCTAATGCCAGCACTGGGAGCTTCTGCCTTCCAGCGCTTTTTATGCTTCAGTTAGTCCAGATATTAGTCCACGCCCTCCAGCCAACCACCATCTGGTGGCTGGCTACAACCCCCCTGCGTTTGGTCTACAATAGCGGTTCTCAACCTGGGGGTTGTGACCCCTTTGGGGGTCGAATGACCCTTTCACAGGGGTTGGGAGACTTCTCCCGGACACCGCCATTTGGGTTCTTTTACCCTCTGCGCATGCACAGAACGCTTTGCGCATGCGCAGAGGGTAAAAGAACCCAAATGGCAGCGGCGGGGGTCGCGGTGGCGGGTGCGGCAGCGGGTTGGGTCGCGGTGGGGGGGCATGGGATGTGGCATTAGGAAGGTTGAGAACCACTGGTCTACAAGATCCCTCCCCCTGTCAGCTGCTGAATCACTGTCAAATGCAATCCCAGGCTTGCGAATCTCTTGTCAAGTTCAAATTGCCCGCTTGGCGCGACTCCAGCAGTATGTGTGGTGCCGGCATGACGTCATCCGCCACCTCCCGGCTCAGCCGTGGAATGGCTTTGATAGGGCTCTTCCGCCACCGCCGTATGGCACTGGGCATCGGCTGTCGTTCCCACAAGGCAAGACGCCGGGTGAGTCAGTGCCGGCTGCACCACCCGCTGCTTCTCCCCCCCCTCCCCCCCCAGGAATGGCAAGCTCCGGACCAGGGCTCAATACAGAAATTTTAGGCGCCATTGTGGTCGTAAGTTGAGGACTACCTGTATGCTGACTCTGTAAACCGCTTAGAGAGGGTGTAAAGCACTCTGAAGTGGTATATAAGTCTAAATGCTATTGTTATGCTGTTGATTACTCTTATCTAACTATAACCGGGGCTGACCATCAGTTGAGAAGATTGCTATGCACACGCTTTCAGCAATAAATCACTTACATTGGACCTTTACGTGTGGACCTGGCCTTTCACACCTGACACAAATATTCTTTTTTCTTTTTGTTCAGGAATAGGTGAGTATCAAACTGGTATGACAGCACATAAGCACATAGAACACAGTCCGCTATTGGTTCCTCTCATTTGAAAATGTTGGACTGATAGGTAGTTCTGCAGGTTTTTCCCGGATGCGGAAATGCCAGAAGTCATAGCTGGGGCTCCTGAATGCAAGGTCAGATCTGCTACCACAGAACTATGGTCATTCACTTCTGAATCATTCAGTGGAATTAGGCGCAGCTTGAAGTACGGCGTACATGTCTCATGCCCTTCCCTAGGAAACAGGTCAAGCTTCCTTGAAGCAGAAAATTATTGTATCTGAAAAAGTTCAGTTGCGTGTTTTGGGATTGCATCCAAAGCACATATTATTATTGGTACTATCTTTGCTTTCTTTTGCCACAGTCGTTTCACTTCTATTGCAAGTCTTCTTATGTTGTGGTTTTTAGTAGTTCTTTCTCTGATATCTCTATGGTTCACTATCCAGACTTAAATTTTGTCTTTCTTATTGACAATTGTTAAGTCTGTCCTATTATATGGCAGATGCCTGTTCGGATTCTAAAATCCCAGAGAACTTCAGCTTCTTCATTTTCTACTTCTTTGTCTTTTTTATGGTTCCAGCTGTTCTGGCTTGTAGTTTAGTTTAGTTTAGTTTAATTAGATTTATATACTGCCCTTCTCCAGGGGACTCAGGGCGGTGAACAGCCAAGTAAAAAACACAATATAAACATTAAAATATATATACAATTAAAATAAAATATTCGATGTGGCCGTGATTTAATACAATTAAAATTTGGTAAAATCTTAAAAATTTAAAAACCCCAAAAACTTTTTCACGCCAGCCCGGCTTGATAAAAATAATACGTCTTGAGGGCACGGCGGAAGGTGGACAGGTCGTGAATGGTTCTTAGGTCTGGGGGGAGCTGATTCCAGAGGGTGGGTACTCCCACAGAGAAGGCCCTCCCCCTGGGTGTCACCAGTCTACACTGCTTGGCTGATGGCACCCCGAGGAGGCCCTCTCTGTGGGAGCGCACTGGTCGATGGGAGGTAGTTTGTGGCAGCAGGCGGTCTCGGAGATATCTAGGTCCAATGCCATGGAGCGCTTTAAAGGTGGTAACAAGCACCTTGAAGCGCACCCGGTAGACCACCAGAAGCCAGTGCAGCTCGCGCAGGAGGGGTGTTATATGGGAGCGCCAATTAGCCCCCGAAACTACCCGTGCGGCTGCATTCTGGATCAGTTGGAGCCTCCGGGCGCTCTTCATGTAGGCCAGTGGTATTTCTTGCAGATCTTCCAATGCACCATTGTTGCTACTTTGTCATGCTGCTTTTTGTAGTCAGTCTGTGCAATCTTCTTGCTGAAGCTAACCAGGTGATCCACTATTTCTTCAGCTTCTTTGCAATGCCCTCATTTATTGTCGCTGTCTTCTCAATTCTAGCTTTATATACATCTGTTCTTCTTATTATATACCATTTCTGAATGGCATTTTAAAAATTCATGGATAACATTTTGCTTCAAATGGGTTAAAATTCAGACTTCAGGGTGATGTAGAATAAATAACAGTAATATCAGTTTACTCTAGACCAGTGATGGCGAACCTTTTTTTCCTCGGGTGCCGAAATAGTGCGCACGCACGCAATTGCACGTACGTGCGTGCCCACACCCATAATTCAAAGCCTCCCCACTTGCCCCACCCCCCTGTGCATGCGTGAATGACCCCCCACTCCCCCATTTCCCCGACTTCCAATGGGCCCGGTAGGCCCATTTTTCACCCTCCCCAGGCTCCTGAGGCTTTCTTGGAGCTTGGGGAGTGCAAAAACACCCCCCCTGCCACCCCAGAGGCCCTCCGGACGCCAAAATCACCCTCCCAGAGCCTCTGCGCAAGCCAAAAATCAGCTGGTGGGCACACACATGCGCGCTGGAGCTGAGCTAGGGCAACGGCTCACGTGCCAGCAGATATGGATCCGCGTGCCACCTGTGGCACCCGTGCCATAGGTTCGCCATCACTGCTCTAGACCACATTGAAATCTGAATTTAATAAAGCAGAAGTTCAAGATATTTTAAATGAATAAATACATTCTGTCTCTCTTCATTTAGGCAAAGCTCACTCACTGACAATGTGCTGGTACCACATTCTAGGACTTGTGATGTTCTGTTGGGCTTCTGTCCATCAACACAGATGTCATATTATTCTTGCTAACCTTCGAAAAGATAAATCAGGTAAAGGAATGTCGATTCTAGTCAATATTTTTTAATCTTCCCCAGGTCAAATATATTAGTATAGCCCCTGTCTCAATCCTTGGTTTATCATTCAAAGAACATAGGTGATATTTAGGGAGAAAACATACAGAACAAGCAACTTAGGTCTTTAAATCCGAATTAGGGATGTTAGTGCTTCAAATGCCAAGTCAAAAAGGTGCTTTGGAGTGGGTTTAGCTACACACTGTACCCTGTGGATATCTCCTTAAAAACATTGGTTATTATCCTGGGATTGTATGGTAGCAACCAATCCCAGGAAAACAGGGGTGGGTTCTACTTACCTTCTCCACTGGTTCGCATCGTGACGGAAGTGCACTTTTTGCGTGCGCACGCTCGCTCCCCTCGCACGCACGCACGGGTTCCCTCATGCAATTTTGCTTCAGCGCATGCTCAGTAGTTGAAAATCAGCCCGAAACACAGCTGATTGGAATAAAGGTCAGTATAAACCCGGGGCGCGGGAGGGAGGGCCCACGTTCAAGCAGCAGAACAGGAAAAAACTTCCAAAAAGTAAAAAATAAAACATGGTGGCGCCCACGGACTGGCACTGACCGATCCAGTTCAGTGAGGTCACCACAGTGAGGTCATCAGTGAACCTTGAGTTAATAACATGCCAACAACCATGAACTCGTATCTGCTCTACAGCACTTTCTTGTACTCTGTTGGCATTTCTTTTAAGTCAAAACAGTATTTTCCTGTGACTGAGTAGGTTCCATGTGAGCCCAGAAGACACAGCACTAGGAGGCACTAAGTATGGTATGCATATTTATTCCATCCAAGACATCTTTCTCGGCTCGGGATCCAAAATGCTGCATATCCCCAATGCATAAATATTCTGATCTTGTATGTAAAAGAGCAGAGGATTCAATGTAACGAACCAAATACATGTGTGATGGAGGATTGTGGAACCCAATCACTCCAAACACTCCTGCCTTGTTGCCCTTCTTAGCATTTTCTCTCATGAAGGAGTCTTAGATTGAGACTGAAAGAAGAGAGGTATTGTGAGAAACGATAGTAGAAACACACGTTTTGGATCGAGGGACTTTTTTGGCACCTTTCACCAGCATCCTGGTTTTGGTCTACATCAGGGCTGTCAAACTCCCGGCCCACGGGCCGGATGCCTCACGCACTGGCCACGCCCACGCCCGGTTTAGCGAAGTCCCAATACGTCACGTGACGCCATCATGATGGAGAGAGTTTGACACATGACACACACACACATAGTCTACATCAAAGGCCACTTGGACAAGACCCATTATTAGCAACACAGGCCTAGGGAGTTTGGGCTATAGCTAAAGAATAAGAGCAAATTTCATTCATTGGCCATGCTGGTTGGGATGGTGGCTCCTGATGTTGAACATAGTTTGAAGCCAGATGATTGCAAGATGAAGCTAAAATATCTACTTGGGAAAATGTTTACATGTCGTTTTTTTTATAAGCACAGTGTGTACACATGTGAGACAGGAACATATTTTGGATGTGTCCAGAGGCACAATCATTAAGAAATCGTATAATCCAGGAAAACCGGTTCTTTGGCCAAACTGGATATCCTGTCATTCACATTAATCATAGGTTAGAGAAGACTTGCTGCTGAAAAAAAATATAACAAACAGATCTGATCATGGTGATGAAGATCCTCCGAATTGATCGAAATAAGCACTTAGTTTTGTCTTGGAAACAAGTGGAAACAAATAATATAATGAAGGTATATCCACTTGTTGATTAGCAACTATCTTGTTTAGTGACTATGATGGTATTTATAAGCAATTTATAAAGGGTAATGAAGGCAGGATAAAAAATAGATTTTCAGACTAGTGTGCATTTATGACCAAATTTCCTGCATCTGACAACAAAAGCCTTCAATGCGAAACTGATTAAGGTCTGGCCAGTTTCAGGCTTTATCTGAATCACAGAACAGCAATCGGGGATTTTCACAGCTTCTCTCCCTTGCTCTTTGGGACACATATTCACTTAGCAACTATTTTGCTTAATGACAAAGTCGCTGGATCAGATTACAGTCACTGTAATGGAAAAGGGCCACAAATAGAGCCAATGGATTTATTAACGTTGTAGCCTGACTGTTTTTCCCTTCTTACTATCTAATTACATCAATAGTTCTGCTCGCCTTTCTAAATTCAACAGCTAATTTATTTCTTTTTTTCTTTTTCTTTTTTTTTAGGAAAGGTCTCCAGTTTGGATCATAGCATTCCTTTTGGTGACTGGTTTGAAATGGTGTCCAGTCCTCATTATTTTGCAGAATTTCTCATATATACATCAATGGCTGTCACTTTTGGATTTTATAACTTAACTTGGTGGCTAGTGGTGACATATGTCTTTTTTAACCAGGCAGTAAGTGCTGTTTTGTGCCACGAATATTACTTAAACAAATTTAAGCACTATCCAAAATATCGGAAAGCATATATACCCTTTATTTTTTAAATCGATATATATATAAAAGCCAAATACCACTCACGCATCATCATGAAATCTTCAGAACCGTAAAGCCTACAAACTTGAAACTTGGCACGTATGTTCCTCTTGGCTTCTAGGTGCTCGCTAAGAAAGGATTTTTCAAAATGACCATCAGATCATTAGTTATTTGTTATATTATTATTAATACGCTCTGATGCTAAGGAATTAGACGTTCTACTCCCACTCCCCACCTGAAAAGAACTCTGTTCCAATTGCCAGTGGGTGTGGCCAGCGTGTGACTCATCCGGCCTGCGGGCTGGGAATTTGTCCTTCTACTCCATGCTAAGGAGTTCAGTTTCATAGCGAAGCACAGGTATCCAGCTACTAGTTATTTATATTAAATGGATTATGATTCTATATTTGCAGCAGTTAAAGATCTTGAGAACTTCTGAGATGAAGTGATTATTACCAAAAATTTTTTTTGCTGAAATTGAATTGTTGCTGATTATTCTGTTTATTATTTACATTTATTAGACACAGCTGGGTGTATGAAACCATACCTCTGTTCTATTGTGATAACCAGAGCAATTTTATGTAATCTACTTAGAAGAAAGTTCAATTGAGTTTAATATGTCTTATCCCAAAGAGAATGCTCCCTAAAATAAGATCATAGCCATAGGGCCGTGATGGCGAACCTATGGCATGCGTGCCACAGGTGGCATGCACAGTCCTCTCTGCGGATACACCAGCTCAGCTCCACCGTGCATGCGCATGCACCTCCCAGCTGATTTTTGGGTGTCTGCCACGCATGCGCGGAGGGCGGGGCGTATGCAGGAGACACACACACATGTGCGGTTGGAGTTGGGCTGCGCACACATGCGCAGGATTGGGGGGAGCATGGGAGTGCGGCGCCCCTTGCAGCCCGTTTTTGGTCCCAGGAGGCTGCCAGCTACACCCAAAATTGGGCCAGGGGGGGTCGCGCACGCACGCATGGGGGGGTCATGTGTGCATGCACTGGGGGGGCGGGGCACACGGGGTGTCAGGCATGCATTGGATTATGGGTGCCGGCACATGCCTGTGCTGTTGCGCACACGCACACTTTCAGCACGCGATGAAAAAAGGTTAGCCATCACTGCCATAGGCAATTACACTATATATGCTTGTTTGACAAAATGCCTCACTAACTGTGGGGCTTACTTCTAAGTAAACAGTACAGGAATGCACTTTTAATTAATACGGATGGATTGGGTTTTTTTTTCTTTGCACAATTTTCTTGCTTTGGATCAGTATAGAACAGAACAAAAGAAACACTATACTTTTAGTCAGATTCATACAAGGTCCGCATGAATGATGAAATGAAAATTAAAACTTGACTAGTACTTGCCATTGTTATACCTGTGTGTTCAGAAATATGCAAATTCTAGGCTTGGATGATCTCAAAAAAAATGCAGGGCTGAACTTGTCTAGTATTTGCATAGAAAAGTACCAGATAATTCCAGGATTGTGAAAAGAAAAAAAAGCTAGCAATTTAGAAGAAGGAAGTGGCAAATTACTTCCAGATAAGTCCAGGGCATAGGTCCTGTGGCAGAAAATGCAACTTTATAAACTATAAATTGCAATATTTCTCTCTGTGTAGAAATACCAGGCTTCTTCAAACAAAGGCCCACCCAAATTTGTTGACCTGAAGCTAGCTGGGAATACTGGAAGCATCAACCAGCCCATCTGAAGGGGAGATTTGGTGGAAATTATCAATATAATCTGTCTTTCACAGATAGAATGGGAACCAGGTGCCTAAAATACCTGGCAATGAAAGTTTTGCATCTGTCACAGAGGAAAAGGTGCAGATATATTCTCTATAGTGCCTCTGGGTAGGTCAACAATCAAGGGGTGGAAGCTTACAGAGAGAGATCCAAAATGAAAATGCATAATTTTATGACCATGAGATCATGAGAACACTCATATGTGCTCCATTACTGAAGGTTTTCAAGCAAAGGTTTTGGATTGAGATGGTCTGATGACTTCCAGATCCCCGATATGCTGGGCTGCTGCATGGTCGCAAGGGTTCGGGCGAACCCTTAGCTCTGATAGCTGGTTGGGCCTGTCCACCCGCCCCTGTTCTATGCTATCCATTTATAACTTACTTTCTGGCTCGTTGGCTGGCCCAGCTGTGTTCCGTGCCGCCCCTGCTGTTCTCACCGGAGTGGCCTGAGCTGATTAGGAGCCTGTTTGAAGCTTCGTTTCTCTCCCAAAGGGGCGCGAGTGAAGCGGGTGCACATGTGCGAACGCTCACAACCAGCGAACCCTTTGTTCAAGAAAGTGCAGCCCACCTCTGCTGTTACGTCATGACACAAATCCTGACCTTTCCTATGACACACAAGTATGCCTGTCCTGTGGTTTGTCACAATATTGTGTACAATGCATATGCACAATGCATATTTCATTGTTTGTGTCCCTCTCCCCTCAAAGATGCCTAAGAGTATTGCATAAAGGAAATAAAGAGGAAGGAAGGAAGGAAGGAAGGAAGGAAGGGGAAAAATCTTCAGCAAGATGTTTGATAATTACTGCAGCAGGGGTGGGTTCCACTTACCTTCGCCACCAGTTCACATCGCGACATTTCGCGCGCACATGCATTCACAATGACAAGGCTCTTGGTTTTATCAGAGTCACTTATACTACCTGAAGGTGCAACTGATTCATAGTTATGATGGTCCCAGGGTCATGTGATCATCTTTTGTGATAGTCTGACAAGCAAAGTCAATGGGGAAGCCAGGTTCACTTTACAACCATGTTAGTAACTTAACAAATGCGATTCACTTAGCAACTGTGGCAAGAAAGGTCATAAAATGGGGCAAAATCCATGTAACAAATGTCTCACTTAGCAACAGAAATTTGGGCTCCATTGTGGTCGTAAATCAAGGGCTACCTGTGAGGGCACTAATTCAAGAGTTATACATTTGCTTGACTAAACATTTACCAAAACTGCTCAAACTGAACGTATTTCTTACGTCAGTATTTCAAAAAGCTTCAAATTGTATCCATTATTGGTAAGATTCCATTTCTTTAATTGTCAAAAAGCTTGAAAAGGTAATTAGTACACCTGTTGCAAGTAGTAACAGCTGCACGTATGTATTAAAATTAAATTATTAAAGCTAGATTAATGATTGGGAAGTACTAAACCTAATATTATTTGACCTTGGTTGCTGATTGACTTTGTTGGACTGCTGTAAGGAGGAACAAAACCTAGAAGGGGATGATGATGATAATAATTAATAATTAATAATAATAATTACTTAACCGATATCAGGACCTTAAAATCGATTTACGACTCTGGCATAAACCAGTACAGGTGGTCCCAGTGGTAATCGGCACACTGGGTGCTGTGCCAAAAGACCTTAACCAGCATTTGAAAATAATAAACATTGACAAAAATCACGATCTGTCAGTTGCAAAAGGCCACCGTACTTGGATCTGCGCGCATCATATGAAAATACATCACACAGTCCTAGTCGCTTGGGAAGTGTTCGACTTGTGATATAGTGATACGAAATCCAGCATATAAACCTCGTTTGCTGTGTATTACATTTTTTGTGAATAAATAATAATAATAACAATAACAAATAACAGTTCGAAGGGACTTTGGAGGTTGATTGGAGCTAACAAGCTAACAATAAGAGCTGAGGTGGCGCAGCGGTTAGAGGCAGTACTGCAGGCCACTTTAGCTGACTGATCTGCAGGTCAGCGGTTCAAATCTCACCAGCTCAAGGTTGACTCAGCCTTCCATCCTTCCGAGATAGGTAAAATGAGGACCCAGGTTGTTGGGGGCAATGTAAATATACATTGCTTACTGGTGTAAACCGCTCAGAGAGTGCTTGCACTGTGAGGCGGTATATAAATCTCACAAATAAATAAATAAATAAATAAATAAATAAATAAATAAATAAATAAATAAATAAATAAAATAAACAACTTTTGCATTGAGCTGCCCTTTAAATTAGCAATTGAGTTTTACCTGCAGGAGACTGCCCTAATCTGAGAGATTAACCCCAAGGTCTATGATTTTGGGCGTTAATTGTTGCATTTCCAAATCATTGCAGATTCCAAAACTTGTCCAGTTTTGCCCTTTCCTCGCCAGAAAACCACAAGTGGGAGGAGTTTCTTCCTGCCAGAACAGCATCACGTGACACGTGTGATTGGCTGACTCGCTATTCTCTCCTCAGCCTGTTCGCTCCTTCCTTCTTAGAAGACGGGACAGCCGAACTTGATGGTTCCTTATGCTCTGAGGCCAATCCGACAGCGGGCGGGGAGTTGCCCAATCCGACAAGGGAATTGGGGGGCGGAGGCGGGACGTTGCCAAGGCTTCGGGTTGAGTGACGGCGAGACGAGACACGAGCGGCTGGGTTCGGTTGCACGATCGGGCCCGGAGGAAGCGGCCATGGCGGCGGGGCGGGTTCCATTGACTTCCGCCTGCGGCGGCCGCTCTTTCAGGGAGTGAGGGAAAAACGGCCGGGCTCGGGGACAGGAATGGCGGGGGGCTGGCCGCTGCTCTGGCTGCTGCTGCTGGCCGCGGCCTTCGCGGCCCCCGAGCAAGAAGTCGGCCGCGAGCGAGACTTCCCGCCTCACCAGGAGCAGCAGAAGGCGCCGCCGGCGCCGCACCAGCAGCCGGCGGTGCAAGGGCCGGACCTCCTCCGGGCTGAGGTGAGCTGAGGGAGGCGGAGGCGGAGGCGACGCTCGGGTGGCCGGCTTGACACGGGGTGCCGCGGGGCTGGACTTGTATCGTCCCCGAAGGCCCCGGGGGAAAGCTTCGGCCGACGTCGGGGAAGGAAGGAAGGTGCGGAAGGCCCCGGCTTCTCCCTCGCTTCTCCTTTCCTGCTCAAACAGTGGATGGCGGCCCTTCACGTCTCCGCCCTGAGGCAAAACGTGGCCGGGTGAAAGGTGGGATGGGAGAAGCAGCTTTGATCCATCCATCCATCTATATACAAGGGAGTCCTCAACTTACGACTGCAATTGAGACCCAAATTAACGGTGCTAAGTGAGACAGTTGTTAAGTGAGTTTTTGTCCCCCTTTTTACCTCTTTTCTTGCCACGTTTGTTAAGCGAATCAGTGCATTGGTTACCTTAGTCCCACGGTTGTTAAAGCCAATCTGGCTCCCCCCCCCCCTTGACTTTGCTTGTCAGAAGGTGACTCAGCTTTAACAGAGTTGGAAGGGACCTTGCAGGTCATCTAGTCCAACCCCTTGCCCAAGCAGGAGACCCTGCATCTGCCTCTACCTAGGATTGAACTCACAACCTCCGCAAAAGGGTGACTCTCCCCATCCCCCCCCGGGGCACGGCAACCATCATAAATATGAGTCAGTTGTTAAACGTCTGAATTTTGTTCACGTGACCATGGAAATGCTGCAGTGGTCATAAGTGTGGAAAAACGGCCATAAGTCCCTTTTTTCTGTGCCGTTGTAACTTTGAATGGTCACTAAATCAACTGTTGTAAATCGAGGACTACCTGTATAGACAGGTGGTCCTCAACTTACGATCACGATTGTGCCCACATTTATTTATTATTTATTTAGCGTATGGCTGGTCACACACAATATTAAAACACTTCGTTTTTACAATTTAAAAACAGTTAAAACAGTAAGAAAAACCTAAAAGGGGAAACAGAAATAACATTTCAAAGCTTAATATCAAGTTTGGAGATCCAGTCAGTAGCTGCCGTTGTTGTGCAGAGGAAGTCCCTACAGTCTCCTAGATATCTTCTGTTAGGGCATTCCCTCACTATATGCTGAATAGTCTGTCGAGGAGCCCCGCAATCACATTGTGCTGAAGGTGTCTTTCCCCATTTATGCAAGGAGTCAGCACACACCCCATGAGTTGTTCTAATTCTATTATATGTCACCCACATGTATCGGGGTAGGCCAAATCCTGGAGGTATACTACTAGGGCTAATGTGCCCAGAGACATCTTGGGGGGTGCAGCTATTCCACTCCTCCGTCCACTTTTGTGTGATGTTCTGATGGTCAGCCATCAACTTACGCGCTGTCAAGAGTGGTGGATTTCTTGATTTTAATCGACATCTTAAGAGGTCAGGAATATATCCATGTATGGGTAGAGAGGAGTTTACCAGGATCTTGCTGTACTCCTGAATAAGGGCTTCTTGTTGTCTTAAGTGCGGGGGAAGTATGTGACTAAGAACTGGTAGCCAGCGACTAGGTGTTGATTCTATACACCCAGTAATTAGTCTCATCGTATGGTTAAGTTGAACATCAGTAAGTCCTGTATGTGAGCTATTTAACCATACAGGTGCACAGTATGGCAGCCTTGGCAGCCATGTTCTGGATATGTTTTTTAAAGGACAAGGTCCTGTCTAAGGTAACCCCCAGGTATTTTGGTGTTGTCTCATATGGGAGCAGTTTGTTGTTTAGATATACATTGAGTTCTCTTTTTGCCAATTTGTTATTGAGGTGGAAACATGATGTAACTGTTTTACTTATACTTGGGATTAGCCTCCATTGGTGGAAATATGTACTCAGAGTTGTAAGGTCGGCTGTAAGTACACCTTCTGTAGCTTCGATGTCCTTGTGGCTATATGCTAATGCCAGGTCATCAGCATAAGAGAACTTCGTTGATAGCGTAGGTGGTATATCGGAGATGTATAGATTAAATAGAGACGGAGCCAGCACGGAGCCCTGGGGGAGTCCGTTATTCAAGTGTCTTCGCTTACTGATTTTGTCACCCATGATGACTTGGAAGGTCCTTGCTGAAAGCATGTTATTTATTAAGCGGCCCATAGTCCTACAGGGAACAACATGGAGGAGTTTGTTTAATAGGCCCTCCCTCCATACTGTATCATATGCTGCTGTAAGATCCACAAATACAACAGATGTTTTCAATTTATTCTGAAAACATTTATGTTGCTAAGTGAGACAGTGTTGTTTAAGGGAGATTTGTCCCCTTTTAACGACTTTTCTTGCCATATTGGTTAAGCGAATCACTGCAGTTGTTAAGTTAGTAATTCGGTTGTTAAGTGAATCTGGTTTCCCCATTGACTTTGCTTGTCAGAAGGTTGCAAAAGGGGATCCCGTGACCCCTGGACATGGCAGCCGTCATAAATGTGAACCAGTTGTCAAGTGTCTGAATGTAAATCACGTGCGTGGGGATGCTGCAACGGTCGTAAGTGTGAAAAATTGTTGTAAGGTAAGTTGAGGACTACTTGTCCATACTTGCTCCTGTCAAACAAGTTCTGTTCTCCCTCGGTTGTAGAGGTAGTCCTTGACTTCTAACAGATTAACAGAGTTGGTTTAATAGGCCCTATTAAAGAGTTGGAAGGGACCTTGTGGGTCATCTAGTCCAACCCCATGCCCAAGCAGGAGACCCTACATCTGCCTCTACCTAGGATCAAACTCTACAACAGTTCGTTGGAAGTTACAGCAGCCACTGAAAAAAGTGACCCATAATCGTTTTTCACACGACCGTTGCAATATCCCCATGGTCACAAGATCAAAATCCGGATGCTTGGCAACTGACTCATATTTATGACGGTTGCAGGGTCCCAGGATCATTGATCTTTTGCAATCTTCTGAAACGCAAAATTAATGGGGAAGCCAGATTCATTTAACAACTGTTTTAGTAACTTAACAACTGCCACGATTAACAACTGTGGTAAGAAAGATCATTAAATGGGGCAGAACTCACTTAACAAATGTCTCACTTAGCAACCACAATTTTGGGCTCAATTGTCGTAAGTTGAGGACTACCTGTAATGCCTGCATTTTGTTTTCTTAAATGCCTCATCTCATAGAAATCGTAGGACCCTGCAAAAACGAGAGTCCTGTTGGATCTCAGAAGGGGGGGGGGAATCGGAAGACTGGTAGAGTATCCAACTAAAAACATTTTATTAAAATGCCTCAGCTTTCCTTACCTGTATGCTCCCTTCTTTATCCATATGACACATGCTTAGCTCGTTTTATATACTCATCTGACTAACGTGCTATTAGCTAGCTGCAGACAACAGCAGTATTAGTAATTTATGGTTCACATCTTCCTAAAAAATTACTTAAATTTATTTTACACCTTATCTATTGGAAGAAAGTGATATAAGTCTCTCTAGGAACAGTTAACACTGTCTACTGTGTAACTTACGGCTATAAGTTTCATTAGGTTGATTTGGAAATAGCGAAGTTGCCAAATTGCACAATTAGCTCACATGTTTTACAGATCATCTGTAAGGTCATACTGACCTTTCAGCGAGGTCTTTTCAAGATCTTCAAAAGTAAATATATTTCAGTGATTTGATTTGAGCATTGGAACTGGATAATGACAGTTCAAATTACAACAATGTTTTCTTTTTTCAAGTTACTGTTAGAAAGTCCTGAACTTGCATGGTAGTTTCCGAGTGTGAAATGGCAATAATTTGCCATTTTATGAATATGCAGCCCATTGGTTTAACCCCTATATCTAATTGTTTTTCTAAACAGACTATAAATTTACTGTTATGTATCGATTTCTTAATTCTTTCAGTTGTGCTGAATTAAGTATCTTGCCATAATGCCTACATAGTGTTGACTGCTCAACAGATCTTGGAACACAATTTTGTAATCATGGTCTCATATAAAATGTTTCTGTTCATTCATGCATTGTTTAATCAGATTCCATGAGAAGTTCTAAACTATAAAAAGGTGACTTCTCTCATATGCCCTTGCTATAAATTATAAATTGAGATTTACCATTGCTTAAACAAAAAGGAATGACCAACTTAAATTTTAATATTGACTAGACAACCCATGACTTCTTGGGTCTTCATTTCGGAGATATTTCCTTACCAAATGCCTTCAACAATAACAGGGCTTCTGATGTAATTAAAAAGTTCTTAAAAATTCAGGGAGATATTCAGAGATGCATCCACCTTAAAATTAGCCCAGTAGAATTGTATAACACAAATATCAGGAATTGATCATAGAAAATGTTTCATCACATTTTGTTTTGTCATAAAATACTTTATGATCATTCTTATGTTATAAGTTGTTTTATAAAATTTCAATTCCATGGGAATCATGGGTGCCAACATTTGGATACATTCTCTAAGTTAGGCCATTCAAGGTATCTTGGTTGGAAAAGTTTTGCCCTATAATGGACTATTTTGCCTAGTTAAAGTTTACAAGACTCAGAGTTTTAGTAGTATGCTGATTATCAAATAATAGCGAGAGTGTCTTTTTAAAAATGTACTGATTTTATAGACCCAGGATAGTTTTGTCTTCAGAAATGAAATGTGAATCGAAGTTTCATGCACTTTCATCTACAAGCTAGTGTTTCGTGATACTGGCAAATCTCTGAATGTTGACAAAGAGCAGACAGGGTAAAACATGTTGGATGTATTTGCATGATAAAATCAGCTTTTATTCCTGAACAGCTATAGCACCTGGTTGGAAAGATTTGAGACAAATAAGAGCTAGCTTTCTTTGTGATCTACGGCAATATAATTATATTTGTAATAAAAGAAAAACACTTAGCTTGTCAATTAGTAAAGGTGAAGATTTGGAATATCATGAAACACTAGCTTGTAGATGAAAGTGCGTGAAACTTCGATTCACATTTCACTTATTTCACTTATTTAAAAATAGAACTTGTAGCTACTTTACTTTTCTAGAATTCTATTTCTAGAATAATATTCTAGAAATAGAATAGTATTTTCTGGAATAATATTCTAAAAATACAGTTGTATTTTAATCTCTGTGTTAGGATATGTATTTAGCAGATGTATTCAAAAAGAACATGTAGGTAAATCCTTGACTTATAACGATTTGTTTAGTGGCTGTTCAAAATTAAAAGTTGCACTGAAAAAAGTGACTTGTGACTGTTTTTCACACTTACGACCATTGTGGCATCCTCCCCATCATCATGTTATCAAAATTCAGAGGTTTTTCAACCAGCATGTATTTATGATGGTTTCAGTATCCTGAGGTTATGACCTTCTGACAAGCAAACTCAATAGGGAAAGCCAGATTCATTTAACAACCGTGATACTAACTCAACAACTGCATTGCTTTACTTAATAGTTGTGGCAAGAAAGGTCGTAAAAGTGGACAACACTCACTTAACAACTGCCTTGCTTAGCAATAGAAATTTTGGACTCAGTTGTGGTCAAATGTCAAGGACTACCTGTATATACTACCTGTAAATAATGAGATAATAAAATAACTCAGATTTAGAAGGTCAGCAGATAGAAGAATAGTATTATATTAATCTCAGTTCTGGTGACAGTTTAGATGTGACTTTGCATTAGAGTCCCAGCTATCTGGAAAAAGTACTTGGCTTGAAATCCACAGATCATTTTATTCATTCATTGGTCTGGTCTGCCATCGCTCTTTTTGAAGCAGTATCTGGAAAAGTGTGGTTGTGATTGGGGGATTTGATTGTGAAGCTTCTTTATGGAGATGCATCGAATGCCTCTGGCTTAATTCTCCCTATTTAAACAAGTTTCTCATTTTACTTTATCAAACTGCTTTTATGAAACTTTGCTGTCTTTGTTACAGTCATTTGTGAAATTATATATTGGATCTTACATGCATTTGTGAAAACTAATATTGCTTGTTATGAATGTTTATATAGTATGTAGTCACAAATCAGGGTCAGTGATTCTCAACTTTCCTAATGCCGCGACCCTTTAATACAATTCCTCATGTTGTGGTGACCCCCAACCATAAAATAATAAAATTGTTAGGAAACTCAGGGGTGGGTTCTAACTTACCTCGCTGCCGGTTCACTTCCTCCTGCACTGCGTGGCTGCGCCTTGTGGGCACGCGTGCGCTTTGCACACGCATGCATGCACAGTGCCAATTTTTTTAAAAAAAATTGCAAAGAAAAAAGCCGAAAACAAGATGGCAACGCATGCGCAGTGCCGGAAATTCGGCTTCTGCGCATGCTCAGACGTTCCCACGGTACAGGTTTTTTTTTTGCAGTAGTCTATTTGCATGTGCATGTGCGTGGAGATGGATAGAGGAGCGGTGTCTCGGTTCCTAAGACCATCGGAAATATGTGTTTTCCGATGGTCTTAGATGACCCCTGTAAAAGGGTCATTCGACCCCCAAATGGGTCACGACCCACAGGTTGAGAACCGCTGGTCTAGGTGTTATTATAACAGCGAGAACAACTATTGTATCTGCTTTCTGTATTTTTTTTCTCAAGACTACAAACATTAATTCCTTCAAATATGCCTCCTAAATAATTGTTAGTATGGTGAATTAGAGATAAGTAGAAATTTGTTGGGAGTGACTACAATTTATTGTTGAAGAAATGCAGATAAATTGCAGCTACCATAACAAAGTGCCATAACAATAAAAGATGAAAAATAAAATGCCAATGAGTCAACGTCTAAAGTTCAGATCACTTTTGTACTTTTGTTTCAGCAGGGATAAATAAAAACCTTGATGAAACAATTTACATTAAATACCAAGGAGAATAGGTGAACATGAGACGGTTATTTTATAATATATTAAATTTGTATGCTACCTGACTCTCGGTGATTTTGGGCAGCACACAGGTTTGTGCTTAAGTCTTAAGGAATATTCAAAACAATATTGTAAGAAATACTCTTAAGTTTGTGGTTTCTAAGAGTTGATACCAACTTCAGGTTTATCATAAAAACACTTCTAAATTTAAAACGAATGAACGTTGCATATACTTTCATATAAGCTCATCCACGGATAAGGCGACCCTCAAATTTTTCACAAAAGTGCCATGAAAAAAAATGGGGCTACCCTTAAAGAGTATTCGGAAGCTACAGCTGGTGCAGAAAGTAGCAGTTCTTGGAGGGCCCAAGTTTCACCGCTGCTCTGTGAGCTAAATTGGCTGCCAGTTTGCTTCTGGGTTTAATTCAAGGTGTTGGTTATTACCTTTAAAGCTCTGTATGGCATGGGTCCAGGCTACTGGAGGAACTGTCCCTCTGTATGGCATGGGTCCAAGCTACTGGAGGAACTGCCAGTACAGGTGGCCTATCCCACCTGTACTGGCAGAGCGGGCATGCTAAGGACCCGTTCAGCTGAGGAATTCTGGCGGGCAGGCTCCAGGAGAAGAGCCTTCTCTGCTGTGGCCCCTGCCCTTTGGAACAGGGGTCCCCAACCTTGGCAACTTTAAGACCTGTGGACTTCAACTCCCAGAATTCCTCAGCCAGCTTTGCTGGCTGAGGAACTCTGGGAGTTGAAGTCCACAAGTCTTTAAGTTGCCAAGGTTGGGGACCCCTGTTTCGGAACTTACCCTCTGAGGTTAGATCTGCATTGACTCTCCTGATCTTGCATAAGGGCCTGAAGACCTGGGGCGCCAACGGGGGGGAGGGGTATCATTCTCATGTGGTTAGTAGATTGAGGGACAACCCTACATCCCCCTGTGATTTTTGTACTTTCTCCCTCCTTTTAATCTTTAAATGATAAACTATTTTTTAATCTAAATTTTAACTATGATTATTACAGTCTTATCTTTTTAGTGTTTCTGATTTTCATGTTAGTAAGATGGGCGGCATATAAATCAAATCAAATAAAAAGGCTTTCCCATATGGTACTTTGACATTCTGCTTATCGATGGATGTGCTTATACATGAGCGTATACAGAAAATATGAGTACTTTAAGGAAGTACTGTATATACTCTCAGATGTGTCCATCCCCAGATAAGTTGAACTGGGTGGTTTATTTTGACACTTAAACTTCTTGGCTAATTCATAAGGTAAGTAAAGAATTTGTAACGGCCTTTTTACATACTATCCAATGGATTGGATTTTTTTCTTATGCATTGGCATGATAAGGAACTGATTTCCTTAAAGCTTGGAATTAAAAAAAATATTATTTTTCTTTTCAGAAAGGACCTACCCTCGTTGTTCCCGTCCATCCTGTTAGTGAAGAGTCTTCAGACAAAACTAACCTAGGATTTATCCATGCATTCGTGGCCTCGATTTCTGTCATCATTGTTTCAGAACTGGGCGACAAAACCTTCTTCATTGCTGCTATTATGGCCATGCGTTACAATCGCTTAACAGTGCTGGCTGGTGCTATGCTGGCCTTAGGCCTGATGACGTGTCTATCTGGTTAGTGCTTTTGTCTTTTATTTCCTGGAAGATATTGAAAACGTGGCATATATACTGTGTGTGGGAGAGAATAAGGGAACTGTGAAACATTTCAGTTGTCCAGTTTATACTGGGTGGTTTCATTTTGTCAGAAGGGGCCCTGTGCCATTCTGACATTACGGAATGCATTGGAACACTTCTGTTTTGAATTTGAAATATTTTGAATTCCTTTAGGGGAGCTCTTCTGACCATAGGAAAGCACTAGAGGCCATTCTTTTTGGTGTTGAAGGAAGATTTTGAGTACCATGTTTCCCCCAAAATAAGACATCCCCTGATAATAAGCCCAATCGGGCTTTTGAGTGCATGGCAATAAGGCCAAGCGCTTATTTCAGGGTTCAAAAAAATATAAGACAGGGTCTTATTTTCGAGGAAACACGGTAGCCATTTGGCTTTTGTTTTTTTTTATTAGCTTTAATTGTTCTCTTTTTACTTCTAAGTCACATAAAGTCTGTATCATTTGAGCAATCTAAAAATGTTATGCAATAAAAGAGACTACCGTCTCTATGCCCTATTCATAGAGTTATTATTGCAAATTATAATTACTGCAAAATATCATGTTTTGGCTACTGTAAAGAGCTGTATTAGTGTTGATTTTTATAAACTGACTTTTTCCTGGAAAAATTTATCTGGATTTCAACTAGGTAGAAATATGGGAAATAATATTGTATACCAATGTTGTATTACTGAATAATTTGGGAAATAATATTGTATATAATACTATATTAATGTATATTAATTCCATGGGATGAATTAATATATACAGGACTTCCTGAATTTAAAAAAAAAGTGCTTTGACAGTAGAAATAAATCAAGTCTGCTTCATGGAAAACCTAAACTATTTGCTTTTCTCTTTGTAGTTTTATTTGGTTACGCTACCACAGTAATTCCTAGAATATATACCTACTACGTGTCAACAGCACTCTTTGCAATTTTTGGCATCCGAATGCTTCGAGAAGGCTTGAAGATGACCGCAGATGAAGGTCAGGAAGAATTAGAGGAAGTTCAAGCAGAACTCAAAAAGAAAGATGAAGAAGTAAGTTAAAAGTTTATAACAGTGTTTCTTGGCCTTGGCCATTTTTAAGATGTGTGGACTTCAACTCCCAGAATTCTCCAGCCAGCATGCTTAGTTATAAACTATTAGGTTGGTATTTGGTTATTACTTCTTAAATGATATTCTGAACAAGTACCTATTTAGTACTTAATGATATGAGGGCTGTGCAAAGACCCAGACTGAAGAAGGAAAGGTGATTCAAAGGGCACCAATCACTATTACCTCCTTAAAATCAAATATGTCTTGTGGGTGTTGGTCCAGGAAAAGAAACAAATCCCTACCCACATATAGAATTCTTGCTTCCTTGCACTTTTGGAATCACTTCTTCTCCCTTGAATCCAAATTGCTGCATAAGATCACTAAATTAGAGAGGGGAAATGAGTTACCAGATACCACTGAGTTACAACTCCAAGTACCTTAATATCTTGACTAGTGCTAGGAGCTATTGAATCCTGTACTTAGGTAATTTCAGGAGACTCACAAATTGTTCCTCATAGGATTACCTGGATGGATGTGCAGAATTAACAGTGGATCAGTGTTATTAAGACATCCATTTTTGTTGGTATTTTTATTGTCAATATATGCCAGTCTATGACCATAAGATTTTATATGATATATCCGTGATGGCGAACCTATGGCACGTGTGCAACAGGTGGCACACAGAGCCCTCACTGCAGGCACGCGAGCTGTCGCCCAGCTCAGCTCCACCGCTCATGCGTGCAAGCCTCCCGCCGGTCAGCTGATTTTCGGGTATCTGCTGCGCATGTGTGGTGGGTGGGGCGCATGCGGGAGACGTGTGCACATGCACGGGGGTGTGTGCAGTTTCCCCCTGTGGCCCATTTTTTATCCCAGGAGGCTGCAGGGAGACCTGCTAGGCCCCAAATGGGGCGGGGGGGTCGCACGTGCATGCGTGGGGTAGAGCGCATGGGATATGTGTCACGTGCGCATTGCATTATGGGTGCCAGCACGTGCGCTTTTGCGCACACACGTTTTCAGCACACAACAAGAAAAAGGTTAGCCATCACTGTGATATATTATCAGTATAATATTGTAACACTTCAGTGTCAGAATTGTTTCTATTTGTCATTATTTCTGAAATCAGGATTGTAGTCTACAATTGCCATTCCATTTAAAAATCAGATTACCCATTCCTTTATATTCATTGAATATTCTGTTTCTAGCCAAGGATTGGTTTCAAAGGGAGGAATCTTTATAGTCAGCAAAAACTTCAGGATTTAACCACAGTTGCAAACCTAGATTAGTTGCAGCAACTGTCTGATTCATGCACTCATCACTCTTATGATGAAGTATTAGTTACTTAATTGTTAGTTTGTATCTATTTACATTGGTACATTGTGTAGATTTACATTGTAAAGCTGATCATTGCTTCTCTATCGCTTGTGTTGATTCTTTGGATCTGACTAGTTCCCCAAGTGGTCTTAACAGCTGCTGCTTCTCCTAGCTCCAGAGAATGAAACTCCTAAACGGCCCAGGAGATATGGAAGCGGGTACAGGCCCTGCAATACCTCAGAAGAAATGTCTGCATTTTATTTCTCCAATTTTTGTGCAAGCATTCACTTTAACGTTCCTAGCTGAATGGGGCGACCGCTCCCAGCTGACCACCATTGTCCTGGCAGCAAGAGAGGTGAGTCAACTGTACGAGAAATGTGCATGATCAGAAGTTACAGAGCAAAATGCTCAGGATCTAATTAGGTATAGATAGATTAATAATATGATTTGAGCCTTAAGCTGTGTAATAACTCCTCTTCCCTTGGGGCCTTTCCAATGTAAAAGGCACAGTTGCAATGCACACTCTGTGAGATGCACTCAATAGAGTTGAGGTATCTGAGAAAGGACATTATCTTGCTTCTATCTGTGCAGAGAAGCGATGGGACCTGCAGTCGTAAGACTGCTTTTGAGACCCATGTGGCTTTGATTTAATATTCCTGTCACGGTGTGATTTATTGCCTGTTACATGTGTATGCAGGGAGCTGCATCCCTATTTAATATAATGGTTCATTCCTGAGCACGTGATTGATATGTTCTTGTACGCATGTGTGCATTCCAAACTCCATTCTTCCCTTCTTCTTCTGGTTTCCATTGAGAGAAGTCGCACATTTTATGTCAGAGACGTAAACAAATGAGGTTTTATTGTTTTTGTACCGAAATAAATATTTTACTTAGACTTTTAAACTGCGGTTTCATTTCTAATGTCTGATGTCCGGGAAAAGATCAAACATCACCTCTGTGAGATTAATTCTCACTCTGTCAATTCCATATGTTAAATTGTTGCTTCCACAGAGGTTGCAAGGCACACCATGGAATCTGACCTAGGAGCAACTGTAGTTCAGCTTACATAGTAACCTCTGAAGACCTGGAAGTACAAGTCTATGTAATTAGTTACTGAGGTGTTGTTGTTTTTTGGTTGAATATTAATACATTTTTATTTCTTTGCACTTTTATTCTGTCCAACTGGTTAAGTTACATTAGGGGGAAAAATGGTTCCCCTCCTGGTGATAAGGTGAGCATTTAAACTGAGTAGGAAAAGCACCTTTTGTTTCTAGTTTTCTCATTTTTTAACGTGATTGTGGTACTTTCTGTTATCTCAGGAATGACATTCTAGTGAATTCTCTCTGGTCATGAACCAAGGCTAGATGTGGCTGACAGTCCATTCTCTGTGTTTTTAATCTGTTTGGGACCTTTGAAAGTATTAGTGGCTCCTTTCTAAGCAACTGCAGTAAAAATCTGTAGCTTTTCAAATAACGCTGAAATGTTTTCCATTTTTGATACAGAACCCTTACGGTGTGGCTGTGGGTGGAACACTTGGGCATAGTTTGTGTACTGGCCTAGCAGTGATTGGAGGAAGAATGATAGCACAAAAAATCTCAGTTCGAACTGGTAAGTTCTAGGCAGGAAAAGAAAACCATCTGTTTGCAAACAGAAAGGGAAAGTGAGATGTTTTCTAACCAGGAGGAGATTAAAAAACCAGTTTGGTCTAATGATTAAGACACCAGGCTAGAAAGCAGGAGATTGGTGAGTTCTAATCCTGCCTTAGGCATGAAAACCATCTGGATGACTTTGAACCAGTCATTCTCAGCCCAACTAGCCTCACAGGGTGGTGGTTGTGGGGGAAATAGGAGTGTTGGATATGAGTTATTGATAACATTAATAAAGGGAACCGCCTTGAATCATTTTCACTAAATGATGCATATTCCAGTCCTGATTACTTTGATAAGTCGAGGACTATCTGTAATGATAACATTTTTAGTCTCCATCTTTCCCCTGGAAAGGCATGCAAAAATTAATATTAATCACTAGCAGTTCTGTAGATTTTGAAAATCTGATCCATGGGACATAGGGTCTTAAACACCTGCCTACATCCTTCAGTTTAGGCATAACCAATGCATTAAAATGTCCTACTGTTTGTTAAGTTAGTGTATAATTGGTTCAAGAAAACTGTAATAGGTGAAATCTGTCCATTTACTATATTCTTTTTAAGTTCATGCTCATAATTTAGAACGGGGGTTTCTTGGATGGAGAGGGGAAATTGTCTTTAATCCACTGTCAGTCAGAGTGAACAGGCCTGAGCAGATGCAAACCAGTAATCTTATCATGAAACTTTCTATACTGTCTAATTTTCCAATTGGTTCAAGATCAGTTTTTCAAATGTGTCTCATTTAACCATTTACTGAAATATTTTATTATTTAGTCTTTCTTGATAGGAGTATGCAGCAGGAAAAAAATGACATTTCTCCCACCTCCCCCAATTTATTTATTGGTTGAAATTATACAACAGCCCATCTCACATACATGAGTGTGGGTGGTTTACAGGATTACACACACACACACACACACATACACAAAATACAAAAATAACTAAAATCATAACAAAAGACAAAACCTTAACACCCTAAAAACAATTTAAAATATAAAAAAACTATAAAGGGAAAGTACATGTTTCCTATGAAAGCCATCCAAAAAGATGAGGTCTTTTGTAATTCAAATTTTGCTGACTTGCACAAAAATCATTTGATGTGGATTATTTCTTACAGTATATAAACACTAACTGAAGCTTGTCGTTTATAACTTCTTGACTCTGACCATGTTGGAAATATATGGGGTGGGTGTCTTGATTGATTAGATGCTGGTAAGAAGTAGAGACATGAAAGTAATTTCATGAATATAGAAAAAAAGCCTTGTGAAATTGTGTCCTTTATATAAGTTCTAACCACCTGGTTATTCCCTGCCCCCTTTCTTTTCTTTTCTTTTACAGTGACAATCATAGGAGGCATTGTTTTTTTAGCATTTGCATTCTCTGCACTATTTATAAGCCCAGATGTTGGATTTTAGCAGGACTTTTTCCTCTTCTTCCTTGAAATACAAGAATTAGAACCAGTGACTGCCATTCAGCTTCCTGTATATAATGTACAGCTACTTATTCAAACAAGCACTGAAGGTGGGATGCTGTAATTTTTATAGTAACAATTAGTTTGATATGTTTTGTAGATACAGTCTCTGCTGCACAATTACATGATCTATATATTTGGGATAGGAATGATGTACATTTGCTTACTGTACCGACTCAGATAAACTGAGGTTCAGCTCCTGAAATTTTGCGGAGTTATTTTACTTGCCGATGTCCAAAAAAAAACAACACTGCTTGAAACCCCCCCTCCCCTTTTCGATTTTATTTCTCAATTACATGGTTCCACAATCAGAAATGAAGAGCTGTGCCAACAATTAAGTCATCTATTGAAGACATTGAACATGGTGGGACTTGTGGAAGAATCAGGATACTTTGATATGGAATGTGCTAATTCAGAAACGGTCTCAAAATACAGAATCCATCTAGATATTTACAGATCAATTTTTGTATTACACTGAACAATTTGATGCATTTTCAGATTAAAATATTCTCAAAGTGGTCATTGTTTTCTTTTTAGTTAAGTATAATAATATGGGAGCAAATGGATAAAAACTAGGTACCTCCTATTATAGAAATGCAATTAAAATGCGTTTTGGTTTCATTCAGAGGAAAATAATTGTGTACTGTTCAATATTTTATATTTTTAGTGGTTGTACCCATTTCTTTTTACTCCAGTACCTTTGATGGATAAATCTTTCTGTGATTTCTCATGATTGCTATTGTTTTTAATTTTAAGTCATGCTGCTTGTCAGTTATGGAAAAATGATAGTTTGCCACTGATTCAGTGCCACATGCATTGTTCTAAGCCAGTGTTTCTCAACCTTGGCAGTTTGAAGATGTGTGGACTTCAACTCCCAGAATTCCCCAGCCAGCGTTGCTGGCTGTGGAATTCTGGGAGTTGAAGTCCACACATCTTCAAACTGCCAAGGTTGAGAAACACTGTTCTAAGCTGTGCCGTGATTTTGCCTTAGTGCGCTGTGTAGACTCAGCCATTCAGTACATCAGCTCTGGCCTTTTACTTGGTGTTATGCAAACCCAGTTAGATGTAACATTTAAACAAATCGTTGGCTTAATGTAATTAGTGGATCTAGCCATAGTATCTGAGGCATCAGATTGTGCTGCTAAAGATGATGTTTTACATAAAGTACGGCACGGCCACAATATGGGGGAACCCCTTTCCCAAATTAAAGCTTTATTCCTAACCAATACTGCAATAGGAAGGCTGAGATAAGATTGATCAAATGGGAGCGTTCCAAATTACCCCTCCTTTTTGCCCTCTGAAACTCTGTCATCCTGCTCCCCCCACCTCCGGTCTCGAAGTTCAGAAGCCATCCAAAGGAAAGCATTCAAAGCATTCCCCATGTTTATATCATGTGTCTGGCATAGGAGAGAATTTAAGATTATTTATTTATTTATTTATTTATTAGTCGTTTTTATATGCCGCCCAACTCCCGCGGGACTCAGGGCGGCGTACAGCATAATACAAAACAGTTTATAAAAACGATACTAATGGTTAAAAGATTACAAAAATTAAAAGCAAGCCATCATTCAAACATGGGGGATTGATCTCAATTTCACCCCGCCTGCAGGAAGAGCCATGTTTTAACGGCTTTACGGAAGGCCAGTAGGATGGGGATAGTCCTGATCTCTCAGGGCAGTTGGTTCCAGAGGGACGGAGCTCCCACAGAGAAGGCTCTCCCCCGCAGTTCCACCAGCCGGCATTGCTTGGTTGACGGGACCTGGAGGAGACCCACTCTGTGGGACCTAACCAGCCATAGGGAGGTATGTGGTAGGATGCGGTCCCGAAGGTAACCTGGCCCTGAGCCATGTAGGGCTTTAAAGGTTAAAAAAAAAGATTAGCTATTTTGCTGGTATAAAACAAATATCTTCCCATTGCTTGGAATGGAATTAGTTTCTTGAAAATAGTTCAATTAATGCTGTTCCTTATTTTTGATCTGCCGGCAGGATTCTGGATTTGCCAATTGCTGTCACTGAGCAATAGAGCCCATCTTGCAGCCAAAAAAAAAAAAAAAAGTGGGGTGGGGGGGAAGAATCCAGTTTGTAAAAGATTAGTATCAAGCTGGAAAGATCACTTTAAAATAAATTCATTTGTAAAGGTGATTTTTTTACTGCTTTTATTCTCATCTTTCCTAAGTATGAGATTCTTTTAGTTAAGCTTAATGTGTACAGGTATAATTTCTGGATGATTCTGAAGAGGGGTTCATAAGCTCGGTTTTCACTATTTTCCAGTGTAGGTGCTATTCCTAAAAGAGGGAAGAAAAAACCCTTCGCTATTTTTCAGGAGTTTAATCTTTTTTGTTGCCATTTTACTGAGACTTTAAAAGCATTCTTCGATCTAAAAGCCTTTCCTACTGTGTGTAACATGCCTCGTGCAGTGTATTTGCTTCTGCATCTGTATGTCCTTCTTTTTACATCATCCCTTCCAGAGGCTCTTCGGTCTCTCCGTCCTTAAGCCAACAGTATCTAGCGGAGTTGCAAAGTGTTGTAAAACCTGAGTCCCCAGTCCATTGATACTATAGTGACCTGCATGGAATGAAATCAAGCCTTCCCACTGCCTTGGTAGGTTGGGAGAGTAGTGAAGCCTATAGTCCCTGAAATCAAATGGGAGGAAAAGTACCAGCTGAGACTCCTTTGGTAACTAACTGGTGCTTTTTTTTTTCTTTCTTTGTCTGGTGGTAACAGCATGGTGCCATAGGGTCAACAGACTGCTCATCACCTGAGACATGTGGCCAGATTGCATGCTTTTCTTGTTCCTGCACAGGGACGCGTTTTCATGCTCCACTTTGGTCTGTGCCCTTAATCTTGTCATTCCGTTCTGGGATCATTACTGCTGATCTTCCTTCCCGCACAATATAATTAATCATTGTGCACCTAGCTCTGTTGCAGAAAAAGCTACTTTCTTTTTTTTTTTAATTCAAAAAGTTTTATTAGTACAAAGTACAAACATTTTTAACTTTTTCTTCCCCCCAACCTCACCCCTTCCCCCCCCCCCCCGACTTCCCAGAAAAAGCACAGGATATAATCTTCAATAAACATAAACTTAAAATATACTAACAAATTATAAATTCAAAAATTTATCTAATTCTTTAACTCCGCATTATTTAAAATCTATTAAGCCATTCTAAAATTCTTAACGTATATCATTATTAAACTATATATATCTTCTTAATCTGATACTTTTTTTGAATATAATCAGTCCATCTACTCCATTCCAATATCTCTCTCTCATTTGAGTGTTCTTTTAGATATGATGAAATTTTGGCCATTTCTGCCAGATGTGCAACTTTTGTTGTCCATTCCTCAATGGTAGGTATATCTTCTTTCTTCCAATACTGTGCTACCAGCAACCTGGCAGCCGTTATCAAATTCAGAACCAATTTGGTCTCTATTACAGTACAGTCCATAATAGAAAAAGCTACTTTCGAAACTCCTTTCTTAGGACAGCTCAGCAAATGGACAGCAAATGTTAAAAAATCAAAGTATATACAATATGGTTATCAACTGATACAGGCTATGCAAGAATTTTTTTTTAAAAAAATAATGGAGCTGTACCATCGCAGTGTCACGAACATATTCTTACACCATTGAAAGATAATTTAAGCAAATCGTATCACACGGCAATGTTGAAGCATTTTGATCAGGGCTTAAATTTTTCATGATAGTCCTTCCGATCTGCTTTTTTTATTGCAATGATCAAGCCATAAGTGATCCCATTCCATAATCGGCTGATTTTCAAAGTTTCTCCAATCCTGTTGTGTGGGTGTCAAGGAGAGGTGGGTTCTAGCAGGTTCTGACCAATTCTGGAGAACCGGTAGCGGAAATTTTGAGTAGTTCGGAGAACCGGTAAATACCACCTCTGACTGCCCCCGCCCCCATCTATTCTCTGCCTCCCGAGTCCCAGCTGATTGGGAGGAAATGGGGATTTTGCAGTAACCTTCCCCTGGAGTGGGGAGGGAATGGAGATTTTACAGAATCCTTCCCCTGCCACGCCCACCAAGCCACGCCCACAGAACCGGTAGTAAAAAAAATTGAATCCCACCACTGGTGTCAAGTCTACCAAGCCCTCAGTCTCTGAATATTGGAAAAGGGGCGTTGGGCTTACCTGATACGATCCTTGTTGGGTGGAGATACAGACGAGGTCAACCCATTCCTGGATGCTATCTCCACCACGATGGAGAATGACGGATGAGTAATTATCAGGGCAGTAAAATTTATTTAAAAGTTTTATTGCATACAAATACTTCATTCTAATTTGAAGCTAGATTGAGGTGAAAATGCAATTTTAAAGCCAACATGAAGTTGACATTCTTATTGTATTGTTGGCAACTGGTATTTGTTAGATGGGTGACTATAATCAGAATTTATAGAAAATAGGTTTTCTTGAAGATAGATTCATCCTCCTAGAAAAACATGGCACATATTTATTTTCATAGTAGGAGACTCATTCTACCATTGGCTCCATGACCTCACATTATTTTAACAGTGGCGTTTCCAATGAAAATGGCAATAAGGAAAAGCTGTTGTTAAGAGATCAGTATGTCGTTTTCATGAATCAGAAAACCCCTAAATAAATGCCCAACTGTATGTTATGAACTTTCTTTAGTTTGTTGTATTTCACAAATAAGGCCTGGGGAAGGTCAGTGGGATATGTATAGAATTAAAGGGTAAATATTTGGCACAGAAACTCCCACCCCAAAGTTATCAATGGGAATGACCTGAATAAATTTAAATTTCTGTGGCCAGTAGTGTTAGAACATGCTTCTAATAGTCTAGTAATATGCTACAGCTTTTGAGGTGAGTGGGGGGAAAACATATGACAAAGAATAGAATGATTTAACATCGAATCAGGGTTGGAAGGGACTTGAAGGTCTCCTCATCCAACCCCCTGCCCAAGGCAGGAGACCTTATTACATCCCAAATAAATGGCTGTCTAATCTTTTCTTGAAGACCTCCAGCTATGGAGCGCCCACAATTCTGGTAGGCAATCCTGTTCCATTAATAGTTCTCACTGTCTGGAAATTTCTCCTTTGTTCCAGATTGGATCTCTCTTTAACAAGCTTCCACCCATTGCTTCTTGTCCCGCCCTCAGGTGCTTTAGAGATTAAATTGATCCCCTTATGACTTCCCCTCAAGTCCTGGAAGACAGCTATCCCATCCCCCATCACCCTTCTCTTTGACAGGCTAGATATACCAAGTTCCTTGAAGCATTCTTCATATGGTTTAGCCTTTAGTCATCATCTTTGTTGGTCTTCTCTGCACTCTTTATGGGGTCACACCACCCTTTTTGTATTGTGACTACTATTTCAAGTGTGCCTCAGCAGTACAGTATAGAGCGGTACTGTCAGTTCCCATAATCTTGATGCTAACCATCCATTGATGCAGCCCAGGATTGCAATGGCTCAAACTTAAGTAGTGATCCAGCAGGACACCTAGATCCCTCTCAGAGTTACTACTATTGTACCAGGTTCCACCTATTGTGTAACTATCCATTTGGTTTTTCCTAATCCTAATAACGCTTGAGACTTGTTTAACTATTGTTTCCTGAATGATTACTTAAATTTTATGAAAAGGCAACTGGGTTTTACAGTTTAAAAACAAAAACAAAATCACATCTATGAAATCTTATCGGACATGTTTTTTTATTTAACGCAGGGAAGAAATCACAGAGATTGCAATCCTATGGCCATTGAAGCAGCACAGACCAGTATTCGTTTCCCCCATCAAAATCTATAGGGAGAGCTGTAGAGACTCTTGAAAGATTCAAAAACTAGGTCACTTCTCATCCTGGGACTTTCAAGAGTTACGTGGCAATCCTCAGATTTTCAGATCTCAGATCCTTGATATTAAAACTAATTGGCAGTTAGCCTACATTATGGATCTTCCTACCACTCGCTGTGGGTTTAAATTTTTGTCAGAAGCATGAGCATTGAAAAAGAATAGTGAACGGTGTTCCTTTTCCATCCGTCTAGAAATGCAAAGGACTTCCTGTTCAGTGTTTGCGAGAGACCGGTATCTAAGGCTGGAGACGGCTCTATTATCCTAGATCAGTGTTTTTCGTCCTGGGCAACTTTAAGATGTATGGACTTTTAAGTTGGCTGGAGAATTCTGGGAGTTGAAGTCGATACGTCTTAAAAGTTGGCCAGGTTGAGAATCACTGTCCTAAGTCATTAGCACGATGACTGTAACGCAAAAAGAGCCACAGCTAGCACCAGCCAAATCCTGGGTGCCGCTTGTATTGGCAATTTCTTCATCTCCTCCCACCCCACTCAATTCTTTCTGATTGATGTTGTTGTTGTTGTTGAAGAAAAGTAACAGTATAGATACCAAGTCAGCAAGAACAAGTATTCAAGCCGGAAACATGATCAAAACCTTAATGCTACAAAGCAGAAATTTCAAATGTTAACGTTTATTCAGTTAAAAACTGACACTTGGTAATGATCACATGAACACTAAGGATCCATATCTACAGTTCCTGATGTCAGATCATGAAAATCACACAGGCTTCCTACATATACAAATCTAATGCCAAATTTTTAAAAATGCAAAAACCAAGACAATGTGAAATCAACACTGAAAAGTATCCAATTAGACAATTTAAAAAATAAATACTTTTAAGAATAAAAAACACTTTCAAAGCAGCTGTATCTTTTAAGAACATACCCCACCCCACCCCACCCCAAAGTCTTCCATAGATTTTGATTGTCTACTAGTGCAGCACCTCAGTTAGAGCTGGGATCTGTATATCAGGCAACACAGTATTTTGTTCATACACAGTGTTTCATTTTGCTTTGTTTTGTGTGTTACTGGCAGGTACAATATCTTTAAGCAATACGGCCGATCATGCTGCTGGCAATACCCATGCAGATGAGAAAGCATGAAGCGTAGCAACATAGACTGTAAAGTACTTGTTTATTAAAGACAGAGGAATGTAGTGTTAAAAAAATATGTATCAATAAACCATTCAGTTTCATAAACAACCAAATTATGTTTTTAAAAATGTCTCTCAAAGCTTGTCTCACTCAATTGACTGTTCAACATTCAACTTCAAACAATTGTATACATTTGAAAACATCTCCAATTTTTCAATGTGGGGGCTAGAGAAGAAGAAAGCACGTCCCCGCTTCCAAATCAAATTGGCTCCCTCTAGACCGCCTTGTCTCATCACGTACATCGCTCAACAATACATTTCCGACAATTGATTTATGGGTTTGACACGCATGCTGACATCACATGACACAGTAACATTAAAAAAAAACAACAACACCCACACCTACAAACATACACAACAAAAATGGGTGTTCGCTAAAAATACAAACTATACTTGTGACTGAAGCAGTCTACTAAAGGCCACATCTGTAAACCTTCTACACATTTAATCCTAAGGACCACTTAGAATTATATGAAAGCCTCCTGTTGATAATTCTCTGGCAATTGTGCAACATTTATTTTTTTAAAAATCAGTTCTGAAAAAAAACCTTAGGTATTTATCTATATCCGTACAAAGCCAACCAATAGTACACGTCTGCATAATCAAGCATTTAGACTTAAAGCCTAAATATTAAGAAACATTTTCCAGCAATGCCTCTTTTTGACAATAGTCTACATTCTGACCCCCACCCCTTTCTTCTGTGAACAGTCCCACTGCCTAAATAAATTGTATTTCAAAATGAGACCCCTCCCCCAATAAAGTGCTTATTTGCACACATTTTAGCCTATCTAATTTAATATCATACTCAAGTATTACAGGAGATGATCACCACTTGCAGAAACAAGAGTGCGGCATTTCAGAGAAAAAGCAATTTTGACTTGCCAATCTACCCAGGTGCATCATCATATGTGTGTGTGTGTTTGTGTGTGTGTGTTTTCTGAGGTTTTCGCGGGTGTTTGTATGTAGGTCTTTGGTTATTCGGGTTTTCTCCCGCGTGAAATTGGAAGCAGGAAGCAGAAGACACCAGCCTGATGATGATGAATGAGACTTCATTGAAACGTCGCCAAGACACTTCCAATTTCACGCGGGAGAAAACCCGAATAACCAAAGACCTTGGCAAGACACTTCCCACTTAAAAATATTTTATTATTTCGTATCCCATCCTAAGTGCGGTTACCCCCCATCTCTTCGCAATCCCGGGGACTCTAGCCACAGTGATTAACAAGGATGACGTTTTCAACAGATTCTTAAGCAACTAACATGGTTTTTATCTGACAGCTTTGGACTTGTGTGGATGTTCAGTCGTTTTTATTCTTGTCAGCTGGGCAGTAGGCAGGAAGCCTACAGATTGTGACAGACTGGAATAATTCATTGCACCAGCAAGTAAACTTCTACATAAAAATAATGGAAGGCATATGGAGAGCGCTGACTATATTCTCTTAATATGTGTAGAAATATAGTATATATGTATGTATATATATATATATTAAATATAATATCAAAAATATTTATACGATTCCCTCTAGAATTCCCAGAAGCTCATCTTGGAGTCTTCCTTCCCCTCCCAACCCCATAAACCTAAACTCCCCTTCTCTCTTTCAGCAGCACTTTGTCCGGCTTCCTTGTTCAACTGTTGCTTCAGCACAGAGGTTGGCATCTTGCCACTCCCAGGAACTGCAACTGCACTGCTGGAATTCAATGGCAAAACGACTGGATTTTGCCAAAACAAGTTTTCCTTTCGTTTTTTCAAAAAAGAAAAGCAAAAGAATGGGAATGGAAGCAAAATGTTCCCATTCCCACCCTTCACACTACCCGACCGCCCTAAAAAAAAGGGGCCAAAATTGCACTGCCAAAAACTGGCCGCAAAATGAATGCATTTTGGCACTGTCTCAAGAGTTTGATGGTGGGAAGGGAACCTGCCTCCCAGAGGTCTCCTGTTCCCACTTCCCACTCAAACACTGCCTCTACAAAGGCCAACCCATTTCTCCATGTCAACGGAAGGCCTCCTGCAGCTCTCCAGCAGGTCAGGAAGCTGTACTGTGGGGTCCCTGACCCTGTACAAGTTGCCCACCCCTGCTTTAGGTTAAGTGCAATACCCATAACGTGAACTCCCAACTCCTCGTGCCCACTCCACCCACCCTGCCTCCCCCAGCAGAGACATTTGGCCATACTAAATTACAGGTGGTGGAATAACCACGCTTACAAACGATTTCTGAGATTATAAATTAGCCTTGAGAAACATCAGAATTGTCATTAAGAGAAAAAGCTGAATCCTTTTGCTGTTTAGGGCAGTGTTTCCCAACCTTGGCAACTTGAAGATGTCTGGACTTCAACTCCCAGAATTCCCCAGTCCAGACATCTTCAAGTTGCCAAGGTTGGGAAACACTGGTTTAGGGCACACTGACACTCCACGGAAGCAAAAGATCTTCAGACAAAGTCGTCAGCCAGAAAATAAACATAAATGCCAACATACCTTCTAAAAAATATTTTTGTTTCATTGAAGTATGTCTGGAGTGCTGTAGACAAAAAAAAATCTTTAGTAATTATTTTTTACTTCCTTACTACTTTTCTTCCATTAGCTTACCTTTTATATAACCTCCAAAAATACATGTCACATCTACTGATACTGTAGTTGTGTTCTTTCTCAATAAAAATTACAAAGAAAATCTATAACAAATAAACTGCCCATGACTGTTGCTCTGCATTCTTAGGCTAAAACCCTGATCTTTAAAGCAATTCCAAAGCCCTCCCAATGTTCTTATTTAATGCTATGATATTCTAAATACCTTCAAGCCCAACTAGACAATAATTTACTACATACAAAGATCTTTGTTCAACACAGCCAGGCTTGAGATTACAACAAACAAGTTACGGCAGAACAGAGTTATTTGCAATTAAATTCATAGAACTATTTCCACATTTCTTATGTATGTAGATAATAATGCTACGCAGTTTCCTATGTAAGCTACCTACTGGTTTCCAGTATTTGCCAAGAGGGAATAGGATTAATCCAATTCTTTGGTTCTTTGATTCTTTAAAAATAAATCTTAAAAATTTGATTATGGTACAAGCAAATCAAACTGTTGAATGATGCATGTGGGGGGAGGGGGATTGGAACCATATAAGGCTACAGCAATGAAAAAAAACTTGAAGGAGCCATTCACATATCACATTAAACCATATGCCTGCCTTAGTAACAAACATGCTGAAGCATATCCACTGGTGCAGTCATAAATGCGGCTACAGTCAACCCACATTGTGGGCAAGCCTAGAATGTTTCCCAGAAAAACCAAGAAATAAAGCCATGAGTGGCATTTAAACAAATTATGGCTTCATTCTCTGATTTCTTCAAGACAGATGAAAGCAGAATCTTACATATGAATGTTATGCTCAATTTATCTGCCACTTAGAAAATAGTCACTAGATGAACAAGGGCACATTTACAACTAAGATAAGCTGATAGTTTGGCATGATACCTGAATAGCATCCAAATGAACCTTAGGATAAAGATTTGGTATTTTTTACCAAGATGTTGCTTTGTCCAACCAGCACTACATTCTTTGCGGCTTTCACTATAACTTTGGTTACATTAATAAAGCTCCTCTTTATTACTCAATCTTTCTTGATTCAGACATTCCCAATACTTTTTTTTTCTTTTAGATACCCAATTAATAAGTCTTTTCAAACTTACTTTGCTCTGCAGACGTGGATTTTAAAACTAGTACCATAAAATATATTAAACATTTTTTAAAAATCTGTACAGAATTTCAGTTGGATCTTTTTATTATCTTTATGAAGTGAATTTGTCATCTGAAGTCTTAATACAATGTTATCCCTTTATATCTTATTTAGGTATTCCACCTCATTTCAGATAACTCAATTTAAATTGCTTTACAAGTTAGTCGTATTGTTACTCACATACATGTTTTGGCATAAATTTAGAAAAAAAATTAGATGCATAATTTCAAATTGTGAAATGTGAGTAATTACACTGCAGCTATCCCCTTACTGAATGGTTGAGAAGGAGAGTGCAGCATTTTAAAAACATTTCAATTCTCAATTTGTACAGTTTTTAAAATACTTATATGTACAACTACAATAGAGACTTAGCTAGGAAGCATGTTTTGTCCATGAACTAAAACTTCAAATATGATCATAAATTCAAGATAATGTAATTCAGTATGTTTAGCACTGCTACCTGAATCAAAATCAAGGCACTGTGGAGGTTTTATTATTTGTTCTGCTTCAAATGACCCTGAATTATCTCTGATTAAATAAAGGTTAACATTTTACAGGAGAATAAAAAGATTCCAAGAAATTCCGAAATCACATTTTCCACGGCAGAGAAGTTAAAAAGTGCCTACAATTATTAAATTTAAATATATCTTGTGCAAATTATTCCTATATTTGAGTCATTTGTGAAAATTATGTTCATATTTTAAACCATATGTTTTAGATAAATATTTGCAACTATGTATTATATCAAAAGACAGCTTTGGGGAATCAAAATTCCAAACCATCAAAAACAGAGCAGTGCAAATTCCTATTTTTTTCCCAAAGAAAAAAATATTCATGAAATGATACATGACAAATGGCATTTATGAAATTGAATGCCTTGAACCCCCACAGTTCAAAGAGTTTCATCAATAATTTAACTTGCAAAAATTTCCACAAACCTGAACACAACTATCACCTCATGGAACAAACTGGACATTATACATAAACCACAAACAGGAGATTGTGCCCACATTACAGATGAGAAATAAATGATCGTGCAGGTTACAGATTCCACTATGGAGAAGACAAACAGGTATAAAACAGATGAAAACAGTAGTTTGAACATTTGGGGAAATTTTGGGGGGAAACATATTCAAACCAAGTTCCATGCATCATATAAAATATCCTGCTCTCTCGCTTTTTACCAGACATATACACAGTATTTTACAGCATCTGTACAATGAAGATAGATTCCATTCAATATTTTGAAAATATTTACTGTCCTGTAATATGAAAAAAAATTAACTTTGCTTTGGAGCATAATTGCAGGCATACTTAAATAGCTGTAGCAACAGCGTGTCCATCATAACACTTAATCTGAGCAAACTTAATTGTAAGTTATCTTGTTTAGTCCACTGAACATTTTGACTTTGATCTGGACAAATTAACTCATGGCCTTTGAAGAAAAGCCAACCACAGAAACCAGAGCAATCACATTCCTGGCAAAAGTCAGCATGTCCCTGTCCCGTCCTCTTTTCCAGGCGTTTACACCTACTGGAACTCACATAGCACTTTGTACAGTTTTCTTCAGCAGATACATTCCAGACAGTTAAAATAATTTCAACACTTTTGCATTGCAAAATCTGTCGACTCCTATCTCACCGTCTCCAGTGCAATTACAAACACAGCAGTTCCCCTGCCAGTCTTGCTCCCAGGAGCAAAGCCCCCACACTATTGGGGTGGCACTTTAGAAGCCTCCGTCATGCTGTCGGCTCTGCGTCGTCGCATCTGCGGTGGCTGTGGCTGTGACGGAGACTGCTGGTGATGCGACTGGGCAAAAGTGCTTTGTTGTAGTGGGAAAGCAGCAGAGAGGATCAGTTGTGTCGACTGATTTCCATGAAGCAATCTGGATGTCTACAAATATACAAACGAGAGGAGGGGGTTAAGCTGTCAGAACCCAAGCACGTTGCCCAGCAACATCACATTAGGATCCCATACTGTAACTGCAACTTGTTTATTATAAAGAGGGAAAAGGGGAATTGTGTGGACGCATCCCTTTTTCCTATGTGTCCAATTAGTGTATATCCCACAATATCTATATATAATGGGAGCCTGTTTGGTCTAGTGGTTAAGGCACCAGGCTAGAAACCAAGACACCGAGTTCTAGTCCTGCCTTAAGCATGAAAGCCAGCTGGGTGACTGGGCTAGTCCCACTTTCTCAGCCGAATCCACCTCACAGGATTTTTGTTGGGGGGAAAATAGGAAGGAGTACTGTCTGTCTGTCTGTCTTTCTTTCTTTCTTTCTTTCTTTCTTTCTTTCTTTCTTTCTTTCTTTTTCTTTCTTTCTTTCCTTTTTCTTTCTTTCTTTCCTTCCTTTTTCTTTCTTTCTTTCCTTCCTTTTTCTTTCTTTCCTTCCTTCCTCTTTCTTTCTTTCCCTTTCTTTCCTTCTTTCTTTCTTTCCTTTCTTTCCTTCCTTCCTCTTTCTTTCTTTCCCTTTTTCTTTCTTTCTTTCTTTCCTTCCTTTTTCTTTCTTTCTTTTTCTTTCTTTCCTTCCTTCCTCTTTCTTTCTTTCCCTTTTTCTTTCTTTCTTTCTTTCTTCTTTCTTTTCTCTTTCCTTCCTTTTTCTTTCTTTTCTTTCTTTCTTTCCTTCCTTTTTCTTTCTTTCTTTCTTTCCTTCCTTCCTTTTTCTTTCTTTCCCTTTCTTTCTTTCCTTCCTTTCTCTTTCTTTCTTTCCCTTTCTTTCTTTCTCCTTTTTCTTTCTTTCTTTCCTTCCTTTTTCTTTCTTCTTTCTTTCTCTTTCTTTCTTTTCTTTCTTTCCTTCCTTTTTCTTTCTTTTCTTTCTTTCTTTCCTTCCTTTTTCTTTCTTTCTTTTTCTTTCTTTCCCTTTCTTTCTCTTTCTTTCTTTCTTTCTTCTTTCTTTCCTTCTTTCCTCTTTCTTTCTTTTCCTTTCTTTCTTTCCTTCCTTTCTTTCTTCCTTCCTTCTTTCTTTCCTTTCTTTCTTTCCCTTTTTCTTTCCTTTCCTTTCTTTCCTTCCCTTTCTCTTTCTTCCTTTCTCTTTCTCTTTCTCTCTTTCTCTCTCTCTCTCTTCTTTCTTTCTTTCTTTCTTTCTTTCTTTCTTTCTTTCTTTCTTTCTTTCTTTCTTTCTTTCTTTCTTTCTTTCTCTTTCCTCTCTCTCTTTCTCTTAATTCAGAGCACTAAACAGATGAGTTATATGCCATGTCACAAGCTCTTTTTAAAACATTATTTTAAAATCAAGGTTGTATGTTTTCGTGAAACTTTATATTTTTTGCTTTCTTCCTACTGCTATTAAGCAGAAGGTGCACTCTTCAATTCTGGATTTTTCTTGCCTCTTTATGTTGCAATTGGACCATAAATAAACATTTACTCATGCCTCTTACTAGCGCAGGGAAGCAGATATAGACATATGCAAGTAATTACATATTGGCAAAAATAAAAAAGATTTTTAAAAGTTTCTTTTTTTTGAAAAGCAACAGTTCTAACTGTAAATCAGAAGAATGCCTGAGAGGTGCCCACTGCAGGCATTTGCCTTTAGTGGAGAAATGCAATATATAAACCCAGCCAAATCCCTTTGCCTGAATATCTGGACTTAAACTATTTAAAAATTCAGTTTTCAAGAACAGAACCTGGTATTTTTGGCAATTCTTAATATATGCCCTGCGTTATACACCTTGAAAGGTATGTAACTGTACACCTAAGCACATAACACACAAGCACCAAAGTTGTAAAGCATGATCTGTCTGCGGGAGATGCTTCTACGAAGTTCTTTCAAAATACCTCTAATTTGATGGGGTTTTTTTTCCAACCTTAGCATCTCTAAGATGTATGGGACTTCAACGGATGGCTATGGAATTCTGGGAGTTGGAGTCCACACGCCACACCTTACTAAGGTTGAGGAACACTGCTCTAGTTTAATTGAACTGGGGGTTCAGAGAGCTGGTCCCTTCTGGTTTCACCTGTAAAAACTGTTGAGGATGCTGAGTCAGCTGAGCCTGAGCTGGAGGTTGAACTGAAGCAAGTTGCTGCTGGGGCTGCTCCTGTTGTTGGTGCTGCTGCTGTTCTTGTTGTTGCTGTGGTATTGATAATGTCTGTGGTTGCTGCTGCTGCTGTTGCTGCTGTTGTGTAGCAAAAGTCGGATAAGCAGTCACCACCTGCCCCATAAACATGGTACTTGGTACCATTACTGTTCCACATGCTACAGGCGCAGTCACTAATTTTGTCACAAGCTGTTGGCCTTGGGAAAATCTGTGAAAGCAAATAGGTATCAGTTGTCCCTCCGAGGTATTCTAAATTGACTTCATGTGAACTATATTGGCTTGGACTGCCAGTAAGTTTCATACAAAATGGCGGCCCTGTTGGGACAGAACAGATGTCCAATGGATCCAACATTTTGAGCTAGATCCTGCCAGATAGGTTTCTACTTTATCAGCAATCTTTTAATACAATTAGTTTTACATGAATACATTTTCACTTAGCTAACTAAATTTTAAAAAGTTTATATGCTGAAGATATATGCTGGCAGAATTACAAATCAATATATATATACAGCTAAGAGACATAAGCCTTTCCTGTTGGGAAGTGTAATTTAAAAGTTTGGTATCATGACCGAAAAGGCCTCTCCTCCATCTTTATAGCCAAATCACTTCAAGAAAGTCAATGTCAGGCATGAAGGCAATCTGTTATCATCACCAGATATATATAGAAAATGGCATCCAGTTGGTTGCCTTAACAAATCAGAAAGGGCCAACCTGAAGCCACAAAGTCTCCCAACATTCTGTCCCCAGAATCATTCCCCAGAGAAATAAATTTTGTGATTCCTCTGACCACAATTGTTAAAAACTGGCAGCATGACATTTTTTGTTTTGCTTTATTTGACAAGGGATAGATAGCACTTTGAGGTTGACAGCATAAAAACTGTAGGAAATCTTAAAATGAGCTTAATAAGCTTTTTAAAAAAATCCCAACTTTAAAGAAAGATAAAACAAGAAAAAATATCCCATCTTTGCCCTCACATATGACACTAATCTACCTATGGTGCATCATCACTTTACCCATGCTGGCTCTTCCTTTCCCAAGAAAAATTAAGTCCTGCAGCAGCAGAACTCCAGAAAATTGTCCCCACGCATAGTAGATAACACATCAAAATATCATTTTTAAGTTGGTCTGTCTTGTTTCCTAATTTATTAAACTAGGTTCCTCATATAATCCTTCTAGTTTTCTCTTCACAATAAAGAAAACTTTTCCAAGCAAAGTTTAAAGAGAACTATCATATATACTAGTCTGCTTAACTTTCCAATTAGGCAGTACAATCCTGCCAGACTCACACTCACCTGATCTGCCTATCCTGGGCAAATGTGGTGATGGCAGCATTCTGGTTATTGGTCTGCTGTAGATTTGAAGGAAGCTGGACTACATTTCCTGGAGCCGGCTGGGAAATTACCATAGTGTTGTATAAAGGGGCTGATAGGGTGTTCTGGCCTTGGGTGCTTAGAGACGTCTGTTGACTATGCCCACTGAGAATGTTTTGTTGATTATGCTGCAGAAATAAAATATTTTGTCAGGGCAATTATTCAGCTTCATTCAACAAATGTGAACTATCACTATTCCAATGGAAAGGAACAGTAGTCTAAATTAAAGTGTTAACTATGAGCCAATTATAGTACTCATACAATATCCTTTTCTGAGCTTAGCTGTGACTATAAACATGATAGCACTAGAAACGTAGATCTTATGATGAAATTGCTAACCAGCTAGGAATCTGATTTGGAAAAGAATAGGAATTAAAATAAGACGAAAGCATATTTCTGCAACTTTAATCAAAAGAATAGAAGATACTCTTTATTAAACATCGAAGGATCAATGTAAGATACGTATCTGAAGGAGCAATTCACATTACTACATGCTCCCCATGCAATTCTCCAAAAGTTGGAGTTACACTTTTCCTGCCCTGAAGGTATTTCCTTATGCAAAGAAGTCAGTTTCTTCGTGAAGACATGTGCTAACAGAATAAATGCTGCTCAGGAAGCACTCTGGTGACAGGATATCACACAGATGCAAGAGATGTTTGTGACACATAATTAGGGTATGGAGTACTTCGACTTCATACCCAGGAAGTTGCTTCAGAACATACAAAGACTCAAAGAGGATCAAAGTCCATAATGGCAAATTTTTAAGAAAAAAAAAGTGGGCTGTTTTAAAGAGTTGCACAGATATGACAAATTTACTTCACCCCTATGCTCCAAATCACTATTTTGGAACTGAATCTGAAACATTACGCCAATGTTTCTCAACCTTGGTGACTTTTAGATGGGTGGACTTCAATTCCCTGAATTCCCCAGCCAACATTGCTGGCTGGAGAATTCTGGGAGTTGAAGTCCACCCATCTAAAAGTCACCAAGGTTGAGAAACATTGCATTACACAACTCTGCAAAACGTCACCGTATGGCTGAATCCTATCTACTACCTGTGCTGTGGTACTTTGCAGAGATTGTTGCTGCATGATGTGCTGAGAACCAATATGTCCGCTGTTCATGCCACCTTGGATCTGGTTAGTCTGAACAACCTGGCCTTGCATGCTTATTGGTGTGATCTGTTGAATAGTTGATGCGTTTCCAGAAGCTAGCTGTACAGACCCAAAGTTTAACCCCGGAGTAGATTGCTGCAAGAACATCTTTTGGAAGAAACATAGTCCATATCAATGCTTAAAATACTACCAACAATTAAACGATCATCGCATGATTATTTTGTATAGTAACATTGTTTATGAGAAATTAAATGAATCCAATCAATATCCTTGGAAATAAGCCATTTAGTTCAACTGAGCTTGCTTTTAAGCAAACACATAAATCATAAAGTCCCTAACGGCATATATTCTAAATCAGCATATCTTTCTACTTTTTTTCAATTTTTCTAACCTGATGTCCTCCAGATATATTGGGTATGTGCAATACATTTTAAGGGCAATACATTGAAGAAAGCTCTGGTAATTAATAGCAGAACATATAATAATGTAACTTTTAAGGAAGTCAATATTTGTTAATAACTTCTACAAGTAGTCCTTGTTTAGCAACTGATTCATTTAGAGACTCTTTGTAGTTACACCAGCAATGAAAATTAATCTTATGAGTAATCCTCGCTTTTATGATGTTTGCAGGTCTGTAGAGCAAAGAAAAGCTAAAATAAAATAGAAGACTTTCAGAGGGAAGAAATGTCAGACTGAAAACGGCTCTGTGAAAAGCAGAGCCAACAACCATGGTGAAAAACAAAGAGACAGTAAATAGAACAGCTCTTTGGACAAAGAGAGGATGTGAAATTACCCAGAGGTACCCCGGACAGCGGCTCCTCGCAAGGAGACCACAAAGCAGCACTCTCTTAGGTTTTAAACACTGGGATGTGAGTGAATAGCCATTTTGCTCAAATTGCAGTTGGAGCCTTTAAAAGGACACTACTTTCTCATATTCCACTTTCTAATCACATTTGGAAATTGCTTATTAACTATTTTTCAGCCTATCAGAAACCTTTGGCTTAATAAATATGAAAACTCTGGCTAAGTCTACCATTAATTTTTCAATGAAAGAATAACTACGAGCTTAAGAACTTTTAAAAATTGAAATAAACAGAAAAAGATGAATTAAGATTTGATTTTAGAAAGTGATAAACTAAGAGTCAAGAGAAATCTGAAGTAAGATGTTGGAATTAATTATAAGAATTCTTCCCATGGAAAAGTCAAGTTGTTCTGAACATAAAAAAGATAAAGAATTTGATTAAAGGGAAAGAATACATAAAATATTACAACATTGGAAATATTGAAAGCTAATATTGACAATGTAAATAGCAACGTTTGCTTCTATGGATAGATTGTATCCAAAAGTTATTTTGGAAGAAATGGCAAAAGAGGAACAAACTCACAAGATAGAGACAGGTACAGAGTTGAAAATGGATTTACAAATGACAGGCTACAAGAAAGACATGGAAAAAGATGGACATACAGAAGAAATTGGCTGATGCTTTAACAATAAAAAAAGGAATTTCAAATAATAAACCAAGGGAGTGATCTGGGTAATTATTTTATATTCATTTTACAAAAGAGATTTGTTAAAACTTGACAGAATCTAGTGAGAAAGAGTTAAAAAGAAAGAAAAAGAAATGAAGTTCTATGATATTACTTGAATGGATTAAAAATTAAGTCTGTTAGAAGTAAAAGAAAGAAATATAAAGATTGTTTCTTTGATTAAAATAGTTACGTTATTTCCTTAATGGACTGTACCTGATACCACGACCAAAATGATGATGCATTATGGATTTGTTTATAGATAAGGCATTGGATGAACAGATCCAATTGGTTGTAAATTAAGAGGCGGTGAAAAGTTAGTAAAATTGTTTATACTTGTGATGAAGATTGGAAATTACTTCTTTAGATATTATCTTTTTTCTTTACTAAATTCTTACATTTCTTACATTTTTTATTCTTTCTTCTACTTTTTTCTTTTTCATCTGTTTACTTTCCCTTTCTATTTTTTCTTTATTTTACTTTGCATTAATTTTTAACTATTTAATTTTTTTTAAAAAAAGAAATCTGAATTGAAGTCATAAAATTGGGATGTTTCACTTAATGACCAAGTTGCAGGTCCCAATTGTAGCCGCTAAATGAGGACTATCTTTAATATTAATTATCCAATTAATTAATATAAATAGAATTGACTCTGTTATGTTTGTGAAAATGTTTCTAAACAAATGAATTATCAAAATATAGGTATCTTTATCATGAAACTTTGTAGAATAAAATACTACAGTTAACACTAGCCAATAGAAATATAAACACAATTTTCATTTGTTGAAATCAAATCTCATTTTTACATACTACCTACATTCCTATCTAATTAGTTCAAACTAACCTGGAGACCTTGTCCATGGACCAACTGGAGTTGTTCCTGAATTTTTCGCAGTTCCTCTTGCTGGCGATGGATGTTTGCTTCTATCATTCGTGTTCTTTGCTCCAATTGGTCCTTTAAGTGTTGCATAGCTCCTAATTGAGCAGAAAACTGAAGCATTGGCTACAAAGCAGAATTTTTTATAAAAGATCTGAATCAGTAATCAATATGTTATAAGAAAAGTATCCGACTATAACATAAGCACCTTACTGTTAGTTATATACACATTAAAATCAATTTAATCAGCTAAAGTACCGTATTTTTCGGAGTATAAGATGCACCTTAGTTTTTGGGGAGGAAAATAAGGAAAAAAAATTCTGCCTAGCAGCATCCATCTTGCTAGCGTCCTTAGCAAACAGCCTGGAACAGGTATATTAGCCTTGCAAAGCTCCGTTTGAAAGGCTGCTTTTTCAGGCTTGCAAACCTCAGTTTGAGACGTTGTTTTCAGGCTTGCAAAGCTCGGTTTGAGAGGTTGTTTTAGCCTTGCAAAGGTCCGTTTTAAAGGCTGCTTTTTCAGCCTTGCAAAGCTCCGTTTGAGAGGTTGTTTTAGCCTTGCAAAGGTCCGTTTCAGAGGCTGCTTTTTCAGCTTTGCAAAGCTCTGTTTCAGAGGCTGGGCGGGGCTACATTCGGTGTATAAGATGCACCCAGATTTTCACCCTCTTTTAGGGGGGGAAAAGGTGAGTCTTATACTCCAAAAAATACGGTATTTATCAATGAACACAGCATAAAACAACAACAACAATTCCAACATAGAGAACATTGACCTTTTAGAGAAACCTTAAAAGTAAACAAGGAGAAAAGGACCAAGGGAAAAGGGTTCAGATAAACAGGAGTTACAGATAGGTTCCAAATACAAGCTCCAATGTGTGACAGAACAGAAAAAAACTATAGTGAGCAATGTAGCCATCTGTTATTTATAGAATGCTGATTTAACTAGGAAGATAAGCTTATGGATTTGGCATATGATTGCAAAAAAAGAAAACTATTACAGATTTGCTACTGAAATGACCCCTATCAAATAAACTGATTCTCAATCATATTTGATGCCCAAATGATTGTTTAAAAGTGGTTTAAATGCCTTTTAAATTATTTGCTCTTTGCAGTTCTTAAATTTGGCTACTTGGGCACAATTGAAAAGCAAGCTGTAAAGTAGAATTACCATTTGGACTGCTGTAATATATTCACAACTAGCTTTAGGCAATGAACTCCACAATCCAGATAAATTTAGTGTTCCAACGGTACTATCCGTTTCATGTTGCTCAGATCCCCAAATCAATTAATGAGTGACTGGTATCCTTCCAAATATTTACTAGTTCTGGTAAAAACTTTTTAAGGGGGAAAAAGTACAGAAATACCCTTAGTTAAGTACTTAAATTTTATATTGCCTTGGCAACTAACAGCACCTGGACTGGGGACCTGAGTAGGATCAGGCAAGGTTAGTAGTTGGGAAGGAAGCCTTTCAGGACCAAAGATCACACTGTGCATTTAAAAAAAAAGTTATTTCTCTCTAAGAATTGAATCTGATTCAGCTCTTTTAAGTTCTGTGTTAAATTTTGTATTGTATTTTCGGTACCCTGCACAAAGTATCACTATTTGCTTTTAACATTCAGATTGAGTTGCTACCTGAGACATGCCTTGCTGAAGTTGTAAAGTTGCAGGCTGGGTCATCATTGGTTGTGCCAGAGGCTGCCCAACGGATTGTGAATTTAAAGACTAAAATTGAAAAATATATACACATGTTATAATTATTCAGTTACAATTCTTTCACATCTGATGAAAATAAAGCAACATTTTATTTTAATGGCACTGATATCAGGAAAATATTTTTAAAACCCATCCTTTTAAAAAAAAAATTCTACTGACATGACTGAATAAAAACAAATCCTCCTATCCTATAACAAGAATGAAATTGGGCCATGCAAAATCATTTAATGAAGTCAGTTTGCTGCTTCTGATTTGCCTTAGTATAAATACTCATAAAAAATGTCAAATATACACCTCGCAGAGGCCATCAGAGAACAAACATTCAAAGAAGAAACCTCAAAGATTTACCCCGTGTTGCTCTCAGGGAATATAATAACTTTCTATAAACCTCTTTCTCTTTGCACCTAAGGCTATCTGACATGAAAGAGGTGCAAATAGAAAAGCAATTCTAAAGAACATGAACATCACAACATTTATAACCAAACAGTTAAACTGAAAGACACCAATTCAACTCACCAAAGTGAAATGTATTAAAATCTAATTTCCGTTCAAATATGCGTTATCTTCTATATTATTAGAACAGCCAGATGTACTGGGTGACATTAACAAAAAGGCTATAAAAATGTACATGAAGAGCACAGGGCAAAAAACGCCTAGATATCTGAAAGCTTCTAAAATGATTAAGTGTAAACTGGATGATGAGATAACCTTCTAGAATTCGCTTTTCTTCTTAAAAAATGAAAGTAAAATTTCTTAACTTAGGAGAAGTGGTGCTACTTCTAAAGGATTACCTGGTTACCAAGCGAAGCTCTCCTTTGTGCAGACTTTTCATGTGCAGATACATTTTGCCTTGGAGGAGTGCTAGCATCCACTGTCATCTTTGTTGGTGTTGCTAAAGCAGTAGCCAATGAATAGTAAAAGATAATTTTATTAACCACCAACCTAAAACAAATACGCGTAGACCAGGGGTCGGCAACCTTAAACACTCAAAGAGCCATTTGGACCCGTTTCCCACAGAAAACACTGGGAGCCACAAAAACCTTTTGACATCTAAATTGAAGATAACTCTGCATATATCGATTTTTACCTTTATGCTATGTATAAAAAAACTATAGTGTGTTGCATTTGCATCAATGAATTGCTACAGAGAAAACACATTTTTATTTCTGCATGCAACAAAAACATTTTGAACTCCGAAAAAAAAGATGGGTCGAATAGCTAAATAAATTGCGTGCCAGCAGGTGTCGCACATTGGCAGTTGTGATGCATCTTTTGAGCGACAGGGAGCCGCAGCAGAGGGATGAAAGAGCCACATGTGGCTCCAGAGCCGCAGGTTGCAGACCCCTGGCTTAGACAAATGCTTAAGTCTTTCACTGGAAAATTATAAAGCTTTTAAAACTGAAAACAGACTCCAAATGTAATTACTTGCTTTTTGTTTTTTAAGTCTCTTAGATTCAAACAGAACATATCATAAAGAGACTATAAACAGTCAACCATAGGAAAATATTTCAGTTCTCGACACTCACATGAAGGATCCGAAACTGCAGTATGAGAAGATTTCCTGGAACTCCTAGAGGAGGCAGAAGGTGTGGGGCTGCGATCAAATCTCTCCAATGCTTCTTTGAGACTCACTGTACTTATATGATTGTCAGAACCAGAATCCTGACTCTGGGGAGGAAAATAAGGTTTTTCTAGCTCATCCAAAACAAAACAATAGGAAAAATCAGACTATGTTTTTAAATTATGCAGATATAGACTTTCATAAGGGCAACAACATTCAAATGGCATTCGTCTACTCCCTCTATTCCAAATTATTCCAGTTTTGCATGCTATGAAGTACCGTATTTTTCAGACTATAAGATGCACCTAAATTTTGAAGAGGAAAACAACAACAAAAAAGTTTTTGGCCTCCGTACGCCCCATTTTCAGCTCTTTTAACTTTTTTTCTGCCCGTTTTCTAGGCTTTTTTCTGCCCATTTTCGAGGCTTGTTTTGGCCCGTTTTGGGGTTTTTGGCCTGTTTTTGAGACTTTTTTGAGGGCTTTTTTGGCCCATTTTCGAGGCTTTTTCCGGCCCGTTTTTGAGGCTTTTTTTGGCCTGGTTTTTTTTAAAAAACTGGGCCCAAAAAAGCCTGAAAAACAGGCCGAAAAAAGCCTCAAAAACGGGCCAAAAAAAGTCCCCAAAACAGGCCGAAAAAAGGCCCGAAAACGGGGCGTGCAGAGGCCACAAAACGGCCAGCGGGTGAGTGGGGCTTCGGCAATATTTGGTCTATAAGATGCATAGACATGTACACCCCCTTTTGGAAGACAAAAAAGTGCGTCTTATAGTCCAAAAAATACAGTAATCCAAATATCTTCCTGTCCCAGCCATGGCTTACAATTTGTGTTGGTTTCCACTTGCTTTCTTACAATCCAGTAAAAAAAGGGTGTAAAGCAGGCATGTCCAACCCATGACCCACGGGCTGCATGCGCCCCAGACAGCTAGCTTGCGGCCCCACAAGCTCGTAAACCTTTACCATTAATATGTACATTTACATACATTAACTATATTATATATTTTAAATATGACCCAAGACAATTCACTCAATGTGGCCCAAGTAACCTAACCCAAAAGTTGGACATGCCTAACTATATGACTATAAATGAAAAACTGGAAGGGTAAAGTGCATGTGCATTAATATAAATGTGAGACTGAGAACGACAATATAAATGTTTGTGGAACGGAATCAGAGAGAGAAGGGAATAGCGAAGACTATTCTAGAAAGGAAAGTGTAGTTATTTTAAAAATGACCATGAGAACAAAGCAAATGTTTTGTTGTTGTTTTACCCATATGATATTTTGCAAAATTTCCTGTGCCCTCAGAACCAAAAGTGCTGGAGATTCTTATAAAAGTGTTAAAGCTAGAAAATACTAATAGATGCATGAGAATTGTAGAAATGGCATTTAATAGCATTCTACACATTGTTCCACTACATAAAACAGTTATCTGAAATTTATCTTTTCTCCTTTTCTTTAAACCTAACAGAATATTACTAGAACCCTGAATACTTATTATGTTCTTATGAACGTAACAAACAGAAATAAATGTATTTAAGTAAGTACTCATATATAACTTATGTAAATGCATTTTTGGAGATTCAGTTCACTTTATAGATGCAAATTAATTTTAAACCATTTGAACCATTCACCAGGTGAAAAGAACAATACATCAGTAAAACGCATTCTGCCTCATACCTCCCTTCGACCGGTTAGGGCCCACAGAGTTGGCCTCCTCCAGGTCCCGTCGGCCAAGCAATGCCGGCTAGCAGGCCCTAGGGGGAGAGCCTTCTCTGTGGCCGGCCCCGCGCTCTGGAACCAACTTCCCCCAGAGACCCGAACTATCCCCACTCCGCTGGCCTTCCGAAAAGCCGTTAAGACATGGCTTTTCCTGCAGGCTGGGGGTAGAGCTTAATCCACTCGAGCTCACCCCCAAGTATGTATGGTTGCTGAATGGTTGTTCGATGTTCTTTTATACTGTGTTTTTTAAAATTTTAAAATTTGTTTTTAATTAATATTTAATATTTGGTCATTCTTGTATTTTTCTCTGTTGTACGCCGCCCTGAGTCCTTCGGGAGTTGGGCGGCATATAAGAATACCAAAATAAATAAATAAATAAATAAATAAATAAATAAATAAATAAATAAATAAATAAATAAATAAATAAGTAAGTAAGTAAGTAAGTAAGTAAGTAAGTAAGTAAGTAAGTAAGTAAGTAAAAGGAACAAATATAAAGAAAGAGCAGAAAACATACTTTCTCTGCTATAATCTCTGGCAGAGATTCTTCTATGCCAAGTTCACGCCGCCTTTCTGCTCGAACCTCAGCATAACTACAGATAAATAAATGAAAATATCAGGATATTATCAAAGTACAAAAGCATTAGCACCATTTAAGATATTAGACTTTTAGTTCTGTAGAATTCTATACCAAAACAAAAAATAATTATATCGGCAATTCAAAATTAATGTAATCCTATGTTTGTCTTGACTAACTCAGATATTTTTCACTAACCATTTTCCTGAAGCTTAGCTGAAATAGCAAAAATAAAACAGAAGTAGAAAATTGTTTTAAACAATTAAAGTAAAAAGTGATGCAGAGTTATGTTACCTTACTACCGTGTGTGTACACACGATAAATTCTGGTCTAGAATTCCATTGATGGTAAGTGATATAGTAATGAGTCTGCAACCAAATCCACTGTTGGCCTTTTGTGAGGAATCGGTAATAGCAGGATTTCCCTTTCCCGTACTGCATTACTACAAGATGAAACAACAAAAGGCGGCTTCACAAGATGCCAATTTTGGGATATGGTCTAAAATAGTTTACAATATTTGTTTAAATTTTCTTGATAGGAATCTAAATATAAAGAGTTTAAATCTGCTGGAACTTATTATACAAGGAGACAAGATATCCAAATGGCAAGACAGAATCAATTCTGAACAGACTATTTTTTTAACCAACAATTATTTAATTTTGCTTTAAGTAATTCAAATGCTGCTATGAATCATAAAATTGCATACATTCATTGCATACATTCATTGATTTAAAAAGTTGGTAGGCAAAAAAAGGCATTTTAACACAAGTTTTAAAATTTGTGAAAATGTGCCAATCAAAGTGAGCCAGTAATAAATAAATAAACAAACAAACAAACAAACAAACAAACTTTATTTAAAAATATGGAAAACAGTGCTATGAATTTTATTCATAATGATTGCACCATTGGTACATTCTTTCTAAGCAAGTTGAATTTCCTAAGCTTTAATTACAGGGAAAAAATAGGAATATGTTTACCATTTGACATATTTAATGGTGTTGCATTGGGTTCCTACCCTGGGCAAAGATTAAACTAGATTACCTCCAAGATCCCTTTCAACTCTTACATTCTGTGACATTGTAGGATGGTTGTTATTACTTACAATGTTCATGACATTTTGCCAAATTTTCCAGGTCATCCACATGATAATAATCATAGCCTGATGTCCCCAACACTTCAAATGGTAAATAGCCTATTATTGGTGGAGCCCTGGATAATGATACAAGGATTATTTCTTTGGTTTTCAGAAAAGAGGAAAAAATGCTATATGTTTTTTAAAATGCAAGGTTGGAATTGAATAAAAATATTCATCAACAACAACGATATTCATTGTTTGCTATACACAGCTAAGACAAATAATGCCCACTGATGCTAATAAAATGCTACCACATGGTACTATATTTCTAAGAAATGGCACCTGTGATCCAAGAAAAGGAACTTCCATTCTAAGCTATGCCTGGAGGTGAACTCTTCATTAGGTTCTTCTACTGTGCTCATTTCCTAGAAAAAAAAATATTTAGAAAAGAAGTAAAATTCTCAGAATTCCTCTAATCTAATCTAAAGACTCTTTTGAAATAGTTGTCCAGATAATCAAACTGATTAATTTAATGCAACTTGCTGCACCTGCATTACTATCCATTTTATAGGATGAGCATTTCCTCACTGCAGGAATTCTATGCATGGGATCAATAAAGGAACCACAGGTATCCTCAGCATTCCACCTATTTATCTTCAGAGCTGGGAATAAGCCTGTTGATGTGGCGAGTCACTGTATTATTTCCAGTTGATAATTCATGTGCTATATTCTTCTTTAAAGAGGACAGCCTTTAGAAATAACTTCCAGCGATTAAATTTTGCGTGATGAATGACTAACCACACAGATGTCAGCATTTCTATAGGGAAGATATATCTAATTTGGTTCCAGTACCAAACAGTTGAGACATATATGTTTAAGATAAGACATGGGCTTAATCCACTAGACCAAGGGTGTCAAACTCGCGGCGTTACATTGTCATCATGTGACATATCACGACTTTTTCCCCTTCGCTAAATTGGGGGTGGGGGTGGCCACCACATGACACATTTGGCCCGTGGGCTGTGAGTTTGACACCCCTGCACTAGACGTTACCAAAATGCAGCAAACAGAAGCTGGATGTTGATGCTTTCATATCTCCAGTACTTCATAAAAGCCCTTTGTCTGGAGCAAATACCATTATTAGTTTATTTTAACAACTAAATATCCCCTCTAATTTAGAAACTGTTTACTATTTAAATAACTATTAAATAAGAATAAATCAGACTAAATTAAATGCAAAGAACTAGCACACAAAGTTTTTGCCCAGATAATTTTAACAAACCTTAATAAATTGAGGTGTAGCTAACCTAACTGTAGCTACAAAGCAAATTCTGTCTTCATACGAAGGCCTATGAGGTCTTTGGATGGTTTCTTCATAACCATTATGTGCAGAGTTAGGCACTATGCAGAAAAGAAGAGTTTAAAATTACAATAACTTCAAAGCATCAGCACAAACACATATAAATAAGCAATAGTTCAAAATATAACACACCATCATCTGAAAAAAATAAAACAAGACTTCAGTTTTTAAGTGAGAATTTAAATTAAATTATCACTTTAATGCAATTAAAGTGATAATAATCCAAAACCTTTGTTTAATTAATGAAACTAATTCATTGGAATAACTACATGATTTTAACTGACAGCAAATTTTAACTTCCCACGCACTTCAGGCTAAAATCTAAAATATTCTACAACAGGGCTGTCAAACTCCCGGCCCATGGGCCAACTGCGTCAATGTGCTGGGCCACGCCCACCTCCAGTTTAAGGGAAGGGGGGGGAAGTCCTGATACATCACGTGACGTGACTGTGACGTGAGTTTGACACTCCTGTTCTACAACATCTCACAGTTCGCCACTGACTTACAGAAGGAAAACGCATAAAAGAGAATGCTAATGAATATAGACTTTGTTCATCACACAGAGCTTATAATTAAAAGGTTTTAATTATTATTGGCCATCCATTATGTATATTAAAGGAAAGGTCTCTGGTAACAGAAGTGTGATGCATCATGTCAATGCTTTGTCCATTTGATGAAAATACCCTCAATTCTTCTTCCTAACCACCCACAGCCGTTTGGTCCAGGGATGCCATCAATTACTATTATTGCACACAAGGAAAACCAGTTCCTGCTTGCCATTTACTCTGCTTAAAGGTCTTTTCAGCAGTTCTCATTGCCATGGTATTGTTAGTGTTCCTAATTGCCCTTACTATCAGCTGCCACTTGCCCTGGTTGCTTTTCTCTGAAGAAAAAAAGCATGGCCTGTCACTTGAAACTACTATATGCCTTCTTTATTTTCACACCCAGTCACTAACAGAAAACAGCAGAAACCTCTGGAAAGAATGACTCTGTTGAAGAACACTGCCAAAATTAAAAATAAAAATAAACATGATCCAAATGAGCTATAAATAGGATTTCTGAAGATGCTGCTAGAGGGGATCTCCCAGCATGTAAAATAGAGGGAAATAAATGAATAAATAGCATGTTTTATAAGCACACCACATCCAAGCAAAAAGCAAAATAAGATTTATAATTCAATACACATATACCTTAAGATGTTACAATAAAAAAATACATATTTTTTCAATATAATCAATCATTCAAAAATCAATGTCTTATTCAACACTTGCCATATGAAGTGATGGAGAAAATTTTTTTTTTGACAAAATAAGATTTATAAGTGCCAAGTCTGCATATTTTTTGCTCTAATGTTTCAAATACGAATCAAACTATATTTATTCAAAGGGTTATTGAAGTTTTCTGTCCATTCAGACTAAAAAAGATATTCCTTGTATTATAATACAGGTAGCCCTCAACTTACAATTGCAACTGAATGCCAAAATTTTGTTGCTAAGCAAGAGAGTTGAGTTTTGCCCCATTTTACAACCTTTCTTGCCACAATTTTTAACTCAATCACTGCAGTTGTTAAGTTAGTAACACGGTTCTTAAGTGAATCTGGCTTCCCCATTGACTTCGATTGTCTGAGGACTGCAAAAGGTGATCACATGATCCCAGGGCACTGTAACTGTCATCAATATTGCCAAACATCTAAATTGCCAATCTGAATTTTGATCACATGACCATGGGGATGCTGCAATGGTCGTAGGTGTGAAAAATGGTCATAAGTCACCTTTTTCAGTGACGTCGTAACTTTGAACATTTATTTTATTTATTTATTTATTAAAATTTCTATGCCGCCCAACTCCCGAGGGACTCTGGGCGGCTCACAGCATGTATAGAAACATATAAAAGTAAAAACAATTTTATAAAAAAAAACCATATTAAAATACTATGCATAATTTAAAAAACTTTCATTCATACCCCGCCTGCCGGAAGAGCTAAGTTTTTATTGCTTTACGGAAGGCCAGCAGGGTGGGGATAATCCTGATCTCTGGAGGGAGTTGGTTCCAAAGGGAGGGGGCTCCCACAGAGAAGGCTCTCCCCCTCGGCCCCGCCAACCGGCATTGCTTGGTCGATGGGACCTGGAGGAGACCCACTCTGTGGGATCTAACCGGTCGTAGGGAGGTATGCGGCAGGATGCGGTCCCGAAGGTAACCTGGCCCCGAGCCATGTAGGGCTTTAAAGGTAACGACCAACACCTTGAATTGGATCCGGAGACTAATGGGCAGCCAATGCAGCTGGCGGAGAATCGGTGTTTCGTGGGTGCATCTAGGTACACCCACCACAGCTCGCGCAGCTGCATTTTGCACCAATTGCAGTCGCCGGACACTCTTCGAGGGTAGCCCCATGTAGAGCGCATTGCAGTAATCCAGCCGTGAGGTGATAAGGGCATGAGTGACTGTGAGAAGTGCCTCCTTCTCCAAGTAGGGTCGCAATTGGTGCACAAGACGTACTTGTGCAAAGGTCCCCCTAGCCACAGCTGAAAGATGTTGCTCCAATTTAAGCTGTGGATCTAGAAGGACACCCAAATTGCGAACCCGTTCTGAGGGAGCTAATTTCTCCCCCCCAAGAACCAAGGAGGGACAGTTGGTCAAGTCCTTAGGAGGCAATATCCACAGGCACTCGGTCTTGTCAGGGTTAAGTTTTAGCCGGTTCTTCCCCATCCAGACCCTAACATCGGCCAGGCAGCGGCCCATTACGTCTACGGCTTCCCCAAATTGAGACGGGGTGGAGATGTACAACTGGGTATCATCAGCATATTGCTGATACCTCACCCCGTGTTGTCGGATGATCTCACCCAGTGGCTTCATGTAGATGTTAAACAGGATGGGCGAGAGGACCGAACCCTGCGGCACCCCACATAGTAGGGGCCTAGGGCTCGACCTCTGCCCCCCTGTCAACACCAACTGCGTCCTGTCAGAGAGGAAGGAGGAGAACCACTGCAAAACAGTGCCGCCCACTCCCACCTCTCCGAGACGACGCAGAAGGATACCATGGTCAATGGTATCGAAGGCCGCTGAGAGGTCAAGTAGCACCAGGATAGAGGAGTGACCCCTATCCCGGGCTCGCCAGAGATCATCCATCAGGGTGACCAAAGCCGTTTCCGTACTGTAGCCGCGCCTGAAACCAGATTGAAAGGGATCCAGAAAATCAGTGTCATCCAACAGTCGTAGGAGTTGGAGTGCCACCACTTTCTCAACAACCTTCCCCTATTCATTCATCACTAAATGAACTGTTTTAAATCGAGGATTACCTGCATTTGTTTTATTCTATTGCAACCACCTGAAGGGAAATGGATGTACAGGTAGATACAGGTAAACTAAGACAATGTAAACAATTTCCATTGTACGGAACTGAACCACCACACAAATTCTGAGCTATTTAATAATTTAATTTAATTTAATAAGCGTTCTTATAAGCCGCCCAATCCCGTGGGACTCAGGGTGGCGTACAACACGGGTAAGAACAATGCAATAAAAACATAATAGTTTAAAAACAGAACATTATTTTAAAAAACATTCATTCATGGGGGAATCTGATCTTCTTTTTCACCCCGCCTGCCGGAAGAGCCATGTTTTTATGGCTTTACGGAAGGCCAGTAGGGTGGGGATAGTCCGGATCTCTGGTGGGAGTTGGTTCCAGAGGGACGGGGCTCCCACAGAGAAGGCTCTCCCCCATTTGGAAGAGTGTGAAGCAAGCATCTCAGCAGTTACAGGAGGCAATTGTAAGCAGGAAGAACTAATTATGAAGAGTAACTGGCTTATTAGGCTACAGTCTGACCACACCTACAAATAGGCAAAGTAAGGTGTCATCTCAGGTAGGTAATCTGGAGAACCTGAAAAAAGCAGCAGATTTTTCGTTTTGAATTTATGTGCTTGAAAGGCAGATATTTGGGAGACTTCCTGCCTCAAACAAGAAACTATGGTGTCTTGATTTGCAAAAGGTATGATGGTAGCTGCATTTGTTATTCTAACAATGGCAACCTTCAGGCATTTCTTAGTTACTTCTAATAGGAAGGTTCTTTCTTTAGTGGACTGAAAGTACTTTTGTTTCCAATTTTCAGTTCTTAGGTCCTTATGAGACACTACAATCATATTTACCAGACAGTGCCATCACACTATAATTCTATTTCCACCTAAACAAGGGATATGAGATTGCAACTTTGAATTCAGAAAAAAAGCTTTTTAACTTAAAATATAGCTTTCTTCATCCTCATTATACACAGTAATTTACAGTTCAATAAAAATTACGATGAGTATAATGTGGTGTCTCTAAAATAATCAGCAGTTCAGGAAATTCAAATTAAATTGTTGATATCAGTCTTTCATTGCCTGGTATTTCCATGCGCCGATCCTTGTAACACACCTCATTTCAGTGTATTACTAATAATACCGTTATTACTCTAGATTATCAATTTAGTATTATGCCTATTCATTGTAAAAACACAAATAATTTTTCTTATTTGTTTTATTGTTTCATAGATTGTCAAAGTTCTGAAAAATATTACTTATTAAAACATAGTATGTACTTTAATTAACTTACTGTTACTCAAGGATTTGAAGTTTCCTATGCATTTTACATATTCATATGTGGCTGGCTCTTTAGGGTCTATTGTTCCTCGGAGCATATGGCAACAGAACTCCAGTTGATTTTTTGCTGCAACAATAAAACAATAAATGATGAAATATCAAGATTAAATTAAAATCTGATATGTCCACAAAATGACAACCAATGGAAGAAGCTGCTTTTCGTATGGTGTAACATTATCTCAGCCATCTACCGGTAAGTTTATTTTTAGTATCTTTGCATAATGTCTAGATCTTTCACATTTATAAAATAATGTCTGTGCAAGCGTACTGCATGTCCCTCCAGATTCAAAGGTTTATGGTCCAGATTAATATCACTATAACTGCAATTTTTATCTTCTTAGCTCAAATTAAGACTTTTTTAATCTATAGAACTATTAGCATTGCAAAAATACAATTATTTATAATAGTCATTTTTTAATGGGCTACACTGGGAGTGACCAGCTTTTATGAAACTCGGATAAATCACCCGTAGAAATATGCAGAAACCACTCATTTCAGTCCATGGTCTGTTATAAAAATGTAAAAATAGCTTAAGTCTCCTTTGAGTTTCCCCCCCAAGAGAATATCCAATATTCATGTTCGAAGAAAGATTTTGAATATAGCTCTGGTGTCCACTGATACAGAATGAGAAGAACAAAAAATAGCTTTGGCAGTGGTGTGCTGGAGATGGCTTATGCTGGCTTGTGAGAGCCAATTGTTAAATTTTCTAGAATTTTGAAAGCTGGCTATCAACTCTGAGTCCCAACACCTAGTGTGCTGATCAACTGTTTGGCAATGTGGTGATAATGAATCTGGCAGAGCCAGTTGCTAAATATTTACCAGCATAGAACATAGAATCATAGGACTGAAAGGAACCTTAGAGCTCTCCCAGTCCAACTTCCTGCTCAAGGCAGGAGACATTACACCATCCCGGTTAAATGGTTGCCTGGTCTATTTTTGAAAGCTTCCAGTGATCCACAACATTCTCACTGTCAGACCATTTCTCCTCACTTCTAGGCTGGATTTTTCTTTAACAAGCTTCCACCCATTACTTCTTGTCCTGCTCTCTGGTCCTTTGGAGAATAAATCAATCCCCTCTTCTCTGTGAGATTCCAGTAGCTATATGTGGTTTTTTTCAGCTAAAGATGAATAAAGATTGTGTATGCCAAATAAAAGAAATTGGAGCAGGGGCTTTTAACCTGCATCTCTTGAAGAATGTTCCAGTAGCTATGTTGCTTTTGGAAAAAAAACCTGACATTTGCAGCAATGATGATTTACTCTGCAAAGAATACACATAAACACATCAAACGGGTTGAAATGTTGTTGTGCTAAACGTTTACATGAGGAATAATTATGCTTTTTTTCTAAAGGAAGTAGTTATAGGGGTTGAGAAGGAATTAGCTGATTGATATTTTCTACAAAATATTTCAGGATTCAATCAAGTCTGTTAATTAATTCAGCTCAGAAATGATTCCTATAAAAGCTCCAAAAATGCAACACTGGAGAAAAGTAGCCCGTATAAAGAAATAATAAAAGGATCCCTTCCACCTCAAAAATATCCTGTAATTGGAAAAGCCACCAGTTCTTGAGCTGGACTCAAGAAACAGCTCAAGAGCCTGTTTAAAACAAACCTGTTAGGAAAAGGAAAACATGAAATTTGGGCGAATAAAAAACTATAAGGAAATAGTATCTGACTGACAGAAATACTGAACGAAGATACTCTAAATCAGAGGTCACTAACCACCAGGCCGTGCGAGAGGCGGGCTGACACACATGTGCGCTCACAGCTCTACTAATTCACATGAGTGGCAGGCCGGCATGCACTGTCACGATGTGATTATTGCCAGTTGTGCATCTCTATGTTTTCTGTTTCTTGTATTTATGGTCAAGCAGACGTATGATATATTCTACTACGCATGTCTGCATTCCAGAGGTCTCCTCCTTTCTTTTCTCTTCGCCATTTCTACCAAGGTAGAAGTGATTCTTTTCATTAGCCGATAAAATGTATCTTAATAAGCTTAATGAGGATTCTCTTTATTATTTTTCTACTGAAATAAATATTTTGTTAATTAGATTTGAATCTCGGGTTTTATTTTCTAAGTAAGTATGTTTTCAAAAGGGAGCAACGATCCATCGACCTACGGACTGATTTCTCCATTAACATGCGCAAGCATGCGCGCCAGTCCGATGCTCGTAAGAGTGGAGCTGCAGGCGTATACATGCCGGCCCGCCACTCTTGCAGCCCAGTTCCCCTCTGCCCCCCCCCCAATCCAGGCCACTTTAGTTGTTGGTGGTGTCATTTGTTTTCTGTCATACTAATTCTTTTCATTTACTTGCCATGTAAATTACTTCAGTAAATTCTTACCCCAACAAATAAATAATTATTTTCATGTAGTTCTTGTATATTTGTAAACATGCAGGTTTTTTAAGGATATTTCCTTGAAACTATAAAATAATTCAAAAGTTCAACTTACATTTTAAATATTCTGGGGTCAATGAATCACTTTCCAATAGATGTGTGGATAGTATTTTATAAATCTCTGAATGTTCCCCCTCAGGGACAAAATTAAATATACTCTGATCCACAAGGTCAGACTAAAGGAGAAAAAAATAGATTGAAAACTAAAATGCAGTATTCATGAATCTCACTTTTTAATATAAAACCAAGCTGACAAAGAGAAAAAAAATATACATTCTGTAGCACATGATCAGGTATGCTACATCAGTATTGATTCAGATGTGGCTAATAAAGGTTACTATATTCCAAATATTCGTTGTGTCTTAGATTCTAGTCCCATGAATATAGATGGAGGAATTATAGCATCCAGCTTTAAAGTAGCTGTTGTGAAACCTCTGTGAAGAAGCTGTCTGTCTGTTTGGATGGGTGACTTTGGGCCATCCTCAGACCCATGAAGACTATCATGACAAATTACTTCCAAAAATTGTCTTATAGTCTAGACCAGTGTTTCTCAACCGTGGCAGTTTGAAGATGCGTGGACTCCAACTGCCAGAATTCCACAGCCAGCAACTCCAATTCTGGGAGTTGAAGTCCACACATCTTCAAACTGCCAAGGTTGAGAAACACTGGTCTAGACTAAGAGTCAAGAGTGACTTTAAAAAAAAAACAGTTGTCTACTGCTTTATTATAGAAGTCTTTCTTTTGTAATTTCTACATAAATATATAGCATAAAATAACCTCCCTTGACTTTTGGACTTCAAGTAGTGAAATATTGGTTCAGAGCAGTAGTGCGTTCTAAAACCCGTTGCTACCAGTTCGTGCGCGCGGAGTCCTCCCACCGCCGCCACCAGTTCGCAGAACTGGGCCGAACCGGGAGCAACCCACCACTGGTTCAGAGTACTCATTTTCAAGTGCTCTGAAAAATTCATGTACAGTCAGTAGGATTTTGTACTTGTTTCCTTTCAGTGGCAAACCTTCATGCCACAGTACAAATATTTTCAGCTTCAAAATGTATGTATGTATGTAGGACAACCACTTGAGACTGCCTCTCTGGAGAGATGAAGGTTGGTACAAAATTTGGACCTAGATCAGTAAGTGTAGAGAAGTACATATTTGCCCGCATATTTCAACTCACACATACAAGCATCTATCTTTCCATTCTATTATTATTATTTGTTTATCCACTCTTCCAATCTTTAGCATATAAAAAACTCAAACAAATTTTATATGTCAGGTTTATTTTTTGTCAAATAACACTCCATCTCTTAATAATACTTCTTTTGAAGCTAGTTTGTGCTATTGCATGAAGTACTATGCAATGAAAAAAAATAGTTTTCAAAAACCAGAAGCCGTATCTTAAGATAATAACATTGGTTCTAGGCATAAATATTGATTTGGGAGCATTTAAAGCATTAAAGAGAATACATGCTTATATATACTGCATCTTATTCATCTATGTCCAAAAAGAAAGCATAGTGCAAGTTTTGAAAATGGCTAGCCTAACTAGTATACTGGGATGGTAGGTTAAAGATCTTCAACTGTGTATCTTCCTTTCATGATCTCAACCAGAAATATTACCGTATTTTTCGGAATATAAGGCGCCCCGTTTTCTTCCCTAAAAGAGGCTGAAAATTTGGGTGCGTCTTATACTCCGAATGTAGCTTTTCTGAAGCTTTTTTTCCCAGCCCTAGCGAGGTGCTAACGATCTTCTCAGCTTCCTATTCCCTCCAAAGAAGGTTTTTTCCAGCCCTAAGTCTTTGCAGGCTTGTTTTCATTCCTACTCCCTCTGAAAAAGCGGTGCTTTTCAGCCCTAATGTGGCGCTAACGATCTTCCTGGCTTGCAGCATTTATTTTTATTCCTACTCCCTCCAAAGCAGTTTTTCCTGCCCTAAGTCTTTGCAGGCTTGCTTTCATTCCTACTCCCTCTGAAAAAGGCTTTTTCAGCCCTAACCAGAGGATAAAATAATGTGCTGAAGCTGAACAGACTAAGGACGCTAGCCAGATGAATACCTGGTAAGTAGATTTCCCCCCCCTTATTTTCCTCCCCCAAAACTAAGGTGCGTCTTATACTCAGGTGCGTCTTATACTCCAAAAATACGGTACTAGTAGACTGCATGGGGAGGATATTTGTACCGTGGATTATTATATGCCATCATACTCCACCTGCTTCTTCAATAATGTATTAATATTCTGTTAGTAATTTCAAAAATGTATATTACTTTCTCTGCTCAGAGGCCGATTCAGGATCATGAAGAACTTGCTGGATTTACACAGACATTCTTGCATCTTACTTGGAGCATGTGTTTGCATATATACTGTATGCAGTAATTATAGGCTTAAAACTTTTGTTGTCCTTTTCCTATTTATTTACATGTCTTGTTTGCCAGCTGAGATGTAATGGGCTCTAAGTAACTTAACAGATGTATAGTTTAAAAAAAAATCAAGATTATAATTACTTAAAATAATAAAATACATAATCAAATTGGCCAAATGAATACTAAAAGTGACAAGCTGAAACTGTTTAATGTGGCATCACTGGTTATAATTAGTTAGTTAGTTAGTTAGTTAGTTAGTTAGTGAGATTTATATACCGCCTCACAGTGCAAGCACTCTCTAAGCGGTTTACACCAGTAAGCAATGTATATTTATATCGCCCCCAACAATCTGGGTCCTCATTTTACCTACCTCGGAAGGATGGAAGGCTGAGTCAACCTTGAGCCGGTGAGATTTGAACCGCTGACCTGCGGATCAGTGTCAGCTAAAGTGGCCTGCAGTACCTGCCTCTAACCGCTGCACCACCTCGGCTCTATAATTCATCCCTAAGACCTTCTGGAAACTCTATGCTTTTAGGAAGGTCATGAGGTTGGGGGCCTTCAAACAAAGGGAAGTACTACATGTCTAGCCTCCTATCTTTAACAAGTACTCTCTAGTCAGTTAAGCGAGACCAAGTCTGAAGAGGTTATATATCTAGCTATATTATGGTGACCTCAAAATGCTAATACTGCAACTGCCACAGTTGCTTAATATATACTGTAATGCTGGACAAACACTGGTGAATGGAGCAGGCCCTAGGCCTGACAGAGTGGGGATATATATCACTTTCTGAGTTCTCCAGAAACCTTCCTGTCACAGCACTGGCCTTAGAGAAAATATAGTACAAAACAGAGCAGACTTTCCTAAGCTGATGCCCTCCTGGTGCAATGAATTTCAACTCACACAATTCACAGGAAGCATGGCCTGAGAGGAAATCCAACACATCTAGAGGGCACCAGGCTTGTGGAAAGCTGAGATTAACACGGTAGAAGTTCCACTGAGGAAAAACAACAGAATCTTTAAAAGGATGAGAATGCTGTTTAGATTCCAGATTCTTAAATGGCAGATGGTAAAATTGCCCATCAAATGACTTTAGAAGTTTGGTATCTCTCTGAAAGTGTGTACTTACTGGCAAATGTTCAAGTAAGGGGGTTACACTTTCTGATACATATATTACACTTCCATCTGTCATGATTGCTAGGAAAAAACCATCAAGAGCCTGAAATTAAACAAAAGAAACAGTTAGAGATAAACTGGTCTCTAACTGTTAATTTAGTTAACATTCAGAAAAAGGAAATAACTTAATTGAACGTAAAAGTAAACCTGCTTTTCACAGTGAATAAATACATAGTTGGCAATGCTGAACATTATCTAAATAGAAGATCCTGGGTTAGGTTGGGAAAATGTACAGTGTATTATTGTGGAAATTATTTTTATCTTATTTTTCAATCTAAAAGACTCTCAACAGCAGTTTATTTTAGATAAAAATTAAGAAGGCTGAAATTCAAATAACTTAACCAAATATCAGCAAAAATATTATTTCAAAACACCAGAAGGAACAAAAACAGTAGAAATTGGCAATCGGGAACTGAAGTAATAAATTACAATGTCATGAATTCCCAGGGGAAAAAAATAGCCTTTGCTGTCTTTTGGAACCAAGTCCTAAATTGAATCCCAAAGTGTAGACACCACTGGAAAAAACATAAGAAAAAACAACAAAAAAGGCTAATTCTGCTTGCCTTCTCAGACAATGGTGAAACAGCAAAGTAAAAGTCTTCCAAAGTTTTCAAAAGCCAGGCATGTCATGGAAAAACAGACAGCATTTTCTATAAACTAGATTCAATTTTCTGGGCTTTGAAAAGTGATAGGACACATTAAAACAGGAGTCCAACATTAGTCCAAGAGCCAATTTAATATTACAAATATACAAATATTATATTCCAAATAATAAACAAGCCTCCCCTTCCCTGAATAGCATTCTACTACATAAGTGACATTTCTTCGGAACATATTTTAATAAAAATGCATTTTAAGGATAATGAAAGCTAAAAAGTTATATTCAACTACACCAATATAATATAAAGAAGTAACTACACTAAGAGACTAATCACATATTTTATAATGAAAACAAATTACCTCTAACATTAACTGAGTGAATTCTTCATTACTAAGGAATGTGGGTTTCCAGTCCTGTCGGATCTCACTGGCATCTGACTGGGCAGTGATTTCTACAAAAGAAGATAAATTTTCTGTCCATAAAGACGAACTACTCTACCCATCCACCTTTGTATGCTGCTAACAATCCAGTCATTCTAGATGGGGAGAAGGCAAAAAAACTATGTGTAAAGAATAAAAATGTAAGTACTGAGTCAGTCAAACTGATGAAAAACAAAAGGTTCCTTTATCATGATTGCAAGATTGCTCAGTTTGCATTTTGTTTCAAAGTGTCTGGCCAGGATCCTACAAGACTCCTATAAGACTATTATTTTCCAACAGCAAATGTCCATTCTCCACACGAATGAAGTCAGTTGTTAGTCCTTTTTAAAGTCTTAAATTCCATCCAGCTAACGCAATATCTTACATGACCTTAAATTGCTCTTTAGATAAACAATGCATTATTTCCAGCCACCAAAAAAACAACAACCAATCCCTGACTTTAAATTCTGGCTGCAGCCAACAACTCTTATTTTTTAATCGGTATTATGCTATAACCAATACAACCCAGCTGCTGTGGCCTAGAGCTGGAGCTCTTGCCTCACAATCAGGAGGTTGTGAGTTCGATCCTAGGTAGAGGCAGATGTAAGGGTCTCCTGCTTGGGCAAGGGGTTGGACTAGATGACCTACAAGGTCCCTTCCAACTCTGTTAATCTGATCTGAACTCACAAATGTAAGATGAACTTAAAATCTAATTTAAACAAGGTTGCGTGAGATAGAAGTGAATGGGGACAAATTACATTCTAAGAAGCTCAAGCATGATAGAGACAAGGAAAAGCTTACATCTGATATGTCAATCAAACCTAAACCAATCAATCCAAATGGTGAGCAAAAGAATCAGTCAAAACCAAGAAAAGGTGGGCTTTGAAAAGAGGACAGGGAAATTCCATTTGGCCTTTGGTATAACTTCTTTCTTGAGGCAAGGAGTAGAGCAGCTTGCCCAATTAGCATCCAGCCAAGCAAGACTCTAATTCTCAGGGAGCTGAAAACTGGAGATACAGGAAATATTTAAAATGTAAGAACTAGCAGGAGTAGAAGTAAATCAGAATCTACTTTTTGTTTATTATAAACCATTCTTGGCCTTCAATTTTCTGTACTGGTTCTTTGTGTATGTTTATTCTGGGCTAAAAATAAAACAGTTCTTTTGCTTAATTCCTTCCTATATTTGTCTTTCACACCTATCACTATAACTTAAGTGGACATTTTAAAATTGATTTTCACAAAATCAGTCCACCCATTCTGGAAGAACTTCAATTATAGGACACACTTCTTGCTGAGCTAAGCTACTGAGGAAATGGATAGCAGATCTGTCTTTTGACTGCCTTCAAGTCAAAATCCACAGAGAGGGGTTTTGTCCAGAGGTGGACTACACATACTTTAACAACCGGTTCGCCAAAAATGTGAATGTGCACGCGCGCGCACCTTCCTCACTTGTGCGCAACACCAAAAACAAGGCTTTTTTTGATGGGGGCGGCTTCCTGCACACCTCCTAGGTCAGACACGGTTAGTAGAACGGGACAGGCGTGCAAATCAGCTTGGCTGCAGGGTGGGGTAAGCGAGCCGGAAAGTGAGATATCTAGGACCTGATAGCAGCGGGGCCAACCGGTGCTCGGAACTACTGGTTTGGGTGAACCGGTCCGAACTGGCAGCTGCCCACCACTGGTTTTGTCTGGAATGAAGTGGACAACAACATTTACCATCTAAGCTTTCACGAGAAGAGGTGAGAGAATTATACATCTAAAGAATTCCTTGTGAGAATCATGAGGCCAATTCACCTGTAGCCATATGTGCATATAAGGTTTTTTTTGTGGTCAAGTTTATATTAACTCTAATAAATTCAGCAATTTCACTAAACATAAAGATGTGTTACTTTTAGAAATAAGTCCCTGTAAATAGCAATAGCACTTAAGATTTATATATCATGTCATAGTGCTTTATAGCCCTCTCTGAGTGATTTACAGAGTCAGCATATTGCCCCCAAAAATCTGGGTCTTCATTTTACCAACCTTGGAAAGAGGGAAGGCTGAGTCAACCTTGAGCTGGTCAGGATTGAACTAGGCAGAGTTAACCTGCAATACTGCATTCTAACCACTGCACCACCAGGGCTCAAGGTAAAGAAAACTTGAATTTATTACCAAACATTTCTTGTTTGCTACCAGTTACCTTCAAAAACATGACTACTTTCACAGAAATTTCTAGACTTGTATAATCTCTTGAAAAGAAGTTGTTTGTAAGGTGTGGAAACCCCATAAAGCACATCTCTTTCGGTCATTAAAAGGATGAATCTGCATGTATATATAGTTTCAACTAGGAAAAAAAATGAAGTAAGGAGGCTATAGGTACACATCTATGTGCAGACAGCCAAAAACTATTTACAAAGCAGCTATGCAAGCTTGGGGGGGAAGTGGCTGCTTTAAAAATTTAAAGAGGAGTGCTTTTTATCTATTGTTACATCTTGTGAAGCATGTCTCTCAAAGGATTTGCTTAATCCTATTATTTTTCATCTTTGAAATGTTACATTTTGCTGTGGTGGTTGCTGCTTATGGTCTATCCATTTAAAGTATTAGTTCCAATGGCTTCTCAATAACTCATCTGCCAAGGTCTCTAAATATTATATACCGGGATGGGGAGGAACTAAGCATGTATTTATATATTTTGTACCATTATTTCAGAGGATTTCCCCTTGGAGCTGCATAAAGGACAATAGAATGTTAATATATTTGTAAATTTCAAAACATTCACAACTTTCATGTAACATCTAAAAAATTACCTTTGTGCTTCCTTAAAAAGTCAATACTTTTCTGCAATACAGTGGATTTATCCATCTTTCGAGCATTGCCTGGAAGCATGGATCCCAGCTCTTTGATGAGTATATTAAATTGATCTCTGCGTTTCTTTTCAGACTTGTTTCTTGATACTCTATTAAAAAAAAAGTTATAACTACCATAAGAGAGAACGGCATTGTACAAATTTGTGATGGGTAATTGCACTGGATCCTGATGAAGATATATTATAGCCACACTAAAGTCATAAAATTTAACTCTATCACAACTAAAAGAAGAATCCAAGGTCTTTCAAAGGCTAGACTAGGAATGCTGGATATAGTGGAGAGGAGCCACGTTGGCCAGATGGATGTCCCACAATAAATCCCACAAAGTTTTGTGGGTAAAAAAAGTAGACAATCTTATCACTATCAGGACCTGAAATCGAGTATTTTATGCAGTCATAAATCTGAAGCCTCCTTAGTTTCTTTAACTATCTGTTCATTTTCCAAGTACATAGTCACCAACTGACACAGTTACTTTCTTACTTCGTAAGAAAGAGGAAAGTATAAATTTCCACCAGAAAACCCTACATCCCCGTTTCAGAAGTTATTGCAAAGCATTCCAATCCCCAATACCCTCATCACCAAAAGGATCTTCCTATTGATTTCATGAAAATATACATGCAAATTGATAAATAGAAGTATGACTGTCTAGATACAGCAAACCCATTTTCTCTCTTAATTTTTAAATCTTGTTATCAATAAATTATTTTAAAATATATAGAAATCATCTAGGGCAGTGATGGCGAACCTATGGCACGCGTGCCACAGGTGGCACGCGGAGCCATATCGGAGGGCACGCGTGGCATTGCCCTGTCAGCTCCACGGGCAAACCGGAAGTTCGGAATAACGCACTTCCAGTTTGCCGTTGGGCTGTTTTTCACACTCCAGAGGGTTCAGGAAAGCTTCCTGAAGCCCCGGAATGCGAAAAACGGCGAAACTGGCAAACCGGAAGTTCGGAAAACGCACTTCCGGTTTGCCGTTGGGCTGTTTTTAGCACTCCGGAGGGTTCAGGGAAGCTTCCTGAAGCCCCGGAGTGCAAAAAACAGCCCAACGGGCAAACTGGAAGTATGTTTTTCCGAACTTCCGGTTTGCCCGTTTCGCCGTTTTTCACCGTCCCAGGCTTCGGTAAGGCCTTTGCACGGGGGTGGGGGTTGTGCGCATGCGCATGGGGCAGCGTGGGAGGGTTGTGCGCATGCGTGGGGGGGAGGGAATGGGTGTGGGCACGTGTATGCGTGCTAGCGCGCGCACACACCTCCTTTTGGCACGCGAACCAAAAAAGGTTCACCATCACTGATCTAGGGGAAAAAATATAGCACCATTCATTGAAATATGGCATTTTGGAATTAAAAAGTCATAAACTGCAAGTAATTGTCATCTTCCTCCACTGCTGCTATGGCAAACTTGGTTGGGGATTCCTCTCCTTTGTCAAAGGCATGATCAGGACTACTATTCAGTAGTGAGAACCTTCAGTGGGAATCCCAGATCTTTGCTGAACAGAGAATTCTCCTTCTAAATAGAAGCCAACTGGACAAGTTCTAGTTGTTGAGGGTAACAAATGAGGTGATAATGTCTCCAAACAGCCTACTTCCCCACAGCCTACAAATTGGTGCTCTAGCTACTTTTTTTTTTCTTTTTGCCCTCTCCATCCATCTTTCCATGTATGTTGTATTTTTTTTAAATTTGTGAGTAGGGTCTGGTGATCTTATGCAAGCTGCTCCGAGAGCTTTTCAGATTGAAAGATAAGAGTATAACGGGTTTTGAAAAATAAAACAATTATATGAAAACGTTAGCAGTGTAATTTTTTAAATGGAGCTGAAACATTTGCTTTAGACACACTAATTGCCTTGATATGTCCACTTTAATTTTTAATTTCCACATTGACAACAATGGGAGGGGAAGAAGAAAAGATAGGTATTTCCAGTCAATCCCTCGTTTACTTTCCACGTCTCCATGGAATCTTTGAGAATACATTTCCCCACCTTGCTGGAGACTGCTTCAAAACACTATCTTTGTATAGTACAGAATGCAATTTCAATGCATAATTACACCTGCTGACCACAAATAAAGAGGATTCATGCTAGCTCTTTCACGAAACAAACCTCTTTGCTTTATCCTTGTCATCTTCTTCCACGAGACCATCAAAAATGCTGCCATCATCTCTGAAAAAACCAAACCAAACCAGGTTTTAGAAAACAATAACCTTGCACAGAATAATGCTAATCGTGAAGACATAGCCAGAAGCAGATACAGTTCAGAACCAATTACATACAGTATTTATTAATTACATTTGTTGTTGTCGTCCCCTCATTTCACCTCAAATGATTCAGCTATCTTAACAATTCAAAAAGAAATACATCCACCACATTCCTACCAAGCTTTTTTTTTTAGTCCACATCCATGTCTCAATCATGTCTTGGAATAATTTGAAAGCTTAATTCTAATTTGTAACGAATAGAACAGTGATGGCGAACCTTTTTTGGTTCGCATGCCAAAAGGGGGGGGCGGCACACACGTGCCCACACCCATTCCCTCCCTCCCAAGCATGTGCACAACCCCCCCACGCTGCCCCCTGCACATGCACACACGCCCGTGCAAAGGCCTTACTGAAGCCTGGGACGGTGAAAAACGGCAAAGCCGGAAGTTCAGAAAAACGCACTTCCGGTTTGCCCGTTGGGCTGTTTTTCGCACTCCAGGGCTTTAGGAAGCTTTCCTGAACACTCCGGAGTGCGAAAAATAGCCCAACGGCAAACAGGAATTGCGTTTTCTGGACTTCCGGTTTCTCAGTTTTGCCGTTTTTCGCATTCTGGGGCTTCAGGAACTTTCCCTGAACCCTCCGGAGTGCGAAAAACAGCCTAACGGCAAACCGGAAGTGCGTTTTCCAAACTTCTGTTTTGCCTGTTTTGCCGTTTCTCGCATTCCGGGGCTTCAGGAAGCTTCCCTGAACCCTCCGGAGTGCAAAAAACAGCCCAACAGCAAACCAGAAGTGCGTTTTTCTGAACTTCCGGTTTGCCCGTTGGGCCGTTTTTCGCATTCCGGGGCTTCAGGAAGCTTCCCTGAACCCTCCGGAGTGCAAAAAACATTTTTCCGAACTTCCGGTTTGCCCGTGGAGCTGACATAGGGCAACGCCTCGCGTGCCCTCTGATATGGCTCCGCGTACCACAGGTGACACGCGTGCCATAGGTTCGCCATCACTGGAATAGAAGATAAATTTTTCACCTGTCCGCTGAAATTCTTCTTTAGAACATAGGTAACTTTAAGAGTATAAATTTAAAATAAAAAATAAAAATAAAAAATAACTTACCTGTCTGCAATGGAGCTCATTTTATGGGTGCTTATGGTAAGGAACATAACCTATCACATTTTAGTCTTGTGGTAGACATTTGTAATTCTGATCTGTAGGTAAATGAAAATAAAAGGAAATAGAATTTACAATTATTCCTTCTTCTATTTTCTGATGGATTCCATCTAATTAAGTTCCAAACGCTCAAGAGGCTTTTGGCTTCGGTATCTTCAATATAGCTCCTTTCCTCACAAAATCATACCACCATAAAAATCAAAAAGAAATCAATTTCTTACAACGTATCAAAAATTTGCTATTTTAAAAAGGTTCAAAAATCCCATTTATGATCCTTGGCATACCTAACCTAGATTCCTGTACCCAGTCTCTAGTCTTATTTATAGATACACATAATTATGATTTAAATTAAATGTAAACTTGCAATATTTTACCGTGTATTCCTTTCTGGGTGATAAATGGCGATATTCTACAAAGACTGATTTCAGAAGGGCCAATTTTTGAGAGAAAGGTGTCTTCAGAATGTATTGCCCGTATAAATTCTTTTAAATTCTAGCGTATTACTATTTAAAAGAAAACAGAAAAAAGTTAATGTTTTAATCCAGAGGAGGAACACCCAACAATAATCATAATAATGGTAATAATAGCAGTAACAAAACAATGTATTTAATAAAATAAGAAATGCTCACTGGATTAGACCAGTGGACTATTTAATCCAGTATTTTGTGCCTGTAGTGACCAATCAGATGCAAAAGCACCACTTATATTCTCCCAGCAACTGGTGTTCACTTTTAATCTTAATATCATTTTAAAAATATAAAAGTTACCAAAGTTGACAGCTATAACTAAACCTTGTGAAGGGGAACTGCACATCTTAACTGTGCAGTCTGTGTAGAAATGTTTTGCTTTGTCTCTAAATTTTCTAATTTAATCCCATATTCTAAAATGGAGAGAAATTATCTACTTTTTCCACACCCGTCCCATTTATTGTCCTTCTACATATAAAAGTCTCAACTATTTCTTCCCCATAGAGAAATTATAGCAATGTCATGACCATTTTATCTTGTTTCTTAAACCAGTGGCAAGAAAGGCCTACCTAACAAGATAAAATTTCTTTAGAAGGTTCACTCTGAAGCAGCTATATACCGTACTTTTCGGAGTATAAGACGCACTCCCCCCCAAAAGTGGGTGGAAATGTCTGTGCGTCTTATACACCGAATGTTGCCAAAGGCCCCGCCCTTCGGCTGTTTTCGGCCTCCGAGCGTCGTGTTTTCGGCCTCCGCACGCTCCATATTAGACCCATTCCAGGCTGCAAGGGATCGCCACAGTACATCGCCACTCATCGCCGCCTCTGCACATCGTGTTTTTGGCCTCCGCACACCCCATTTTTGGCCTCCGCACATCGCATTTTCGGCTGGTTCCAGGGGGCGGGGATTGGCGGTGGCGGCAATGGAACAGGTCTAAAACGGAGTGTGCGGAGGCTGAAAATGCGATACGCTGAGGCCAAAAACGCAACGCGCGGAGGTGGTGATGGGCTGTGGCGTTCCCCGCAGCCTGGAACAGCTGATTGGCGGTATTCCGGGAGGCTGATCCAACTGCCAATCAGCTGCTCGTGCTGAATCAGGCTGTGATAACATGCTGAAGCTGACCAGGCTGTTTGCCGTTTGCTGCAAGGACGTTAGCCATATGAATACCGATGGATGCTGGTAGGCAGAGGCAGAATTTTTTTTCTTGTTTTCCTCCCCAAAAACTAATGTGCGTCTTATACTCCAGAGCGTCTTATACTACAAAAAACATGATAAGTTCCTATATGTCAGCTCACTAGCTATACAATTGTTTTTAATATGGTGCTCGGGTAGATGATGTAGTTTATTTAATTTAATTAGAGTACATTTTCTTGTACCTTTTCGACTTCTTTGCATCACCGAGTACCACTGATTATGACATCTTACTGACTGATTATGACAACTTGGGACTCATTTTGAAGCAGTTTCATTCTTACCTGAATCAGCAGTTGCAATCAATAATTATGGAGGAACAGAACTTGATTCCTTGGTTGCTTCTGTGTGGGATGCCACAGGACTCAAGGGTCTCTCCTATATTATTTAACATCTATCTGAAGTCGCTATTGTCTTGAAGTGAAGTGACTTTAGCATGCTGATGATATGCATATGCCATCATTTCAAACTGAGCCAGACATGCTGTAGAAAGCCTGAACTGGTATCCGGAAGCTGTCAGATTCTGGATGGGATGAAACAAACTAAAATCAGCCCCATTGCAACATTGGCTGTAATTGACTGATTGTGGGTATTCCATATTGATATGTATTTTTTTATTCTGTTACAACACTGCTATTTGATTTTCTTCACTTAGTTGTGCACTTCTGAAAGGAGTGTACTATAACTATTTTCAGTTAAAATAAATAAGGGTTTGATCTTGATCTTCTTATGCAATTAAGGCTATTCAGCAAAGCTACAATCTCAAAAACCTGCAATCATTTGATCTGATTTCCTGATTTTCAGTGCTATCACTTGTTCGTCTAAAGTTATATATATTATGTAACTCTGCACAATACAGTATATGTACACAGACACAGACACACACACACACTATTTGCACTATTTTTGGCTTGCAAAAAAGCAGATGCTAACTACAAATAAGTATCGCTTTGCTTCATCTAGTGATTGCTCAAATTTGTTCAGTTCTGATATTGTAAATCTAATCAACACCCACAATTTAGAAAAAACAATAATTCCAGAGTGGTTATAAAGTTTATGCAACTAGTTCAGTTTGGAAAGCAATGTTAAGTGATGTGAATATGGTTGTTCTATTCATGCTATCAATATTTTGAATTCTGGCAGAAAATCAAACTGCACACCATACTTTAGAGCTATGTTTAGCTCTCACTATGAATACACATGTCAAGCTTAGAACTTTAGACTATTACTAGATAACCTGTGACCTGTTGGGTCATCATTTCAGAGACATTTCTTTACCTAAACAGAGAAGCAAAATGATCACAGGTGAGCAAAAAAGCAGTGAGACTAGGAGTGGCTTCGTGCTGACTTCCTCACTGACTTACGTTGTAGGAAGCTGGCAGGAAGCACTAAAAACTATAATCACATGACCACCACTGACTGTAGCAGTGTAGCATCATGGTTGTGCAGCAACACTAAAGCAATCACAATTTTTCCAAATTTCAATGCTGTAGGAATCATCCAGGATATTGGACACATTATATAAGTTAACCCATTTGAGCTACAGTGATTCAAAAAGTTGTTTCTCTACATGCATTGTTTCTCCCAATTGAAGGTTTCAATCAAATGGACACAACAGTCGTAGTAATATATAGATCGCAGGCATGCTTATCAGCTTGTGCTATCCCATAGTGTTTTTCTGGTACATACTGTCATAGCAGATGCCTCTTCACTCTCAACAGTTTAAAAAGAGGTTTTTCAAAAGTTTTAAGAATTGAGGAGACACAGGTATTCGGGAAACACAAATCAAAAGCTAATTTGGATATCCTCCACTTTGGAGCATCTTTGGATACTGGCTTATGAACTCAAAAGAATAACAAATACAATACAATAGGTATCACTGACAATGGAATGGGAATAATGCATTAAAATTAGCAACTGATTAGTTTGGAAATATGCACATGTAGAGGATAGTGAGAAACAAATAATATAGCTGGGGCAGAATACTACAGACATGCAACTTGGCAAACTTGGCTGATGCTTTTCTTAAGCAACATTCTTATACGATGAGCACTCTTGTTTTACAACCACATGAAGTAAAATAAAACAGGAGATAGTCAAGTTGTAAATCAAATATTATACTACTGAGGTAAAGTAAAACGTTCTGATTGTAACTATGGATAGGAGTAGAGACACTGTATGGGACTCCTTAAAAAGGAAAATACATAATTGAATTGTGGTGACAGCTGTTATTATGCATACAAGTTACATTTTCCTTTCTGCCCAGAGGATACTTGAGGCAACTAATAATAAAACATGAACAGCTACAATCTGATATAAACAATTAAAATCACTACTAAATAATTCAAACTGAAAAGATCAGGCCTATAAGCGAAGATAGGGGAAGGACGGAGTACAATTCCCAGTGGGAGGGCATTATTTTACTTGCCTGGGGAGGCTTTTTACTTTGATCTGTCAGTTTGCTTAATTTTAAATAAGAAATTAATCTCCACTGTTTCTTGGTTTTTAAATGCTGAGATGAACTTCCTGTTGCCTATGAACGTCTACTCTCACTCATCACTGCCTCTGCTTGTTTACTCGCTGTGTTTATTGTTTTTGCTCCTTAACAGTCGGAAACTGCAGATGTTTTCAGCCTCTAATTCATTTTCTTCATTGCTGATTCAATCCACTGATGCCACAAGCCTCAACTTTATGCCCTCATTTGACTTTTTCTCCTCTCACCACGATGTGACTTGTGACTTTCAAAATAGTAAAAAGTATCCAAACTCTGCTCCCATCCTAACTATCAGCCCTCTTTCTCACTCACCACCTCATAAGAGCCATCTCTTCTTGACAGAGCGGGAATACCTTAAACTACAGTATCATTTATTGGATAGGGTAAACTTGAGAGATGGCAGTTATTTAGACTATTATTTCAATTTTGAGAGTGTACAATTTCATATTGATTGTAAGTGGCTTACCATTAAAAAGCAAGAGAAAAGAACACATATCAAAGAAAGACAGTATACCTCATCAGAAGACAGGACCAAAAACAAATAAACAAGCAAACAAATGGGATTCAACCATGATTGATTGATTGATTGATTGATGAGACTTATATACCGCCTCATAGTGCAAGCATTCTCTAAGCGGTTTACACCATTACGCAATGTATATTTATATTGCCCCCAACAATCTGGGTCCTCATTTTACCTACCTCAGAAGGATGGAAAGCTGAGTCAGCCCTGAGCTGGTGAGATTTGAACAGCTGAACTGCTGATCAGTCAGCTAAAGTAGCCTGCAGTACTGCACTCTAACTGCTGCGCCACCTCGGCTCTTAATCCTAACCTATTGCAGGCTAATTCAGGTCACTGCCATATATACTGCTTCATAGTGTTTGTTTCAAATAATGCTTTGTACAGTTGGAATCCCTGGGGAAAAGTATAAAAATTATCTTTCACCAAATCTTACAATTTTTATATTTTTAAAATAAATTTTCCAGGCACTAACTTGTGTGGATGCATGTATTATAGATACGTATATGTGTATACGCAGCGGTTAGAGGGCAGTACTGCAGGCTTCTTCAGCTGACTGCTAGCTGCAGTTCTGCAGTTCAAATCTCACCGGCTCAAGCTTGACTCAGTTTTCCATCCTTCCGAGGTGGATAAAATGAGGACCCAGATTGTTGGGGACAATATGCTGACTCTGTAAAACCACTTAGAGAGGTCTGCAAAGCACTATGAAGCAGTATATAAGTCAAAGTGCTATTGCTATTGCTAGCCCAAGGCTTGAAAAAAAAAGCCAAGTATTTTAACATGTGAAAAATCAAAAGGGTGAGAATGATACCCTTCTCTGGGGATATCATATTACTGAAGTACTGAAGTACATGAGGAACCCAATGGCCTAAGGAAGAGGCCATTCTCAGCTTTCCTAGGACAGCCAGAGGATGGATTTCCACTCTTCATGTGCCATCTTCCCCATGGTTTTTCATGGCAGAAATCACAAATCTAAAAATGAGCGCTCACAGGAAGCGCTCTTTTACATTTTGTTCAATATCTATCAATCATCTATCTATCTATCTATCTATCTATCTATCTATCTATCTATCTATCTATCTATCTATCTATCTATCTATCTATCTATTTATCTCTCTCTCTCTCTCTCTCTCTCTCTCTCATCTATCTATCTATCTATCTATCTATCTATCTATCTATCTATCTATCTATCTATCTATCTATCTATCTATCTATCTATCTATCTATCTATCTATCTATATCGGTATCTATCATCTATCTATCATCTATCATCTATCTATCTATCTATCTATCTATCTATCTATCTATCTATCTATCTATCTATCATCTATCGATCGATCGATCGATCTATCTATCTATCTATCTATCTATCTCTATCTATCTATCTATCTATCTATCTATCTATCTATCTATCTATCTATCTATCTATCATCTATCTATCTATCTATCTATATCAGTATCTATCATCTATCATCTATCTATCTATCTATCTATCTATCTATCTATCTATCTATCTATCTATCTATCTATCTATCATCCATCTATCTATCATCTATCTATCTATCATCTATCTATCTATCTATCTATCTATCTATCTATCTATCTATCTATCTATCTATCTATCTCTATCTATCTATCTATCTATCTATCTATCTATCTATCATCTATCTATCTATCTATCTATATCAGTATCTATCATCTATCATCTATCTATCTATCTATCTATCTATCTATCTATCTATCTATATCGGTATCTATCATCTATCTATCATCTATCATCTATCTATCTATCTATCTATCTATCTATCTCTCTCTCTCTCTCTCTCTCTCTCTATCTATCTATCTATCTATCTATCTATCATCTATCTATCTATCATCTATCTATCTATCTATCTATCTATCTCTATCTATCTATCTATCTATCTATCTATCTATCTATCTATCTATCTATCTATCATCTATCTATCTATCTATCTATCATCTATCTATCTATCATCTATCTATCTATCTATCTATCTATCTATCTATCTATCTATCTATCTATCTATCTATCTATCTATCTATCTATCTATCTATCTCTATCTATCTATCTATCTATCTATCTATCATCTATCTATCTATCTATCTATCTATCTATCTATCTATCTATCTATCTATCTATCTCTATCTATCTATCTATCTATCTATCTATCTATCTATCTATCTATCTATCATCTATCTATCTATCTATCTATCTATCTATCTATCTATCTATCTATCTATCTATCTATCTATCATCTATCTATCTATCTATATCAGTATCTATCATCTATCATCTATCTATCTATCTATCTATCTATCTATCTATCTATCTATCATCTATCTATCATCTATCTATCTATCTATATCAGTATCTATCATCTATCATCTATCTATCTATCTATCTATCTATCTATCTATCTATCTATCTATCTATCTATCATCTATCTATCTATCTATCTATCTATCTATCATCTATCATCTATCATCTATCTATCTATCTATCTATCTATCTATCTATCTATCTATCTATCTATCTATCATCTATCTATCTATCTATCTATCTATATCAGTATCTATCATCTATCATCTATCTATCTATCTATCTATCTATCTATCTATCTATCTATCTATCTATCTATCTATCTATCTATCATCCATCTATCTAATCTATCCATCCAGATCTCTCTCTCTCTCTCTCTTTCTCTCTCTCTCTCTCTCTCTCTTCCTCCCTCCCTCCCTCTCTCTTGTTCAATTTGGCAATGCCTGATGTGTGTATATATACACATGCATTTAATAAAATATGAGTATAAGTGTGTTAAAAGTTATTTAGCAAACATTCTGTCGTTTTATAACCTATTAATTAATCATACACTTTGTTCTCAATTAATAGCAAACATTATTGATTCTTAAATTGTAGGCTAGAACTCCCAGGAAGAGAACATAAGCAGCTGAGGATACTTGCATAGATAAAAGGGGAGTCAAAACTTGCTCTTGCTTTGCCTAGGCAACTCTGCAATGCGAACAATATCAAAACTTACTAGGCATTTCATGGCCTTGCTTTGTTCTCTCTTTGCCTGGGTAACCAGGCAACTGGGTTGCACAAGCAAAACAGAGAAAGAGGCAGTCCTGAGCAGACCCACTTTGAGCATACCTGCAGGAGTCCTGTCAACTTATTCTTGACTTTATCAAAACAGGGCTCCCGCAGGTTTGTATAGGCAAAGCGGAAGTGTTGTTAAAAATCCCCCCTTGTTTTTGCCTGTGCAGGCTTGTGCAGACAGAGCAGCAAAATGCAAAATGAGTTTTGAAATGAGTGGATCTAACACTCTGTAAAGCCATCTGCTATCATTATTTATTTATTTTTAAATATATATTTTTAAAAACAATATTTAAAATAATTAAATAAAAATGTTATTTTATATTTATTCACGCACAAATGTATTCATTAGTTTGTCTGTGTATTTTTTAGCTTTAACACCAGCACCGCCGCCTCATTCAGGTATTAGCGGTACCTGAACACACTTGTAAGTGGATCACAAGCTTCCTAACAGAAAGGAAGCAGCAGGTGAAGCTAGGCAAAATCACATCAGATACCTGTACAATTAGCACAGGGCCCCCCCAAGGCTGTGTACTCTCACCACTTCTCTTCTCTCTATATACCAATGACTGCATCTCAAACGATTCATCTGTTAAACTACTGAAGTTTGCAGATGATACAACAGTGATTGGCCTCATTCGAGACAACGATGAAACCGCATACAGACGGGAGGTTGAACAACTAGCCTCGTGGTGCGACCGGAACAATCTGGAACTGAGCACACTCAAAACCGTAGAAATGGTGGTAGACTTTAGGAGAAACCCTCCCGTCCTACCACCTCTTACAATACTAGACAACACAGTATCAACAGTAGAGACCTTCAAATTTCTAGGTTCCATCATATCTCAAGACCTAAAATGGTCATCTAACATCAAAAACGTCATCAAAAAAGCACAACAAAGAATGTTCTTTCTGCGCCAACTCAGGAAGCTCAAACTTCCCAAGGAGCTGCTGATACAGTTCTACAGAGGAATCATTGAGTCTGTCATCTGCACCTCTATAACTGTCTGGTTTGGTTCTGCAACCCAACAAGACAGACACAGACTTCAGAGGATAATCAGAACTGCAGAAAAAACAATTACTGCCAACCTGCCTTCCATTGAGGACCTGTATACTGCACGAGTCAAAAAGAGGGCCGTGAAAATATTTACTGACCCCTCGCATCCTGGACATAAATTGCTTCAACTCCTACCCTCAAAACGTCGCTATAGAGCACTGCACACCAAGACAACTAGACACAAGAACAGTTTTTTCCCGAACGCCATCACTCTGCTAAACAAATAATTCCCTCACCACTGTCAAACTATTCACTAGGCTGCATTACTATTACTATCAGTTTTTCTCATCGTTCCTATCACCCATCTCCTCCCACTTATGACTGTATGACTGTAACTTGTTGCTTGTATCCTTACGATTTATATTCATATTGATTGTTTCCTGATTGCTTACTTGAACCCTATGACAACCATTCTTGACAAATGTATCTTTTCTTTTATGTACACTGAGAGCATATGCACCAAAGACAAATTCCTTGTGTGTCCAATCACACTTGGCCAATAAAGAGTTCTATTTTATTCTATTCTATTCTATTCTATTCTAGTCTATTCTATTCATTCTTAGATGGAATGTACTCCTTCCCCTAAAAAATTTGTGTATCCCTGTTTTAAAGAGATTTTAATCTTTGACATCATTGTCTTCTTCTTTCACAGTCTTAGTACCAATCTGATTTCTTCCAGGAAAAAGAGCTGCTACTAGGAAACTACGCAACTGTCTCTCAAGAAACCTTACTACTATAAAGCCAGAATAAATATTTCTGGATTTTGCCCTTGCAGACCAAACCTTTACCTACCAGAAAATACAGGTGAAAAACATATAATAAACAATGAAGCTTCCCTCTAAATTAGGACTTTCCAAACCTGGGCAAATTACCCAAAATTCAGTAAAAGAGGTTGGGTAATGCCCAGAAACCCATCACAACACGGACATTTAAGCTAACTTAAAACGTTATTTCTACATTGAGTTAAAAGGACTTTCTGATAAGCAGTTTTGGGTAAAAGGGAAACATTTGGGAAGTATTGCTCTAAATAATGAGAAAGGACTTCATCTGTAATCTCCCAGAGCATAACAAACAGGAACTGCTTTAAACCACTAGGATTTTGTTTGTTTATTTTGGTATGTAATTTTGTTTACTTTTTTACATCATGATCTTATATGACAGACAATTTTTGGATAATAATAGTTTAAAATCATTTGCCAACCAACCAGAGGAAACAACCATATGACATACTTAGAATCAAAGCTTTCAAACCCAGAGTATGAAACTTCTTGAAATGAAATCAATTCTACAGGAATGCAACATTTTACTGCAATATTCCAAGCAATATAAATGTATATTGTGCTTAAAATACTTTGCCAGGTAGAAAAATCCTGCAAACTTCACATGCATTCTCAACACAGAATTTAAAAGGTTCTGAGGCCACAATTATATATTTTTATTATGTAGTTTTATAGAGGTTTTTTTTTAATTTTATCCCTACAGTATATTTTCTTCTTCAATATGCATACATATATTTAAAAAATTTTCATCCATGATAATTTATTGAAGATTATTATGCTGGGCTGTGACCAAAAAAAGATTTGATTGATTGAAGAATGAAGTTAAAAATGAATAATAAATGCTCACTAATTGAACTGTACATACAATACTGAGCTTGATTGTTTTCTTGCAGACACTTCATTATCGAAACTAAGTAACATCCTTAGATAAGCACTGATGATGTTACCTAGTTTGGGTAATGAAATAAATGTTCTCCTTTATTGGTACATACAACACTGAAAATTACAAATTATTGTTTTATTGCCTGCAAATAAGCTTAGGGTAATCAAATGGCATAATATGATAAACAATTTTAAAAGTCTCTGCTTAAACTTTATCTCTGTTACCCAAATATTTGTCTTCATTTCTTCATATGTCTTTCAACTTGGCTTTAAGCAATTGATAACATGACATGGATTCAATGGGATTTAAATAATAAATAACATTATCTGGAATGCCACTTTCTTGAAAGGAGATTTATTGAACAGAGATAGGTCATTTTGACAGAGGAACCTATGTTCTGAGTGGATTCTGAAGGATGTTCACTTTATCTGTAATTTCAACTGAAAAAATCAAAGATTTTTTTACCAGGATTTTGAGGGATGCTATTAATCTCCCCTAGAACATTCTTCTGCTTTTGTTTGTCATTTGTTGTTGATGGGTGGGTTGTTGTTGGGTTTTTTGCTTTTTTTTTCGCTTTTTCAGTTTTGAAAAACTTAATTTCAAAGTTTAATTTTATTTTTTTGTTCTGAAGTTAGGTTTTCTGTTGGCATTATTGTTATGAACTTTGTGAGCAAGTCTCAGAAAGAATGAAACTAAACGACAACAAATATTGATAGCAAATATTCTTGGTCAGCAAACTGCAAGCAATGGTATTTCATGTGACACCCTATGGAAGCAAAAATTGGGCATGGAAGAAGCAGAGGGAATATTGATGCTTTTGGTGTTTGAGAAGGTTCTAGCAGATACATGGATGGCTAAGAGGACAGACAAATAGATCATTAAACAGACAAGTCAACCCAGAGTTCTCAGGGACAAATGATAAGGTTCAAACATACTTTAGGCAAAATACCCAGCTGTAAGCAATCAATTAATATTCTAAAATATTTCTAATTCTAAAAATAGATTTTTTTAATTTTTGTGTAAACTATAAGAATGTATCTGCAGATCTAAACACAAACCCATTCATTTTTTTTCACAATTCATATTCATATTGAATTCATATTCTTAACCATTAATTCTAAACAATTTTTCCAAAGTCAGGATCATTCCAAAAAAGGTTCTTTGAAATTTACTACCATTTTTCCCATTGCATTTGAGAAATAATGGAAGATCTGAACTAAACCGAGGTGGCGCAACGGTTAGAGGCAGTACTGCAGGCCACTTTAGCTGACTGATCCGCAGGTCAGCAGTTCAAATCTCACCGGCTCAAGATTGACTCAGCCTTCCATCCTTCAGAAGTAGGTAAAATGAGGACCCAGATTGTTGGGGGCAATATAAATATACATTGCTTACTGGTGTAAACCGCTTGCACTGTGAGGCGGTATATAAATCTCACAAATAAATAAATAAATAAATAAACCTGGAACCAGTTCCAAATAATAAATTATTTTTGTGTTCAACATAAATGTTTACTTTATAACTTTAAAATTAAAGTTAAAAATAAAATCCATAACATTTTAAGTCTTTGGTGATAAATTTCCAAGCATGAGATTTATTCAACTTCAGACATTTGCGACTTTTCTATTTGTGTTTGCCAGTGGCTTTAGTTCTCAAGTTTCAATTTGGTAAGAATAGAGGAATTTCACAAATTGATGTGACCATAGCAACAAACTGATTTGCTTGATCTAAAAACTTACTGAGTTCTTGTAAATGAAAGGACAGCCTGGTCATGTATTTTAAGACATTCAAAGAAATGAGGAAGTCAAATTATACTCCTTATTAGAAATGAATGCCTGTAGAAACAGCTCCTGGGCACCTACATTAATCATCTGCCAATTATTCTTCCATCTACCATAATACTTTGAGTTTCTTTGGAGTTCTAATTTGATCATAGCAGGCAAGCCTTTTTTTTTAATTTGAAAAATTAAAACTTAACCAAAAGGCATACATGTTCTTCATTTCTATTCTTTAATTGAATTCTTTAACTATAATTTATATTCTTTAATTGAATATAAACCTAATTTTAATCCTGTTGTTCTTAATTTGCCCACCTGCATGATCCTGTAACCTTATCCCATAAAGGGGTGCACCAAGAAGAGGCTGACTTCCTATAGAGCAGGGGTGGCCAAACTATGGTTCTTTGAGGAAATGTGGACTTCAACTCCCAGAATTCCTGAGCTAGCCATGCATGCATGGCTGGCTCAGGAATTCTGGGAGTTGAAGTCCACAGGTCCTCAAAGAACCATAGTTTGGCCACCCCTGCTATAGAGTAAAAAAAAGATACTCAGATCTTTTATTCCATATAGGGATGCAGATTCTACCGTTTCCCCAAAAATAAGACCCAACTGGAAAATAAGCCCTAGCATGATTTTTCAGGATGCTCATAATTTAAGCCCTACCCCAAAAATGAGCCCCAATTAAGACAGTCAACCAGATGGATGCATTTCAGGGGTGAAATTCAGCCAGCTCTATCCTGCTCGCGAAAGCTGGTAGGGCCAGCTAGTAGGGCAGGTAGTTCGGAGAGCCGGTAGCGGCGGTGGCGGGATGTGTGCCCCCCAAACCGGGACATCATCATGTCCCGGTTTTTACCCTCTGCGCATGCGGAGCAAGCACAAGCGGAGCGTGAGCATGCGGATGATGGTGCGGCGCGCACACATTAGTGAGCCGGTAGGACAGGTAGTTATATTTTACCCCTGATGCATTTAGTACTGTATTTAGTACCGTATTTCTCCGAAAATAAGACCTATCCAGAAAATAAACCCTAATGCATCTTTTGGAGCAAAAATTAATATTAGACTCAGTCTTATTTTTGGGGAAACACAAGTTATCTGAAAGGGGGAGAAAGTACAGTCAAATAAAAGGAGCCATACATTAATCATCACACATTACAAATGAAGACTAATAGTTCAGTGTTGGAAGATGAATGCTTTGTCCCAGTCTTCTACAGCTAAGTTAGCCCTTCATAATGCTGTATTTATGATGATCTCAGAATAAATAATATACAACTTCCTAAAATACATGTTGGCCATTTTCCAGATAAAGCCAAGATGCCTTAGTGCAAAATGCAATTCCAATACGGCATTAAATGATTATTTAATTAGAATATTAAAAACAATTCCAGAGGATTTAATTTTAAAATGGTAAAATAAAGCTAAGATTGTGAGAATAAACCAAATCTATTTGTTTTGCTTTTGCTTTTATTTATTTTTATAAAGAAAACCACAGAACCTGATGGGATGTATAAATTATGAGTGGGAATAAAATAATATAAAGAAATCTGTACACATGTTCAAAATATGAGTGCAATAAAGTTCAATGAAATTTGAAATAGGAAATGGCAGAATTAACGCATTTTTAATAATATATGATAAGTATAAAGTCCTAAATGACCAAGCTGAATATTTCTGCAGAAAAGTCCCATTGGATTTAGTAATAGTTTTTCCTTGGTAAATGACCATAAGACTGCTATTTAAAAAGTTGCAGATGAATACATGGGAAAAGTAATAAGTCAGTACTGATAGTCAAAAACTTCAGTTTTACAGTATATTCTCCACGCACAAGATGCTGAAGACTAATACTAAAGAATATTGCTTTTATGCTCCAATGGTGTGTTTTGTTTTTGGCCATGTACAATATACAATCAACTGGTAACAGAACAAACAATTTTGATCTAATGGAACCATTGTTCTGCCCCAGCCTAATGCTTATTTTTTTATATTCATTCATATTCACTATTATATTCATACATTGTTATAGTATTTATTATACTTGAGAATGACATTGAGCATCCACAGCATTTTGTTGCCCAGTCTTTAACAAAAATATGCTTTAAAATTTACACCGTTAAGTACAGTACAGTTTAGCAACTATGCTAAACAGAAGATAGCAAGAAATAATGCAGTTATATTGCTTTTAATAATTCATATTATATCACTAAACAGATATATATTTTTCAAATTTTTGACAGAAACATGTAAATAGTTGTAATGATATACAGTAGCAATAATGCTGTTCAATAAAAACATTAACATAAATTCTCAACCCTCCCCAGGAACTCTGAACACAATATAGTACATTCAGAATTTTTCCTCTTCCCCTTCCCCTTTAAGCAAACACACTCATAATAAATAAAATAACCACAGTAAATAAACCAGTCATATTACACAACTAAAAGTTCCTAGCATCTTTTACTTTATTATAGTGAGTTTTACTTTTTATCCTGATCTTATTATTCAAAATGTGATCTCCAATAGGGCAAATAGTAAGCGTGGCTGTTGATGCAGGAAAAATAGGTCACCCAACTTTTAATCATCTTTAAACAATATTGTTCGTTCAAAACAATATGAAGATTTGTAATATGACCAAGCTTGCAATTTCACCAAGGCTTACAGCAAAACACAGTACACAAGGGAAATAATGGGATCAGATTTAAGGAAGCTGAGAGAAATAGGGTATTTCTGTTCTTGTTCTTACTTGCATTGCTTGAAAATTGCTTTTAATCCTGACTACAGGTAGTCTTCAATTTACGACCATAACTGAGCCCAAAATTTATGTTGCTGAGAAATCTGTTAAGTGAGTTTTTCCCATTTCATGGGTTTTCTTGCCACACTTGATAAGTGAATCACTGCAGTTTTTAAATTAGTAACACGGTTGTTAAGTGAACCTAGTTTTCTCATTGATTTGCTTGTCAGAAGGTTGCAAAAGATGATCACATAACCCTGGGATATTGCAACCATCATAAATGTGAGTCAGTTGTCAAGCATCCGAATGTAAATTACGTGACCGTGCGGATGCTGCAACTGTCGTAAATGAGAAAAGTTATCATGTCACTTTTTTTAGTGCTGTTATAACTTTGAATGGTCACTAAACAAACTGTTGTAAGTCAAGGACTACCTATATTATGTTCTTTAACTCAAAGTACTAGGCACCTGAATTCATTATCATTAATGAAACAAGGTAAAGTGTACTGTTTTTCTTTCTGAGATAATAAAACATTTTAATATATACTGACATTGGTGTCCAGTAATTTGTCATAATGCTCTTGAAGCTTGGAAATTAGCCTTTTATGAACCTTGGTTATACCTGGATGGGAGATCACTGGAACATACATACAAATGGGAGGAAGTTTTGGCTCTGCAGTGTAGAGAACAGCAAAAGTATTCATGAATTTTTTATTTTATTTGAATCCCACCTTTATTATTTTTAAAAATAATTCAAGGTGCTGAATATGTACAACACACCTTCCTCCTCCTATTTTTGGCACAACAGCAACCCTGTGAGGTGAGCTGGGCTGGGAGAAAGTGACTGACCTAAAGTCACTATATAAACCATACACGTTACACTTTATTAATCTTCAAGTTATGCTCATCTTAAGGATTTTTGAAAGCATACATACAAAATTTCACACCCAAATGCAGGTAGTCCTCAACTTACAACAGTTTGTTTAGTGACCTTTCAAAGTTACAATAGCACTGAAAACTGTGACTTATGACCATTTTTCACAGTTAAGACCATTGCAGCTTCCCCATGATCATGGGATCAAAATTCAGTTACGTGGCAATGGGTTCATATTTATGAACACTGGTGTGTCCCAAGATCACGCAATCCCTTTTGCAACCTTCTGACGAGCAAAGTCAATGCTTGTCCAGGTTCATTTAACAACCAGGTTACTAACTTATCAACTGCAACGATTCACTTAACTGTGGCAAGAAAAGTTGTAAAATGGGGCAAAACTCACTTAACAAATGTTTCATTTAACGACCGAAATTTTGGGCTCCATTGTGGTTGTGAGTTGAGGACTACCCGTACAAATAGGTTATCACTTAAAGAGGAGCACTTAAAAGACACTTTTAAGCAAAAGACACAGCACTATGTGATAGCTGGTTCTCGACGAACCCATATATTGTAACGGGTAACAATATACAACTGAATTCCATAGCATTACTTAAGATGTTCCCAGCATCCTATCCAATACGAGAGGAGTCAAGCTATTCTACACCAGATTTCCACTGTAGGAAAAGTTAGACACTTACATATAAAAGCACAACAAGATTAGAGGGAGGAGGAGCAGGAATTATTATAGAGGAGGGACCAATTACTAAAAGAATGCAACTGCACCAAGAAGTGAGGACGGATTATTGCTGGCAATAGCCTTGTAGAAGAGAGGGCAGGCAGGAGTCCTAACTATGGGCAATAAATCAACAAATAAGTGTCTGCCTCAGGGTGATCCAATGCCCTAGATCAGTGGTTCTCAACAATTTTGATCTCGGTACCATTTTACTGTACAGGTAGTCCTCAATTTACAACAGTTTGCTTAGTGACTGTTCGAAGTTACAACGGCACTGAAGAAAAGGGATTTATGATCATTTTTCACACTTATGACCGTTGCAGCATCCCTATGGCCAGGTGATTTACATTCAGATGTAAATATTGACAATATTTATGACGGTTGCAGGGTCCCAGGGTCATGTGATCCCTTTTGTCAAGCAAAGTCAATGGGGAAGCCAGATTCATTACCTTGGTGAGTAATTTAACACCTTCGGTGATTCACTTAACAAATGTGGCAAGAAAAGTCGTAAAGTGGGACAAAAGTCACTTAACAAATGTCTTGCTTAACATAAATTTTGGGCTCAATTGTGGTCATAAGTCGAGGACTACCTGCATTAAAATAATTAAAATAATCCAAATCTCTGCAAGAGCTTTGGTTTTAAGGGGGGGGGGGTTATACCTATTGATATTTCTTGTGTTAGAAATTCAAATAAAAACTTCAATATACAATCAGTCGTCGACTTACAACCCACAACTGAGCCCCAAATTTCTGTGGTTCGGCGAGAAATTTGTTAAGGGAGTTTTGCCCCACTTTACGACTTTCCTCGCCACGTTTGTTAAGCAAATCACTCCCAAGCTGTTAAATTAGTAAGACGGTTGTTTAAGTGAACCTGGTTTCCCTTTTGACTTCACTTAACACTTCACTTAATGAGCCAAGGTGGCGCATCGGTTAGAGGCAGTACTGCAGGTCACTTTAGCTGACTGTGATCCGCAGGTCAGCGGTTCAAATCTCACCGGCTCAAGGTTGACTCAGCCTTCCATCCTTCCGAGGTAGGTAAAATGAGGACCCAGATTGTTGGGGGCAATGTAAATATATACATTGCTTACTGGTGTAAACCGCTTAGAGAGTGCTTGCACTGTGAGGCGGTATATAAATCTCACAAAATAAAAATAATAAATAAATAAATAACAGAAGGTCGCAAAAGGGAGGAAAGGAAATCACATGAACCCCCCACACACACACACACTGCAACCGTCATAAACGGGAGTCGGTTGCCAAGCATCCGAATGCAAACCCCGGGGATGCTACGACGGTCGTAAGTGTGAACAAGGGTCATAAATCATAAATTTTTCAGCCCTGTTGTAACTTTTGGACGGCCACTAAACGAATTGCTGTAAGTCGAGGACTTTGTTAGGCATGGATTTCTGTGAGGGTTCTCAGGCTCCTCTTGGGAGAGTTCAGCCACCCTTCCACAAGCGGGGAAGACGAGGAGACGCTCCCCCGCCTGCATCCCTGGGACGCCGTGGAAGAACGAAAAGGGTCGACCGGACTCGGGAGGGCGTTTGAGGGCAACCCCGCCGCGCCCACAAGGCGGCCGGGCGAGAGAGAGAAGCGAAGCGGGCGGGATCCCCCTCGCACGCCTGCGCCCAGCCTGGGAAGCGCGGCGGCGGCGGCTGTCAGCAACAAGCGGGAACCTTATTAGTCCCAGCCCGGGGCAGGGAAGGGCAAGAAAGGCTGCCGCCGGCTTGGGTCTCCGTTATGAAACTCGCTATGGAGCCCCAGCGGCGAGGACGGGAGTGGCCGGGCTGGGTAGCGAAGGGACGGGCTCCCCCCAGAGGGCCCGAGCGGCGTCCAACGCGGGTCATCTGAGGCCTTCGGGAAAGGGGGGGGGTGCGCCTGAGATCATAGCCCTGCGCCAACCCTGCCTGTCAAAAGTTTACCTCAGCCCGCTCGCCGCGGAAAGCCGTCCTCCCGCCCTCGCCCTGGAGGATGAGGAGGATGCTGCTCGGTTTCTAGAGGTGTCGGCAGCTGTTTCCCTCCGCTCCCCCCACACACCGTCCCCTGACCGCGCGCGCGGACTGCCCTCACTCTGCCTTCCGTTCCTCAGGCCGCGGGGCTGCAGCGTCCAGCCCCCCGCCATCCACGAGGCGACTTGCCCCCGTTCCCTCAGAAGCAGTATTAGCGACGGTGGCAATCTCCCAAGGCCTCGGCAGCAACCTTCCAGTTACCGCGCATGCGCCACCCTGGCACTTACCGGCAAAACAGTAGCTGCCGCCGCCGCCGAGCCTGGGAAAAGCTTTTATTTTTTTTTCCCCTTGTGCGCGTGCGCTTCTGGCACCCGCAACAGGAGCGAGCGCGGACTCCGATCGGGAGAGCACCCCCCCCCCCCACTCCGTCTCTTTCCCCCCCTGAATGTCCCTTGGAGGCTACTAGGCATGCGCCATGAGCACATACTCCAGCCCAGGCTGCCCAGGGTGATTCCCGTTCGTCAAAAAGCCGAGTAAGGACAAGGGGGGCGGTGCGCGTGCGCCGCCGAAACGTTAGTCGAACGGACCTATTGCGCAGGCGTCCTAGCCGGGCCCGCCTGACCTCAGATTACCTCGTTGGAACCAGGAGCCTAGGGAGGAACTAAAGCGAAATAAATAAAAGGACGCTGCGAGAAGACCTCGGTGCGCGTGCGCGCGATTGAGCGCGGGGAAAAAAAATGGATTGAATTTATCCAAAGGAGGAGCCACTTTAGCAGCAAGTCGGATTATTGCATGCGCCTTTAAAAGCAGGGGGCTGGGGCTGGGGCTGGGGGGGTTGGCCCTCTGAGGAACGCGCTAAGATAACCGGTCTCCAACCTTAGCAAATTTAAGATTTGTAGACTTCAACTCCCAGAATTCCCCACCCAGCTGTACTATGCTGACTGGAGAATTCTGGGAGTTGAAGTCCACAAGTCTTAAACTTGCCATGGTCGGAGACCCCTGCCCTGAAGAAACCTCCTTTATAGTGGAGCCACTTAAGAAAGGTAGTGACAAGATGCCCAAGACATCTTGAAGATGATATAGAGCACCCAGGAAGGCATCAGAGAGCTGGAAGCAGAAAAAATAAAAATAAAAAGTTCATTTCTTTATCTCTACAGTTTTACCGCTTAATCATGGGTTCCAGGATAATTTTTTTAAAAATTAACAATTAAAAAATGAAAATCCTAGAACAGGGGTTCCTCAACTTTTTACTATCACACCTCTTTTTACTGTGGTGTAAGCTTAATACACCTCTGGTAAAAAATCCTCTTCTAAAGACCTCCCCTTAAAAACTACCAAAATGAACACAAATGAACAATGGAGATTATGCAGTGAAATTTGGAAAAAGGCGGATTTTTCATAACATCGCAACTAAAGGATTCTTCGCATCTCGCTCTGGATACTTGTGTCCCAAGATAGATACCTCACAGTTTGCGAAACCCTGCTCTAAAATGTTTTATTATTCTTTGCATTTTCCCCTTCTTATGAGAATGAACAACACTGAGAAATGAAGCCCCTTCTTCAAACATTTGATCGATTATTTGCCATCAAGTTGATGCCAACTCAGTGACAACATAGGTAGATTTTCTCCATGATAATCTGTCCCAAACCTGCTCCTTCAGATCTTCCAATGGTGCACCCATCATCACTGTCACTGTGTCCATCCACCTTGTTGGTTGTTCTCTTTCTCACTTGCCATCCATCTTTCATAGTATTAAAGCATTTTCCAGGAAGCTAAATCTTTGCATAATGTGTGAAGCAGTGGTGGGTTCCTACTGGTGCGGTCCACTCTATAGCACCGGTAGTGGCCCGCTGGTGACATCACAGTACCGGTGCGGTCAGTTGCCAATGCCTGGGCGCCAGTATTTTTTTTTTTAAATTTTTTTACATTTTAAAAAAAAATTTCTTCTGCGCATGCCCAGAAGCCGAGCTTCCGGCACTGCGCATGCGCTGCCTTCCTACCCCACAGTGAGTCCAAGCAGGGGAGGATGGCTGAGGGAGCTCGTGAGACGTTGAAAGAACGGGCGGCAGGAGCTATCTCCATTCCCCTCCCTTCAGCAGTCTGAGAAGCCACGAACGCGCGGTGATGATCCTAGGCATTTTCGCACGTTTGAGGCTTCTCGAGCTGCTGAGGGGAGGGGGAATGAGCGGCAGGACCTATCTCAGTTCCCCTCCCTTCAGCAGTCCGAGAAGCCACGCCTACCCGGTCACATGGCCGGCAAGCCATGCCCACCCGGTCACATGGCTGGCAAGCCACACCCACAAAATAAGCCACGCCCACAGAGTGGTAGTAAAAAAATTAGGAACCCGCCCCTGGTGTGAAGTATCTTAATCTGAACCTGGTCATGTGTGTCTTGAGTAAAAACTCTGGATTGAATTGTTTGATGATCCAATGGTTGACTTTCTTGGCTATCCATCTCAAGAGTCTTCTCTAACACCAAAGTTCATAAGTGTCAATGCTCTTTCTATTCTGCTTTGTCAAATATTAGGATTTACATCTCGCAAAACTTGTGACTATTACCACATGCATGACTCAGTATCATTACAGCTTGATATATTCCTTTTATTTTGTTTGTTCATAAGTAATATTTTCCCCAGGTTGCTAAGCAACTTTAACCAAATTGACACTTGGCTTCTCACAAATATTTTTTTAAATACATAAACTGTATAAACACATGTTCCAAATTTTAAAATAAGCTTGTTCCCTTTACCCTTGCCATTCTGGAAAGTTATGATCCTAATCACCTATACATTTCATCATGCTGGTTCAAAGTGGTTGAATTATAGATTGTTTATTCTATACAAATAGTCCTTGACTTACGACTACAATTGAGTCCAACATTTCTGTTGCTAAGTGAGACATTTGTTAAGTGAATTTTGCCCCATTTTACAATATTTCTTGCCACAGTTGCTATGTGAGTCACTGCTGTTGTTACATTAGTAACATGGCTGTTAAGTGAATCTGGCTTCCCCATTGACTTTGCTTGTCAGAAGGTCGCAAAAGGTGATCATATGACCCTGGGACTGCCAAGGGAAGCATTCATCCGAATGCTACCTTGTGAGAATGAGAATAAATCTCATAGAGTCGATTTGGATCTTCAGACAGTTGGAAGTTGGAATTCAGACAGTTAGAAATAAAGCCGAGATTAAAAGTCTGATAGAAAATATTTATTTCGTTACAAAAACAATAAATCCTGATAAATTACATCTTTGCTAATAAAACGTGACGGTTCCGGTCAGAGTCGAGGCAGAAGTGATTAATGGTGGATCAGGAATGTAGACATGCGTACAAGATCATATCACGTGTTCTGTCTGTATTGGAATGTACCATAATATTAGAATAGGGATGCACCACCCTGCATAGACATACAACTGGCAATATTCACACCGTGAACAGGGACACTCAACTATCATAAATATGAGTCAATTGCCAAGTGTCTGAATTTAGCTCATGGGGATGCTGCAATGGTCGGAAGTGTGAAAAACGGTCATAAAGTCACATTTTTAGTGCCGTTGTAACTTTGAATGGTCACTAAATGAACTGTCGTAAGTTGAGGACTACCTGTACTTTTTTGTGAATTAATTGGGGTGGTATAAAATTTTTGCAAATATATGTAAAGATAGAAGAAAAATAACTATAGGCGACTCAGACATGGGTTGTGGCTGCATTTTCTCTCTGAGGAATCCCTTTATTTAGATTGGGAAATTAATAACAATTAATAATAATTAATAATTTATTGTCATTGTACGTATATACACAGTACACCCATACAACGAAATGCACATAACACTTCAAGACCAGTCCCAACACACATAACAATCCCCACCTGCCACGAATTCCCCACCCTTAACCACTCAAGCATCCATACCAGAGGTGGGTTTCTGCCGGTACGGTTAATAGCTGTTGTTCGGCGCAGAGCCGAAGACGCTGCTGCCATTCGCGGTGCGGGGACTTTCCCCGGGCGCTGCCACCGCCCGCATAGATGCCGCCAATTGCGTTCTTTTGCCCTCTGCACATGCGCAAAGCGTTCTGCATGCGCAGAGGGCAAAAGGACACAATTGGCGGCGTCCATGCGGGCGGGAAAAGCACCCAGGGAAAGCTCCCATGCCGCGAACGGCAGCAGCGTCTTCGGCTCTGCGCCGAACAACAGCTATTAACCGTACTGGCAAAAACAGGCAGGAACCCACCTCTGATCCATACAACAGACCAAGTAATACTATCCTACAGCTCACTGATGGTGACCCTTCAATTCATTATTAAGTGCAATTATAGCTCTAGGATAAAAACTATTCAGAAAGCGTGTGGTCCCAGTTTTAATCGTTCTGTATCTTCTGCCAGAAGGCAACAGTTCAAAAAGATTGTAAGCAGGATGAGAAGAGTCTCTGAGAATATTGTGCAACTTCCTAGAACAGCGAGATGCAGAGATATCGTCCAGGGCTGGTAGCTGGAACCCAATGATATTCTGGACAGTTGTAATGATTCTCTGTAGAGCTTTTTTGTCTGCTGCAGAGCTGCTCCCATGCCATGCTAGAATACCATATGTCAGGACACTCTCAATGGTGCTGCGATAGTAGGACAACAGTAGATGCTGAGGTAAATTTATCTTCCTGAGCATTCTCAGGAAGTACAGCCTTAAGAGAAGTACTGAACTTAAGAATTAAAAGTAGTATTCTGCATTTTAAAACAATTTTAGTAATTAGAACAAATGCCACATTTAGTTACCAAAAGATCAGCCCCAAATGAGGCGAAGGAATTCCAGGTAAAGGACTATAAATATCCTTAAAGGGCCAAACAGGAAAACATAACATTTAAGTCTTCTCGTTTGTCTGCATGGTAGACCAAAAAGAGCAGGTGAAATTCTCACTGTGAGTAAATGCCAAATGAGGTGGTGGTGTTTTCAGGAAAAACTGCAAATGTCTATAATGCTGACTCAGAGGTGAGATCCTAGAAAACCTAGAAGCAATGCTCTTTCTGGAAACATGAAAATATTTGCAACTTTGGGGGGAAAGTATGGTTTCCTTCAGCAAAATCATTTGCCAAGGGGTTTCTTTTTGTCAACTGCCATCTCTTGCTTGCTTGTGCTTTGTTACCATGTGGTGACAATCTGCCAGGAATTCTGGGGAGGGTGGATAGGAGGGGGGAATGCCTGGAGGGAAAGCGAAAGTAGCAAAAGTGCATGCTGTATCTCCTTGAGATGCCGCTTCAAGGTCACCTGTCTGGGAGAAAAACACAGCTGCATACCAACCTATACTTGAAGTGGCATCTTCAAGTATACGTATGAAAACATCTTGTTTGAACCTTATCGGCATGGAGGTTTTTTTTTGCCAATGGGTAAGACAGAGCATTTGTTGGTTGAGATTTGGAGTTGCCAGTTGTCTGACCATTCTGACACATAGTCAAGGTCTTTTTGTAGGGTAGCCGCATTGGCGGTGGTGTTGAATAGTTTTACATCATTATCATTTAACCATTAGTTCATCAGTGCAACGTGTGAAGGGAAGCAATGGGTCTAGTCCAGAAACATATGCCTTCAAAATCCTATTTTAGAATTTAAGATAATGATCTACATGGGGCTACGCCTGAAGAGCATTCAAAAGCTTCCACTGATGCAGAATGCAGTGGCCCAGGCAATCTTTGGGGCCCCTACAGTGGTCAGTGGTACACCACTGCTCCACAAGCACATTGGCTGCCAATTTGCTTCCGGGTGCAACTAAAGGCCATTGCCTATAAAACCCTGCATGGCATGGGTCCAAGGTTACTTGAGGAACCATCTCACCCCAGTGGGACAGGCCTGCTCCACCTGGGCCGGCAGAGGAGGGCTGGTGCAGATCCCGTGGGTCAAGGAATTCCAGCTGGCGAGGTCCAGGAGAAGAATGTTCTCTGCTCTATAATCTAGCCACAAAAGTGCTTTTTCAAAAGGCATCTGGACTTTCTTTGTGTGTTTTTTCTAGAAGATGTTTTACTTCTCATCCAAGAAGCTTCTTCAGATCTGACTAATTGGTGGAGAACTGAAGAAGCTTCTTAGACGAGAAGCAAAATGTCTTCAAGACAAAACAAAGAAAGTCCAGTTGCCTTTTGAAAAAGTATCTTTGGGACATCCATGACCTGGATGACTGAGAATCCCCACAGACATTATATAGCAATAGCACTTAGACTTATATACCGCTTCATAGTGCTTTACAGCCCTCTCTAAGCGGTTTACAGAGTTCAGCATATTGCCCCCAACAATCTGGGTCCTCATTTTACCGACCTCAGAAGGATGGAAGGCTGAGTCAATCTTGAGCCGGTGAGATTTGAACAGCTGAACTGCTGAACTAGCAGTAGCCTGCAGTGCTGCATTTAACCACTGCACCATCTCGGCTCTAATTAGATATAATCTATATCTCATCTCAATTTAGATATAATCTAATTTGCTCCCTTAGTTATTCTTATGAAATGTTTACTGTACAACTTTATATAAACATGTCTGTGGATACATGTCCTGTTATGTTTTTGTTTTGTTTTTTAGCTTTCTTTTTTCCCTTTGTACCGTATAATTTTCTATATATTTTTTTTAATTTAGTTAATTTAGTTAATTTTTTAATAAGTGGGGGAAATTGTTCATATATTTGGTTTCACTATAAGAGAACTTTGCTCAGCATATGATCAAGTTTCCAATGTTAACAGACAAAGAAATACTGAAAAAAGTTTTTATTGGGACTAAAATATGCCTAGTTTTTGTAGCTATTTGGATGGATAAGAATTTGGTCAATAGACAAGCCGAATCATCTGGCTAAATGTTTATTCCACAGAAATATTTTTCTCAGTGATGGTTATTCCAGATAATCTGTTTTAATGCTATTGGTTTGGAATGCAAAAGCTGTACATTATTTATTTATTAGATTTATATTCCACTTTTCCTCCAAGAGTCCAAGGCAGCTTATACTGTTGCGGCCCGCCAGCGGAGCTGATAGCAGATTCGGACAGTGAGAATAGAATAGAATGGAATGGAATGGAATAGAATAGAATAGAATAGAATAGAATAGAATAGAATAGAATAGAATAGAATAGAATAGAATTCTTTATTGGCCAAGTGTGATTGGACACACAAGGAATTTGTCTTGGTGCATATAGGTTGGGGAGGAACATGGGCCAGTCCTGGACTCTGGGGAAGGCTCTGTGTCGGAGGCAGAGATGGGGCCAGGGCAGTCTGACAGCTATCAGTTGCCTTTGGAGTCTGACAGCAGTGAGGCAGACGAACAGCTGGAGCCCGTTCCCAGTGTGCGCATGCGCAGAGTTGCCAGACGCAGGGAACAGCTAAAGAACAAGGGTCGACTTGAGAGTAAGGCCACAGGTAGACGATGAATGGCGCCTCACAGAGAAAATAAAAGAGGAGTGGAGTTTACAGGAGACAATTAGTTCATTTCTGCATTCTTGCCAAGTATTGCCGCCTCTGAAAGATCGGCCTGGCCACTCTCCAAGCTTGATAAAGGTCGGTAATTGTGAACTATCTTGAAAGACTGTGGGAGGGGAAAGACTTTGCTGAAGAGGAATTTACTGTAAATTAAACAAAAGAGGTTTGTCAGGACGAGGACTCGGCTTCGTGCTGCTGGGGAAGCCTAGGTCAGAACACATACCACACTTTTCCCTTGTTTTGGCCATAATAGATTGGGAATGGTTTTTCCCAATGTGATAGGTTGAACTGAGAGAGAATGGCCAACTTAAAATCACCGACCGACTTCCATGAGTGGAGATTAGAATAAAACCTGGGACCATCCACTCCTAGTCAAACAACTTAATAGCACCTTCTTGCTCTAAGCTGAAGACCATTTCTTATGATAAAAAAATATCTGAAACACAATTTACAATTAAATAGAGAGGCAGAGAAGGGAGAAATTAATGAGAAATCCTACATCTCTAGAAGCAGAGAAAGGGACTTTGAGTTGCAGAGAACTTTTAATACAAAAAAAGTCCAGAGAATGCAGTGTGGAGACATATAAATGCACTCATATCACTCTGCTAAACAAATAATTCCCTCAACACTGTCAAACTATTCACTAAATCTGCATTACTATTACTATTAATCTTCTCATCGTTCCTATCACCCATCTCCTCCCACTTATGACTGTATGACTTAACTTGTTGCTTGTATCCTTACGATTTATATTGATTGTTTCCTAGTATGATTTGATTGCTTATTTGTACCCTATGACTATCATTTAGTGTTGTACCTTATGATTCTTGACCAAAGCATCTTTTCTTTTTGTGTACACTGAGAGCATATGCACCAAAGACAAATTCCTTGTGTGTCCAATCACACTTGGCCAATAAAGAATTATAATAATAGTAAGCAAACTGCATCTTACATCAATACAATACTTACCCTTCTATTATTTATTTATTTATTATTTATTTTGTGAGATTTATATACCGCCTCACAGTGCAAGCACTCTCTAAGCGGTTTACACCAGTAAGCAATGTATATTTATATTGCCCCCAACAATCTGGGTCCTCATTTTACCTACCTCGGAAAGATGGAAGGCTGAGTCAACCTTGAGTCGGTGAGATTTGAGCCGCTGACCTGCGGATCAGTGTCAGCTAAAGTGGCCTGCAGTACCTGCCTCTAACTGCTGCGCCACCTCGGCTCTTCTAAAATTATTTGTTTTAGTCTGTTGAGACCAGTAAATTAGAATGTGGGCCAAATCCCCATATAATTAAGTTTACTTAATTAGTGTTATTGCTTTGAATGACAGATGAATCTATGTGAACATTTCAAATAATTGACCTTCCTATTGTTGTATGTACACAGAGCTTACCCACCGGAAACAAATTCCTTCTGTGTCTAATCACCCTTGGCCAATAAAGAATTATATTCTATTCTCTATTCTATTCTTCTATTCTTCCTTTAGATGTGTTTCCTTTTAAATATATGCAATCCTTGACTGTAATGGAGCCATGACAGTCATAAAGCAGGTCATCACATGACCAATCTTATTTTACAACCTTTTCTGCAGCAGTCATTAAAAGAATCACCATGGTTGTTAAGTGAAACCACAATCATTAAGTGAACTCATTGTTGGCTGTGGAGTATTTTTGCCAAAACCTGGAAGTAAATGCCTATTTTTGGCAAAAACGTCATACGTTAGGATCATGTGACCATGGAATGGCCTTAAATGAAGGGTTGGATGACAAATGGCTGAAAGGCAGTCATGTGACTACATGTGGGGCGTGACCATCAGAACTTTGGAACTGAGTCGTAAGCACCTTCTGGGGGCTTGTAACTTCAAATGGTCATTAAGCAACCAGTCATAAATCAAGGACTATCTGTAAGTAATCCAGGCACCTACTTCTCCTAAAAAAAAGTCTTGAAGCCCCTAAGTATAGCTCAGCCAATTGACTGTGTGTTTCTGTATTCATTCTATGACATTTCCATTTGCCTGTACCAAGATATTTAACAAATTAAGCATTCTGTTTTGAAAAAAGATCTTGGAGAAAGCATGACATCAAAGACTTTAAAATGAGAGATTGCCTGTATTTTTCAGTTGTTGACAAATGCAGTTGTTGACAAATAGACTACAGTGCTAAACAATCTTACTAGAGTAAAATCCAGCAGGCAAACACAGGGAGATTTGTTCATCCAAGAGTAGAACACCAAATTTTGGACGGGAGCAGAAAGCATTTATATTTGAGTGTTGACAGGACAGCCAATGGTACAACTGCAAACTAATTTGACCACATAGATACAACAGTATTTGTCTCTTCATACTCTAGTTATCGTCTATAGAAGCCTTTCTAAGTGAGGACATCATCATGTCCCTAATACCTTTTCTGGGGCTTTCTTCTAAATCCGTTTTTACAGCACCAAATTCTGCCAACTTCCATTCAAGATCTGAAACAACAAAACCTATTCAGAGAAACGGAAAGAGAAACTATGGCAATACTAATGTGCGCAACCTTTTATCACTGGTTACACACACATTCATGCAGAGGTATCGTTTCATACATCTGATGGATCCTAGCACGGAATGCATAAAGTTGTCAGGTAGGACTAAAAGCTTAAGTGAACCTTATGTTTGCTAGAGTTATTACCAGAGGTGGTATGCTGCTGGTTCGTGAACCGGTAGGGCCGACTTCACTCAACAACGGTTGCAAGCAAAGTTGTAAAATGATGCAAGATTCACTGAACAAATGTCTTACTTAACAATAGAAATTTTGGGCTTAATTATGGTCATAAGTCAAAGACTACTTGTACAGATTCTCACTGTTTATATTCCACTGTTCCTCCAGGAATTCAAAGTACCGTATTTTTCGGAGTATAAGACGCACCGGAGAATACAACGCACCTTAGTTTTTGGGGAGGAAAATAGGGGAAAACAATGCATGCCTACACCTGTAATGCAATGCCCTCCCACCGCGCATATGTGCACAACCCCCCATGCTGCCCCTCCCCCCCGCATGCTCACAGGGCTCACTGAAGCCTCCGGAGCCTGTGGATGGCGAAAAACGGATTTCAGCTGATTTTCGGCCTTCCGGAGGGCGGGGGGAGGTCATTTTCATCTTCCTGAGGCTTCAGGAAAGCCTCCGGAACCTGTGGATGACAAAAAATTGACCCAACGGCCCAACCGGAAGTTCGGAAATGAACTTCCGGTTGGGTTGTTGGGCCATTTTTCACCGTCCCCAGGCTTCAGGAAAGCCTTCTGAAGCCTGGGGATGGTACAAAACGGCCCAACGGCCCAACCCGAAGTTCGTTTCCAAAATTCTAGTTGAGCTGTTGGGTCCGTTTTTCGCCATCCACAGGCTCCGGAGGCTTTCCTGAAGCCTGGGGAAGGCAAAAATGACCGCCCCCTCCCTGCCCTCCGGAAGGCCGAAAATCAGCTGGCCAGCGTGCTGGAGCTGACATAGGGCAACTCCTCACATGCCCTCAGATATGGCTCCACGTGCCATAGGTTCGCCATCACGGTTCTATGACTATGAGTGGACTTGAACCCAAGTTTCAGTTTAACCGCTACATCGCATTGACTCTCTTTGTATAATCCTCTAATTCATTGATTTATATATATTACCTTCTACTGTAAGTGCTGTTCCGCCAAACTCCACAACTCCAATTAACTTGCCTTCAATTTTACCGTCCTTATAGACAAATATTGTAGGCAAGCAATTATCATGATAATTTTCAATACAGCTCTTGGCAATTGCTTTCACAAACTTAGTTTCTGGAAATTTTATGGCCAGTAGGCTCAGGTGTCTGTTAACCAATGCACACATTGGAATACTAAAGGAAGAAGAGGAGGAAGAATTTGATTATTAATCTCCAACAGAAATATACCGTATAATAATAATCTTTGTTATGATGAATCTGAAAACACTGAATTAGTAGAAACTCTGTCAATTGCTTATAAATCCACATATGCAGTTTATAAATATACTGTATCTGTCTGTTTTCAGTTGTCTTTTTGCCTTTTAGTAATAGCAATAGCACTTAGATTTAAATACCGCTTCATAGTGTTTTACAGCCCTCTCTAAGTGCTTTACAGAGTTAGCCTATTGCCCCCCAAAATCTGGGTCCTCATTTTACCCACCTCGAAAGGATGGAAGGCTGAATCAACCTTGAGCCTGGTGAGAATCAAACTGCTGGCTGTGGGCAGAGTTAGCCTGCAATACTGCATTCTAACCACTGCTCCACCACCACCTTAACAGATACACTACATTTCATTTAAAATGGATTGTGTTGCATTAGGCTGGGATTTTATTGAGTTGTGATATGGCTTTAATCTCATACAAGGAAAATACATCACATTTTATTATTCCAAAGCAAAATCCAGACTCACAAACAGGATCTGCTGCAAATTGCCCTGTTTGTATTTAAACACTGTTATGGGATACATCCTTGGCTATGAGCAATTTATGTATTTGTGTGTCAGTTACAACACATCCTGATACGTGTGTGTGTGTGTGGTCTGCGCACGGACATGCACACATGTGATGTATGATCTAATGTTAAGGGAAGTTTGGTTCAAAATAATTTGAAGTCACACAGTCAATTGCTACCAACCTGCCTTCCATTGAGGAACTGTATACTGCATGAGTCAAAGAGAGGGCTGGGAAAAAATCTACAGATCCCTCACATCCTGGACATAAATTGTTTCAGCTTCTACCCTCAAAAAGACGCTATAGGGCACTGCACACCAGAACAACTAGACACAAGGACAGTTTTTCCCGAATGCCATCACTCTGCTTAACAACTAATTCCCACAACACTGTCAAATAATTTACTAAGACTATTACTATTCTTCTTCTCTTCCTTACTAGTACCTATCTCTTCCCACTTATTACTATAACCATTTTGCTTGTATCTTTCAATTTAAATTATTTTTGTTTCCTAGTAAAATTTGATAGCTTATTAGTAACCTTGACTATCACTAAGTGTTGTATCTTTTTATTCTTGATGAATGTATTTTATTCTCCTTATGTACACTGAGAGCATATTCCTCCTTATGTACACTGGCCCATGTTCCTCCCCAACCTATATGCACCGGAGACAAATTCCTTGTGTGTCCAATCACACTTGGCCAATAAAGAATTCTAGATGCCAAAATGGATTACCTTCCTGACAGTCAGGCCAAATGCCAATCTAAATGACTTCTTCATGCTGTGCAATACATAGCCACCCCCTGTAAACTGCTTGGTATAACAGGATCCAGAAGCACATTTTAGCTTCATGTTCTCCCACCATAGATAATAAATTGAATATGAATCAGGGCTTACTGTAGGAGAAGATCAGGCAGAACGGGAGGTGGAGTTAAATGTGTCATCAGCTTAGAGTCCTTACATTGCTACAAAACGATCCAAGTCCAGACCCCCCCTTTAATTCCTTTGACTCTTATCTACCATCAATTTAGTGCTGACTGTTAGTTGACTAGATTCTTGTCTATAGGTTTGAATAAATCTTTTGGGCTGCAACTTAGCACATGGTCCTGATCCTTTGCGTCCGACACTCAGTGACGAGAACCTAATGCATGCACCAAAGTCTGGGCATATGGAGAAGCAGCATGTTTAAAGAAATGCTCTTTTGCCCAACTAAACTGCAGATAATATTTTATTATCCACAAGAACCTGGTATATACAGAAATAGTTTTTCCCAGAAACTATTTCCTCCAATTAGAAATTGTGTCAGTGTTTCTCCAGCAACTTTTCTTTCAGGTAACTTGTATTGGGCTGTTTAAATTAAGTGGCACCCAATATTATATCAGTAACACTATAATGCAGGATTTTCCATCACTCTCTTCCCTTTATAAACATCTCTATGAAGCAGTGGTGAGTTCCTACCGGTGCAGTCCAATGCGCCATTCCGGTAGGGACCCGCTGATTGCGCAATTTGCACGCGACGGCTCCGGTGCGGTCTTCGCTGGTCCGTTGCACGGCGATATCTTTTTCTGGAATTTTTGGGCTTTTTTTGCTTCCTGCGCATGCGCGGAAGCAAAATCTCACGAGGGGACGCACACGCGTGTGAGATTCCAGCGATTTTTTGCTTCCGCGCATGCGCGGAAGCAAAAAATTGCTGAAATCTCGTACACACGCGCGTCCCCTCACAAGATTTTGCTTCCGTGCATGCGCAGGAAGCAAAATCGCACAAGGGGACACGCGTGCGTAGCGAGCGTGCGCGCAAGTGAAATGAGATGATGCACGCGCAGCATACCGGTAGGCAGGTAAGAAGAACCCTCCCCTGCTATGAAGCCTCTAGATCAGTGGTGGCCAACCTGAAGCGTCCCATGCGCCAATTGGCTCAGGCGCCCCGGTTGGGCGGGCCCGCCTGGACACCGCCATTTGAGTTTTGCCCTCTGCGCATGCGCATGCAGTGATGGGAATGAGTGTGTCCCATCACTGCATGCCTTTCTAGTAGCAGAATGACATCAGGGTGTGAAAAGACTTACTGTATTTACAGTATAAATGTTCTAACACACACACACACACTCTCCTCTCTTACCTTGCATTATACAGATGGATGACAACCCACACATCCTTTGGCGCATTTGTGACTTCCTTCACGTATTGATCCCCAGAAATTTCATTCAGTTCTCCAAATCTTTGTCTCTTTTGTAGAGCTTTTAGTTCTGCTAAACGTTGTTTCCTAATTTAAGGGAAACCTTTCATATCATAACCGTTAACAAAAGTGGGAAGAGAGACCGTGAAAACATAGGGTTAAGGTATCACACCCGTTCCCTGGAGATTTTCAGAAATGAAGCTTGTTAAGGGTGGGAATGCAAGAGAGTTCAAAAGTGCAGTGATTGAACTATATAGGGGAGAGATGGGGTAATCTGAATTTGTTGCCTGGGCAACATGTAGCCCATCCAATCCTTTTCCAACCCAGACCTGCAAGCCCTTCCAAACAGCACCAAGTGGGGAAAAACCATTTTCAATTCAAGAGGGATCAGTTTTAAACAATAAACTCTGCCCATTAAAGGTGCCTATTCAAAAGGCAACTGGACTTTGTTTTTCCTTGAAGATGTTTCGCTTCTCCTCCAAGAAGCTTCTTCAGTTCTGCTTATCCCAGCTTCTTGGATAGGCACCAGTGGTAAGTTGTAAATAATTTTGCCACCGGTTTGCACGCACGCAGAAGCGTCTTGGGCAGTTGGGCGGAGCCTCCTGCTGCCAGTGTTACCGGTTCTAAGAACCGGTCTGAACCGGGAGCAACCCACCGCTGATAGGCACCTTTGGGACAACCATGACCTGGATGACTGAGAATCTCCAGAGACTTGAGCCGAGGGGGCGCAGCGGTTAGAGAGCAGTACTGCAGGCTACTTTAGCTGACTGTGATCATTTGAGTTCAGCTGTTCAAATCTCACCTGCTCAGGGTTGACTCAGTCTTCCATCCTTCCGAGGTAGGTAAAATGAGGACCCAGATTGTTGGGGCCAATGTAAATATACATTGCTTAATGGTGTAAACGACTTAGAGAGTGCTTGCACTATGAGGCGGTATATAAATCTCATAAATAAAATAAATAAATAAAGACTTCTGCTCATTAAACTTTGCAGGTATTTAAAACATCCGTTTCTCTCTTTAAATGCTCCTGATAAAATAGGTTATTTTTTCTTAGGGGTGTATGTGCTGTTTTTAGGGCAAACCCCATGATCTAAATATTTGCATCCCTACTTTCCTTAAAGCTTTCTTACAGTACTCTAGAATGAGTTGAAAATTTTGGCCTGCCCAGTTTGATGACAATATGATGTTTATGAATACACTCTGTGGCCTTCCTTTTTGGCCAATTTGGAAAAACAAACAAACTGCAATCCAGTAACTTACTCATATCTGGTATAGGAGATTAATTCTCTTTGAAAGTTTGCATGTTAGAACTTCCTGCATTTTGTTATTATATTAATAACAAAAATAGATGTAAAATATATAAGAATGTATGTAGTTACATTCTAAAATGAAAGGGAAAGTAATATAACTTAAATCTAGGCTAAAGCCCTTTACAGAACCCTATAGCAGGGGTGGGTTCCTCCCGGTTTGGACCACTTTGCCTGAACCGGTAGCGACCCCCTGGTGACGTCACGATGACATCACGGACCCGGTTCGGTCGGTGCTGATCTGTGGACGCCACCATCTTTTTTTTTTTTTAATTTTTTTAAAAATTTCTTCTGAGCATGCGCAGAAGCTGAGTTTCTGGTATGCATGCAGTGGCATCTTGTTTTCAGCTTTTTTTCAGATTTTTCGGCACTGCACATGTGCATGTGTGCAAAGCGCGCACGGGCCCACACAGTGTGCCCACATGGTGCAGGAGGAGGCGAACCGGCAGCGAGGTAAGTTAGAACCCACCCTTGCCCTATAGGTTTTCTTTCAGATTTGACGTATGCATAATTATATGCAAGAAAAAATTCCAGTCGCTTGGCTTTTCTTATTAGAGGGATTCAGTGGTGGGTTCAAGGGTGACCGCTTTCCCGGCCCGGCTGAACACAATCATTTGGGTTATTTTTCCCTCTGTGCATGCGCGCGCATGTACAGAGGGAAAAATAACCCGAATGGCGGCGTTCAGCCGGGCCGGGAAAGCGGGCGGGAGAAGCTCCGCGCCGTGACCGCCGCCAGTTCCATCGGCTATACGCCGAAGGACTGGCCCGGGCGAACCGGGAGGATTTCACCCCTGGGTGGGTTGCTACCGGTTCGCCCCAGTTCAGGCGAACCAGTAGCGGCGGCGGCAGGAGGCTCCACCCACCCACCCAGATGTCATCACAGATGATCTGCACATGCGCAGAAGCGGCCCGCGCGCATGTTCAAAGTTCTGAACCGATAGCAAAGGTAAGTGAAACCCACTACTGGAGGGATTATACTAAGGATAAATAAAACTTCCCCTGAGTAACATCACAGAAGTTTGGAAAACTCAAAAGTTGTGATGCAAGCAGTATAGAAAGAGGACGTTCTCAGGTTACGATTACTCATGAGAACAGTACGTACTCACTAAATTTGAACAAACAGATACATTATTTAGATGGGAATTCAGTGAAAATGGATTTTTGAAAGTAAGAGCTGTAGATGGCGCCAGTTGCTTGGATATTTGTTAGCCCAAGAACTAACCTTCCATGTATTTAAAGCAGTGGTTTCCCAACCTTGGCAACTTGAAGATGTCTGGACTTCAACTCCCAGAATTCCCCAGCCAGCAAATGCTGGCTGGGGAATTCTGGGAGTTGAAGTCCAGACATCTTCAAGTTGCCAAGGTTGGGAAACACTGATTTAAAGGTATTTCTAACGTTTAAAAGTTGAGATGATGATGATGATGATGATAATTTGTTTATGGATAGGGAAATATCTATTCCCCCACACTGGTGACTTTGCATTTGCTCCTTAGAATTTGACATACCTGTACATTTCAACAGCTTTTAAATCTTCCTCATCAAAATCATCTTCTGCCTCTTTCAGTTGCTTCAGATTCATTTTTTCATAAGGCTTCACTAGAAAAAAAAGAAATGGAGAGAAAAAGTAATTTTAATCTAACCAAAGCAGGAGTGAAATGCTCCAGGTTCGCTCTTACCTGTCGGTCGTCGCAGAGCCGATGGAGCCGGTGGCGGTCGTGGCATGGGGCTGCCCCTGCCCGCTTCCCCCGCCCACCTGGACGCCACCATTTGAGTTCTTTTGCCCTCTGTGCATGCGCAAAGCGTTCTGCATGCGCAGAGGGCAAAAGAACTCAAATGGCGGCGTCCAGGCGGTTGGGGGAAGCGGGCGGGGGCAGCCCTGCGCCGCAACCGCCACCGGCTCCATCGGCTCTGCGACCGACAGGTAAGAGCGAACCGGGAGGATTTCACCCCTGAACCAAAGGCTAGAAGGAAATAGAGTGGTGCGGTGGCCTAGAGGTGGAGCTCTCGCCTCACAATCAGGAGGCTGTGAGTTTGATCCTAGGTAAAGGCAGATATTTCTCTCTCTCTGGGCACAATGAGAATATATCTGCTGAACAAAGCTCCGCATTGGCGACAGGAAGGGCAACTGGCCAGTAAGCACTCGGCTCCATTCAGTTGCCCAGACTCCACTCCATGAAGGATTATGGGGTCGTTAAAAAAAGATGATGAAGATGCCCAGTTTAAATATTTCTGGGAAAGAAGTGGATAACAAATCAAAATCTCTTTTTTTTCCCTTGCGAATTCAAAAGGAAAATTGGATAAAGTCATGCCAAGGACTTCTCCTTTAAATCTCATTTCAGAAGTAACTTATGAAATGGCCTCTGCAGGCGAAATTACTATTTTTCCAGCTTCGAATCTCAGCTCTCTTCTGTGAACTGTGGAGATGCTAGCTAGTCAATTCAATGAAGTCCTGAGGTGAAATGGTTCATGGTTGAAAGGCCGGGTGATGGAGGAATGTCGGGCTATGTATGAAAAGCTTCAGATTCAACTGTTCTCCATTTGAAAGATTCTCTTTCCTATTGGGGACATTCATTCATTCATTCATCCATTCATTTATTTATTTATTTATTTATTTATTTATTTATTTATTTATTTATTTATTTATTTATTTATTTATTTATTTATTTATTTATTTATTTATTTATTTATTTATTTATTTATTTATTTATTTATTTATTTATTTATTTATTTATTTATTCATGAGATTTATATACCACCTCACAGTGCAAGCACTCTCTAAGCCAGCGGTTCCCAACCTGGGGGTCGTGACCCCTTTGGGGGGTCGAATGACCATTTCCCAGGGGTCGCCCCGGCATCCTCAGCTCCCCCCCCACTGCCAGAAGCCTTGCCATATCGCGCCCCACAACCTGCGCCCCGCCCTGTGACCCACCCCGCTGCTGCCATTTGGGTTCTTTTACCCTCTGCGCATGCACAAAGCATTCTGCACATGCGCAGAGGGTAAAAGAACCCAAATAGGTGAAGTCTCCAGATCTGGGCGAGGTCTCCGCTCGCTTTGCGTGTTGCCTCTGGGTGCTTTTTGAGCCCCGTCGCAAAAGGCGTGCGCGACTTTGGCGGGGCCGGGACAGGTGGCTGCCCGGAGAGAGCTATCCCCTTCACAGAGTCTCTCCTGTCTACCTGTAGTGTTCAGGGCGAAGGGGGTGGCCCTCTCCTGGCAGCCGCCTGTCCCAGCCCTGCCAAAGTTGCGCACGGGGTCGTGACGGGGATGTGGAGGCGGGGCGGGGGTCGCGGCATTAGGAAGGTTGGGAACCGCTGCTCTAAGCGGTTTACACTAGTAAGCAATGTATATTTATATTGCCCCCAACAATCTGGGTCCTCATTTTACCTACCTCGGAAGGATGGAAGGCTGAGTCAACCTTGAGCCGGGTGAGATTTGAACCGCTGACCTGCGGATCACAGTCAGCTAAAGTGGCCTGCAGTACTGCACTCTAACCGCTGCGCCACCTCGGCTCTTATTGCCTTTCCTTTACCTATAGGGTTTTGTTGTGAATGTCAGATGGAAAAAGCATTGCTTGCACTTCTTTGTGGAAGTCGAGGGGAAAAAATTATCGTATATAGAGCAAAGTTCAGGGGTGGGCTTCAAAACTTTTAGCAAGGGATTCTCTGCCCGGTTGCTGGGTGAGCGTGGCAATGGTGAGCGTGGCCTAGTCAGCCTCCCGCACCACAGCAGAGGGGTGTTTTTGCCCTCCCCAGGCTCCTGATGCTTTCCTCGAGCCTCCGGGAGGGCAAAATGGCCTCCCCAGACTCCGGAGGCCCGTTTGCGGCCTTCCCGAAGGCCCACTTTTTGCCCTCCCCGAGCCTCCGTGCGTGCCCTGCACTTACTTGCATCCAAAATGGGCCGTGTGGGGACTCCTGGGAGGGGCGGGGCAGGGTGAGCGGGGCCAGCCAGGAGTGGGATTTGGGGGTTCTCCGAACTGCTCAGAATCCTAGCTAGAGGTTCTCCCGAACCCCTGCGAACCCCCCAGCAGCCCACCTCTGGCAAAGTTAATAGGAGAGGGATAAGGAAGAGAATAACTACCATTGTTTTCTAGAGAAGTGACTTTGGAAGGTATTAGAAGAGCAGAGGTAAGAGCCATGGCAATAGCTCTTGGTTATATATCAGGCCGGCAAAAATCAGAAGATTGCTAAATATAACAGGAAAGAAAGAAAAAAGAATCATGTTGCAGACATTTTAATTTTGGGATGTGGGGTCCAAGGCAGAAGCTTCCCCTTGCTTTTTGAAGAGTCTGTAATATCTACATACCATATTTAAATGCCTAATTTGCTACAGAGATGAGAGGAAGTTAATTTGAATAACTGATGAAAGCCCTTACCTTCTGCTTTCTTTTGTAAACGTAAAACCATTTCTTCAATTTCATCCTTAACCTCCTCTTTTGGAGGCAGAATCCCAAAATCTCTTAATATGTCATTCCATTCTGTATCTTCGTTTGGATCCTTTGTAAAGAGAAGTCCCAGATACCACTAAGTTACAGCATGCAATCATCTCACTTGGAATCTACTTGGAACAACAGAAGTTTTTAAAATCTCTTCCTCTTCATCAGAACCCTTTCAGAGATCCAAGGTCCATAACTCAGAACGCCAGAAATTAATTGCCTCATTATTTTTAACCTGACAGCTTTGCCTTCCCTTCTCCATTTACTTCCTTTCCTAGAGATTCTCTGGAGAATTTTAAGGTGAAAGACGTTAACCTCCCCCCATACACAATTTAACTGCCGAACAGAAGGCCCGGTGGCTCAGTGGTTTAATGATGCTGGGGATCGTCTCAGCTCTGGCGGTTCGATCCCTAGCACTGCATGGCAGGGTGAACCTCTGTCACTTGCCTCAGCTTCTGTCCATCTAATAGTTCAAAATCATGTTCTATGCAAGTAGATAGCTAGGTTCCACTTAGTGGGGAGATGAGCTGGTTGCTCTGTGCGGGTAGTCAGATTCCTGGTGGCTCTGAACCTTCCCTGTTGCGATGCCTGTTTGCTAGGCAGCTCCAGGAAGGGAGGGGGCCTTGGGTGATGCTGCAGGAAGAGCCACTCGTCTTTCTCTAGGGTTGAAGTCAGCTTACCCTCCTGTGGTGCACCTTGGGAAACATGCAAGCATTTCCTACAGGAGTGGGTTCCTCCCGGTTCGGACCAGATCGCCCGAACTAGTAGTGACCCGCTCGTGATGTCATTGTCGGTGCCGTTCCGTGTGCGCCGCCATCTTTTTCCCCTTCCACGGCTTGAAAAAGGGCCCTCCCGCCCGCCTGCGGGTGAATGCTGTTCTTTATTTCTTTGCCCGAAGCACAGCTGATGAGGTCCTCAGCTGTGTTTCGGGCTAATTCCTGCTTCTGAGCATGCGCGGAAGTGAAATCGAATGAGGGGATGCGTGCGTGCATGTGTGCGTGAGTGGAGCGAGGGGACACGTGTGTGTGAGCGGAGCAAGTGCGCACGCGCGAAACGTCACGATGTGAACCGGTGGCGAAGGTAAGTGGAACCCACTCCTGATTTCCTATAACAGGGCGGGTACCTTGGCAAACCAAACTACTACTCTGCAATAACATTTGCGGTCTCCTGGCTTCTGCAACAATGCCACACTCTAATAATAATAACAACTGCTGAACAACCTTTCCTACAAACAGGAATAGTGATAGTGATAGCAAAACTGAATTTTTGCTACCCAGATAAGAAATGATGAGTAGATGAAAGCAGCATTTTATTCCAAAGGTCTTCAATTTTGTTGTTGTTGTTGTTTTGTTGTTGTTCATTAGATACTTTCCTGCTTCTCTCCTACAGAAATTGACTTTCTCCACTGATTTATACTTCTAAATTTGATTTGAAATCTGTTTAGAAACTTCAGTTGGTTGATCAATGCTGGGATCATTCTGGCTAAATTATATGTACTTATTTTATTTATTTATTTTATTTTATTTTGGTATTCTTATATGCCGCCCAACTCCCTAAGGACTCAGGGCGGCGTACAACAGAGAAAAATACAAGAATAAACCAAATATAAAATATTAATTAAAAGCAAATATAAAAATTAAAAACACAGTATAAAAAAAACATCGACAACCATTCAACACCATACATACTTGGGGGTGAGCTCGAGTGGATTAAGCTCTACCCCCCGCCTGCAGGAAAAGCCATGTCTTAACGGCTTTTCGGAAGGCCAGCAGAGTGGGGATAGTTCGGGTCTCTGGAGGAAGTTGGTTTCAGAGCGCGGGGCCGGCCACAGAGAAGGCTCTCCCACTTGGGCCCACCAGCCGGCATTGCTTGGCCGACGGGACCTGGAGGAGGCCAACTCTGTGGGCCCTAACCGGTCGGAGGGAAGTATGAGGCAGAATGCGGTCCCGTAGATAGCCTGGTCCTAAGCCATGAAGGGCTTTAAAGATGGTGATCAACACCTTGAATTGGACCCGGAGACCGATGGGCAACCAATGCAGCTGGCGGAGTATCGATGTCACGTGGGTGTACCTTGGCACACCCACCACAGCATGCGCAGCCGCATTTTGCACCAACTGAAGTCTCCGGATACTCTTCAAGGGTAGCCCCATGTAGAGCGCTTAGATATTGATTGCATATATTTTCCAGATGACTTACAAGGCATTGTTCTTAAGTAGACAGTATGGTGTCCATGGGCATTGATGTTCTAGTAAACATCACTGGTGGTGCCTTCTAAAATCTCAAATCAATTTTCTTACAACTCTTGAGTACTAAAATTATTTCCCCAGAGGATAGATGAGTCATTGGTTCACTATACTGTAAATATAATAAAAGGTACCTGAACTTTGGCCAACTCATCCTGTTATACATTTAATGCAAATTATTTATGTTCCCTGTTTATTTCTCAAAGTATTCCATGCATGGACTACTCAGAATAAATCATTCTTAATCTGAGTTGTTACTAAAAGAATACTGAGCAAGTCAATATATATCAAAGTACCATTGATCGAAAACTAAACGAAGATTTAAAATTGGACAAGACACAGCAGATCCAAAATATTTTATTTGGAATCCCTTATTGGTCTGGGTACATGAAGGGCCATTTTTGGTCAAATTAAATGTAGAAAATATATGGTCTTTGGTGTAGAGCAGTGGTTCCCAACCTGTGGTACGTGTACCACTAGTGGTACGCAAGGGCCTTCCAGGTGGTACGCGAACACTTTCGGGGTCATGAACGATTTTTAGTTAGTTATTTTTTTACTTCACAAAAATGTTTACTGCCTAACACAAGATAATCTGGCAACGATTTGCAACTGTTGCCACACGCCACCCACCTGGTCCCAGCGGCCCGAGAATCCAGTTGCTGGATGCGCGGGGCCAAAAAAGGAACGGTGACTGTTCTGAACTCTATGGAAATAAAGTGATATCTGATTGAATTTAGTTTCTCTGGAACCAGGTGGTACGCGGCGACTGTACGGGACCTCCAAGTGGTACTCGATCACAAAAAGGTTGGGAACCACTGGTGTAGAGCAATGGTTCCCAACGTGGGGCCCATGCCCCACAGGGGGGCAATTTGATTTTTAAATGGGGGCAATTGGAATCTTGTTTAAACCAAGTTAATGGCCTTTTAGGCTTCCTCCGCGTGAGGAAGAGTTCACTTTTTGAATAGTAAGAATTATATGTCACCGGGGGAGGGGCATCAGGGTTTTAGAGATGCTTAGGTGGGGCATGGCCAAAAAAAGGTTGGGAACCACTGGTCTAGAGCAAGATTTCCCACCGTGGCAACTTTAAGATGCATGAACTTCAATTCCCAGAATCCCCAACCAGTCATGGCTTACTAGTTTTATAAAGATAAATAGGGCTAATATTATTTGTAAAAGATAATTGTAATAATATGTGCATTTGTCTGCAGTACGATTTTAAACTTACTATTTAAAATTATGTTAACTGTCACATTCCGGAATCCTGAATCTATCATTCTTTGAAAAGATGGAAGATTTCTAACTGAATTTTCAACGTTCTCATAAAAGTAGGGTGCCTTGAGAGCTAATAAAACTATGATAGCTTTGTAGTATAAATTAAATCTATTTAGATATTTTAAGACTCGTGAGGAATGTTTAGAGACAAAATATACAGTTATTTAAAAATTACGTAATTGTCCAGAGGACGTTAGTGTTGCTCAGTTCTGCAAGTGTTTGTCAGTTATGGCTGGTGTAAAATGGATGACATATTTTCAGCATACGATGCCCATAGAGTCTTCTTTTTCATTTCTCACAGAATTTAATCCATTGAAGTTAAGAGACAGGCTTGTAAACAAACTTGAACCTGAATGTCTGTTTTTAAAATGTTAGTTATTGGTTCAGTCACAGTTTGCTTTGTCCTTTATATATTTATTTATTTATTTTTGTGAGATTCATATACCACCTCACAGTGCAAGCACTCTCTAAGCGGTTTACACCAGTAAGCAATGTATATTTATATTGCCCCCCAACAATCTGGGTCCTCATTTTACCTTCCTCGGAAGGATAGAAGGCTAGGTCAACCTTGAGCCGGTGAGATTTGAACCGCTGACCTGCGGATCACAGTCAGCTAAAGTGGCCTGCAGTACTGCACTCTAACCCTGCGCCACCTCGGCTCTTCTTATATATACATGTTATGCTTGCCTTCTCCATCTAAAACAGTGTTTTTCAAACTTCTCGACTTTAATTTGGCTGGCTGGGGAATCCTGGGAGTTGAAGTCCACGCATCGCAAATTTGACAAGTTCAAAAAATACCGATCTAAAGTGATATATGCCATAACAGTTCTTTCCTTCCTATTACTGTATTTTTTGGAGTATAAGAAGCACCTTAGTTTTTGTGGAGGAAAATAGGGGAAAACGATCTGCCTACCAGGCATTCTTCTGGCTAGCATCCTTAGTCTGGTCAGCTTCAGCACATTATTTTATCCCCTGGTTAGGACTTTAAAAAACCTTCTTCTGAGAGAATAACAATGAAAGAACCTGCAAGCCAGTAAAAGCTGGGAAGATAGTTAGCACCTGGTTAGGGCTAGAAAAAAACTTCTTTGGAGCAAGTAGAGCAATGAAAAAAAATTCTGCAAAGACTTAGGGCTGGAAAAACATTCTTTGGAGAGAGTAACAATGAAAAAGCCTGCAAGGTAAGAGCTGGGAAGATCTGTTAGCACCTAGCTAGGGCTGGAAAAAAAAAGCTACATTCGAAGTATAAGACGCACCCAAATTTTCAGCCACTTTTAGGGAGGAAAAAGGTGCGTCTTATACTCCAAAAAATACGGTACTTTTTTTCAGAAGAGTTTGTACATCAAACAAAGCTATGGTTCCTTAATTTTGTTTGTTAGCAAATACAATTAATGCAGCTCATACAGTACACTAAGTTGTCAAGCATGGTTAACAAATCCACCATGGCTGAATTCATGCATCACTATAAGGCACATCTAAATTAACCATATTAAGTGTACATACGATATTTGTCTTTAATGGATCTCTGGATTTAGGCAGCATATAGTAAGCCTGTTGTAATTCAATACACTTTAGGAACCTTAATAATGTTTGCTTTTATATTTTGTTTCTAGAACTACCGCAAGCTTTGCGCCCATCATCGGGTGCATTTACCCTTGCGTAGTGCAATTTTAAATTACAACGGCTAAGACTTTGCTGCTTAATAATCTCACTCTTCTTTTCTCGCAGGCAGTAATATTTCAGTGCAGTTTCCTTTCCCAAACCACATCTAACAATCCTGTTGTAGTAGCTTAACCTGGGACGAAGCAAGCAAGACTTCATGTCCTACTCAAGTTGCGTTGTGAACAGTCTGGAAATAAAGCACTTTTCCGTTTTAATTTCAGTTAACCTCTACCTAAAGAGGTAAGAATGAATACACTTGGTATAGAGTAGATACACTATATTGCTTTAGCTCTGACCTGCATAGTGCTTAGGAACTGCCAAGGTGATACCCCGACACTAAGCTCTGATGCCACCAGCTTACATCTTCTTGGGCTTTCAACTGAATAACCAACCAACCAACCACCTCAGGATGTGGGAGGAGCAAGTAGAAGGTCCATAGCAGTGGATTCCAGCACTGGGCATGACCCTCAATATCCATTGCAACCTTTCCAGTTTGCCTCCAGAAGTTGTGAATGCTCCAACACTGGAGGCTTTTGGGAAGATTGACAGCTACTTGTCTGAAATGGTATAGGGCAGTGATGGCTAACCTTTTTGTCGTCGTGTGCCCAAAGTGACGACAAACGACCCCCCCGTGCTTCCCCCGCCCCGCACGCATGCGTATGCGGACCCCCACACTCCCCCACCCCCACGTATGCATGCGTGACCCCACCACGCTCCTGCTGCCCATGTATGCGTGCACGACCCCCGTGCTCTCCCCACCCCCCATGCATGTGCATGACCCCCCACACTCCCCCCGCCCCCATGCATGCGCACATGACCCCCCTGCCCACTCGCATGCGCACACATTTCCCACATGCACCCTGCCCCCGCACATGTGTGACAGAGACCCCAAAATCAGCTGGCCAGTGGGAGGCACGTGTGCATAGACGGTGGAGCTGAGCTGGTGTGATGGCTCGCGTGCCCGCAGAGAGGGCTATGCATGCGACCTGTGGCATGTGTGCCATAGGTTCGCCATCACGGGTATAGGGCTTCCTGCCTGAGCCGGGGGTTGGACTAGAAGACCTCCAAGGTCTATACCAACTCTGTGATTCTGTTCTGTTATTCTATGGATTTTGAAAGACTTTTTACCATATATATATATATATATATATATATATATATATATATATATATATATATATATATATATATATATATATATATATATATATATATATATATATATATATATATATATATATATATATATATATATATATATATATATATATATAGTCTATGTAATGGATAGACATAGTAACAAAAGAAATGGGTAATAATGGATAGTTTGAATTCAACCCACTTATATTCCAGTCTCTGTCCTATCAATTTCTTCTCTGCAAGCAGTAGATGTAATCCATAGGGAAAGCCAGTAGTAAGAGAAGCACAAAAACACATGGACAAAGGCACTTTATTGTAGCATCATGGATTCCACACTTATGTCCTCCCACTGACATCAACCTATTAGGCTAATCTGGTGGAGATTACAAGCACAAACTGAGTGGTACATGAGGATAAATGGTATGTTTAAGATATAAAAGGCTTGGGATTTGCTCAAAGAATAAACAGCTACTGAATACTGTTTGTTATATTTCCCCAAAGTACGGTAATTTTTACTCAGGGTTCATGGTTCCACTTTTGGTAAAATTTTACAATGCTATAAAGCCTTAGTGTGTGTCAGTACACTGCACATGGCCCCTTGCTGTGGGCAACAATATGTTGTGGGCAACAATATGTTCTCTTGAAAGGGAACCCTAGATTAGAGGTCACGTCTTGCACAGCATATGCAGGCATGCTTTGACCAAAACGTGCCAGAACTGATCTGTACTTTTTTAAACATTAGAAAGGAATGCTAAATGTGGCAGTAGCAGGTTAAGGCTGGTAACATCGCGTACATCTTTTCTATCCTACAACAAAGCATTATGTGAACTCCTCAGATCACCAAAGTCATGACAGGCAGAGGAGAACCCTACCTGTAAGCCATGGGTGAAATCCTCTGAAGTCTGCTACCGGTTCGCTTCGCACGCGCTTTGCATGTGCTTTGCGCGCATATGCGCACCGCAGGCACTACCGTGCAGCACTGAAAAAGGAGCATTTTGAAGCCATCAGGGTCTGCAAAGGTAAGTAGAACAGCGAGGGTGGGTATCAGCTGTGCCGCGCGATTTAGATTAGCTAGAAAGCAGGAAATCCTGCTTTCTAGCTAATCTAGATTGCGCGGCACAGCTGATCGTCGCACAGCTGATCATTGGATATACCGGTTCGCCTGAACTGGTAGCATTTTTTTTACTACCGGTTCGGTTGAACCGGTCCGAACCGGTAGCATTTCACCTCTGCTGTAAGCCCATTTGATGCTGACCATACCATGTGGAAGAATGAGAATGTGAGAGGATGCAATGGTCAAGACTGGTGTTTCTTACCCGTGGCAACTTGAAGATGCGTGAACTTCAACTCTTCAATTCTGGGAGTTGAAGTACACACATCTTCAAACTACCAAGGTTGAGAAACACTGGTCAAGAGCATGAATTCACAGGTGAAATGAAATAAAAAACAGATAACATTCTGTACTGCAAAACCAAGAGAAAGTGGAAAGATATAATAGATAGCCATGCTGGTAGCATAATCTTGTGGAGATGAGGAACACATACAGGAAAGTGAAGGTATAGGCTTAATTACAAATGAAAGGATTGAAAGATATTCAGAAAGTATGATGGTGTACCTAGGCTGTTGTGGAAGAGTATGAAAGTAGGAATCCATAGATTAGCAATAATTGCATGCTATGCTCCAGTAAACAATAATAGAGGAAAAATCCAATGTGAGTTCTAAAAAAGAAAGTCTGCAAGATTCTGGGGAAAAAATGATGGTGGTGATGACAAGAGTTTTGAATTTGGGACAATTTTAGTAGTATCAGTACTGGATCTTGGGAAAAATGGATATGGAATAAGAAAAACGTGATAGAAATGGGAGTGGAAATAGGATAACTTCAGAAAAAGACGTCATATAAAAATATTAGAACTCCTTCCAACAGAATGAATGGAGGGTAAATCAGTGGTGGGTTCCTACCGGTGTGGTCCACTCTATAGCACCGGTAGCGGCCTGCTGGTGACATCACAGTACCGGTGCGGTTGGTTGCCAGTGCCTGGGTGCCGCCATTTTTTTAAAAAAAACTTATTTTTAAAAAAAATTTTCTTCTGCGCATGCCCAGAAACCTGACAATTAAGTCTTTCCCCGTCCCTTCGCTTGAAAATAATAAGAAGCTCGCATTTGACACTTTTCCTTCGCTTTTGCCTAAAGCTTCCCAAAGTGGGCATTTCCGAAAGCTTAACCTTTTATACTGTTAATTTTATACAGTTTTATACTGTTATTCTTTAGGCGAAAACATTGAGGACTGTTAAAAGATACTGTTCTTTTAACAGTCCTCAATATTTTCGTCTAAGGAATCCATGACTGAAACCAAAAATGCTGTATGAGACTTGCTTGTCTTTTAACTATAGCATTTTCTGCATATAAAGGTTGCTGTGTTGCCATGGTGTAACACACACTTTGTATGCAAAGCTTTTCATGTAAGGTATAAAATAGCAAAAATAATAGTAACAACTCTCTGAAATGACTAATATATGACCGGCAAGCCACGCCCACCCGGTCACATGGCCAGCAAGCCACACCCACAAAATAAGCCACGCCCACAGAGTGGTAGTAAAAAAATTAGGAACCCGTCCCTGGGGTAAATATAAGAGGGTAGGAAGCAGACTTGTGCAGCAAAGAAATGTTTTTCAAAAACGTTAAAATGGCTATGTATAAAAAGGTGTATCATTAAAGAAAGTTGAATGCCACAGGAATGGAGTGTTTAAGAAGTGTAGATGGTAACACAAAGAGATGAAGTCAAGATTTTGAACGTTCCTCATTTCTGTTAACTCCACTTCCAATGCTCTCCTGCTTCAACAGCAGAAACATCATAATATCATAATATGCAAGGAGGGCCCATTTAAAAATATTTTGGATATTAGCGCATTAGTTGTATTGCAAAAACACTCAAGCCAAATTGGAAATCATAAGACCCAAAGCCCAGAAAGCATGACACTAACAATCAGCAACATTCTCATTAAAATACTCTCATTAAAAACAACTTCTCTACTGAATGTTTTTATTTACACTAAAGGAGGAAAAAAAGTATATATATATATATGTAGCATTCGCTCAACTGACAAGGTCCATGCATGCAACAACAACACTTTTGTTTATAATTTAATTTCACACCATTTCAAAAATTGTAACACAAGGGAATAGAATAATGTTAAGATGCTTTAAAAATTGTAGTTTAGGTTGCAAACCTGTACACACTAATGTGCGCGTAAGCCCCATTAAACAAGAACTTTTTTGTGAGTAAACATGCAGAGGTTTTGCATTTTTAATCGTAAGAATTTTGTACTGTGCATAGAGTATCTTTAAAAAAAAAGCTTTGACATTTAATAGCGCATAAGATGTCAATTTTTTTTTCTGCAGCCCCAAAAGTGATCCAAGAACAAGCCTAAAGAAAGAAAGAAAATATTTAATTACAATAATATATAAAACAGTTACACAACACTTTTATGATAGACGCTTTTAAAAAATGGATTAAATTGTTATACATCTGGGAGAATATTAATATTTTTGTAATACCGATTGGTAAACACCATTACTGGAATCTGTGTTTGCTCTAATCCAGAGTTTCAAGACTTGATTGGAACTTTCTCCAAGAATCTGGATTGCTCTTAGCAACTCTCTCTCTTTCTCTTAAATATGGTGTCTTTCACAGAATTACAACTTGTCCCACTGAGGCCGGGAAGTGTATGTTTGTAGGACAAAAGACTCTGAAGAGGGGTGATGCTATGGAACAAACCCACACTCTTATTCATGAAGACCAAAGAGGGCTTCTTAAAACAACTAAGTGGCTCTACCAACCACAGTGATACCACTAAAGGGTTTTAGAAAACTGCTCATGGCTTAGGTTATATTTATAATTTTTGAATAATCAGGTGGTTACACAATTCCAAACAGACAAAATCAGGAGCAAAGGTGGGTTCCTGCCGGAGCTGCCCGGTGCACAGCTCCAGTAGGGAGCGGCCAATTGCGCAATTTGCGCGCGACCGCTCCGGAGCCCTCTCTGGTCCACCGCGTGCATCGCCATTTTTCCCCGTGAATTTTTGGCCGATTTTGCTTCTGCGCATGCGCGGAAGCAAAACTGCGCCAAAATCTCACGAGGGGACGCATGCACAAGCGAGATTTAGGTGCGATTTTGCTTCCGCGCATGCACAGAAGCAAAATCGCATGAGGGGGCGTGCGCCCGAAGCGTGGAAATGCGCGCGCAGCGCACCAGCACCAGTAAGGGAGCAACCCGCCGCTGATCAGGAGATATGGAAGCAGTAATGTAGAGAAGCAGTAAATTCTTCCATTACACATTGGGAAGGGTGTGGTAGAAAAAGTGAGATTTTGTTCTGAGAACAAAAATTTGGGCATTACAGTTATTTCTGCGATTTTTTTTGTAATTGGCTTCTTGTTGAGGAGATGAAAGAATGCCCTAAAATGCTGAAATTTAATCTTTATCCACTTATTCTTTAAATTCTTCAATAGAATGGTTAGGAAAGTGTATGTATACGCACACATATAGCAATAGCACTTATATACCGCTTCATAGTGCTTTTACAACCCTCTCTAAGCGGTTTACATAGCATATTGTCCCCAACAATCTGGGTCCTCATTTTACCCACCGACCTCAGAAGGATGGAAGGCTGAGTCAACCTTGAGCCGGTGAGATTTGAACTGCCAAACTGCAGCTAGCAGTCAGCTGAAGTAGCCTGCAGTACTGCACTCTAACCGCTGCATATACACATATACTTATCTACAATACATGCATCCACACAAGTTAGAGCCCGGAAAATTTATTTTAAAAACATAAAAATTGTAAGATTTGGTGAAAGATCATTTTTATACTTTCCCCCAGGCATTCCAACTGTACAAAGCATTATTTGAAACAAAAAGTAAGCTTAGAAACCTTTTTAATAGAAAGCAGCTGATCTCCTTCCATTACGTGGCTACAAAAAGAAAAGAAAAGATAGATGAAGTAATAACTTTGGGAATGCCTCTGTGAGAATAATAAACTCACTTCTTGAGATTTGTGAATTGAAACAAACTTCTAACATGTTCATGATTTTTTTCAGATCGCTCTTACGTTTTAATTACAGGTGAATATTAAAAAAGAGATTTGAGAGTTTCAATAATAAAGGAAAAGTATGAAAAAAGAGCAAAAAATCTTGACCTCTGTTTACCTTAAACTAAGACTTCTGACTGCAAGTTGCCTTAGAGAGGTATATAGACCATGAAGTATGCCTGGCTCATTGATTTAACTCGCGAGCATTTATATTGACATATTCAGCAGAATATATGTAGTGCTGGAGGGTAGCAGTGAAAATCTATAGCTGAGGACTGCAGGATTATTCTCTGGTAGATAACAAGAAACCAAACAATTGGCATGTATCAGGTCTATATCTGTACCTCTTTATTCTCAGCGCTTTTCGCTGGTCTCTTCAGAAAGTTCTGGAAGTAATGCATTTCAGTGCTCTACTACATTGAGACCGATCTGACTCTCTCCCCTTTTGGATATTTCTTTATTTAGGTCCTCCTGTCCTATCCTGCTTTGTGCATTTTTGTGTGTACATGCACACATACAGAACTGGAATCTGTCCAACCGAGAAATTAATGAAGGCAAGTGAAATAACACAGTTGAAGGAGAACAACCTTATTTAAGTTTTGTTCTCTAAACTGGTTGCTGTTCGGCTCAGAAAATTTAAGCATCCGACGTACTGCATGCCTCTTAAATTGGTTGTATTGTGTATTTAAAGCAGAGTCTTAAAGCTATAAAATCGGCTGCGTCATCTATTGGTAGTTCTAAGTTATTGGCCAGCCAAAAGACTATCCCCAAAGAATAATTTCAATTCTCAGCATAGGTTCTGTTTATTTTTCTTGTAATATAGCCCTGAGCCAGAAACAAACAGAAATTGACCTACTCGGAACATAAAGAATCCTCTGCTTTCAGCTCCTCCAGGTATTCGAAGTTCTTCCTAAAAAAAAACAAATTTCAAAATCCCCCCAAACATGGTGGCAAAGTAACAAAGACCTATTTTCGTCCTTTTGCACATCGTTAAGACCTTTTTGCTCCTACAAACCATCTCAATCAAGCTCAATGAGTGGATACGCCTGTCTGCCATAAATAGGAAATATTTACACCAGCATTTTGTGAGGTGATTATAACAGCCTCATCAGAATGTTTTGCTAAAAAGTCCTTAATTATTAAGAGCAGTGTAAGTCCGATTTCACTGACTTTTCTTTCATTTTCTTTGTGGTAAAAAGTGTACATGAGGACTTTCAGATATAGTTCACATAAAGGAACTATAGGAAACATAAAGTAGTTTTTTTCTTTCAGGCTTAGTGTGATATAAATACATATAAACGTATTGCTCTGTGTGAATCAATCCCATTGTGGCAAGAAAAAAACTCCAACTTAGTGTTATATGTAAACTCAGTTTTAGAATATAGAATAACTGAGTGGGAAGGGACCTTGGAGGTCTTCTAGTCCAACCCCCTGCTTAGGCAGGAAACCCACTTCAGACAAATGGTTATCCAACATCTTTTTAAAAACTTCCAGTGTTGGGGCATTCACAACTTCTGGAGGCAGGCTGTTCCACGGATTAATTGTTCTAACTGTCAGGAAATTTCTCCTTAGTTCTAGGTTGCTTCTCTCCTTGATTAGTTTCCGTCCATTGCTTCTTGTCCTGCCCTCAGGTGCTTTGGAGAATAGCTTGACTCCCTCTTCTTTGTGGCAACCCCTGAGATATTGGAACACTGCTATCATGTCTCCCCTGGTCCTTCTTTTCATTAAACTAGATCATACCCAGTTCCTGCAACTGTTCTTCATATGTTTTAGCCTCCAGTCCCCTAATCATCTTTGTTGCTCTTCTCTGCACTCTTTCTAGACTCTCAACATCCTTTTTACATCGTGGCGACCAAAACTGGACGAAGTATTCCAAGTGTGGCCTTACCAAGGCATTATAAAGTGGTATTAACACTTCATGTGATCTTGATACTATCCCTTTGTTAATGCAGCCTAGAACTGTGTTGGCTTTTTTGGCATCTGCTGCACACTGCTGGCTCATATTTAAATGGTTGTCCACTAGGACTCCAAGGTCCCTCTCACAGTTACTACTGTTGAGCGAGGTACCACATATACTGTACCTGTGCATTTTGTTTTTCTTGCCTAAATAGAAATAGAAGAAATAGAAGCTTTTTAAAAAAAAGATGAGAAAGACACATGAAGTATAAATTAGAAGTTACATACGTCCGCTTTGTATCTCTTCTGTCTCCTGTCATGAAGTTGGGGAACAAGTGGCAGCAAGGGATGTGTAACCAATGGCTAAGAAAATAGGAATAGAGACACGTGAACGGCAGTGAGATTCTAGTTTGAGTCTAGGAGAAACTCTCCTACAACAGACACTCGTAAGCACAGCAGAGACATGCATAATAAATATCTTCCAGGCTTAAAATCAGGGGCGGGTTACTTACTTACTGATACCGGTGCGCTGCGCACGCATCTCCATGTTTCATCCGCATGCGCGCCCCCTTGCGCGATTTTGTTTCTGCACATGCGCGGAAGCAAAATCTCACGAGGGGACGCGCACGCGCACGAGATTTTGGTGCTTTTTTTGCTTTCGCACATGCGCGGAAGCAAAAAATCGCCGAAATCTCACGCACGCGCACATCCCCTTGCAAGATTTTGCTTCCGTGCATGCGCAGAAGCAAAATCGGACAGGTAGTTCTTGACTTATGACAACAATTGAGCCCAAAATTTCTGTTGCCTGCAGTGCTGTAGAATTCCTTGTTGATGGTTAGGATTTTTGATATGAGATTTAAACGGAATAAATTTCCTCTTGTTTGTTACAGTTTATTTCTTATTTGTTAAGAATGTCTATTATAGTTCATTTATTTGTTTAGAATGCCTGTAAAAGTTCATGCAACAATGTAGGGTCCTTTAAACATTCACAAAATGTATCATGGTAAAACTATCTTTACATTAGTAGTGTCATCTTTTTTGATTTCCTTGCTAAACCAACATGGCATGAGCTGTAATAAACTGGATATCATAGAACATATAAAGGCAACGGGGACTGATAAAACTATTTAAAAAAAGCAAACTGGAAACAATTATGCTACTTTTGGCAGCGGGACACCATTTCTTTCTAGACCAGGGGTGTCAAACTCAAGGCCCGGGGGCCGGAGCCGGCCCGCAAGGTGCTTAGATCTGGCCTGCGGGGCTGCCCTCGAAACAGCAAAGGACCGGCCTGCAGTGCCTCTGCCAGTGAAAACAGAGCTAGGGAGGGCTGTGGGCAGCCCACCCAAGCTCTGTTTTCGCTGGCAGAGGGTTGCAGGATACCGTCGCAGCTGAAAACGGCACTCAGGAGCCCGTTTTCGCTGGCAGAGCGCTTGGGCCGCCACAGGCGCCCCTGACACGAGTGATGTCGAGCTGGCCACGCCCACTCTGGCCCCCCAGGGTCAAACACAACCTTGATGCAGCCCTCAATGAAATCGAGTTTGACACCCCTGTTCTAGACTAATAATAAACTTTAGAATAATTTGTAGAGCTGTAAAAATAGTAATAATTTCTGATATTATCCCAGAATTTGGCCCAAATGGCTTTCGGTCACGAAGATTGACAATGTGGCAAGAACATTAACTAAACTATGTCCTTTTTGGAGCGGGAAAGAAGGAGCTTAATTCATGCTAACTTATATTTACTATTTAATTGCAGTACTATTTAATATATATAGCAATGCTCATTTACAAACTTTGGTTACATCAACTTTGGTTAGTTTCTAATGACAACTTTAGGAAACCATGGCTTGAAATTAACTTAATTCAAAATAATCTGCATCAAAGTCAGTAATTTCTAACAATAAAAATGTTAGAAATGAATAAACACTTAAGTTTTTCAACCCTATAGCGAACATTGCCCAATAAAGCTTGTCTTGCTATGTAATACAGAAAATATTGAATTTAAATTCCTTTCAAGGCTTATGCAAATTAGAAATGCCTTATTCGTATCTGCTAGTTTGTAAAACTTTCAAAATAAGATTTTTAAATTGCCTATCTAACTTACAATTTGACAAATGCTTCTGCTAACCAGCTGCCCAGAGAAGCCCCATCAGCCTTAGATTTAGAATAACTATATTGTCACTTTAAATGTACACTAATCAGCATACATTAAAATGAAATTTCATTCCAGAAGGGTCACCCACCTCCAATATACACTACATAAACATGACTAAATAAATAAATAAATAAAAAATAATAAATAAATACAAAATTATACCTATACCCACAGATATTATATTGGTGAGATAGTTGGCAAATAAATTCAACAATAAACAAATAAACGATTTAAACTAAAGATAGACAGAACTGAACATTCTGCCAGCCACTTTCAATCTGGAAGATTATATTTTGGGAAAACCCACTAGGTCAGGGATCTCCAACCTTGGCAACTTTAAGACTTGTGGACTCCCAGAGTTGAATTTTGCCCCCAAAATTCAACACATCTTTTTGCCCCCCAAAAGAGGGTGGAAATGTTGGTGCGTCTTATACACTGAATACAGCCAGTTTTGCCTTCCCAAAGCCCCGCCCCCCATCCCAATTTTGCAGAAAATGGGCCTTTTTTGCAAAAACGGGGGTGTTTTTGCCTTCCCCCACCCCCTAGGAGTGCTCTAGCAGGTTTCCCAACCCCTCTGCATGCCCTGATTTTGCAAAAAAAAAAAAAAAACCTAGCAAAAAACAGGCCTTTTTCACAAAAACAGGGGTGTTTTTGCCTTCTAATTATACCATCTAGCATGACTGGAGGAGGAATTCTGGGAGCTGAAGTCCACTAGTCTTAAAGCTGTCAAGTTTGAAGACCTCTGGGTTAGGGGTGCAAGGGTCTTCAAACTTGGCAAGTTTAAGACTTGTGGACTTCAACTCCCATTCCTGAGCTAGCTTGACTGGAGGAGGAATTCTGGGAGTTGACGTCCACAAGTCTTAAAGCTGTCAAGTTTGAAGTTTGTAAAAAGTGTACATGGTTATAAAAAGTGTACATGGTTGTAAAAAGTATACATGGTTGTAAAAAGTATTCTGCTACACTGGTATTTTATTAAATAATATATTACTACACCATTTCAGAATACTTTTTTCCTTGTTTTCCTCCTCTAAAATCTAGGTGCATCTTATACTCCGGTGCGTCTTATACTCCAAAAAATACGGTAAGCACTGGAATTGAGGTCATGTGACCCGGGAATAGCAGTTGGAACTTAAGAACTGGGTATTGAGTACCATATTGAGAGGGGCCGTCAGAACTTTGAGCAGTTGCTAAACAACTGGTCATAAGTCAAAGACTATCTGAACAGAAGAAGCTGACTACCATATTAAAAAAATACAGCGGTAACTGTTATTACCTTGTCTTTCTGTAGAAATTCCAGAATCATAAAGCAAAATTCTTCTAGCGCATTGGATGGCTAAAAAAAAAATAGAGGCTAGATTAATGAACTCAAATTATCCTCCTTGCGGAAAAAAAATTAACACATTTGCATTATTTAAAACGTTAAATTCAACTGACCTGAGGCAGAGTGTCTTTAGCTGAGATAGCAGAACACATATCCTCTATCTATCAAGATTGAGAAGAAGGTAGATTCAGTAACGTTTTCAACTGAACAAAAATGAAAGAAATTTAGCTTTTTTGTTCAGTATTACAAATAAAGTATATGTCAGTTCCCTATTAGAATTCTCCATTATTAAATCTGGTTTTTTTAATACAAATGGCATGGGTACATCCCAGAGGTGGGTTCCTGCCGGAGCTGCCCGGTGCACAGCTCCGGTAGGGGGCGGCAGATTGCACAACCACTCCGGAGCCCTCTCTGCCGGTCCACCGCGCGCGGCGCCATTTTTTTCCGGTGATTTTGGGTTGATTTTGCTTCTGCACATGCGCGGAAACAAAATTGAGCCAAAATCTGGTGAGGGGACACGTGCGCGCATGATTTCGGTGAGATTTTGCCTCCGCGCATACGCGAAGCAAAATCATGTCAAAAACTCGCACGCGCGTACGTCCTCTCGTGAGATTTTGCCGTGATTTTGCTTTGGTTGCTCGCTTACCTCTGCATAGCTCCGGCAGAGAGGTAAGCGAGTAACCCGCCCCGGTACACCCAGGGGTGAAATCCAGCAGGTTCTGACAGGTTCTGGAGAACTGGTAACGGAAATTTTGAGTAGTTAGGAGAACCGGTAGCGGAAATTTCAAGTAGTTCGGAGAACCGGCAAATACCACCTCTGACTGTCCCCAAAGTGGGGTGGGAATGGAGATTTTGCAGTATCCTTCCCCTGGAGTGGGGTGGGAATGAAGATTTTGTAGTATCCTTCCCCTGCCATGCCCACCAAGCCACACCACACCACACCCACCAAGCCACACACACAGAACCGGTAGTAAAAAAAATTGGATTTCACCACTGGGTACACCCTTTGTGTTAAATAAAACAACCCTGAAAGAAGCAATAGCAATAGCAATAGCACTTTACTTATATACCGCTTCATAGTGCTTTACAGCACTCTCTAAGCGGTTTACAGAGTTCAGCATATTGCCCCCAACAATCTGGGTCCTCATTTTACCCACCTCGGAAGGATGGAAGGCTGAGTCAACCTTGAGCCTAGTGAGATTTGAACAGCTGAACTGCTAAACTAGCAATCAGCTGAAGGTCGCAATGCTGCTTTTAACCACTGCGCTATCTCAGCAACACGAGGGCTACTGTTTTCTACCTCGTTCCACACTTTTTCTCCTTGGAGAACATGGGACATCACTGGTACACCTGGAAATAAGAAAAAAAAATTGATCTGGGTTTAAATTTTCTATTGATGATATTACCAACTATGCAAAGATCACAACTCTGAATATGTCAATGAATAAACAAATACTGTTACTCAGAAAACAGAGTGACAGGCAAGCAGGCAAGACATTGAATATATACAAGAAGCTGACATTCGGAGTCCAAAAACAGTTCACTTCAGGCCTGATTTATGTCGTGACATGAAATATTACATGCTTACGTCAGTATTTTTTCAAGCTTCTCATTAATTTCTGTGCCAAAAAATTTGTGAACGGAGTATTGAAATTTCTACACTTTTGAATCTGAGCTGCAAAGCAGTACACATTGGATTATGTGAAACACATGTTTTCAAACACATTTTATTTTAATCCCTAATCCTAACAATATTGAGTTTGAAATGTGATCCCTCCCATAAATATCTATGTATATTTGAATGCAGAACTTTATTTTTCTTTTAAATTAGACAGTGTTCCCACTTTATCTAGATGTGAATTCAACATATTCAGGTATTTTTTGAAATGATGATAGTTAGAGAAAAATATATACTATGTACAGTATTTCTGTCTCTTTCACTCTCTAAAAGACGTATATTCAACACCTAATCAATATTTCAACTATTCATGGAATGGTTTGTGAATAAATAACCGGGATATTTTAAAATGTATTTATCTACTTGCCTTAAAAATGTATCTTCAGGATCTACTAGCAAGTTTAACCTTATGTTTTAAATTCAAGCATTTCGATAAATGAGCATACTATAGATATTAGAACTGCAGTAAAAATAATTGCTACCAACCTGCCTTCCACTGAGGACCTGTACACTGCACGAGTCAAAAAGAGGGCTGTGAAAATATTTACAGACCCCTCACATCCTGGACACAAACTGTTTCAACTCCTACCCTCAAAACGACACTATAGAGCCCTGCACAACAGAACAACTAGACACAAGGACAGTTTTTCCCCGAACGCCATCACTCTGCTAAACAAACAATTCCCTCAACACTGTCAAATTATTTACTAAGTCTGCACTACTATTAATCTTCACATCGTTCCCATCACCCATCTCCTCCAACTAATGACTGTATGACTGTAACTTTGTTGCTTGTATCTTTACAATTTATATTGACTGGTTCCTAATATGATTTGATTGCTTATTTGTACCCGGACTATCATTAAGTGTTGTACCTTATGATTCTTGACGAACATATCTTTTCTTTTATGTACACTGAGAGCATATGCACCAAAACAAATTCCTTGTGTGTCCAATCACACTTGGCCAATAAAAAATTCTATTCTATTCTATTCTATTCTATTCTATTCTATTCTATTCTATTCTATTCTATTCTATTCTATTCTATTCTATTCTATTCTATTCTTTATACCGGTACTTGAAAATATTTAGAAAGGGAAATATGAATTGCTTGACCTACTTGGTATCTCAAAGCTATAATGCCTACATTGTGTGAAGAAATCCTATATCCTGTTTTATTGCAGAGATTTATTTCTGCTGTGGCTTCTATTTAAAGTTAGCGTATAATATTCATTGGTATCACATTCTTTATTATGTCAACTATTATTTGAAAATTCAATATTTTGCTGATTTATTAGTTGACCTAAAAAAGGCACCATTGCTCTCTAGAGAGACTTACACTTTGATAATAAGTAACTTTGCATTGGAAATGACATTCGTTGCTAGAAGTAAACTACAATGAGACGGAGTTTTAAAAATTGGAATTACATTCTTACTGCTAGAATTGTGACAAGGAGTCGCCACCAGATCTGACTTAAAGCTCTGCATAATATACAGTACGTATATTATGCAGGACCTGCATTGACTTCTTTTTTTAAAAAAAAAACCAGAACATAACTTTTTACAATTGTTAAGAAACTCCTAAGACATAGAACAGAGTTGGAAACGAATGAAGTATTCCATTTAGATCAGGGTAGTCCAACCTTGGCAACTTTAAACCCTGTGGACTTCATCTCCCAGAATTCCCCAGCCAAGTTTGATTGGTGTAAAATGACACACCTTTTGAATTTTGGGGTAACTTTTCACACGTTACAGTGTAAGAAAGGCAGCTTCCTGCAATGCGTAAACTTAACCCTAATAAAAGGGAATATTTGTAGCTCAAGGTTGACAAAGAGGCTCCTTGGTGCTCTCTGAGTTGGCTTGTTTTCTTGCAGATGTTTCATTACCCAACCTAGGTAACATCATCAGTGCTACTGATGATATTACCTAGTAACATCTGCAAGAAAACAAGCAAGCTCAGAGAGCACCAAGGAGCCCTCTTAACAGCCTTCTATCAAGAAAATAGGTAAGTCGCTCGAGTTGCTTTGTTTATTATATACCGTATTTTTTGGAGTACAAGATGCACCTTTTTCCTCCCTAAAAGTGGCTGAAAATTTGGGTGCATCTTATACTTCGAATGTAGCTTTTTTCCCCAGCCCTAACTAGGTGCTAACAGATCTTCCCAGCTCTTACCTTGCAGGCTTTTTCATTGTTACTCTCTCCAAAAATGTTTTTCCAGCCCTAAGTCTTTGCAGAATTTTTTTTCATTGCTCTACTTTCTCCGAATAAGTTTTTTTCTAGCCCTAACCAGGTGCTAACTATCTTCCCAGCTCTTACTGGCTTGCAGGCTCTTTCATTGTTACTCTCTCAGAAGAAGGTTTTTTCTAGTCCTAACCAGGGGATAAAATAATGTGCTGAAGCTGACCAGACTAAGGATGCTAGCCAGATGAATACCTGGTAGGCAGATTGTTTTCCCCTATTTTCCTCCCCAAAAACTAAGGTGCGTCTTATACTCCGGTGCGTCTTATACTCCGAAAAATATGGTACTTCGGGATACCTATCTGAAAATCTAAGTAAAACTTCATGTATTAAAATTCTAGAGAAATTGGGAGGGGCAGGGGGGGCAAGCAAACTTTTACAATTGCCTTAAAGCAGGGATCCCCAAACTTGGCCACTTTAAGACTTGTGGACTTCAACTCCCAGAATTCTCCAGCCAGCATAGCTATGCTGGCTGGAGAATTCTGGGAGTCGAAGTCCACAAGTCTTAAAGTGGCCAAGTTTGAAGACTTCTGCCTTAAAGCCTGAAGCAATAAAAGTAAACTTTGAATAAGATTGAGAGGAAGGGATGCTTGGATAGGGAACTTCCCAAATAGCTGAAAGATGGCTACATCCTTCCCCTTTTTATGTCCGTTTTAAAGAGGGGAGGGGGGCACTTATGGCAGGGCCACCCCGACTTAAGAATGTACTATTTGAAATGCTCAATGTTTTCCATTCAAAGCAGCAGCAACGTGCTAGTCCCTGACTTACAAGAGTTCATTCAGTGACCGCTCAAAGTTAGAACGGGACTGAAAAAAAAGCGACTTACGACCGTTTTCCACACTTGACGAGCACTGCAGCATCCCCGTGGACAGGTGAACAAAATCCAGACTCTTGGCAACCGACTCCTATTTATGACAGTTGTAGTATTCCCCCCAGAATCATCTTGTTTCCCTTTTTTTCGCCTGGGGCAAGAAAGGTCGTAACCTGGGCGAAACTCACTTAACAACCGTATCGCTTAGCGATGGAAATGTTGGACTGTAGGGTGGCCGTACGTCGAGGAGGGGCCTGTGTGATGAAAAGTCACACACACAAACACACACACTCTGGATTATTGGGGCTTTTGCTTCCTTTCTTTTTTATTTTTTTTGAATTTTTTTTATTTTTTCACCAAACTTACACAAATATCCATACATCTACCATATTATCAAAACATTCATAGTAATATATTTCTATCCAAAATATCCTAAACATATATCCTTAGTTTGCTCCTTTTTATATTTTTATCTCCAGTCTGCTTTCCTTCAATATTTCACACTACTCCCCTCCCTCTATTTCCCTCTCTCCCCTGTCCCCTCATCCTCCCTCTCTACCTCTTTCCTACTTCCCTCCTCTCCCTCTCCCCTTCCTTTCTACTTCCTCTTTCTCTCTCTTGTCCTTCCCTGAATACATCTAATCATGATCCATTCTATGGTTAGCAGACTAGAAATTCAAAAACCCTAAACTTTCGAACATCGGAGCTATTGCTTTTGTTATTGTTATTGTTATTTATTTGTCAAGCGTATATGATAACAAGCAAAGTATAAACAAAGTATAAACATGATTGTATGTGTATATGTATATGTATATGTATATGTATATGTGTATAAATATATATATATATATATATATATATATATATATATATATATATATATATATATATATATATATATAAAATCTCCCTTTATTTTCATTTATCAGCAAAAAATCCTACACACACACACACACACACACACACACACACACACACACATATATATATTAGTACAAGCATGATTATGAGTACAAGAAGTATGAATATATGGGTGCATTTGGATTTCAATGGCTTTCCCCCCCACCCCCTACCCCCCAAAAAGTGTTTTTTTGGGGGGTGGAATGATCCCAGTGAGATCTGTTGCTAAGAAAAGGAACCGAGAAGGCGCTGAGACTCTGGCTAGAATAGAATAGAATAGAATAGAATAGAATAGAATAGAATAGAATAGAATAGAATAGAATAGAATAGAATAGAATAGGATAGGATAGCATAGGATAGCATAGCATAGCATAGCATAGCAATGGAATGGAATGGAATGGAATGGAATGGAATGGAATGGAATGGAATGGAATAGAATAGAATAGAATAGAATAGAATAGAATAGAATAGAATAGAATAGAATAGAATAGAATTATTTATTGGCCAAGTGTGATTGGACACACAAGGAGTTTGTCTTTGGTGCATATGCTCTCAGTGTACATAAAAGGAAAGATACATTTGTCAAGAATCATGAGGTAAAAAACACTTAATGATTGTCATAGGGTACAAATAAGCAATCAGGAAACAATCAATATTAATATAAATCGTAAGGATGCAAGCAACAAGTTACAGTCATACAGTCATAAGTGGGAGGAGATGGGTGATAGGAACGATGAGAAAAACTGATAGTAATAGTAATGCAGCCTTAGTGAATAGTTTGACAGCGGTGAGGGAATTATTTGTTTAGCAGAGTGATGGCGTTTGGGGGGAAAAAAACTGTTCTTGTGTCTAGTTGTCTTGGTGTGCAGTGCTCTGAAAAGGGACCGGGCTGCCCCCCCCCCTTACCTTTGCAGGAGCTCACCCCAAAACAAGCCATCAGGGCGAGCAGCAACCTCCAAGGCGTTCCAGGACCGGGTTTCCTCCGACTGGGGTGACAGGCGCTGCTGCCGCCCTTCGCCGACAACGGGAGCTGCTCCGGTCGGGTCCGGCAAGCGCTGGCCCTTCGCATGGTGCCTCTTCCTCGTTATCCTTGAACCCGCCGCTCTGCCGCTCCGGATGGTTTGGAAGTGGCCGGGTTGCAACGCTCCCTCTTTTAAATCTCCCGGATCTGGGGGAAGGCGGCGACTGGGCAGCCGCCCCCCACCACCACCGCCAGTCCCCCGTCAAGCATTTCTTGCCTCGCCCGCCCACGCGTGACTCAGAGAAGCCGAGGGGTCGCTGCTCCGCCGGTTGCCTTGAGGGAGGGGCGTCGATCCGGCAGCAGAAGGTCTTGGGGAAGGGCGAGGCGGATTGACCGCGGCCCCTTGCAGGAGGGAGCCGCGTGTGTGTGTGCAAAAGCACGCGTGGGAGCTCGTTCATCGGATCTATCCTCCTCCTCTTTTTTTGCTCGACGGGCAGAAGTGGCGGAGGCCGAATATATGACGCTTCGAAAAGGAAAGTGTGCGACCCCACCCCAATATAATGATTCCTCCCCACCACGCTCCCCCCACGTAGGCCTCGACTTACAACAGTTCATTGAGTGACCATTCAAAGTTAGAAGGGCACTGAAAAAAGTGATTCAGGACCCTTGTAGCATCCTTACGGTTACGTGATCAAAATTTGGACCGGGGGTCCCCAAACTTGACAACTTTAAAACTTATGGACTTTGAAGTCCATAAGTCTTAAAGTTGCCAAGTTTGAAGACCTCTGATTTTTGGACACATGGCAACGGATTCATATTTATGACGGTTTCAGTGTCCTTGGGGTCATGCGATCGATCCCCTTTTGCGAAGTAATGCAACCGGACATGAAATCCTGGGCTTAGAAAGCTTAGAACTACATCATAAAATTATCTGCTACAACGTCCTTCCTGTCAACGACTACTTCAGCTTCAACCACAACAATACACGAGCACACAACCGCTCCAAACTTGACTGTAGAAAATACGACTTTAGCAACAGAGTGGTTAATGCCTGGAACTCACTACCTGACATTGTGGTTTCGTCACCAAACCCCCAAAACTTTACCCTTAGACTGTCCACTGTTGACCTCACCCGATTCCTAAGAGGTCAGTAAAGGGCGTGCATAAGTGCACCAGCGTGCCTACCGTCCCTGTCCTAATGTTCCTCTTATCAATACCCATCCTATGTATATAAACAATGTTATATCTATGTATATTACCAATACATACTTGACAAAAATAAATAAATAAATAAAATAAAATAAACTTCTGATAAACAAAGTTGATAGGGAAGCCGGATTCACGTAACAACCTGACACCTGTAGTGATTGACGTAATGACTGTGGCAAGAAAAGTCATAAAATGGGACGAAACTCACTGAAATGTCTCGCTTAGCAGCAAAAATGTTGAGCTCATAAGTCGAGGACTATCTGAGCTGTTAAAACAAATTGTAGAAAGGAGAAGACATTAAAAAAGCTTGCAACTTAAGGAGAACAATTCCTTGTTCTGTGCTAGCTTTCTACTGGGAGGGAAATGTCTTTTTTCATACTAGAGCAATGATGGCTAACATTTTCCGGACCGAGTGCCCAAAGCGCGTGTGCCGAACCCTCAAATTGCAATGCGTGCATGGCCCCGTATGTGCCCTGCCTCTGCGCATGCACTCCCACACGCATGCAACCCCACCCACCCACACGCATGCACGCGCAGCTCCACCACATGTGTTCCATCCCACACATTTGCGTGTGGCCCCCGCCGTCCTCGCCCCCAGCATGCACACATGCCCCACCACGCATGCACCCACCACGCATGCACACATGGGCCCCCTGCATTTGCACATGCCCCTTGCATGCACACGTGGGCCCCCGCACGCAGCCTGCCCCCGCAAGCGACCCGCCCCTGTGCATGCGCAGCAGAGACCCAACAACCAGCTGGCCAGTGGGAGGCGCGTGCGCATGCGCAGCAGAGCTGAAGTGGGTCGGCGGCTCGCGTGCCCACAGAGAGGGCGCTGCATGCCACCTGTGGCACGCGCGCCATAGGTTCGCCATAACGGTACTAGTGCATTAAAAATACTCCATGTTCCATCACATCATTTTTCAGTATTATGGAAAGTTATTGCCTGATTTTGCTGTATTTGTAGATCCGGGGAGAATTATAGAATAAGGTGGATTTTATGGTACCCTGCCCAGAATCATCTTTGGTGGAGATAGGTAGCCATACAAAATTAATTAATTAATTAAAATAGTATAGGAAAACTTGGAGATACAGGTGGACTGTTTTTCTGTAGTAATTTCATCAACATTTATTGTATTTAACACTGTAGGATGAATTTCATGTTCTACACATTTCAGTAGAAGGTGATAGCCAATAACCATAGAAAACAGCAAAACAAATCAATGTAAGTGTTTAATTGTATGAAGCAATATGACATTATCTCTAACATAGCATGACAACTGAGTAAAAGGGGGTTGGACTAGATGACCTACTAGGTCCCTTCCAACCCTGTTATTCTAAGATATGAGCAAGTATTCAGGGTTTTCCAGGAAAGTAAGTTTTCTAGGAGAAAGAACCTAGACAATTCACTTCACACGTTCATTCCACTCCACGCATAATGTATTTTTCATGACACCACAAATCCCCTTTTGGCTCTTATTAGCATTAAGAGGTATTAACATGCTGCTATACAGGTAGTCCTCGCCTTACGACCACAATTGAGCCCAAAATTTATGTTGCTAAGTGTTGTGGCCTGTTGGCCCCTCCGACAGCCAAATCAGATGAGGCGGCGTGGGAGTCAGGGTCAGCATCAAGGCAATCGGAGAGCTCCGAGGGGGAAGAGGGAATGGAGTTGTCAGAGAGAGAGACGGAGGCGGAACCTGGGCCATCCATTAGCCCTCAGATGGAGAGTCAAAAGCCCCCTGGTCTGGACGTGGCTGATGAGGAAGAGGAAGAACAGCTGGGTCCAGTGCCTGATGCACAGAAAGCAGAGGAGAGGAGAGCAGTGGAAATCCATGGGCCGGCCCTTGGGACAGAAGAGCCACCACTGCTAGCGAAGCCCCAACCTAGCTCTGGGGATAAAAGGCAGGGGGTAGAGATGAATAGGTGTGGCAAACAACTCTTCATCTCCCTGCTGGACAGTCTTGCTAGCCTGCGGTGAGAGAGGAACTTTTTGCCAGGGCTGCTGGCGCTCCTAATAAAGGAATCATTGATTTAACTACAGAGGGTTTGTCGTGTTTGGGAGCTGGGTCAGAACACTAAGTGAGACATTTGTTAAGTGAATTTTGCCCCATTTAATGAACTTTCTTGCCGCATGTGTTAAGTGAATCATTGTTAAATTAATAACAATGGTTATTAATGGCTTCCCCATTGACTTTGCTTGTCAGAGGGTCACAAAAGGTGATCACATGACCTCAGGACAGTGTGACCGTCATAAATATGAGTCAGTTGTCAAGTGTCTGAATTTTGATCACATGACCATGGGGATGCTGTAACGGTCATAAGTGCGAAAAACGGACATAAGTCACTTTTTTCAGTGCCATTGTAACTACAAACGGTCACTAAGTGAACCGTTGTAAGTTGAGGACTACCTGTATAGTTGTAGCTCTGCTTACCTTGCTGATATTAGTGGGAGGGGGCAAGAACATGGAGCTTCCCCCTCCTATTTTGTCTCCTGAAGGAGACAAAAATCATAGTTGGGAAAGCAGAGACTACTGCAGTGGTTCCCAACATGGGGCCCACACCCCATAGGGGGCAATTTGATTTTTAATGGGGTCAATTAGAACCTTGTTTAAACCAAGTTAATGGCCTTTTAGGCTTCCTCCGCGTGAGTAGGAGTTCACTTTTTGAACAGTAAGAATTACCGTATTTTTCGGAGTATAAGACGCACCTTTTTCCTTTCTAAAAGTGGCTGAAAATTTGGGTGCGTCTTATACTCTGAATGTAGCTTTTTTCGGAGCTTTTTTTCCAGCCCTAACTAGGTGCTAATGATCTTCCCAGCTCTTACCTTGCAGGCTTTTTCATTGTTACTCTCTCCGAAGAATGTTTTTCCAGCCCTAAGTGTTTGCAGGGTTTTTTTCATTGTTCTACTTGCTCCGAAAAAGTTTTTTTCTAGCCCTAACCAGGTGCTAATGATCTTCCCAGCTCTTACTGGCTTGCAGGCTCTTTCATTGTTACTCTCTCCGAAGAAGGTTTTTCCAGCCCTAAGTCTTTGCAGGTTTTTTTTCATTGCTCTATTTGCTCCGAATAAGTTTTTTTCTAGCCCTAACCAGGTGCTAACGATCTTCCCAGTTCTTACTGGCTTGCAGGCTCTTTCATTGTTACTCTCTCTGAAGAAGGTTTTTTTAAGTCCTAACCAGGGGATAAAATAATGTGCTGAAGCTGACCAGACTAAGGACGCTAGCCAGATGAATACCTGGTAGGCAGATTTCCCCCCCTATTTTCCTCCCCAAAAACTAAGGTGGGTCTTATACTCCGAAAAATACGGTATATGTCACGGGGAGAGGGGGCATCAGGATTTTAGAGATACTTAGGTGGGGCATGGCCAAAAAAAGTTTGGACTACAGTGTAACTTGATAGTATGTTGGGATTCTGGCCTTCCTCCTCACTAGTGTGAGGAAAATTGTTTTAAAATACCATCATTTAATGAGAAAACACATAGAGAAAAGAAACATTTTAGTTTCAATTGTTAATTTCACTAATCCAGGTAACCCCTAATGACTAATTTCGCTAATTATTATTTCACTACTACAGGTAGTCTTCAGGTTACGAGCATAATTCCTTTTGGCAATTACAGGATGCTCCCAAAGCAGTCGCCATGTGACAAGATGCAATTTTATGGTTTTTTTTCTTCATGTTGGTCGCTAAGGGAATGCCACACTCGTTAAGCAAGCAATGAAGTCATTAAGCAAAGCCGTTGTTTGTTATAGAGCTGGCTTTTGCTGAAAACCAGAAATAAACACCAGTTTTGGGCAAAAATGTCACATATCGTGGTCCTGTGACTGCAGGAAGCTGCAAACAGCCGTAAATATGGACCGATTGCTGAGTGAATACAGTCATGTGACCAATGGGGGGGAAACAATATCAGAACTTTGAAACCAGGTCGTAAATAGCTTTCTGGGGCTCCATCATAACTTCAAATGGTCATTAAATTGAAAACTATATGTGATCCAAGTATATTGGTACACTTTGAATCACTATTACCTCATTTCGCCATTTTGGAATGGAATGGAATGGAATGGAATGGAATGGAATAGAATAGAATAGAATAGAATAGAATAGAATAGAATAGAATAGAATAGAATAGAATAATAGAATAGAATAGAATAGAATAGAATAGAATAGAATAGAATAGAATAGAATAGAATAGAATAAGTAATGGGTAACCTTTTCCGGACCGAGTGCTAAAAGCATGTGCCCGCGTGTGCGAATGCATGTGCGAATGCACGAACCCCCAAAATTGAAATGCAAGCCCCACGCATGCGCCCTGCCCATGCGCATGACCCCCCCGCATACACCCCACTCCCCACACGTGTACGCAGGGTCTCTGCACACGGCCCATCCCCACGCATGCACAGCAGAGACCTGAACTGGGCTGGCGGGAGGCACATGCACATGCGCGGCAGATCTGAACTGGGGCGACGGCTCACATGCCCACAGAGAGGGTGCTGCGTACCACCTCTGGCATGCATGCCATAGGTTCGCCATCACGGGAATAGAATATTTTTTATTGGCCAAGTGTGTTTGGACACACCTAGAATTTGTCTCCAGTGCAGAAGCACTCAGTGTACACACAAACAACAGAGTGATATGTCAGAGATCATTAATCATAAGAAACAATCATAAATCATAAGATAGAAACAAGTGATAAATCATAAGATATCAATAGGAGAAGGTAGTAGGAAGATAAGAAGATGAGAAAGACGACAAGGATAATAGCAATACAGCCCTACCACCTGGGTAAATATCTTTAGGCATAAGATATTCTTTGGCTCAGTCTTTGTAAACAGACAACGGCTCATGCCCAAAATTCCCTAGTTGTACCACAAATAATCACAATGATTTAACACAAATAGACTTCACTGAAGACAAAGTTGAAAAAGCACTACGCAGCCAAAAACCTTCCCTGTCAATCGGACCTGATGTGCATACTTCCTAAAAAAGCTCTCCACAGCCATAAGCTGAACCATTATGCATAATCTTTGAAAAATCCTACAGGACTAGTTCCCTAGCAAACCTATGGTCACTAGCCACAGTCATCCCCATCTTCAAAAAGGGAGATCCCAGTCTAGTAGAAAACTACAGACCAATCTCTCTATGCTGCGTCACATGCAAAGTCATGGAATCAGTCATAAACCAATCCATTACCCTCCACCTAGAAACTAACAACCTACTCTCAAACAAGCAATTCGGTTTCAGGAAAAAATTATTCTGCAATCTACAACTACTACACTGCAAAAACATATGGACCTCAAAACTTAACCAGGGCAAAACAATAGATGCAATTTACATAGACTTCTGTAAAGCCTTCGACTCAGTGGTTCACGATAAACTACTTCTGAAACTGAAATCCTATGGCATCTCTGGAACCTTTCATGACTGGATAACTGCGTTCCTGTCAAACAGACAAGAAGTCGTCAAAATAGGGAGCGCCCTATCTAATCCCGTTCCTGTTAACACTGGTGTACCCCAAAGCAGCGTACTAGGACCAACACTCTTTATACTCTATATAAATGACCTTTGTGATCACATTACAAGAGACTGTGTTCTCTTCGCCAATGATGTCAAACTCTTCAACACCACCGACAACACTGCTACCTTCCAAAAAGACCTAGATTTTGTGTCAGAATGGCCAAACATCTGGCAACTCCAAATCTCAACCAACAAATGCTCTGTCCTACACATTGGCAAAAAAAATCAGAACACCAAAATACAAGCTGAATAGACAAACCTTGCAGACGACCCTCACTCTGTCAAAGACCTTGGAATACTCATATCAAATGACCTAAGTGCCAAAGCCCACTGCAACAACATCGCCAAAAAGGCTTCAAGAGTTGTTAACCTAATCTTACATAGCTTCTCCTCCGGTAATATCACACTACTAACCAGAGCATACAAAACATTCGCCAGACCAATCCTTGAATACAGCTCATCTGTCTGGAACCCACACTGCATATCGGACATAAATACATAATTTAATTTAATTTAATTAAAAGTTCTTATAGGCCGCCCAATCCCGTAGGACTCAGGGCGGCGAAGTTAGAAAGTGTCCAGAGATAGTTTACGAGAAGAGACTTCCACTCCTCTACTCGCAACAGAATACCTTACGCAACCAGACTTGAAATCCTGGGCTTAGAAAGCTAGGAACTACGTCGCCTTCGGCAGAACCTAAGCATAGCTCATAAAATTATCTGCTACAATGTCCTTCCTGTCAACGACTACTTCAACTTCAACCACAACAATACACGAGCACACAACAGATACAAACTCAAAGGGAACCGCTCCAAACTTGACTGTAGAAAATACGACTTTAGCAACAGAGTGGTTAATGCCTGGAACTCACTACCTGACTCTGTGGTTTCGTCACCAAACCCCCAAAACTTTACCCTCAGATTGTCCACTGTTGACCTCACCCGATTCCTAAGAGGTCAGTAAGGGGCGTGCATAAGTGCACCAGTGTGCCTACCGTCCCTGTCCTAATGTTCCCTCTTATCAGTACCATCTTATCTATATAAACAATGTTATATCTATGCATATTACCAATACGTACTTGACAAAATAAATAAACAATAAATAAATAAATAAATAAATAAATAAATATAAAAAATAAAAAATAAAAATAAAAAATAATAAAAATAAAAAATAAAAAATAAAAAATAAAAAATAAAAAATAATAAAATAAAAATAAAAAAAAATAAAAAATAAAAAATAAAAAATAAAAAATAAAAAATAAATAAAAAATAAAAAAAATAAAAAAATAAAAAAATAAAAAATAAAAAAATAAAAAAATAAAAATCCTCTTCTGATGAGAAAAAACGTAGACCGTAAAACAATCAGGCATCGATAAGCAGAAAGAATTATCCACTTGCAAGTGTCTTAGAAATTTTCTCTGAAGGCTCTTGCCAAAACATTTAAGAGAGAAATATATTTAAGTCCTTCGGTGTAAATTTTCCTATGAAAGTTCCATTGAAATACAGGTAGTCCTCGACTTTCAACAGTTCGTTTAGTGACCGTTTGAAGTTACAACAGCACTGAAAAAAGTGACTTATGACCATTTTTCACACTTAAGACCGTTGCAGCATCCCCATGGTCTCATGATTTACATTTGGATGCTTGACAACTGACTCACATTTATGACGGTTGCAGTGTCCCTGAGTCATGTGATCGTCTTTTGCAAACTTCTGGCAAGCAAAGTCAATGGGGAAGCCAGATTCACTTAACAACCGGGTTACTAATTTAACAACTGCAGTGATTCACTGAACAAATGTGGCAACAACATTCGTAAAATGGACAAAACTCACTTAACAAATTTCTCTCAACTGAGCAACATAAATTCTGGGCTCAATTGTGGCCGTAAGTTGAGGTCGACTATCTGTACATGGCAATGCCCCAAAATTCAATTGATGGAATAAAACTCCACTTTGATTGGCTGAGTTATTTCTCCCTCTCTTTTGTGGACTCGGTGAAAATTGTCTACTACTTACAAATACATATGCAAAATAATCCCAGGCAAGATACAAAATGTGACGGTATGTTTGGCAAGACAGATATTGGTAATGGACACTTTGTTATGGTCATTGCTTCCTTCCTTAGACAGGAGGCATTGGGAAGAATAGTGAACTACCGTATTTTTCGGAGTATAAGACGCACTGGAGTATAAGACACACCTTAGTTTTGGGGGAGGAAAATAGGGGGGGGGGAAATCTACCTATTAGGTATTCGTCTACTAGCGTCCTTAGTCTGTTCAGCTTCAGCACATTATTTTATCCCCTGGTTAGGGCTGAAAAAACCTTTTTCAGAGGGAGTAGGAATGAAAACAAGCCTGCAAAGACTTAGGGCTGGTAAAAAAAACTACTTCGAGGGAGTAGGAATAAAAAAATGCTGCAAGCCGGTAAGATCATTAGCACCTCGTTAGGGCTGAAAAAACCTTTTTCAGAGGGAGTAGGAATGAAAACAAGCCTGCAAAGATGGAGTAGGAAACCGGGAAGATCATTAGCACCTTCTTAGGGCTGGGAAAAAAAGCTTCGAAAAAGCTACATTCGGAGTATAAGACGCACCCAAATTTTCAGCCTCTTTTAGGGAGGAAAAAGGTGCGTCTTATACTCCGAAAAATACGGTATGTATTTTGAAAAGAAAAACAACAATAATTAACATTCTGGTCTGGTTATATCAGAGTCGGCACAGACCCAACTCATTATTTGTAAACTTGATGTACCACACACTCTATACTTGCATCCTTCACTGACAACAGTGTAGTTCTCTCAATGTGGCCCATTAACGAAGGATGGGTAGAGGATATCCCTCCATATTGCCAGAAACCATGGCCCTTCTCCCATAATTAGAGGATATAAGACATTAGGGGTACAGGGAGAAGGCATGTAATTAAATTAACAGGAAATGAGCTAAATTGTTCACATCTAATAAAATCATCCCTATTGATTTCTGTTTCACCATGACAACTTATTTAGAATCAAATTATTAAGCAAACGTGCCCTGTTTCAATACCAACTTCTGACAAACTTTCATTTTTTTTTAAATTTCTGGTGTCCATTGGAGAAATGAATATTCCAATACAGAAGGCAATCTGTTTTCTTGAAGGCACTCTTATTTTTTTAACATTAAAAACTGTGGCAGTGGAGAAGAAGTAAGCAGGAGAAATATGAGGCTCTTGTACTGTTGGTGGTTACCTTTCTCCAAGTTTAACTGTTACCAACGTGCCTACCGTTCCTGTCCTAATGTCCCCTTTTATTCATATCCATTTCATATATTCATAACCATGTTTATTCCTATATCTGTTATCTAATACATGCTTGACAAAATAAATAAATAAATAAATAAACTCTGACTGGCCACTGGCTGTTCAGGTGCACAGTCCTTGTCTCCCACTTTGCAAACCTTCTTTTGTTGTCCATGAAGTGAGAGAAGGAGAAAGCCGCGTCCCCGAGGAAGTAATGTCTTTCGCCGTACCAAATCTGATAATTTGCAATTGAAATGAAATGGAAGAGCTGGAGGACTACAATCTCCATTGCATCCTGTCTAGGTTCCTGCTTTTCTTATCCACAGCAACAGAAAGTTGCTTATTCGGAATATGGTTCGAGAGCAGGGATTGGGAACTATCTTGGAGTCTGACTCTGTGGCGGAAAGATGAGCTGGAACAAGAACTGACAGCGAGTGAGAGGGCAGCTCCGTTGGCCTTGGAGGAAACTGGAGAAGGGCAGAGTCAGGCCAGGCCAGGCTGTTCGGAATTAGCAAAGCTTGCAGGCAGGCAGGAACAGAGCTCAGCCGAGGAGCATGAACCACCCCCTTCTGATGCAAGGGCTTGGAGAGTGCAGAGGAGGCGGGATCAGCTCAGACAGAGGAGACAACTCACAAGGAGACTATCCCGCCCAGCTTCACCAGACACACCTGGGGAATGAGACTTAAGGAGACGCTGTGGAGAGGGGCATTTGTCAGGAAGAAACTCTGAGTTCCTGGAGTGTTGTGTGCCGGACGTTTGAACTTGCCAAGAATCCTTGCATTCCTGTGTAGCGTTCTGGACTGATCTGTATCTTTTGCTCCCTGAACTCCTTGCTTTGTTCTTGTTTTGCTAGATAAATTTGGGATTTATTGCCGTGCAGCCTTGGTGCAGACAGAGCTGGGCTGGACTAATTGCGACCAGAGGTTTGATTGGGGGAGAAGAGTAGCAAGAAAAGCATCATGTAAGCCAAGCTTCCACAGTCAAATATACATATACAACAGTGGTGGGTTGTAAATGATTTTGCTACCGGTTTGTGCGTGCGCGTGCACTTGCGTTTGCGTGCAACACTTTTGCGCATGTGCAGAAGCGTCCCGGGCAGGTGGGCGGAGCCTCCCGGTGCCACTACTGGTTCTAAGAACCGGTCCGAACTGGGAGCAACCCACCGCTGATATACAGTAATGTAACGGGAAAAAACAGAATGTCATTCTCTCATGTGGGCGGCAAACATTAATATATTGAATTTTGGATTCTAATAGTGGAAGGCGAGTCTATAAAAAACACTTTGCTTCCGTCAACACGAAGCATCTATTTCTATGCCGGTTTACATCAATAGTATCGGCCAGTCTGCCTATCAAGTGTTCTTCAAACTTTCCTTCCTTCTTTTCAACTAGAATATTTTTTCTTTCAACTTTCAAAAGTGTGAATGCTTCTTATTTATACACTGCAGTCAAAGAGGTACCATAGAATGCAAGTCAATACTGCTGTCCAATAACTAAGGCACGTTGTTTATGTCTTGCGTCAAGATGAGCCATATTTAGATTGTATCCAGGAAAAGGCCTCAAGATCATTACACCAATTAACATTTTGCCAGGCAGTGGAACAAAAAGTTGCCTTATATCAAATCAGTTATGCCATCCAAGTATTTATTTATTTATTTATTTATTTATTTATTTATTTATTTATTTATTTATTTATTTATTTATTTATTCATTCATTCATTCTTATTTATTTATTTATTTATTTATTTATTTATTTATTTATTTATTTATTTATTTATTTTATTGCATTTATGGGCCGCTCAATCCAATAAGGACTCAGAGAGGCTAACAGCAACACAAAAGAAACAATAGTATCAGATAGAAAGTTAAAACAGTAAAATTAAAGCATTATCAATAAAAGAAATTGTATTGCCTATTTTAGTGGTGTCCTCCAGGCTCTTAGTCTTAGGCATAATCTTTTCTCATTACTGGTTATCTAATGCTGGTTTTTCCTCTTGTTGGAAGGAAAATCCATCTGGTTCCGTTCTAAGCTGGGAGAAAGACGCAGGAAACAACATGGAGGCTGAGTGGAAAGAAGGTTGGTTTATTGATGAAGCAAAACCACCAGCAGTGTGTGGTTCTGGGACAGCTGACCAACTGACTGAATAGGTGGATGGATCTTTATAGTTTCTGTAACTTTGAAGTTTGGGATTTGTGCAATATGGGCTTTGTGTTTCTAAAAGGGTGTTGGTCAATTCCTATTGCAACCTACCTCTGCTCTTAAGATATAAAGGGACGCCATACCTTCCCCAAGGTGTGGCCTTTCACTGCATGCTCTTTGTCTATATGTTGTGATATGGTCTACCCAGCTCTTCTTTGTACAAATAAAAGCTGATATTTTTTCCAAGCCTCTTCTTGGGTCTCTCTCTTTGGCATTCTGGTGATTCCAGTACATTTTGGGACCTTACATTTCCAACAGTGAATGCAATATACAAGACCCTTTTCTTTTCATGCTACAGTATTTAGTCCGATGGTAATTTGCTGGTAAACTAATAAACCTCAAGTACGTTTGTTTTCAGTTTTGAAATTCCTCTTAAGTTCATAAAGAATTTGTGCAAAGCTAGATTCCTTGTGCGCTAGAAACCTTGGTGTTCGGTGCTTTGTTTTTCTCATTTTTACCAACCAATTATAGAGTATATGGCAGTTACCGTATTTTTCGGAGTATAAGACGCACCTTAGTTTTTGGGGAGGAAAATAGGGGAAAACAATCTGCCTACCAGGTATTCATCTGGCTAGCATCCTTAGTCTGGTCAGCTTCAGCACATTATTTTATCCCCTGGTTAGGACTTTAAAAAACCACCTTCTGAGAAAATAACAATGAAAGAGACTGCAAGCCGGTAAGAGCTGGGAAGATCGTTAGCATCTGGTTAGGGCTAGAAAAAAACTTATTCGGAGCAGCTTCAGCACATTATTTTATCCCCTGGTTAGGACTTTAAAAAACCTTCTTCTGAGAGAACAACAATGAAAGAGCCTGCAAGCCGGTAAGAGCTGGGAAGATAGTTAGCACCTGGTTAGGGCTAGAAAAAAACTTATTCGGAGCAAGTAGAGCAATGAAAAAAAAATTCTGCAAAGACTTAGGGCTGGAAAAACATTCTTTGGAGAGAGTAACAATGAAAAAGCCTGCAAGGTAAGAGCTGGGAAGATCTGTTAGCACCTAGTTAAGGCTGGGGAAAAAAAGCTACATTCGAGTATAAGACGCACCCAAATTTTCAGCCACTTTTAGGGAGGAAAAAGGTGCGTCTTATACTCCGAAAAATACGGTAGGTGACATATGCATATTGTTCATTTTTTGGCATAGTGCTTTCAGCCACCACTTCTTCTTTACATGTTGCATTAATCATTATTAACCAGAACAGAAATTCTAGAGACCATTGTGAAATCTCACTTGGGAAAGTTTTATTGGTATTTGATATTTTGTGCACCATGGCTTACAAATCAAGGAAAAGTAAGAATCCAGTGACTCGGCTTTTTAAAGAACCCTGGTCAGAATGTAACATTGGTGCATTTAAATATCTGTTCTTCGATGTCTCTTCTGCCAATATCAAGTGAGTTGGATGAGCCACAGATGTAACATAGTGCCTGAAACTTTCTATGACTTATTATTCGTAAGCTCTAAAAAACATCTCACTCCCCTCGTGTTAGTGTTCAATTGTGAACTACGAATGTGCAGAAAATGTAGGGACAAATAAATAAATCTCCTCCCCCTTGTTTATGATTTTAAAGGCACAGGAGCACATTTTGGGTGAATAATAATATGATTAGTGTTGCACTTGTATAGCTTTGCCATCCCTTTTTTTTCTTTTTTTTTAATTAAATTTTATTTTTTTAAACTACAAAACAATACATACATACATCAACACACATCAGCACATAAACATATATTTACTTTTTACAGTAGTTTTGTCAGTGTTTATTCTATTATTTACATTTCCCCCTTTTAAACTTCTCTGATTATCTTTATATTTATTGACCTATTTACACATTTCTATCTTTATTTCTTCACATTGGTTACTTATAACACCATTATGTATTACACACAGTTTCTTATTTCACCTTTCATCATTGAGCCTTATTCTCTATTTCTAATCTCTAACCAGTTATATAATTTGTCCCAGACCAAATAATACTTTGTCTTTTCTTTTTCTTTTATCTCTTTTGTTAATTTGTCCATCTCAGCAGTCAAGAATTTTCCCTATCAATTCTTCCTCAGATGGTGTTTTATTGTTTCTCCATTTTTGGGCATATACTATTCTTGCGGCTGTAATTATGTGTAGAAGTAGATATTGTATTTCCTTGGAAGAGCCTAGGTGGCACAGCGGTTAGAGGCAGTACTGCAGGCCACTTTAGCTGACTGTGATCCGTAGGTCAGCGGTTCAAATCTCACCAGCTCAAGGTTGACTCAGCCTTCCATCCTTCCGAGGTAGGTAAAATGAGGACCTAGATTGTTGGGGGCAATATAAATATACATTGCTTACTGGTGTAAAACGCTTAGAGAGTGCTTGCACTGTGAGGCAGTATATAAATCTCACAAATAAATAAATAAATAAATATTTTCTGTTTAATAGTCTCAATAGAAATATCTCCAGCCTCAGATCTATGTGTTGTTCTGTTACCTCTTCCAACCATTTCCTGATTTTAATCCAAATTTTTTTAGCTTCAGGACATGTCCACCATAAATGATAATATGTACCATACAATTTTTAACATTTTCAACATATTGGTGAAATATTCGGATACATCTTTGCCAATCTTGCTGGGGGGAGGTGCCATCCGTAGAACATCTTCAACTGGTTTTCCTTGAATGCCGCCAACATTGTCAATTTTATATTTGTTACCCACATTTTCCCCATTTCTCCAATTCTATATTGTATCTAATTTTTTTTGCCCATTTGATCATTTTTTCTTTAACAATCTCCTCTTCCATTTTGTATCTCAGTAGAAATTTATATATTTTGCTAATTATTTTTTCCTCAGTTCCTTGTATAATTTTATCCAATTCTTGCTTTCTGAATTTCTGAATTTCATGTAATCTTTTGTCCTCTTTAAATTTGGACTGGATTTGGGTATATGTCCACTAATCTACTCCTCGGCCTATATCATGTTCCAATTGTTGTTTTGTTTTCAAATTTAACTGTTCATTTAACAAATCCTTATATCTAATTATTTTGTCAATGGCTATTAAATTTGGATGTGTCACTGCTTCTATTGGTGATATCAACATTGGGATTTTTATATAGTGATTCTTTTTGATTTTTTTCCAGGTCTGTAAAAGAGCATTTCATATTATATGTCTTTGGAAATAACTATGTGTTTTATATTTCTCATCCCATAAAAATGCGTGCCATTCCGTTTGCAGGTCATGGCCCTCTATGACTAAAATTCTTCTATTTTTTAGTTCGATCCAATCTTTTAGCCAAATTAAAGTAGCTGCATTGTAATATATTTCCCACTCCGGTAATGCCAATCCTCCTTTATCAGTGGTGGGTTCCTACCAGTGCGGTCCATTCTATAGCACCGGTAGCGGCCCGCTGGTGACGTCATAGTACCGGTGCGGTCGGTTGCCGGTGCCTGGGCACCACCATTTTTTAAAAAAATTAATTTTTTTTAAAAAAATTTCTTCTGTGCATGTCCAGAAGCCGAGCTTCCGGCACTGCACATGCGCTGCCTTCCTACCCCACAGTGAGTCCAAGCAGGGGAGGATGGCTGAGGGAGCGCATGAGATGCTGAAAGAATGGGCAGCAGGAGCTATCTCAGTTCCCCTCCCTTCAGCAGTCCGAGAAGCCACGAACGCGCGGTGATGATCCCAGACATTTTCGCACGTTCGAGGCTTCTCGAGCTGCTGAGGGGAGGGGGAATGGGCGGCAGGAGCCTAGGGTCATCGAATGGGGAGAAGCATTCAGGCCAGACAGAGCCTCCTAGAAGAACTGCTGCCGCGGTCTTGCTGCTCCCGCTGCAGGGGGCTGCATTGCAGGTGGGCAATGCCTCCCCGCTTCTCCGGCCGCTGCCAAGCTCCCAAGGCCCACGCCCACCTGGTCACATGGCTGGCAAGACACATCCACAAAATAAGCCACGCCCACAGAGCGCTAGTAAAAAAATTAGGAACCCACCCCTGTCCTTTATCTTTGGTATCCTGCAAGAGCTTTAGTTTAATCCTGGATTTTTTCCCTTGCCATATAAATTTGGTGACTAATTTATTTAAATTTTCAAAAAAGGTTTTTGCCTAATTTGATTGGGATAACTTGAAACAAAAATAGTACTCTCGGGACTATATTCATTTTAATGGTAGCGATCCTTCCTAAGAGTGAGAGTTGTAAGTTTTTCCAAGTTTCTAAATCTTTTTTTTATTTGTAGTTAACAATTTGTCATAATTATCTTCCTTAATTGTAGAGCATTTCGCTGTGAGGTAAATCCCTAAATATTTTATTTGCCATCCCTTTTTAGCAGGCCTTTTTAAACTAAATGTTGTACCAAAATGCAATCTAAAATTAAGTATTTATTTACAACTCGAATGCCACTGTATGCGGGGCTGAGGTAGCAAGGCAGTTATGCACACAAATAGCACAAGGGCAGAACATGTGCCAATAAACAGCTTTGACCCAACCATCCCACTTCCCCAGATGTGTCAACAACCAGCTGGCCAGACATCCTTTGCTGTTGCAGCTCTGCTTTCCAAAATATACTGGCAATCAATTGTCACTGAATGCAGGAAGGTAAGAATGAGACATGGAATATCTGGTTGGTAAACATGGAGAGTCTAGTTCATGGGTCTTCAAACTACGGCCCGCGGGCCGCCTGCGGCATGCCGAAGTCATTAATCCAGCCCGCGCAGGACCACGAGGCTGCCCCGCCCACATCACCCCGCCCACCCTTTCGCTGAGCACAGGACTTACCTTTGCAAGCCCTGCAGGCTGGAACTGAAAGGTAAGGCCAACAATTTTGGCTTGCAGAGACTTTCTGGAGGCGGGGGTGGTGAAAAACGGGGCTCACGGACGCCTCAGGAGGCCAAAAAGTTTTTGGCCTGCAGAATGCTGCTGGAGGTGAGGGAAATGAAAAACGGGGTGCACAGATGCTCCAGGAGGTCAAAAAATGGGCAAAAATTGCCTGCTTTTCACTTCCAGAAGATAGATAGATAAAGAGAGAGAGAGAGAGAGAGAGAGAGAGAGAGAGAGAGAGAGACAGACAGACAGACAGACAGACAGACAGACAGACAAACAAACAGACAGACAGAGAAGAGAGACAGAGAGAGATTTCTCAAGCTCCTTGGGGCTGAGAAGAATTGCTGCAAAACTGAGTTTTCTGAAGTGGACCACTAGACTCCTAAACAAATGAAAAAATGATCTAGTAAAAAGAAAAGTCAACCAAAAGAGCAACATGCAAACAAAAGCCAAGAAAACACCCCCAGGAGCAAAACAAATTAAAGTTCAATTTGTGTGCATTGTTTAATGGACTGTTAAATTGGCAACGCCCACCTAATCACATGACCTAGCCATGCCCACCCAGCCGGTCCAACCCCCCAACAGTCTGAGGGACCGTGAATTGGCCTCCTGTTTAAAAAGTTTGAGGACCCCTGGTCTAGTTAGTTCTACTAGCAGACTTCCTAGCAGACTTTTGCGGATTACACTTGAAGAGTCACTGAATTAGAGAAATGCATTCCGAAGATCAGGGATATACACCATTGTTAACTCCTGTTACAGTTCACTGAAGGTATGTACAGATAAAGCTAATAGGAGTTTGCCAGCGGACTTTCATAGAAGAGATGAAGGTTGAATTCCTGGCCAATTTGCCCTCTAAGCCAACAACGTGTCCTTAATTAATGTGATTAATGTGAGAACATAAGAAAGGAGCAAGAAGAAATAGAAGTGTTTCTGATTTGGTGCCTTAAAAACCAAAACTGAGGATGAACTGGCAGGAGTCTATACGATTGTTGTTGGAGACCTACACCTGTAGAATAAGCAGTGGTGGGCTGCAACCGGTTTAACAACCGGTTCGGTGATCGCGCCTAACGCGCTTGCGCGCAGCATTCAAAATACAGCAATTTGAAGCTCAGCTGCTTACCTTCTAAGGCAGCCCCGGTAAGTAGAACAGCGGAGGCACAGAAATCAGCTGTGCCGCGTGAATCAGCTGAGCCAGAAAGAAGGAAATATAGGACAGGATACTGCAGGGGCGGGTGGGCGGGGCCAGCTGATCATCGGAACTACCGGTTCGCCCGAACCGGTCCGAATCGGCGGCAGCCCACCACTGAGTATAAGCAAACATTAGAAGTGCTTGAAGAAACAGTCAATGGATTGGAAATGAGTGACCACACTTCAGCTGATGAGAAAGGATGAAGACTCATCAGATGAAAGAAAGGAAGCACTGCAAGAGGATATGAGAGGAGACAGCTCATCATAAGCGTAAAAAATAAAGAAGCAAGATAATGATTTATGCCCTGTAGAAAATAGAAATGTGGCTGAAATGGAGCCTCTTATACCACCTGAGAAATAAAAACAGAATATTGGCTTTCATCAAGAAAGTTCTTGTCTAGACAAGTGCTCAGAGAATGGAAAAATAAACAAAATGATCTTGAAGTTCTGGTACTGGAAAGCAAAATTAATTTAAAAGATGTGAAAGGGATTCGGTGGGATGACTCTGAATATAGCAAAGGAAGGATATCAGTTGTTGAAAATAAATAGGAACAATATAAGGAAGGAGATTGTTAAAAAAAGTATCCACAACTGCTCAGAAATAGAAATAAATTGATTTGGCAGTATTGTAGAGCAGAGTTCCCCAAAATTTCCAGTTTTGTGGAGCAGTGGGGGGGGGAAGAGTTGATGATTCCGCACGAGCAACTGGCAAGCACACACATGCACAGTTCCATTTCTTCGAGTGGCTTGCACGCACATCTGCTGCTCACTTAAATGGAGCGTGCACGGCCGTTCACCCGCTGCTAGAGCAAGTGAGGATGCGCGTGCACAGGCTCACCGGCCGTTTCCGGGGCCCAGTTGAAAACCCCTCACAGTCCACTAGTGCAGGGGTCTCCAACTTTGGCAAACTTTAAGCCTGGCGGACTTCAACTCCCAGAATTCCCCAGCTGGGGAATTCTGGGAGTTGAAGTCCGCCAGGCTTAAAGTTGCCAAGGTTGGAGACCCCTGCACTAGTGGGCCGCAGCCCACAAGTTAGGGACCCCTGTTGTAGAGGGTACCTGAATTAAAATAAGGGAGGACTGAATTTAAAAAAAGGGGGGAGAATTATAAGTGAGATGCCACAAGGAGCAATCTCACTACTGAAAAGTTAATAAAAGACTGATTCTTCGGAGAGAGAAGTCAAATGCACAATTGTAGAATGGAGCTTCCTTGGTGAATAAAGATTTCAGAATAGTGATTGATTGCAAACTGAATGAATAATAGCAGTAACGTGATTGCAAAGAAGGCAAATGCAATTTTAGACTTCATGGAGCACACCCGCCTCAAGTATTGTGTTCAGTTCAGACTAACAGAGTTGGAAGGGACCTTGGAGGTCTTGTAGTCCAACCCCCTGCTCAAGCAGGGGAACCCTGTTCCACTCCACACAAACAGCTGCCCAATCTCATCTTAAAAATTGATGGAACACCCACAACTTCTGAAGGCAAGCCATTCCACTGATTAATAGTTCTCACTGTCTCAGTTTAAATCAAATCACTTGCACAGAACTATTCTGGATCAAATTCAGGCCCATTCTTCATTGTTTACTTCAGAATCTCTCTCTTAAGAGAAAGCTAAAAGACAACAAAACCTCCCAGGCAAAATAGTGGCTTAAATCAGGGGTATTGGTCAACAACTTCAGGTCATTTTGAAGAATTATCGCATGGGACTTGAATACTTTTGGAAAACCAAAAACAGCCTGCAGATGATAATATTTCAAATGGTTCGTTTTAAAGTTAGGATTTCAAGTTATTTTTCTTCACATACAAGAGATATATCCACCCACCATTTCAAGATTCTATGCTTACTTGGCTTATGAAGTTTAAAAAAAACATACCAGTAGATGTATACCATAAACATTTGCTAGACCGATTCTTGAATACAGCTCATCAGTCTGGAACCCACACTACATATCAGACATTAACACAATTGAGAATGTCCAGCGATACTTCACAAGAAGAGTATTACATTCCTCTGTTCATAACAGAATTCCTTATGAAACCAGACTTGAAATTTTGGGACTTCAAAATTTAGAACTCCGCCGCTTCCAATCTGACCTAAGTGTAGCTCACAAAATTATCTGCCTCAATGTCCTACCTGTTAATGACTACTTCAGCTTCAACTGCAATAATACACGAGCTCACAATAGATACAAACTTAATGTAAATCGCTCCAGACTTGATTGCAAAAAATTCGACTTCAACAACAGAGTGGTAAATGCCTGGAACACTTTACCTGACTCAGTAGTTTCTTCCCTAAACCCCAAAAACTTTAACCTTAGATTATCTACCATCGACCTCACCCCATTCCTAAGAGGTCGGTAAGGGGCGTGCATAAGCGCACAATCGTGCCTACCGTTCCTGTCCTAATGTACCCATATATTCTTACCTCTTTTACTCTTATTCATGCTTGTACTATTACATATATATTCAATCATGTTTTACTGTTTATACTTTGTTTATGATCATATATGCTTGACAAATAAATAAACAAACAATAAATAAACAATAAGTTTTGGGTTTTCCCACTTGGACACCGCCATGATACAAATATGCCCTGGCAACTTTTCTCGGCCATATCCTATACTTGTGTTTTCAACTTGTTCCGAGTCCATTAAAACAGTTTCCCCCCCAAAGCTAAAAGCATTCAGCGGCAGCTACAAGGTGTGTAAAATTTGCTATGCTTCCCCCAAGGCAAAATCAGTTGACGAATAACAGGTGGGCTCATAGTAGCCCTTATTGACTGTTTCAAGCTGCTATGGGCCAGCCTGTTCCCTTCTGGCTACCAGAGAGCCTCATCTGCCGTCATTCTTATATTGACTTGCTAAAAGGTTGAACCCCTAGCAAGGCTATGCTGATGGTCTACCAGGATTTCACAGCGGTGCTAGACTTCTGTGTCAGCTTTCAGTCAATGGCGCTTTCCACAGCAAATGGCACAATAGCAAAATAATGAATGACAAGACTTTCCTTGCCAAATTGTGATATGGAACCCCAGCCAAACATCAAGGAAATAACCATATTACCCTTCAAGTCACTGCTGTGGCTGATTAGGCAATGGAAGGTCCCTTGAGGTGGCGCAGAAAGAACAAAGAGTGTTCTTTCTGCGCCAACTCAGGAAGCTCAAACTGCCCAAGGAGCTGCTGATACAATTATACAGAGGAATTATTGAGTCTGTTATCTGCACCTCTATAATTGTCTGGTTTGGTTCTGCAACCCAACAAGACAGACACAGACTTCAGAGGATAATTAGAACTGCAGAAAAAAACAATTACTGCCAACCTGCCTTCCATTGAGGACCTGTATACTGCACAAGTCAAAAAGAGGGCCGTGAAAATATTTACTGACCCCTCGCATCCTGGACATAAATTATTTCAACTCCTACCCTCAAAACGACGCTATAGAGCACTGCACACCAAGACAACTAGACACAAGAACAGTTTTTTCCCCGAACGCCATCACTCTGCTAAACAAATAATTCCCTCAACACTGTCACACTATTCACTAAGGCTGCATTACTATTACTATTAGTCTTCTCATCGTTCCTATCACCCATCTCCTCCCACTTATGACTGTATGACTGTAACTTGTTGTTTGTATCTTTATGATTTATATTAATATTGATTGTTTCCTGATTGCTTATTTGTACCCATGACAATCATTAAGTGTTTTTTACCTCATGATTCTTGACAAATGTATCTTGTCTTTTTATGTACACTGAGAGCATATGCACCAAAGACAAATTCCTTGTGTGTCCAATCACACTTGGCCAATAAAGAATTCTATTCTATTCTATTCTATTGGAGAGAAAATCCCATCCCATCTTCTCTGGAGAGGCTGTCAGATATTGACCAAATCATATGGACACAACAAATGAGAATATAAAACAAATGCTCCATTTCTCCATGTGATACAAGAGCTCCATTTCTTTTTCAGGTGTACCAGACTGTCATACAGGTAGTTCCTGACGTACGACCACGATTGAGCCAAAATTTCTGTTGCTAAGTGAGTTTTGCCCCATTTTACGACCTTTCTTGCCACGGTTGTTAAGTGAATCAGTGCAGCTGTTAAGTTAGGGACATGGTTGTTAAGGGCATCTGGATTCCCCATTGACTTTGCTTCTCAGAAGGTCGCAAAAGGTGAATCACCTGATCCCAGAATCGTCATAAATGTGAGTCAATTGCCAAGCATCTGAATTTTGATCACATAACCATGGGGAGCCGAGGTGGCGCAGTGGTTAAAAGCAGCACTACAACCTACTTCAGCTGACTGCTAGTTCAGCAGTTCAGCTGTTCAAATCTCACCGGCTCAAGGTTGACTCAGCCTTCCATCCTTCTGAGGTCGGTAAAATGAGGACCCAGATTATTGGGGGCAATATGCTGAACTCTGTAAACCGCTTAGAGAGGGCTGTAAAGCACTATGAAGCGGTGTATAAGTCTAAGTGCTATTGCTATTGCTATGGTTGCAAGTGTGAAAAACGGTCACAAGTCACTTTTTCCAGTGCTGTTGTGATTTTGAACAATCATTAAATGAACCACTTTAAGTCGAGGATTAGCTATATTTGCTTCCAACTGACGTTATTCTCGATAATAGAGAAACATTTAACAGCATGGTGAATGAGCTTGAGAAAAATAGATGGCTTTCCCATTTTCCTAATTTTCAAACCATATACGGCAGGGATGTCAAACTCAAGGCCCGTGGGCTGCAACCGGTCCACAGGCTGCTTAGATCTGACCCACGGGGCCAACCTGGAAATATCAAAGGACTGGCCCACGGTGCTTCTGCCGGCCAAAACAGGCCGCAAAGGGCAGCGAGAGGCCCCCGTTCAGCCTGTTTTGGCCCGCAGAATGCTGCCGGAGGCCTTGGAGGCCAAAAATGGGCCACGCAGGCCGCCCCCACAGCCTGTTTTGGCCGGCAGAGTGCTGCAGGAGGCAGCATCTTCTTCACCTTCTCTTTAGCAGCATCTGCCAACCAGAACTAGATACCCTCCAAGATTGGGTTATTTTCCCCCTCCCATATTTCCCCCTAAATATTAACCAGGCTTAACTCTGCATAGCTTCTAAATCCAGATAAGGGGAACCAGATGCTAAGCTTTGAACTACTGAGACTAAACCTTGAGATTCTGCCTCCTGAAGCTGATCTAATTTTTCACATTTTGATTCATTTCACATTTGTTCTTTTTTCTCCTCCAAGATGGTGTCTAAATCATTTGGCAGCAGCATAATGACATAAATGCCGCTGTGTCAAAACTGACAAGGCCCCAATACAGCATGGTGTATATAGCATCTTTCAAATCATTTTCTAAATAGAAGCTCAGTAGAAGATACATCAATTCAAGATACAGAGCCGAGGTGGCACAGTGGTTAGAGTGCAGCACAGTGGTTAGAGTTGCAGCACTGCAGGCTACTTCAGTTGACTGCTAGCTGCAGTTCAGCTGTTCAAATCTCACTGGCTCAAGGTTGACTCAGCCTTCCATCCTTCTGAGGTTGGTAAAATGAGGACCCAGATCATTGGGGGCAATATGCTGAACTCTGTAAACCACTTAGAGAGGGCTGTAAAGCACTATGAAGCGGTATATAAGTCTAAGTGCTATTGCTATAAGTGCTATAATTTCTGCAGCCCGTTTTGGCTGGCAGAGTGCTGCAGGAGGCAGCACCTCCGTCACCTTGTCTTTAGCAGCATCTGCCAACAGCATATGCCGCCCTGAGTCCTACGGGAGTTGGGCGGCATATAAAAATGACCAAATAAATAAATAAATAACTAGAACTAGGTACCCTCCAAGTTCCTGATGGTTTTTGTTCAGAAAAGCCAAAAACATCTGGGTTTCTACCGATTCGCCCCGGTTCAGGCGTACCGGTAGCAGTAGGAGGCTCCGCCCATCCGCCTGGACGTCATCACGGACGCTCTGCGCATGCACAGAAGTGGCACGGCACATCTCCGAACCGGTAACAAAGGTAAGTCAAACCCATTACTGCTCTTCACCCAGGTCTTTGATGAGAGAGAGTGAGTCCCCTATTATCACTGAGTTTGTCATCTTTTATCTTAAACTTTTACCTGTGATTGATTTAATTGTAAAAATTTTTATTGTTGTGAGCTACCCAGGGTCATTGAGAATTGGGTGGTATATCAATTTTGTAAATTACTACTAATATTAAGTCCTCCTCTAGGGCTGTGTCAGAGGTAGTAACAAAGTTTGAAAGACTGTTGGACAGACATTTTTTAGAGACATCTGGAGAAATTGTCAGTTCATTTATGCTCTACTCCTATACAAAAGAGTCAAGCCCCATAGCAGCTGGGGACTCTACATGTCTTTAATCTCTAGATAATGGGTGTCAAACTCAAGGCCCGGGGGCCGGATCCAACCCGCAGGGTGCTTAAATCTGGCCGGCGGGGCTGCCCTGGAAACAACAAAGGACTGGCTCGCAGTGCCTCTGCCAGCAAAAACACAGCTCAGGGGCCCTCCCGAGCTCCGTTTTCGCTAGCAGAGGGTTGCAGGAGGCCCTCGCAGCTGAAAACAGAGCTTACAAGGGCTACGGGAGGCCCTCCTGAGCTCCGTTTTCACTGGCAGAGGGTTATAGGAAGCCGTCACAGCCGAAAACGGAGCTCAGGAGCCCGTTTACACTGGCAGAGTGCTCAGGCCTCCACAGGCACCCCTAACACAAGTGACGTCAAGCTGGCCACGCCCACCCTGGCCACACCCAGCCCAGCCCCTCGAGGTCAAACACAACCCTGATGTGGCCCTCAATGAAATTGACTTTGACACCCCTGCTCTAGATTATGGAATTGAGACTATTTCTCCCATAAAGTAAATCTCCCTTTGTCTGTAATAGCTGTTTTGAATGCAAAGGGAAAAAATGCATCTTGAGCCTGTGTCAAACGCCCACCATGGTCACTCCCACCCCAGCCACACCCACCACTGGCCACGCCCCACCACCACCCCCGGCCCTCCGAGGTCAAACACAACCCTGATGTGGCCCTCAATGAAATTGAGTTTAACACCCCTGATATACGGGATAAGCTTTTTATTTGCTAAATATATGTTTGCCGTTTGTAACACATTTCTCAGTTGGCAAAATCTTTTTTCCTCAATCTTAGGTAATGTGTTTTATACATTCAGAAGACATCAAGTTTATAATAAATAGCAGTTTATTTACTGGTTGAATAAAAACAGCATTTAATTGGGATTATTGCCAATAACTATATTTATATTTATATTTTTTATTAAATTACTACTTTGGAAGAAAAAAAAGGAATTGGAAATTATGAATGATAACTTTCCAGATGGAAATAATTAATCAGTGGTCATTGTGTGCTGGAAGTATCATCAATTATGGAAACAGATTTACAATTTAGCATGGGTTATAACCAAATTATAATTAGGAGAAAAAGCAAATTGTAGGCTGGGGTGAAGAGTTCTGGAACAACAGCAATGATAATAATAAAGATAGGCAGTAAATAAAGTTAACAAATAAAATAAAATAAATAAGGCCAGAGCATAACTTATATTTACATAATTTTGAAAGAGAAATAGTCATCCAAACGTGAATTACTTGCCATTTAATTAATCAGTGAATATTTCTAAATGGATTTTCACAAAGGCAAGAGAGAAAGAAGGGCATGGTATATATTATAATTTAAGTAATCGTCTTTATAAATAAAGAAATTATCTTTTATTTTATCTTTTCTCAATTTAGACAAATTAAATCAGTTTTTTGCTTAAGTAATAGCTGACCTGTGTTTGAGTAGTGGTAAATCCATTGTGCAGTACTGCAAATATATTGGGCAGACATGTATCCTATTTATAGAGACATTCATTCATGGAAAAGATGCCTTTTAAGTCTGGTTGAGAAGAAAAACCATCATAAAGGAAAGGCTCTAGTGAGCTAATAACACAGTAATTGTTTTCTAGGGGATCAAAAATTGGCCACTGTGGAAAAAAATAATCCAGAACTGGTTCTAAAAATCAAATTCTAACCTGACTCTTATCCTGTCATTCCTTTTGGCTTTTTTGGGTTGAACTTTTTTCACCTGACAATCCTGTGCACAGGGTGCACAGAAAGAGAAAAAAAAACCCTTCAATCCAAATGCACAAATGGAGGATGGGATGAGATTTGGAATGGTATTGTATACAGTAATCCCTCGCTATATCGCGGTTCACCTTTCACGGTCTCGCTGCTTCACGGATTTGCGTGGGCGGCCAGGCAGTCAGCGGCAAAGCGCGTGGCTCCGGGACTCGCAAACCTCTCCGATGAGTTCTGCGCCTGCGTGGTGGTCTCCTGCTTCAGTCTGGCAGCGGCAGGAGAGTAAAGCGGTCCGATGAGCTCTGCACGTGCGCAGAAGGACTGCCGCTCATCAGCTGTAGGGCGGGCCGCGCTGTCAGCTTTCCCTGAGGGAAAATGGCCATTCGCGCCAAATCGACGAGGGAACTGCATACAAGCTCGCTCAGGAGATCAGTGCCAAGCAGCCACAGCAGACGTCAAGAGAGGGAGAGGTTGGAGGATTTTTCAGGCTTTTTTTGGGCACCGAAAACGCAGAAGCCGGGTAGGAGGGGTTAAAAAAAAAGGTTCCTACTTCACGGATTTCGCCTATCACGGGTTCTTTTTGGAACCTAACCCCCGCGAAAAACGAGGGATTACTGTACCTAAATGCTGAGTCCCCAGGGAGGCATCCAGGGGTTTGCTCCACAGATTGCTAGATGCAAGATGCTATTTCTTATGTTGGTCACTAGGAGAGGTCAGTTAGGGATGTTGCTGTTGTACCAGCCTCCCTGCTACATAGCAACCTCCCTCTCTGAGCTCCTTGACTCTGTGGCTGGGCTGGACTTATGGTGCTGGGGGATTTCAAACTGTGTTCCTACTTGTGGGATTAGAAGTGGGATTCAGCATTGCGATCTCTATCGGCTCTACGATGACCGACCAGCCCGCCCGAACCGGGAGCATTTCACCCTGGTTATTACGTATATAAAGAAGTTAATGAATCCAGCTGAATCAGTTATCTCTGTGTGTTTTCTGGATGTGATTTTTTGCTGCAAACTCTGATATTTTCCTCCAGGGAATCTAAAACTGTCCTGGAAAAAAGAAGACAGAGCTGGTTGTAAGCAAAAAAACCCCACCCCAAATTTCATCCTACATTCAAGTACACAAATTATTGGTATATATGTATGGATGCATGCATGTATGATGTATGTGTTTTACGATGCTCCTAATATGCCATAATCCCAATGAATTCCAGATTTCTCTTTATATTTCATACACACACACACACACACACAATATTTCTCTTATTTCTACAATAAATTAATAATTGCACATCTTAAGCCAATGTGCACCCCTTAAGTCTTTTAAGATATTTTTACCAACATCTCACAAACTGATATAAAAGCACCAGTGAATATAAACCCATTTTACGATATAGAAAAGAAACTGAAATGTGGTTTTTTAAAATAGTCTGTTGTAAGGAATATCCTTCTGGGTTCGGTTCCAAGTGGGGGGAAAAGACACTGGAAGCATGGGACTGCTTGGAAAGATGGTTTAATGGAGGACAGCAGGACCACATGGTCTGAGGTCCCGGGGAAAAGGGGGATCACATGCCTCGAGGATGTTGAAGAAGAATAAGAGAAGGGTTGAGATGCTGAGAGTTCCTTGTTTAATGCTGGGCCCCGCCCCGGCGGCCTCCTGCTCCTGTGTAATAAATGCACTCTGATTGGCTGTCAGACTCCCATGGGGCCATGCAGGGGCAACTCTGTAGGCTGTGTTTTTGAGTTCATGTTTGGCTGAGCCTTGCTGGGTGATTGTGTAACGAAAGGCTTTGGGCAATTCCTAATATGGCTCTGTCTGAAGGTGGTAGATCTTTGTTATGTAGAATAGACTGGTCCAGGCTATTAACAAAGG